>HG992251.1:1305000-2555000 GCA_905220585.2 Nymphalis polychloros
TTGCTTTCTTATGAGAAGTTATATGTACCACGATATAATTTTATGTAGACCATTACTCTACCCGTGCGAGGCCGGGACGAGTAGCTAATACACCATAATCATAAAACAAACGTTGTAAAATGCGTAATATGCAAATTTAATAAATGTGGTCAAATAACATTCTTATCGTTAAGAGATATTGAACGATCAAATATTTGCCATGACTCATATCGGCTCGAGTACGAAAAATGGCGTTATCATCTATTATAATGTAAGTACTCGTTGTTTTATTATTATTGGTAGGATTGTAGTCTAAATAAAAGATTTTTATTAAGGGAGGAAAAACACACAAGACATTTTGTTTGTATGTTCATTTAGGCCATAGCGCTGACGAAACCAGATCAACAAACTGACTTTTTGCTTTAACAAAAGTTGCACAAACGGTTGAATAGATTAGGAACGCACAAAGGACAACCATATTAACGATGATTCTTATTTATTTAATTTATAAGGGGTTTTCCAATAGGGACGCTTAAACTTTGACAGCTGATTGCGGCCATGTTGTTTGAGTGACAGCTGTCAAATGCAGTGTGTTATATTCATTCCGTCCTCCCAAACCACCATGGCAGGTTACAGTGTCGAGCAGCACGTGCAAATCATAAAATTGTTTTATGAAAATGGGTCTTCAGTTCGAGCAACGTTCCGCGCACTTCGCCCGTTTTACGGTCGCGATGATCGTCCTGCCGAGTCGACTATCCGTCGATTGGTGGACAAATTCGAGTCAACCGGGTCAGTTAACAATCAGCCGGTTCCCGTGCGTCAACGTAACACGAGATCTGCCGAGAATATCGCCGCTGTGCGCGACAGTGTCCTCGAAAACCCGCGGCAGTCAATTCCGCGTCGCGCACAGGAACTCGGCCTTTCGCAGACGACAACTTGGCGAATTTTGCGTTGTGACTTGAGCCTGCACCCGTACAAGATCCAGCTGACCCAAGAGCTCAAGGTTAATGACCATAGACAGCGCCGTGTGTTCGCTGACTGGGCATTAGAGCAGTTGGAAGTTGACGCCGATTTTGGCAAAAAAATCATCTTCAGCGACGAGGCGCATTTTTGGATGAATGGCTATGTCAACAAGCAAAATTGCCGTATTTGGGACGAGACCAATCCACACGAGGTTCACCAAGTGGCAATGCACCCGCAGAAAGTGACTGTTTGGTGCGGATTTTGGGCCGGAGGCGTGATTGGTCCGTATTTTTTCGAAAACGATAATGGTGTGGCCGTCACCGTCAATGGTGAGCGATACCGGTCGATGATAACCAACTTCTTTTGGCCTGAAATCGAGAATATGGATCTGGACAACATGTGGTTTCAACAGGACGGCGCTAAGTGCCACACAGCACACGCTACGATGGAAGTTCTGCACGATCAAGCGCCCTTAATGGAAAACCCTATACAATTAAAGTGATGTATCATAATAAATCACAATTAACGAATACTAGCTCCTCATCATGAAAAAGCGTGGAGCAAGCTCGGCTGGGTAGGTACCACCCACTCATCAGATATTCTACCGCAAAACAGCAGTACTTGGAAATGTTGTGTTCCGGTTTGAAGGGTGAGTGAGCCAGTGTAATTACAGGCACAAGGGACATAATATCTTAGTTCCCAAGATTGGTGACGCATTGGCGATGTAAGCGATGGTTAATATATATTACAATGCCATTGTATATGGGCCACTTATCATCAGGTGTTCCAAATGCTCGTCCGCCTACTTATAAAATAAATTAAAAAAAAGAAAGAAAAAGATCATTCACAATCGAATTGAGTAATTTGATTTATTCTTTTATGGTTTTCTGAAAGTATGATTTTAATTTACTTTATTGTAAGGCCTTGTGCATGGGTAAATTTGTCTGGTGGTAAGTACTACTCACTCACATATTCTACCGCCACAAATGACACAGCATTACTTAGTATTGAGTTCCGGGTCGAAGGGTGAGCGAACGTCATGAATTTCAGAACATAAATATATCAATGCGAGATACGTTCATGTAATATAATATTATATATACATAATAACCATATTTAGGTCTCGTCATGCTAATAATAATAACACTTCAACATTCAAACGGGTCGATTGGATGAAATTGAAAGGAAGTGCAGCGACCCCTCCCCCCCCCCTTGAAATACAAACTACAAAAACCTTTCTCAAATTTTCTCTCCAGTATAAAATGGTACGCGCCAAGTTCAAGTCTTGTATTGTTAAGTCTATAACTGTTCAAATACAACTATGGCGATTAACTTTAAGTGACTACGGATTTCTTAATGAAAGCATATCTAAGATCTTATCTAAGATTAGTACACTTTTATTGGCAAAGGTTCAAAAAGAATTTGAAGACCGTTTCGTGTTTCTCTCACGAGTTATTTTAATATCTCGATCAAAACTTTTTTTTAATAATATTATTATAAAAACGAATCATTAAATTTTGTTCAGCGTAAAATAACGTAAACTATCTAAACATTCCTGAAAGCATCTTCAAAATAACTATTAATTAATCCATGAATAGACTAATATTAGTAAAGGAACAACAATTCGTTAACAATGAACTAGTTCAACAAATTTGTAAAACGATTAACGTTATTTGTTATCATGTTATCAAAAGCACAGTTAAACACGGATAGTCGAACCATTACACTTATGTTAAGCTAAGAAATAGACAAGGAAAGATAAAGATAAGAAACTGCGAAAAAGCGCACTGCGATATTACACCGCGCGATTTTTATTTCGGACCACACACACCACGGCACAAACAAGCTTCAAAACATACTTTATATTATCAAATGTATTTTATAGCGCTAGTACATTTACATATATATGATTACAAATGTTAAAACATTTTAAATAAGGCTTATAACACAATACTAGAATCTATATACCATCTATGTAATAATATTTAATTAAAAATGTAAATAACCTCCCGAATCAAAAAAAAAAAACATTTAAAAAGTTAAAAAAAAGGCAAATGTGATTGTTGGCCTTTTAATTTTATTATAATTACCTAGTAACATTTTAATACAAGCGTCGTCTTGTAATCGCTATTTCAAATCAAGTAACCATTATATCAATTAAGAAATCAGCTGAATAGCTGATGAATTTGAAACGCCTGAAGTGATCTCCATAATCTATACCTACGAACCATCTCCATCGCAAGGTTTCAAGCAGAAAAATCAGCATTTAAATCGGTCCATTCGTTAAGGGACAACTGGGAGCTTTCGGTAACCGGTGGTCGCTTTATATCTTTGTTAACAGAAAGATCCTGTAACATGACGCTTACATTTTAATGAACTATATTAAGAAATTGAAGAAATACTAAGATGGTCGCGCCTTTTTTTCACCGTGTGGGCTAGTCCTAACATTTGTATACCCATCAAAATGGATTGTTAATGAATACTGGCCGTAGTCTTGAACGTTTAGAGTACATAACCATTTGCAGCATTAAGTGTAATCTTACTCATAACAATTTAGCGAAAGTTTACTAATCAAATAAAATTTGCAATACAAGTCAATGATTTCTGGGTATAGTGTATTTTTATTAATCATATATAAAAAAAAAAACACTTAAATTTAAAACCGTTCGACCGTTGACATATAATAAGATTTACATACACAAGTCTATAAAATATATGGTAATTCTTGTTTTTTTAATCTGTGCTATTCATTCAAAGATTAATACGATTTCTACGTAACCAGACACACGTTATTTAAAACAGACTCTGTTATCTCATAAGACGATCGGCGTACTGATTTGTTTTAAGAAAACCGACGAATATGTAAAAAGTAATGTTTCTCTTGAAAGTATATAACAATATAAAAATCTTTTTAAATAACTTCTATTTTTTTCTTTAACTTATCGTTTGTAATAATCAATACATTATAGTTGAAGATCATCTTATAGAATAACCGTTTACTTTAAACTATAATTCCGCGACTAGAAAAAATAAATAAAAGCAAAACTCATTCTTAACTTATACCTGATGATGTATAACGACCGGGAGATCCCGGGATCCTGAATCTCCTCGAATTCCCTCGTCGTGGGGAAACCGGCATGTGTCTAATTTCATTTAAATTCTGCCACATGTATGTCAACCAACCCGCATAGAAGCAGCGTGATTCAAGTTCCAAGCCTTTATCCTCAAACGGAGGGAAGGTCTTACCCTAGTACTGGAACATTCAAAGGCTGTTACTTATCACGTTTATCGACATCAGGATATATTCAATTAAGAATTTTATTCCAATTTTATCTATGATTATATCGCTACAAAATGTCATTGACAAATTCTTATATTATTTTTATACAAAATACGTTATTACGAAAAAAATTTATTAAATATATTATATATTGAAATACAATAAATGTATTTATTAATAAACTGGCGCCTTATAAATGATTTTGTTACATGTTATAGGAGCCAGATTTAAATTCCGTCTGATTTTGATTTCATTTAAATGTACAAACAAGTTACGTCACTTACATATGTACATACGTAATTATGTATCCATTTTATATTATAGCTTTATGTGGGATTTCTGGTCACACGGATGCGGGTGAGGATCATCGCTGAGGCGGATTACATAATTACCACATTTATAAAAATCAAACAACGCTTTCCACAGGAGCTTGTTTTTGTCATTTTCGCGCCATTTTTAAACATAATGAAAATTTTGCACCCAATGGAGGATTTGTTTTTTAAAGTGTAAGAAGTGCTAAAAGCGTTTTCACTGGTAATTTGACTACACTGCCTACTCTTATAAGGCACAATATCAAATGGTCCACCTGATGATAAGTGACTACCATTGCCCAAAGAAACAAACAAACATTGGCGATGTAAGAAACATTAATTAAATCTCCAGTACGCCACCAACCTTGGGAACTAAAATGTTACGCCCCTCATGCATGTAGTTACAATGGCTCGTTCTCCATTTGAATCGGAACTCAACAATACTAACTAATGCTGTTTGATTCCAGAATAAGTGAGTGGGTATAAACTACACAGAGGGATTTGCACGAAGCCCTACCCACCACATAAAATATTCCACGATATTTTGCTACTACAGAGATATTACCGGGAATCATTATGTGGTGTATTAGCAATATGAATTTGGAACACGAACAGTTCAGTGATATTTGTACATAATACACTATGCTACGCTAACCACAGCTAGGGACCTCATAAGTAACACCCTACACTAATTAGCCTGTTCGGCAGTCGAGTCTTGGTTACGATTAAGACCCACGTGTTTCCACTAGATCGTGTTCGCACCTTACCAATTTTTAACGGAACAGCATAAAAAACATTAGGAATAAAAAATATATGTTCGTTTCATTCAAGAAGGATATTTGTTATTAAAGCATAAAACACTTTATATAAAATGGATCCTTCAAAGTGCTTAAGGAGATTCCAGCTAAAACGAGTTTAGAATACTTGCTTATATGATGCTATATTAAATGATAGCTTGAAAGAAACAGCAGTACTTTGTATTGTTGTGTTCCGATTTGAAGGGTAAGTGAGCCAGTGTAATTACAGGTACAAAGGACATAACATCTTAGTTCCAAAGGCTGTTGACGCATTGGCGATGTAAGCGACGGTTAACTTCTCTTACAATGCCAATGTCTATGGGTGTTGGTGACCACTTACCATCAGGTGGCCCATATGCTCGTCCGCCTACCTATGGTATAAAAAAAGAACGGATTGGGACGAATGTCCAGTTTTCTTTATAAAGCAAAATCGAAAGAAAAGATGACACTAGCTGCCAATTCGAGTACTTAAAAAAAAAAAAGTTTGTCGAACTTCTATTTTTTTTGAGCACTGTAGACATTACTGATATCAATAAATTCAAAAACTTTTTACAAGCACATTTGATGCAAATTCAATATAAGTCTTACAAGTCTAACACCGACTCGAAATGTTAATTCTATTCAAATATATGGAAATAAACGAATATTAACAAAGTTAAGAAATAACAGCGCCATTGTCGACAAATTATTCTCCAACCACCAGGGATGTACAAGATACCTTAAATAAAGTATCTGGAATACAAAATGCAAAATACTTTTAAATTAAGTATTTGAGATACCAGATGCGAATAACTTTCTGGAATTGTATCTCAAATACTAGATATAAAATACGTATCTTTTGAATACTTTTTATAGATAAAATACTTTAGTAAAAAAACGTTTTTTTAAATGAAAGTATATTATTATTATTCAAATAATCACATGTTGAATTCTCACTAGCTCGGGTAACAGAGAACCATAATAAGTATATTTTTCCGCTTGCAGATCATAATATTCATAACCATAATATTATATATCTATAATTTAATAATATGACTGCCTCGTTGGTCTAGTGGCGAGATATAAGGTCGCAGACCCAGTGGTCCTGGGTTCAATTCCCAGGTCGGGCCAATATAAAGTTATTGGGTTTTTCTGTCAGTAAATTCTCAGTAACAGCCCGGAGTCTGGAAGTTGGAAGTGTGTACACTCCCGTGCCTCGGAAAGCACGTTAAGCCGTTGGTCCTGCGCCTGAACTCTTTCCGGTCGTGTCGGATTGCCGTCCCATCGGATTATGAGAGCTAAGGAAAAGAGAGTGCACCTGTGTTTGCGCACACACTTGTGCACTATATCTCCTGCGCAGTTGGCTAATCTCTCTTGAGATCGGCCGCCGTGGCCGAAATCGGTCTGGAGGACCTTACTAAAAGTATTTTAGAAGCATAGTATCTACAAATTACTAAGATACCCAACAAAAAGTATTTAAATACAAGATACAAAATTAATTTAAAAATTTTTTTATAGATACAAGATGAAAATACGTATTTTGTATCTTGTATCTGTATTTCAGATACTTGTATCTTAGATAAGTTACATCTCTGCCAACCACATCCTAACTAATATTATAAATGCGAATGTGAGTTTGTTTGTTTGTTACGCTCTCACGCCTAAACCACTAAACGGGTTTTAAAAATACTTTCACCAATGTAAAGCTATATTACCAACGCCTATGTTACTCGTTTATATTTTATTCCAGAATGTTTCTTTATATTTTATTCCCGAATTCCTACGGGAACAAGAACTACGCGGGTGTAACTGCGGGAAAAAGTTAGTACATAATATATTACATTATATCCTAAAAAACACTTAACATATTAATAATAAACTATTAAGTCATGAAATCCGACCTGAAAAATAATAGAAAATGTTCCATGTTTAAATAACATTATTCGTTTTAACGTGAATCGCGAAAGATAAGCAAACAAAAGTAACCTCTTTATAATATAAATATATCATATATAGATTACATAATTACGTATATACATAATAATCTTCGTCTTCACGTTTCCACAGCTTCTTTACACACGAATCGCTTTTGGCGAGTAGACGCATAAATGTATGTAATTCCAATTAAAACATGTCCGTATTATTAAATTCAAAATATCATTCGGAGTAGCTCGTGTCAAGCCACGCAGGTGTTCTGCAGTCGCGCATACGACAAGTGTATGAGGACTTGACTATTGAAACTGAATGTTACACGATATCATTCAACCGCTATATATCGATTTCTATCATTAATTTATTATATATGTGATAAATATAATTTTATTATATATATAATTAATTTTTAAATAAAAAAAAACTTATAATTATTAAAATTGACTCAAAAGTAAATTTACAAGCTGGATACTTCTAAATTATAGAAAACTGTCAACTGAACCCTGATTAATAATTAGATACGCGGGAGTGTAATTAAAGACTGAAATGATTCTGCTATATACTAAGTCTCAACGATCAAGATCATTAATACATTGTATCTAATCATAATATCAGCACTATAATTACACAAATGACAAAAACAATTAACAGCATCTTATGTCTTAGCGTTATCCAACAAAGTGCGCATTGTTAATTATAGGTCGCGTGCGCAGGCGCATCAACGCTCTCCTACAATAGGGTTGCCAACAATTTTGATATTCTGTGACCGGCTGCATTTTAACATTTTTTTGTTTTAATAAATTGTAAGGAAGTGTTGTAAGGAAGTGTTGTAAGGAATGTCGCTAAATATAACATGTTTGGTTACTATTGACATTCGGGACATAAAAGAAATTAATATAAATTGCTATCCAATTGCTATAACACAAACGATACGTAATATTGCATCTTGTTTTTGTCATACCCACATTATTTTAAGTGAAGAGTCTATTATGTTGTTCTTTATTTTTGTGTACCGTCAGTAGGTTGTATATATAATATTTTAGTATGTTAATATTGTTTTCTCAAATATTAAAAGTAAATTGTATTCTTTTTTTTTTGAGAAATAAATTCTTAAACCATAATAGTTGTAACCGTTTCCGTGTTGTTCCACCAATCAGTAGGCAATCTAGTATTACTCCACCAAGGGTCCCACCCATGGTCTTTTTGGAAAACACATTTATACAGTTACCAATTACCTTGGGCGACACATGCGTTATCTGCAGCCTAATTACGATGCAAAATATATACAAATTATGTTTAAAATTCGACCACTCCAATTACACATACATATATAATTAAGTTGTTTTTCATAAATAACTTCCATACACAACTACAACATAATAACGTGATTTTTATATTTAAATAATAGTTCTTACAAAAATGTCCTGAATTGTCTCCATATTATTATTTATTTTAAAGCCGTTAAATTTTGACAATTTATACTTCACATAACTATTATATTTAAATATAAAACCGAGATAGTCCAGTGGTAAGAACGCGTGAATCTTAACCGGTGATTGTGGGTTCAAACCCTGCAAGCAGCACTGAATTTTCATGAGCTTAATTTGTGTTTATACATAATTCATCGCGTGCTTGACGGTGAAGGAAAACATCGTGAGCAAACTTGCATATGTCTAATTTCACTGAAAATTTTCCACATGAGTATTCCACCAAACCGCATTGGAGCATTTAACTACATGTATATTATTAAAACAGTTACTCTACTACTCAGTTTTTTCTTCGCATATTTGTCCTACAACACACGGGGACAACCCTACAGTACAGGCCATATATGGACGTAAGGTATTATTGGAATTTAATTCTTATTACGTCGCATTAAGAGCTACCATGTATCCTGACTCATAGTTGCTTTCAATGGTTATTGCCCCTGCTGTCACGGTCATGTGATATCCAATTGACATTTGCTCTTCCATTTCACTCGGAACTCGTTGTTTTTAATAAACTAGTAAAAGTCAACTTGTTGTCAGGTACATTAAAAAAGGATAAAATTGAAAGAGAAAAGACTTAAGACGAAACGGGAAAGCGATCGTTTAATTTAAATACGTATTGAATTACGAGAAATACTTTGTGCTCTTTGTTCATATAACATTTTATTACGTTACGTCTCTTACATTCATCTTGAAATTAATTAAAGTTTAACGTCCGTACTAATAAAAGTTGTTAAGTTAAATACGTATTTCTCTCTTTCTATTACCATTGATTTGACATTCGAAAGAAGAAGACTAAGCAAACTTAGAAGTTTAAGGCAGTCCTCCTAAGCACCATATACAGGTAAAGTTGTGAGTCCTATTAATGTGCCATAGTGCAAAGCTTTCTTCTCCTCTTAAGAAGAAGATTAAAATCACTTCTGGCAATAGATAATATTGATGATGTCCTCCTGAACAATTTCGATCACGGCGGCTAATCTCAAAATAGATTAGCCAACTGCGCAGGATATATTATACCTACGACCGGAAAGTACGTTCTGAACACGCTTCTAACTTTCAGAATTCGGGCTGCCAATGAAAATTTTCGACAGAAAAATCCATTAACTTTTTATCGGCCCGACCTGGGGTTCGAATCCAAAACTTCAGGATCTGTGGTCTTATATCTAGCCTCTAGACTAACGAGGCAGTGAGACCAGTTAAGGCATTGTAAAAGTTAAGAACTTTAGACTCCCAATGGCAATGCCCAGCCAACCATGGGATCTAAGATGTTGATGTTATTATATATCTCTAATTACATTGTTTATTCATTCTTTATACCGGAAAGAAATAGCATTATATAAATCATTGTTGTTTAGTACTTTAACGTATAGAGTAATTAATATATTCGGTGTGTGTACGCAGTCTGTACTGCTATATAGAACCATTATTTATTTGATATATATATTTGATATATAGAACTATTATTTATTTATTTAACTCTTTATTGTATAATTGATAAATAAGTATTATGGTAGATGCGGTCGATACTGTTTATAAATAAAAAAAACAAATATCCAACTCGGCAGCCATTTATTATATCTTTTAAAACTTCCGGACCGCCTTTTTTAAAAGACTGTGTTGCCATCTTAAAAACATTAAAAGGCAGTTACCACTTAACAGAAGAATTTTACGTCATACTTATTTATAAATTATAACAGAATCAATGAAATATGGGAAAACAAAATAACATAAATGAAATATACTATTAATATGAAATATTAATCAATCTCCTTAATCACTAATTTTATGTAGCTTGGAGGTTTGCTACGTAAATCAATAGAAAGAAAAACTAACTGACTAAACAAAAATATGTGTAGCTCAAAAGGCGGCCTTAGAGCGATTTCTTCCAGATAACAAACCTTAGGTCATTTGAAAATTGAGATCAAAGTGGGTGGCGTATGTATTTACGCCTACAAATATATAATAAAATACGTAAAGACATATTACAATAAAACAGAGAATAAATACGTTAGAATATCCTAATAAGTTTTATAAATAAGAGTTATATAGATAAATATTTACTACATAGAATCAATACATAGTATATAAAATAGAATTATTTAAAACAATAAAAGACTCAGATTAAATGACAGTATAATATAAATAACAATATAGTTCGGTATATTTTCCTTAATTTGTCAACCTTGCTTTTTCTTGTTTGATAGCTATTAACGATCTTAAGTGATATCTATAAAAAAATTAAGTAGAAAATTTTCAAATTTTCTATAACGATTACGTTGGAATTTTGACCAACGGGCGAACAGAACTTCTCTTCGATCTTAACGCTCATTATGATTGGTAGTATTGCTACATTAATTTTGTACACGTAACAATAAACAAAAACACATGACTGCAATTTAATCTAGGTCATTGTCCGGATTTGTTACTCAATTATTGATAGCAATTGTTTCTGCTGAAGGTACGTTGATAGTTGATCTTTGTTTTCTTGAACAACCAGTGCATACGAGCATGGTGCATGAAGTGTGAAACTTTGTTTTACCTTTAGCACTGAATAGTTCGTTCGTCGTACGTTGTCCTAACATTTGTTCAATTTTTTAATTATTTTACTTTGAGCAAATATGAACGATTCAAAATTTAATAGATTTGCATAAGGACTTAATTTTTATTGATTTACATTTGTAATTTTATTTTATTTTGAAAAATGCCCCGCGATTTAAAATAATGATTGTTTTGATTTGCAAATAGCAATATCAACTTTCAAAAGGCAATTAGTTTGAATTCAAAGTAAGACACTTAAATTTAATTTACCTGTATTATTATATAGTAAATTCCTAAAGATATAAATTATATATAATCACTAGTATGATATATGCAATATCATCAAGAATCTCATGCAATCTCGACAAGACGGCAAGACCTCACACAACTTACAATTCTGACAAGTTCATGTTATTACAATTAATCCTATCGCCGGTTGTCATCAGTCATATGTACATAGACAGTATATCATAAGGCGCCGACGGCCGCCATCAGCCGTAACCCATTAACAGACAAATGCAAAACGTCGTCATCGTAAAATGTGAACTAACCAAGCTATTAATTATCAAGTATTTAATTATTTTTGACGAGACGGTTCCGTGACTTTTAATGTAAATTGTCTATCGGCTCGTATACCGTGACGGCAAACGGCATGCCGTCGTGCCGTGCCTCTGCTACCACTCTTTACCCTTGTGTGTAGCATGGTACGTATACTATACAGGTATACAAAAACCCTGTCCGATCCGTGAAATGGTTATTAGGTAAATAATTAATTGTGTTTAACGACACTTTTGGTGGTAAACGAAACGTGTCTTAGCTACCCGATAGGAGCTATCGAGCGCATATGTTATGTGTTGCCATGTATTGTTGTTGTTTCTTCATTTAATTAAATATTTTTCTCCGGATTTTTTTTTTTTGCTTAGTATTATATATACACATTGGATAAAAAATCCGCAGTAGAGCTGCATTGTGACACGCTTCAAATTCTATTACTTACCAGGGGTAAACGCAGCGGGACATTAGCTAGTTGTTTGAAAACCATTCACTGATTTAGGTAAAAACTATAATGATACAGCAGGAGCTCATATTGAGCTCACTCGGTGTTAGAGCTATGTGCAAGCTCGTCTGGGTAGGTACCACCCACTCATCAGATATTCTACCGCAAAACAGCAGTACTTTGTGTTGTTGTGTTCCGGTTTGAAGGGTGAGTTAGCCAGTGTATTCACAGGCACAAGGGACATAACATCTTAGTTCCCAAGGTTGGTCGCGAATTGGCGCGCAATGCCATTGTTTATGGGCGTTGGTGACCCCTTACCATCACGTGGCCCAAAAGCTCGTCCGCATTCCTAATAAAAAAAAAAAAATTTTGGCCGTAGACACTGACAGTATAAACATTCAAAGCGGAACACAGCCATACTTTGTATTGTTATTTTGCAGCTCCCAACAAGACAAGAAGACCAAGTGTAACAGGCACAAGGGGGACCGTATATATCGTAGAAATTAAGATCGTTTATAGTGACCCGTGACGCGTGCAACAAGTTTCTGTAGTAGGAGTGATCCTGTTTAAAGACGAAGATGAACATATTAATGAAAATTTGTTCAAGTAACAAAAGCGAGGCTGTCCTAATGTACAGCGGACCAATTTAGGCAAAAAATAATATCGATACAGTCATCATTCATTTTGTATCGAGTGATCGGTTTGTAGCCATGACTAGATCGTATAACCAAATAAATAGAACTATCGCGAGATCGCTATTTTAACGATAAGACCGTCTTTGTGCACTTATAGTGTTTATAACTGTATGTGTTGTTGGTGTACAATAAAGAATATGCTATTCAATTATATTAATAGAACTATAATTTATTTTTAGCATCACAACGATATATATAATGTCCTCAATACGAAATGTAAACAAAATCAAACCAGTTTAACCGTCTAAAAATATACTTTCAAATAAGAAAGCAGTTCTGTTAAAACAAATTCGAAACTTGCCGATTAATTAATTCGAAAGCGTTATTATAAGCCGACTACTTTAAGAACGCTATAGTCACGTCATGCACGTATCCTTTAATAACTGTTTGCGAAGTCAGATGTCAATATAATTCGTACTTTATATGCCGCGTCTGACATCATCGAAGAATTTCGAATTTGTCCCTACATACGGGCTCACATGATTTAATTTTATATGACTAACATAATTCAATATATAATTATTAACAAAAACAAATTTATGTTTGAAGCATGGGTGACATGCGACAGAAGTGATTTTTTGCGCAAAGAATATGTTGTAAGCGCCAAAAGCTTTTAATTAATATAGAAAAAAATGAAATGGTTTAACAAAATAACCTTAATAGCCGCCCTGGTATAATTTATAAATATAATTAACTACACAATTATTGTCTCAAGATCCTATAACATTACCTACTAGTATAAATCTCCAAAAATGTAACGATTACAGAACATTTCATTTTCTATCGAGAGAAAACATTATTCTTGTTTTTTAATCAAACACAATCCTTGAAATAATGTAGTTTTCCTACAATATTTTAATAACTTAAAGTTGGATTTACCCATACCAAAATCGAATAAAAAATTAGCCATTTTGCTTTCTCGTAAGATGAGGCGGACTCTGTCGATTCAGCAGTTTAATATAAAAAAATCCTGTAACATGACGATACGATGCTTATTACTACTACCTGAATAAATAATATTTTTACTAAATTTCACATGTCATACATAGAGTCTAAAGTTTAACTCGAGATATATTTTACTATTCAATCAAAATTCAAGAGACATCAGAGGGGACTGTCTTGTAGTAGAAGATATTTTAGTTATCATCCTAGATCTCCATTACTCTACCAATTAGTTATGACCTACCAATATACAGTAATTACAAAAGATAGACATATGTTAAGTAAATAAAAAAAACTTATACAGTTCTCAGGTACAGCCCTTAATTGATAATAACTGAAAAAAAAAACGTTCAAACGTTTTTATTGTATGACATTGGCGAGCGATTCACGTGACAATTATCTCGATATCGAACAAGGCGTGCCCTTATAGGAATACTTATCTCCTGTAAGTAGGATGATGTAGGATGCAGTATGATAATGATATATATAATAATTTTTAACTAGACGTCGTGGTTGGTATCTCGTTACGAGCTTCCTCCGTAATCCATTGTAATTAATCGGAATATTTTATTTAATCTGTGCTTTTCATTTTGTTTGTATTGATATTATACTGGTATTTATACATTATGTATTTTGTAACCCTTGTAATTATATACAAGGAATGTTGGAAAATTATATAAAGTATAATATAATAAAATATAAGGAACAAATATAAGCCCAAAAAAAAGGTAATCAATAAAATGAAAAAAGAATTCAATACTTTGCTTGCTTGCGTACATATACTCCATAATTATAAAATACATAAAAATATATTAGTTTCGAAATGTACCGAAGTCAAAGGTGTTTATCGCTCCGCCTGTGAGTCATGCGAAGTATGAATAAATAAAAATATAAAATAATAGTTTGAGCTTTCATTTATACACACATCGCATGCATTAAATGAATATTATATATAGCCAATTATAAAGAGAAAAAAGGAGTTATGTTTGTATAAAAGGTGTTCTTTTCATCGTACGCCAGCGAAAAAACAAGTTTTATTATATTTGCAATTCACGGAAGCCATACTAATGCGATAGCTTTGGTCTGTTTACGGAGAAAAGTTTAAATTTCTTCATACAATACACCGCAGAGACATTTCAATACAATTATACTAATAATAATAATAATTTATTTATAATTTCAATAAATGTGTATAACTATTAACAATTTTATCTGTAATTTAAGAAAAACATCGTATTATTCCTTATATAAAAAATATTGTAACAAAATATATATCAATAGGCTAACTTAACATTTAAATAATACCATATTATTTTTTAATCCTATATTACTTACTAAAGCATTTAAGTAGCATTTACTAAAAATTTTAGTTTTGCTTTTAATTTATTTGTTGACTGGAACTCACTATCCTTCAGGGGTATTTAAATAATCTGTGTTAAAGATATACTTCTATTGTATCACCTTGTAACCAAGTCAAGTCTGAATGGTTTCAAAATAAACGATAAAGAAATTGTGTTAAATCACGTTGAAGACTACATATTTACAGGCTTTAACTTGAAACGTGATTTAGAATTTTCTCGAAAACAATTTCCTCTTATGTGATTCTACACCCAGGATTTGTTCCAGACAGTATACAAACGAAATAAGATTTATAAAAGCTTGTTTGAATATATTATTTACTAGCTGTGCCCCGCGGCTTCTCCCGCGTATAATTAATAAAGGTGTACTACTGGTAAAGAAATACGTATTTAACGATTTGAAATTAATTTTCATACGATACCGTAGTGTTTACTGATCTTATATATGGCCTAACATTTGCGTTATAAGAAGACATACAGACAGAAAAAAATGAAAAAAATAGTATAATGTGAATCACTGCATCATAAAACGATTATTTATCAAAAAATTAGGTGAAAAAAAATACAGACAGAACCAATAGATTTATATAATAGTATAGATTTATATTTTAATTTTCAGTCCAATCTGAAAGTGGTTTCTTCAGATATCGCAGTCTTTGACAATGACGAAGTGTGTCTCAGTGACCATTGCAAGTGACACGTTATGTTTGAAATAAAATAAAACATATGACAATATAGGTTTTATTTTATGGATAAGCGTCACGTTATAATTGTTTCGGGATTACGATAAAGTTTAACAGAGAAGTTGTACGGTCGGTATCGAGCAAGGTGCTTACTACGCTACGCAGTAATGTAAGTGATGCCGGAATCGGCGTTTGTATCCCTCTGCGGGGCAGTCATTGCAATAAAGAAGGCCACGGAGAAACAAAATGCTTCCGCTATCTCGTTTTGACGAAGACAGCGAACCAGGATCGAGGCCACAAAAGTGGGCAAAGTGTGTTTATTGCGATTATTATAATGATAATAATAATTTTTATCTAAATTACATAATTATATATTAAAAAAACACCAAAAACGCAATGGTTTACGGGCCGCCTAGGAATGTAAAAGTCGCAGATTCTAGATCTATTCTCACCCCTTGGGCTACTGTCGTCGTTCCTTTTAACACAAGCAAGAATATTAAGAATATTCTTAAAACTGGAATTGCTACTATTCTTTTAAATTAAAAAAACTATTTAACTCCTTGACTTTTTCCACAAATTAATTTTATTTTATTGTTTACAATACAAAATGCAACATACTTGAAAACCTCGAACCTTTTTTTACAAGGTAGTTTTAATCTGATTCTAGATCTTGATTTAGGTCAAGATGATTTATACATCATTCTGTACAATTCTAAAAATCATTAGTGCAGTTCAATGAATCTTACAAAAAAAAAAACAAACAGTCACTGCGATCAGGAAAAAAATGAAAATTAATTTACAAATAGATAATAATATACACATGTCTGAAACCCCCCATAAAAATAAAAGTAACTAATACGACGTTAAGCGAAAAGTACGTAACGACACAAAAAAATTATTATTATTAACAATTGCCTCACAAAGCCCGAGTTAATCCAATATGTATGAAGCGTGTACATAGAAACCTAAAAACGTAACCGCATCAAGGAGTCGATAGTTAAAAACAATCTACGATAAAGATGCACTCAATTACTCATACCAGCAAAAAGATGCCTGTTTATTCTTAGAACTAGTTCCTTCAGTGTACAGGGGAGGATCGGCACGTGTATAGCGATCAGCTGTTCGGCGGGGTCAACGCACGGCACCGCCGGTAAGCACGGGCAGGCAAGAAGTGGTCGAGTCAATGCACTGACAAGGAAGACGGTGTCTCGCGAGCGGGTTACCAAAACGAAACAGAGCCGTCGTCGAATGCTGACTCATGTTACGAGCGAGTCAAATGTTTTAGTCCATCCTAACCTATTATGACAAAAGAATTTGTGAATCGTTCTATAATTACCGGACATATTTTCCATACGATAATCTTATGATGTGGGAGGTATACCGAGATGATGATGACAATGTTCATATCCACATACATAAATGCGATGCCGGTAGTGCATATGCGATATACCACAAAGGTAGACAACCTCCACCCATCCGAAGATCATTCCTGTATGACTACTGAACCGCAACCCTCGCGCAGCGTTAATCTGAATGTATGGATTTAATTATACACATTCTAGAGATTGTTTTGTTATTTTAATCACTATAGACCAAGAGCGTGCGCTCCAATTAAAAAAAAATTACAAGTTAAATTATTAAAAAAAGAAAAGACTTTAAATTACATATTATGTACACACAATTGCACATACATAAAATTAAAAATTAAAAACAATAAAACGCAACACCTGACATTAATTAAGTTAAACTTTGTACACTTAAAATATATATATTATTATAAGTATTAGATAAACAAAGGCGAGTGAAGGACATTAATCATCTTGCGGCATAAAATATTACTACTTACCGACACAACACAATCAACATTTAAAAAAAGTTAAAATTCTATATTGTAATAAATTAAATTGTAATAAAATACATGAACTAAAAAGTTTCTTAGTTCATAAAGCTGGTGATGCCTTGGCATTGTTTGGAATGGTAAATATTTCTTACGGTGGTTATGTTTATGGGCGGCGGTGACCACTTACCGTCAGGTGGCACATTTTTCCGCCTATCTATTTCATAAACAACAATGTTTGAGTCATATAACTTATAATTCTTTTTCGCCGATTAATATAAATATAAAACACATATTTCTGTTGAAGATTTCTGGCTCAGTGTCATCATTTTATAATTCAGTCACGTCTGCCTGGTATAGAACTTGCTATCATCGTTTAAGATTCACGTTTTCTACGCCACAGAACCATCTTGGCATTTTGATATTGTATATAATTAAAATAATTATTCTTTACAAATCTATCATTTAAACGCATACAGATAATATAATTTACCCATGAACAATACACAACACCGATATGACGTTCAAAACACTAATGCAGGTAAACATTGTGGATATTCGTTTAGAAATATCAAAGCATTAGCTTAAGCTTAGTTGTTGAACATATATGAGAAACTGGCCGCTAGCTACGATCTAGTGTGCGACGGTTCATTTAGCACTTACAGGAATCTATACTGTCTGCCACGACGTGACCGGTTTGATTTACCCGAGCTGCCACAAGACGGGATATTTTTTTCTTGCTATATTTTATAACGTATCAATAAAAATTATATTTATTAATTGAATCAATTTGAAAATAATTTTATTTCTCACTCAGTCGTACTTGTTTGACGTCGTTGAGTTTAATTATGGATTGAGTGTTTTCATTTATTGGCTTTTATTCCTTAAATATTAAAACTTATGTTAATATTATTAATACAATTCGTGACATACCCTATTTAGTTTTGGTTAATAATCCTAGAAGAAATTACCCAACTGCGCAGGATATATTATAGTACACAAGTGTGTGCGCAAACACAGGTGCACTCACTATTAGCTTACTGTCATAATCGTAACATTCAATCGAATTTTATCTTAAATTTGAGAAAATATGAAGTACAAATGCACTTATTTGCGCAAAATTGGCTTATCCCCTGTAACAATGGTTGCTGTAGCCGAAATCGGTTATTAGGACATCGTAATATAAATGTAGTCATACATTTTAATGTGTAAATTTTATCTGTACAGAGCGCTTAATAAGAACAGGGCCAATAGTCAATGGTAACTGGAGCCGTTTTTATAAAAACGTAATAAAATACTTAAATATCAAATTGATATTATAAAACATTTAATTGAACAATAAAACCATTTAATAAGTACGTAGGTATACATATATATGTATTATTTACATTTCTACATTTATCAAGTAATATACAACACACCTGCCTAGGGTTATACTTCCGGGTCTGATTACGAAAGCAGTATAACGTCCTCCTAAAGTGTTAAATTTTTATTTATATCATAAATTTTACATACACAAAAGGTCTGTTGGAGCAAGTTAAAAACACCTGTTTTTTCTTTTAATGGATTCTTTGTGCAGTTTCGATCGATCTAATTAACGTGACGATATCAAATCGAGACACATTATTATTGCTGATTAACAAGGGCATAAGACAAGGCATTCGAAGTTATTTTGTCACAATATAAATGTTAAATAAAAATTTAAAAAAGTAACGGCCTACAAAAGCAGGCTACAGGCTGAGGCCTCATCTCCTCTTGAGTGGCAGATTTTCACTAGCCACGTATAGAGCTTTAAGCAATGCTTGCCCTGGTTTGAACCCACAATCATAGATCAAGTTACTGTGACCATTTAGCTACAGTACTATCCGTAGGCCGTTAATTCGTAAGTATTCATTTCATCAATACACTAACCCAAACCTAAGTTTATCAGAACACGCTGTATAAATAAATTAAAAAAATATATTTAGGTCAAACGGCATAAGGACATTGACATTATAACGAGTCAGGTGACAAAAAGCCATTGTGTCGATTACCATTATGATAATAACAAGAACTCAACACGAACAAGAAACAAAATTATATTTACCCACATAGTTTTATGAACAACGATTATGGCGACTATGTTGCAAATTGATTTATGGAAGTCATTAGGGTACCGCCAAACGTGGCATCTTTACCTAAGCGTAACCCTATATTAGTTTCCATTAAATATTTTTTTATAAGTAGGTGCAATTTTATTCATATTTGGTATATTTTATAATAAATTGTGGTATTCCAAAAAGTGTTTCAAGCTGGCGCTATGTTAATTGTCAAAATATTGTACTTTTTCATCCCATATGGTCAATTGTGTTCGCAGCGTCGTCGTATAGAATTTGGCATTTCTTACAGAAAATAAAAGTGTAGATAAGTGACTTATCTTAAATTGTATTTGATATATTGTTATTGAGGTGTATCGAAATGATTCAATCTTATTAAACTCTGATTTCTTGAGTTATTATAAAAGGTAATATTGCTTGAGCTTAGGTAAAGTTACCTCACTAGCAACTTTACCTGTGACTAGGGCTGATGAGCCTGAAATTGGCAGCCGAATTGTAGCAGCCAAACACAGTACCCGATATACCCGAGCTGTATGCTATGCTCCCTACTAAATCATGCTTTGAAAACTTTAAAAAATGCAGAAAATCTGTAGATTTTCTATTTTCTTGATGGAAGGCGTCGGTGGAGAATCCTATAAATGGCCTGAGACCGTCTTTTGAATGCCTAGAACGTATTCAAGCATGATTTAGTAGGGAGCATAGCTTCCTTTGTGATCATTTTTTTTTCAGGTTCTTTGAAATAAGTTCCTATACTCCAGCCAAATTCGATGTGGAATGTTTAATAACAAAGCGTTGCTTAGCAACCAACGTCAGGCAGATGCTCAAAACATTTTTAGAAATATGTACAACAATTATTTTTGATGATAATAAAAATTAAAATTGATGATTAATAATTAAATATTTAAGGCAAAGGACTAAGCGCATTCTTGGTTATAATTATAACACTTATGATCATCTGGAATAATGTACATCTCAAAAATAATAGCTCCAATTTTAAAATGATATCGGAAATTACCTCGTAGTTATATAATTCGCTTTATTAACTTTATCTATCGCCTCCCAAACGACAGGACTGATTTAGATTAAATTTTGTGTATATTTGAATGGGTCAATGAGAGGTTTGAGATTACAATTGCTCCAATACTGGAAAAAGCAACGTCTGTTGGTATGCTTTATTTTATATTATAAGAATATATTTTTATTATAATATAAAATTATATATTATAAAGTAATGATTCATCTTATGATTTAATCAAATAAAAATTACATTATTTATTATTATTTATTAGAACTATATATTGGAAACTTAAAAAACACTCCAAATGTTACAAAGCTGCGATTTCTTTACGTCAGTATTAAAATATAGGGTTGTTAGTTTTGTAGTAATATTATAGCTGGTAACAGAAAAAAAAATCAACCTACGTCACTTTATAAACCTTATTCAGTCATTAAACAAGACCGTATCCTAGGAATATAAGTCGTTTAGTCACCTTAAATTACACAGATGAGACAACTCTGTAACTGTCAAGGGGAACTAATTACAATATACTGGATGGCGCACTTCAGATTTATCGTTGAGCGATTACATGCTGTGACACGACTATTTTTATAACCTTGATAATTATATTGCAATTACAGCGTGGATGGTTCAATAGCTAGTAATAGCACTAGCTATTAAGATTGCTGATCACGAAGTGCTAGGTTCAAATTGTAAGTCACACCAGTAAAATAATATTAGATTTTTTTAATTTTGGGTGAAGTTGTTGGATTCCCAATGGACTATATTACACTCATGTGTCTCGGAGAGCAGATTTATCTCTGATAATGTCGATTTAATATCCCATTGGATTATTAAAGTATTAGCTTGTGCACACATTCGTATTAGTCAACTGCGCAGATAACTAGTACATAATATTCGTCGCCGTGGCAGGAACTCAATCGGGAGGATATTGTGCAAAACCTGAGTTTATAGTTACCAAAACAAATTTAACATAACTAGAATATTTATTGGTGTGTTATAAGGAAATTTGAATGGGAATCGTGATTATCTAAATTCGTGTTATTCTTAAGTAAATACATAAATGTTTCCTTATGATAACAAAACGTATGATCCTTTTAACACAATTACATAATTAACAAAAGGGTTAAACATAAAATTTGTGTAAGTGAATTCCGAATTAAAGCAATAATTATTTCTGTACAAAAATCACCCGATTTATGTAGAATTGACATTTCTACATAAATAGATTATATGATAATCTGTGAGAGTCGCTTTTTTACTAGAAAAGTATAAAAGTTGATCAGGTTCAAGGGATCACATGTTTTTTATACTTAGATTAACATACTCTTTTGATATGTTTGTTTATGTATATCATTTCTGATAAGTGAATAAAGTTACCGTCGAACGTGGCATCTTTACCTTCCGTGAGCATCTTTACCTAAGCATACCCTATACTAGTTTTCATTGAATATGTTTTTATATTAGCTATGTTAATTGTCAAAATATTGTACTTTTTCATTTCATATGGTCGCAGCGTGTTCGCAGCGTCGTCGCATAGAAATCGGTATTTCTTACAGAAAATAAAAGTGTAGATAAGTGACTTATATTAAATTGTATTTGATATATTGTTATTGAGGTGTATCGAAATGATTCAATCTCATTAAACTCTCATTTCTTGAGTTATTATAAAAGGTAATATTGCTTGAGCTTAGGTAAAGTTACCTCAATAGCACGAATGGCAACTTTACCTGTGACTAGGGCTGTCAAATTTTGCACGAGTAGTATTCTGGATTTCAGTCATCCAGAACAGTAACTTTAAATACAATATATATAGATTTTATTTTTTTGATGAAATATTTTGATGTTCAAGAACTACATATGTACCTAGGTAACTAATTTGCTTGATTAACTTTCAGATATATGCAAGATGCCTCCAAAAAGTAAAAAATAAATAAATAATGTATTATTATTTTTTTGACAACCCTGCCGACATTCACATGTTTCTATGAAAGTTTTGAAATTCTTGGGTCAACTTTACCTATGTATTGGCAGTGCTAACTTAAACAAACATAACAGCTTCAAAAATAAATACGTCGCTTTTATAGCGCCAGGACGATCGGTAAATTTATGTCGCGTGCTCTCTGGGGCACACAATCTATGCAAACTGTAGACTAGGTAAAGATGCCAAAATTGTGTCAATTTTAACCCGCTCATACTTTTGATTATTATAGCGTATCTATGTGAGTTTTAGTAGAATTCAATTAAAAGAGAAACACCTATTTGTAAAAAATGATCAATAAAAATTTAAGCAACAAGCTCCATGTTGGAGTAAATTGCAAAAAAGTATAAAAAAAATATGGTAATGTTGCCACACTTGACGGTATATCAACATAAAATCGTGTTTTTAAATGCAAGTAAGCGCTACTGAGCATCGACGACGTCATCTCGTCTCAGCGGTAAACGATTGCTAATATCTAGAAAAACATAATACTTTCAATGGACCTTTAATATATCAGACACAACTGACTGCCTCGTTGGTCTAGTGGCTAGATATAAGGTGCTAGGTTCAAACCCCAGGTCGGGCCGATAAAAAGTGAATTGGGTTTTTCCGCCGAAAAATTAAATCGAGCCGTTATTGTATCAAGTTTACAGAGAAACGCCCACTAAAAATTAGAGCACAAAGGGTCCGATTTGTACTGTTAAACTTTTCTATACCTTGAAATTCATCGAAACTGGGCGCAGCAATGCAAAAAATTGGCGGTAGAACAAGTGATGGGCATGACAGAGCCTTACCAATAAATGAATACACATACGAGTATATAAACAATTACTATTAGTCCCCGCGAGTTTCTCACGTTAGGTATCTATGCTATGGATTTTTTGCGAACCCTTATCACAGAGTACTCTAGTTTGAGATAATTTGTAATTCTAATTCTAAACTTCCATTTTTTATTTATATACAGTACTAGTTACATCCTACTAATGTTTTTTTTTTTTTTTATAAATTTAAATTTATTTTATGCGTATGTAAGTAATAGCCTGTAAGCTAGCACCGCCGAGCACGAGTTGAATTAAGCACATGAAAATTAACTGGTGCTTGCCTGAATTCGAATCCGTGATCATCGATTAGGATTCGTGGTATTCTCGGCTCTCTCATAACAGAGCACTTGCACGCCACTTCGCTTCGAGATGTGCTTATATCGACAAGTACAAACAAGTAACATGAATATACATGTTTACAAATAGGTATTAGTTGTGGGATTTTACCACTTTACACCATCGATTTCATCTTTAATTTGTTTACTATTTAGCGAGGTCTACGCTTCGATGAAAACGTCAATGTATCGTTGGGGTCAAACAGATTCGACACAAAAAACGGGTCGGTCGTATTGTTTGCGGTTTCCGGAACCTAACACGCTGGTGTTTAAATCATTACAACATGACAGCTACGATGAGCTGACCGATCATATTTTTTTTCGTCTCAATCCATTACAATCTCGAGTTTAAGAAAATAACAAAGGTCTTTATGCTTTTAATTATCCTTACATACATTTATTTACTATAATTACAAATTGTAGCTATTTCTTATGGTTCCTAATATTTTTTTGCACTTTTTTCACTATGACCTAACTTATAAAATGTATCAGAAAGCTTCAGTTCTATTCAGATATACTTACTCACTTAAAGATTTTTTTTTTTTTATACAATAGAAATAAATAATTCATCATGGGCTGTGTAAATTTTAACGATTAACAATATAGTTTTTATGATTGACTATTATTATAAAAATATTTTACGTGCAGATCTAATCCGTAGATTTTGCGCCTGATCTCTCAAATCATCGTGTGACTTATGTTTGCGCAGTGATTTACTGAATATATCTCCTAATTTTTATATACCTTTTGATTGCTCCACTGCACTAGCTAGCTTATAACCGCGTAATTCCCAAGTTCCTACTCCTGGGTTCAAACCCAAATTGGGCCATTATACGTATTTTTATTCGTAATTTACACGTAGGTTATATACGGCGCTTTCTTCTTTTTCGTGCCAGAAATCGTTCATTGGACTGACTTGTGGATCGGATCGGCTATTGGCCTCGCGTAAATGCACCATTAGGTCAGAAAGAATACCCAAGCTATATACCTGATTATTTCCCTGATTAGTATGTCCTATTTTATATTATATTATTTATGTGAAAAAAACAAGGCGCCACATATGAACCAGTTATCCAAAACACTTTTTTTAGTCGTTAAATCGTGTTGTTTTAATATTACATATGCATAAATAAAAATTAAATTATCGTACAAAAAACCCATATAGGTAAACCCACATTATAATTTAAGAGTTTATTTTATATGAATAAATAGAATTAATGGATAAACGAGATCATATTCAGTCGAGTGTCGAGTTTTTCATTAATGTGAACCTAGCCTTACAGTTTTTATATTGTTGCGGATTGACTTGACCCTCTTACAACTACAATCAACGAGGTTAATATCTTTTATGTATTCTTTTAAAACAAGTAAATTTTAATCGATTACGTTTAAAAAACTTATTTTCAATATTTCGTAGGTAGTTAATTGTGGAAATTTAAATAGCACCTAGTTTACACTAATATTATAAATGCGAAAGTAACTCTGTCTGTCTGTCTGTCTCTTACGCCATCACTACTAACCCTTTTTCATTTTGATGAAATATGGCAATTTTGAGCCCCAAGGAAGGACAGAGGTTACTTTTCTATCCATAAAACCGCCGCCCCTTCCCCTTTGTCATCTCAACTTTTTATTTCATAAAGTCAGGTGTCATGTCTCTGTCTAAATAAACATATTTTCTTTTACAATTATAGCAAAACATACATTAAATGTTTCTGTTACACAGACATTAATATTATTTATTGGAATGACTACTCCTAATTTATACGCCCTGTATACGTCATTACAAAAACAAAGCAACAATAAATTATCCATCTGATTGAATCAGGGACAGTATATTCCACCACTTAAAAAAGATTAATCATTAATGTTATTGAGTGTTTCTCATTTTACCGCTGCTACCTTAATTGGTGATAAAATAAATAGATTTTCATTTAGAATATTGATTCAGACAGAGAGATTACTAATATTATATGCTAATAAAAGTATAGACAATATTAAATGGTCTGTAATAATACATTTCACCTGTAATAATTAACATTTTGAATGTTTTAAGTGAAGCAAAATCACCAACAATATGGTTGATAACTTAAGTTTTTAGCAAAACATTTATCACCTCTAGACTCAGTTTACGCACAAAAGTTACCAATTTACTTTTAGGCGGAGAAGCAAAATAATTCACTCAGGAGTGTCCTCAGATTTCCATAAACAATATCCATCGAAAAGAGTAATCATACCACCAGGAACATTAAATGCAAATTGAAACTTCAACTATGTACAATCAATAGACATCCAATTTTTTTGGCTTTACTGTGACATACTGGCAGACTTTAATATCTATATCACTCGATCCATACTGCATTTGACTTAAGACTACATGATTCATCTCAGCTTCGAGGTCATTTAACATATGTTCCGTGACATTGTCACTACAAAAGAGGCAGAGCAAATTGTAAAACACAAACACTGTGTATAGAAATATTTCATATATCTTGATAATATTTTCGTTTATAATTTGTTATCAAATTCTAATTGGCATTTTTTATAGGCTAATTTATTTATCAAGTTAATTTTATTTCCATTTTCAAATATTTGTAAACAGGTAATAAAATAAGCTGTTTTTTTTTGTGTCACACACACTAAAAGCACAGTACTAAAATGAAAACTAATTCTTTTAAAACTATGGTGAATCGATCAGTACATACATGCCCTGGATCTTCTTTGTTCTAATTCTTATTTTAAATAGAAAAACACTTTTTACACTTAATTTATCAAACATTATAACTTCTAAGCATCATTCTGTTATTTACTATTTGTCATTAACATAATTTTATATATTGTTAACTAATAAATTTGCAATAATATTTAAAACATTGTGTGTATTGTTATTGAGTAAATATTGAAAAATCTTATGTGTATATTGTTTGTCATAGTTATGTGTGTCATGGGTTTGGTTTCTTAACATGGGCTCATGTGTATATTGCCTTTTGTAACAATAAGGACGCAACCTTGTTTAGAAACAGGCCATGAGAATGATCTCAGATACATTATACAATTTATTCAATACAAGATAAATAGTATGAATCATTGTTGTTTTTTTTTATTATTATTATTACAACTGTTTCATTTTGCGTCATTTATAAAATGTGGTTAACTTAATTTAAACAAGATAAATTGTTACCTAAATGTCAATTATTCAAATCCACTGAAACATTCAGTAAAGATAGTAAATAATTCTGAATGCTGATAGGTCGAACACATCTTCATGCAGAGAATATATTACATTTCAAAACAAGAACTTACTAGAATCTGAATTTGTTACTTGTGGTTTTTTTTTAATTGCGATAGTCGCGCATTTTACTGTTGTAAATGCGGACTTACTTATAAAACTGCTTCATCACCACAAATTATTGTTCATAACCTACAAAGAACGAGATACAATTAAAAGGGTACAGTTATAATTGAATTTACTCACCAACTGCGGCAAATTCGTCAGGTGTTCGGCCGCCCGCTAGAAGCCAACGACACCAGTCGATCGTCTCCCACTCATCTATGGCCTTGCTGGGGTTCAGCAAGACGTCAAGAAGTGGGCCGAGGTGCTGCGGCGAACCACTCGCGCAATCCGCATGGATATACGCAGCTGCACCTCGTTTCCCCTTCTTCATCAACACTTGAGCCGTTGAATTTGACATTTCAACGCTTCTTACGACTAGTCACATCAACAAGCTAACTATACACATAAGTCACTGTATATTTCGGTCACTCACGGAAGAAACACCATTACCAGTTTTACATAAGGCAATGAACTGCGGTCCGTAACGCATCCGCGGTTAAACATCGTGGTAGTGTGTTGCTAAAGTACCATTTTGCAAGAATTCAAAACTATGACACTGCATCAAATGATAACGTTCAAGTTTTCGAAAGAATTACAAATAATTAAAATACTTCGCAGTTAAAAATAATAATAGAGCAATGCAGAAACAACTCGGCCATTTGTATGGGTTACCATTAAAATGAAGTTAAATATTTTAATGAAATTACTACGTATGTTGCCCAGTGAAAAAATGTAATACCATAACATAGTCTTTTTTTAGTATTTACCGATCACACTACAATATCTTCTAAGTACATTTTAATTTATTACTCATTGAAAACTTCTAATGAAAATGATATATATTTAGCTTATATATATTTTTAAGCTTTTGACTTGACTATGGTTTTTTCCATGACTTGTGTCGAATCATTATTAATTTTTAAGAATCTAACAACAACAAATTATAAAAAGACATTTAAATAATTCTAAGTTAATCTTAGCAGAAAATACACTTGATTTATTTTTGAATGGTTTTTAATGGATCCCCTAACTCGTAAACACAGCCAAAATACCTTTTCCAAAAACTTAAATGTATATTAATTGTACAAAATATACAAACAATAGCCAATTTAATTTAATTCAATAGTAAATGAAATATTAAGTTAGTATTTGAGTTGAGTGATTAATTTGATTCGATTATTTTTATATTAATGAGAATATAAATACCTAAATACATAATTACATATAGTATATTTAATATTATAAAAAAGATAGTTTGATGCTATGGTTGACTATACTTTGATGTCTGCATTCTGTAACAATATTATAAAATATAAATTATAATCTGTGATTTTATTTTGATGCGCACTGCGTTTCGCACATGCGTACTTTTATTTTTTAACTACTTGTTAAAAAAGTTAAGTTGTTATTAACATTTTAAAAACCCAACGTGGTTCTTGGCTTTCCATAAAATCGCTTACGTTTTTTGTTATAGTATATTATAAATATATGGTAAATTAAACACTAACTTATATTAAAATAACTGAACAGAATTTACAATAAAAACATCATGGGTGAAGAGAAGAAGGTTATGTTTCACGAAATGGAATTGGATGATCGAATATTAAAGGTTCGCTCTATCTTATAACAATTTTATTTAAAAACGAACAAACAGCAACAAATAAAGTTCTATTTAAAAAGCAATTCATAAGTTCTTTCCGACTTTCCATATTTATTGACGTTTTGCAATATTTACTGTTCGATATTTACAAATAAATGTAGAGTACATTTTATATAGCTTATTTTAGGCAATATCCCAACTTGGATGGCCTCATCCTACACTAATACAAGAGACTGCAATACCTCTTTTACTGGAAGGCAAAGATGTTCTCATGCGCGCAAGGACAGGATCTGGGAAGACGGCAGCATTCACAATACCAGTCATACAAAAAATATTGAACCTTAAAAACACAAGTACACATCAAAGTACCAAAGCCCTCATATTATCTCCGAGTAAAGAGTTATGTGGTCAGGTAATGAAGTTTTCATATTAAAGCATGTTTTTTAGGTTAGTAGGAAATTGTAATCTTTTATTGGCGACGACTATTATTTTCTGACAAACCAAAGCTAATAAAATAGAAGCATTGAAATGAAATTTAACTCACATAAAAATTTGAATTGAGAATTTAGTTTCTCAGTCAAAAAAAAAAATCTGTACTGGATAGAGTATAAAAAAAAAAGTTAGTTATCAATGTAATTAAAAATGAAATAAAATAACCCCTAAACTTATTTCAGATAACATCAGTAATAAATGACTTAACACTAAAATGTTCGAGAGAAGTTCGTTGCATAGATATATCACAAAATGGAGATATGCAAATACAAAAATCTTTGCTAGGAGATAAGCCAGACATAGTTATAGCAACACCGTCTAGGGCATTAGCACACTTGAAAGCGAATAGTATGAGATTAAAGGAAGATTTATCTGTTCTTGTCGTTGATGAGGCTGACTTGGTATTTTCATTTGGCTATGAAGGTGAAATCAAAGAGCTTCTTGGGTAAATATTTTTTTTTCTAGAGTATTACTGTAAATTGTCTCGTTTTGAGTTTTTGCAATCCTTCTTTTATATTGTTGTATAAATTATTAGGATTTTTTACGAAAGATATAGTTTTATTTTTATTACAGACATTTGCCAAAAATCTATCAAGCTGTGCTTGCTTCAGCAACTCTATCTGATGATGTACTGAGCTTAAAAAAAATAGTTCTTAGAAATCCGGTGACATTGAAACTCGAGGAGCCAGAGTTAGCTCCGTCAACACAACTGCAGCATTACCATCTGTTTGCCGAAGAGGATGACAAAGCAGCAATCCTCTATGCACTTCTAAAACTAAACTTAATCAGGGGAAAGAGTATAATCTTTGTGAGGACAGTGGATAGATGCTATAAGTAAGTTTATCTAAAAATATTTCAGATATATTGTAAAGTAACAGCCTGTGAATGTCCCACTGCTGAGCTAAGGCCTCTTCTCCTTTTTTGAGGAGAAGGTTTGTAGCTTGTTCCACCACACTTCTCCAATGCGGGTTGGTGAAATACACATGTGGCAGAATTTGCAGATTTTCTCACCATGTTTTCCTTCACCATCAAGCACGAGATTAATTATAAAAACAATTCAGGCGTTCTAGCAACTGGGTCATCTCGGCTTTTTTAATAAATTGAAATCTTGTCATTTAAAATAGATAAAGAAATGTCTTTTCTTTTCTAGATTGAAACTTTACTTGGAACAGTTCAAAATCAGCTCATGTGTTTTAAATTCAGAGCTGCCAGCTGCAATTAGGTGTCTCTCAGTAGAACAATTCAATAGAGGACGCTATCAAATAATTGTAGCGTCAGATGAAAAAGCTTTAGAACAACCAGATGGTGGTTTACTTGGTGATGAAGAGATAGGAAAGAAGAGAAGGGTACAATTATTTATTAATTTTAATTTAATTTTTTTTAAAGTTATGTTTGATACAAATCTGTCTCTATCTTTATTACTATAAGAAAAACTCATAGATATAACTTATTTCAGCAAAAATCAAAACGTAAAAAGGATAAGGAATCGGGTGTATCACGTGGGATCGACTTCCAGCATGTGTCCAACGTTATTAACTTCGATTTTCCTCTGGATGTCACTTCATATGTACACAGAGCAGGGCGTACAGCCAGGGGGAACAACCAGGTATTTTTCAAAATAATTTATTGCCTATTCATTACTAAAAGTATTAGTTATGTTGTAAAAGATGAAGTCTGTAATGTTATACTAAATATATTATTAGTACAGTGAGAAAAGTATGTAACATTTCCAACAATTTTTATTTAAATGGAATACTAAACTTTGTGGAAGGGTTATGTAGATGTGGTCTTTTGTGCCTGTGTCTACAGGCGAAGGTCCACTTATCCTCACGATTCAGTCAGCTATCCCTTCTTTTGAAGGGTGAGTGAGCCAGTGTAATTACAGGCACAAGGGACATAACATCTTAGTTCCCAAGGTTGGTGGCGCAATGGCGATGTAAGCGATGGTTAACATTTCTTACAATGCCATTGTCTATGGGTGTTGGTGACCACTTACTATCATGTGGCCCACATGCTTGTCCGCCTACCTATACAATAAAAAAAAAAAAAGCTTGCTTACATATGTATTTCTGATTAATACTTATATATTATTATATTTAATGATCATATATACAGTTAAAAAAATTACCCATAACAATATATTAATTGTCATTTTCAATTGTAAATGACGAAAATTTCATGGACAACTGAGGTCATGACTTCGCGTCCTAGATACCCGATAGGTAAGAGCTATCGAGCGCGCTCCCGTATTGCCACTGAAATTAAATTTTATTCGGGGTAAATTTTTTGGGTAAATATTTAAAAATAATTACATAAATAGAATCGACTAACGATACCTAATAACCACGTCACGTGTCGGACAGGGTTTTTGTTACATAGTTTATTACTTATAAAACCTTTTCTCTAGGGATCGGTGTTATCCTTTGTAGCAATAAAAGAGAAGCCACTTATGTATGCAGTTGAAGAACATTTATCAAAAGGATTCAATGGACAACAAGTATTACAGTAAGTTATCATTTACATCTTAAATAAAAAATACTTTTTCACCTGACTGCCAGACCAACGAGGTCTAGTGGCTAGATATAAGGCCGCAGATCCGGTGGTCCTGGGTTCAATTCCCAGGTCGGGCCAATAAATAGTTATTGGGTTTTTCTGTCATAAAATTCTCATTAGCAGTCCGGAATCTGGAAGTTGGAAGTATGTACACTCCCGTGCCTCGGAAAGTAGGTAAAGCCGTTGGTCCTGCGCCTGAACTCTTTCCGGTCGTGTCGGAATGCCGTGCCATCGGATTATGAGAGCTAGGGAATAGTGAGTGCACCAGTGTTTGCGCACACACTTGTGCACTATAATATGTCCAGCGCAGTTTGCTTATCTCTCTTGAGATTGGCCGCAATGGCCGAAATCGGTATGGAGGACGTTTTTCATTACTTTTACACCTTCTTATACATTTGCACACACTTTAATGACCCACCCACCCTACCAAGATATACGTATTAATTTATTTAGTCATTTGATAATTATTGGCACTGAATTTCTTTTGTGAATTTCAGGAAATATGAGTTTGCTCTGGAGTCCGTGGAGGGATTCCGTTACCGCTCGCGCGACGCGTGGCGCGCCGTCACACGCGTGGCTGTACGGGAGGCCAGACTCGCTGAGCTACGCCGAGAACTCCTGGCCTGCCGACAGCTGCAGGTACGGAAGGGTGGAAATAGTTGCTGTCGCACATTAGCCGTAGCGTTCGCATGATGACACACCAATACATATCACTTTGATGAACGACTAATCTTCTCTCTGACCCTTTGATTCCGCCCAAAATATTTTTCTATCCCAAGGGCTTTTTTATACGAATTTTGTATCGCAGGGCTACTTCGAAGAGAACCCGACGGACCTCGCGGCTCTGAAGCGTGACAAGGCGCTGCACACGGTGCGCCTGCAGCCGCAGCTGGCGCACGTGCCGGAGTACCTGCTGCCGGCCGCGCTGAGGAACGAGGACACGGAGGCCGACGTGGACGCCGTCGCGCCGCCTAAAAAGAAAAAACAAACTGGCCATTTCGGAAGTGCTAAGAGGCATAAATATCAGGTTAGTTAGTCTCTATCAGAATATGAACACCCACAACGTTACTACCGACGAATTAAGGCTCTAAGTTTAAGATTGCATCAGTATGTGTTATCGCTCATTACTTTTCAACCAATATGGTGTTTGTATAACTCCAAAATGGTTATCATAGTAAAGCGCGGGCGAGCCACTTTTTACACACATCATCATGTGCTTAGTCATATGTATGCAATTAGCAAAGATAAGTGGTTCAATAATATATAAAGTGATCCAGCTAGAAAGACTATCCCCAAGATAAATACTGTGATAACATTTTAAATTAAGACCCCACAAATTTCTATTATTAAGCCATTTGTTTAATCAACTAATATAGATAATGATTAACATTGTTTTTATAATGTACAGGCACGTCAGAGCGATCCCCTCAAAAGTTTTCAGTTGAAGAACCTGAAGAAGATGCCAGCAGCAGAAGACACATAACACTTTGTTAGTATCCAGAAGATTATTTTTGAATACAAAGACTATCTAACAAATATTATTTCTATACAATTGAAATGTAAATAAAATGTGACTTATGGTGTGTTTTTTCTCTTTACACAGTGCGAGCAACACATGGTCGCGTTATTAGTTGAGGAGTTGGTTAGTACGATACTTATGATGTGTGGGTGTAATTGTCTTATATGATAAAATATATATACTTTCCTGTTTAATTTTTTATTGGTATTTTTATTTTTATTATATTTAAGAAAGTGAAAATAGCAGATTTGTTCACATCATTGTCGTTTCCACTTGTTTTTATAAGTTTTTCGCTTATGCGGGTGGGAAAATATCATTATTAGTAATGTTCGTAAAGCAAGTATTAATGATGAATATAAAAATCAAAAACTTGATGATAACGATAACATTATGATATTACGAAACAACAATAATTATTACAATGAAAAAAAAAAATTGTAGAAATCTGCTATATTGCATTAAAGTTATCTGAATAATTATGAAATTTTAACCGGAAAAGCATGATTTTTATTTAAAACAACCGTTAATAGCTATTCAAATTGAATAGATTTTGGCTACAATCATTAACGTATGGTAATAAATTAAAAAAAAAACATAATAAAATTTTAATTTAATAATTTTCATCATAATAAAATTTTAATTTAATAATTTTTATCATAATAAATGGTGTTGTAAGTAAATATATTTAAAGCTGCAAAAATAGAATCATATTTCCACTCGGTGGTAGATAAGGTGGTGGAAATATGACTATGCGTGCAAGCTCGTCTGGGTAGGTACCACCCACTCATCACATATTTCTACCCTAAAATAGCAGTACTTTGTATTGTTGTGTTCCGGTTTGAAGGGTGACTGAGTCAGGCACATGGGACATAACATCTGAGTTCCCAAGGTTGGTGTCGCATTTGCGATGTTTAACATTTCTTACAATGCCATTGTCTATCGGCGTTGGTGACCATTCACCATCAGGTGGCCCATATGCTCATTCGCCTAGCTATACAATAAAATAAAAAAACAATATATATATATTGTTAGGTGTTTAACTTTTAATACTAAATTCGTGGGTAGATTTATTGTCAGCGCCCTATAAAAGCAGCGCGAGTAACGTACGCGAATCATTATTCTTCTGCAATTCGGTCGTAAGCGATAGCTCTGTCTGTTTATTATTGATTCCTTTGTTCTATTTTTGTGTGTTAATTGTACATGTCAATATAAGTTTACTTTATTGTTGTATAGTGGTTTTGATTAATCTCTTTAAAAAACCTATTTCCATTGACATTTCTAAGATCAGAAGTGGGATCGGAACCTCATGTGTTCTGATCCGCTCTGCTACCTGTGGTAACGTATTATACGATGGAAAGGATCTGGTGAGTGCGTTCCAATTTGTTTAAAAGCGATAGACACTGTGACTTACTGTGTGTCGTAATTTATAAGTTTCTTGGTAAATTCACAAGTTAGCTTGCAAAGATTTCTTATTTAACTACCCTGCATTGGATTATTATTAATTAACAGTGATCTTGCGCAATAATAGCTAAGAAATGTGCCTAATAACAGCCATAACTCTGATAAAAGTCTTAACAGAACGAATGTGTTACATTCTAGTTCGATTAACGTCGTTGGAGGAATAAAGCATTACCTCCACGCGGGACGCCGCCGCGACCGCGTGTAAGTGATCATGACTACGGTGGAGCATCTTGACTTTGCGGCCGTGTCTTCGCCGGGGCATGAATGCTGCCATGAGCCGCGGTGCTGTGTCGACGACATGAGTGTTGGGTGAGAGTAGATACATTGCGTTGAAGTTCAATGGTAATGTAAGTGGAGTTCGTGACGTGGCGTGCAAGTTTAAAACATAAAGGTCAGTCTTTCACATTCCATTATGATTCAGGTGCTGAGAATTATCTTATTAAAGAAAGTGTTTCTTGTAAGTTTATGTCAGATTAAGAGGTTATTAGTCAGTCAAGTGTTCTCAGCACTGTTCAAATATTTTGTATTTTCGAGATTGTAATAATTTAATCGAAATTTTATTGTATGTGTTGCCGTATGTCTATTTGCGTAGTGATATTATCAAGGTAGAGCGCGAAATATTGTCGCAGAGATTTAGTGTTAATATGATTGCGAAACAATTTAAAAATTTCTAAATTTCATGACGTAAATAATTATTACTCACACGTACCCTCAGCTAATTTAGAAAGTAATGTTTCATCCCGTAGTAATGAATACCGGCTCTTATGAATGATTTTACCGTTATTAATACCGAAGTGTCCCTAACTCATAAAGCAGAAATTGTTACTGCGTTGATTCGTTTTTCGAAATATTTTATTACTGGTTTGGAACAAACTCGCGTAGCGGGTGAACGTGTGATTCGGTTAATTAATCCTAGTTAGTCCTTTTGGTTGAGATTGATGTTAATTATGAAGTTCAAATTAAAAGTTGTGTTAGAAACTCGAGTAAGGGGGTCTGTAGAGACCATATGTGTGCTTACCAGGGGGGTGACACACGGCGATCCAAGGGAATCGACCCATGCGTTGGATGTGAGCAATGCGATTACTGATCGGCTGGACAGCCGGGGCGGCAGATGTCTTACTCGGGAGTTTCTAGAGTCTGGATTTACGAAAGCTGCGTAATGTTGTACAGAGTCGTTTTGCAATTTAGTCCGAACGACTGTGATATGTGGCTCTGGCTGTTAGCATAAAAAAAAATTATATCCCCTATTGTCTAGTTTGATGTCTTTGTACTTTCCCCTAAAATATAGTGTGGTCAGGAGTGACCGAGCTAAGTGATACTGTGTGACAAACAATGTTTCAGAGTAACACACGAGGCTTGTGCTTCAGTGCTTCGGGTGCGATACATCAGTCTGCGCACAACTGGTGCTGCTGGCTGAACGACCGCCGGTCAGCTTTCTCCAGCCTGCCGGACGTAGAGCTGGTGACAGAGTGTCACGAGCGTGCAGCCGTGGTCGTCTGTCAAGAGTGAGCGTGCGGCTCGCGTGGCGCGTAGTGCTGATGGCTGAGCGTCACGAGCGCGCAGGCGCGCTCACCTTCAGTGCGCGTACGGCGCGTACGGCGCGTACGGCGCGTACGGCGTTTGGGGCGCGTACGGCGCGTACGGCGTTTGGGGCGCGTACGGCGCGTACGGCGTTTGAGGCGCGTACGGTGCGTACGGCGCGTGCGGCGCGTACGGCGCGTACGGCGCGTACGGCGCGTACGGCGTTTGAGGCGCGTACGGTGCGTACGGCGCGTGCGGCGCGTACGGCACTTGAGGCGCGTACGGTGCGTACGGTGCGTACGGCGCGTGCGGTGCGTACGGCGCGTGTGGCGCGTACGGCGCATACGGTGCGTGCGGCGCGTACGGCGCGTACGGCGCTTGAGGCGCATATGGCGTGTACGGCGCGTACGGCGCTTGAGGCGCGTATGGCGCGTACTGCGCGTGCAGCGTGTTCGTCGCATGGTGCTGCAGTAATCAGCACGTGTGGTTGATCATGCTGAAAGTGTTCGGCTCGTTGGGAGCATCCGACTCGCTGAGAGTGCTCAGCATACCGGTACACAAGCGATACAAAATATGACAAAGAATGCTCAGTATGGCAAGACGCGGATGAATTGAAAAGGGTGTTGTCCTGGTGTCCGTGAGTCTTGTGCGTCGTTTTTCAGTCGTAAAGGCTAATACGAATTCTTTATGTCGACTTTGGTCGAGCTTATAATTATGGTGTGTGATACCTGAATTACGATGTAATTCGGATGACGTGTATAATTTTTGTGATACCTGAATTACGATGTAATTCGGATGACGTGTATAATTTTTGTGATACCTGAATTACGATGTAATTCGGATGACATGTATTATGTTTCTGATACCTGAATTAATGTTTAATTCGGAAGACATGTTTTTTATGTATGTGTAGCTCGGAACATGTGTAAAGCATAATGACTTCCGAGTTAACTCATACAACGGATATAAAGTATACGGTCGCGATATTTGTATGGCATACAATGGCGCCTTGTGTGTCGTGCGGGTATCGGGACGGTATATGTCACTAAAATATTTAAGTAACATAAAAGATTTTTATATGATTTATAATACGCAGATGACGATGATGATGAGGGAGAACAGGACAATTCAACGCCTGGAACTAGCCAAGGTTTGTCAATGCCACAACTTGACTGTGAGGATGTTGATATGCCACAAGACAACTCGGAAGGGTGTCCATCAAACGTCGTCGAGGACGACTCCATGTCAGGAACGGCCGTGTTAGGTGTTTAACTTTTAATACTAAATTCGTGGGTAGATTTATTGTCAGCGCCCTATAAAAGCAGCGCGAGTAACGTACGCGAATCATTATTCTTCTGCAATTCGGTCGTAAGCGATAGCTCTGTCTGTTTATTATTGATTCCTTTGTTCTATTTTTGTGTGTTAATTGTACATGTCAATATAAGTTTACTTTATTGTTGTATAGTGGTTTTGATTAATCTCTTTAAAAAACCTATTTCCATTGACATTTCTAAGAATATATATATATAAACAATCAGGTTTAAAAAAGTTTTTCACTGTGTTTTTTTTCTAATCTAAAAATATTTTTGTTAAATCACATAAAATGTAACAAAAAGTTTTTTAGAATTGTAACATGTATTCTAATAAATAAAAAATAAATTCTTGCCACCGCATGCTATAGCTTAGCTAACTAATCAATTTAGAAAATCACCACTTTAGGATCAGTCAAAATTGTATATATTTACAAAAAGACGCTATAATTAATTTTAAGGTGAATTATTTTAGTTATCATTTGCATGTTGCATGTTTGCTTGTTTCATTGCTATATATAAATAAATATTGTTTATAAATTATGGAAAGCATAAATAAATTCTTAACACGAAATAGGTGCAAGGAAATTTATTTACAGTAGCATGATCACAAATATGTATAAACACGAGGGAAAAAATCGTCATTGACAGCAGAATTGCGTATTACTGTATCGATATTGTCGATCAATTTTCTTCCTGGATTCTTTCGTCGGTAACATTATAATGGGCGGACTGCGCAGAACGCAAGCCCGACTACCAAAAATTACACGTACGACATATTCCAATGCGGAATAGTCACAGACCAGCTTATTCCAGCCGCAGTGCAATGGCTGGCGCCGGCCCGGGGCATCCGCCTTCGTGATCACGGTACACCCTACGCAAGGTTAGTATGCTCGTCAATGCGTTGCACTGCCTTATATACTTGCGTTCGGGAATCTTGACATCGCGATTTAATTATCTGATCAGTGACATCTGTTAGCGGATTTTGGAAATAATTAGATGACGTTCAATACATGAGTTATTGAAGAATTTGAATTTAGAATGTCAAAGAAAGCATTTTAACTTTTTTTTTTAATATTTTTCTATTTGTATCAAGACATTTTTTTTTAAATGAAAAAGGCCTACTACTTTTTCAAGTTTTAAGATTCAAAAAATATTTTTGTATAAAAGTCATACGGATTGATTAGAATAACAACAAATAATAGCCCGGTTTTTGTATGATTATTGTTTATTAGGTAACAAATAATTTAAACAGATTTAGAATTTCGTCTTTTTCTTGATGGTTCCTTGATAACAGTTCTTGAGTCGCTAAAGGCTCTTCTGAGCGATAGAGCTCGTTGACAGAGGGACTCGTTGCTCGCCGGGTGTAAATACGAAAAAGGGCGATTGAGATAGTAACCGTATGCGCCCATCTCTCGACGGTGCCATGGATTTGTTGTTATCCTGAAAAAATATATACTTAATACGCAAAGTACAACAGAGATCACAATATATTTTATTACTGGAGTGTAAATTAGTGACCCTGTATAGTAGTTCAACGATTCCACGTCAAATCAAACAGCTTAATTACAATAACAAGATCTTGTCATTTTATTTTTAAACGAAGGCCTTATCGCATTTGGTCTATACTATGACATACATTTCTCAGTCGAAAATAATAAGTATTTCATAAACACCAACCATATCATAAGCGGTGGCGCCGCTGATTTAGGTCGAGTGTATATGTAGAAAACTAGCGGCACCGAGGAACACATCCAAATCATCCATTGCTGCATGATTTTACAGCTTTCCACTTCATCAATTGGTATTGAACCGTCGTTCTGTAATTAACGCCAAAAATTTCAAAATTAATTCTTGATGTATGGTTTGTTATACTGTAACGAATATTATAATTTTTTGTGCCACATTAAGCGACTGATTTATATAAATAAATATAATTATGTCCAAAAATGTTTTTTTTTTTTTTAATTTAATGCAGAATAATATTTTGTTTGTGACATTTTGTTCACGTCCATAATACTTAATTAAAAAAATATATATTTGAAAATAGGAGATTATTGTTATGCATTTACCGTTTCGTAACAATATTTGACTAGAAATTTCGTGATGTTTGTGACCACAAACCAAAAATGGACACTGTAAATAACCATCCAAATGAATAATAGATTCTGAAACAGATGCGAAAGATAAACTTTAATTATTGAAATTCCTTAATAATCTCACTTGAAGTGTTTTTTTTTTAAATTATTTAAAACCTGTAAAACGATCTCCCATAATGGTATACGTCTAAACATGAATCTTCTGAACATAGCTGATATAAGACGATGAGCAAGTGCAGCAGAACCTAATGCCCACAAGATTGTCGGAATCGTTGACAGATAACCTTCACCACATTTTGACCAATCGAACAGCTGAAAAACGTAAATAATGCTGTAGAGAGTATCAGTATGTCTAGGATAACCATTTAGAAATTCAAATATTCGTGAATGGAAGGGGAAAAGTAGGTTTGAAGCTCATTAATAATGTAGATTCTTAATTTATTTTAGTCACAAACATATCAAATGAAATAGTACAGTGTGCTATAATTATTTCAATTTGCAACGCATCGTTATTATGTTAGCAGACGCGGAACATACTGTTTCTTACAATTAAATAAATAAAAATAGGGAGCTAGGATGTATTGTGCGCGTAAGACTTGCACAGTGTTGCCTGATCTCTTTCAGGTCATGTTGTATTGCCCTCCCATTGGATTGTGCGGGTGGGAGAATATCGTACCTACTTGTTTCCTCAGCAGAATTAGCTACTGTCGAAATTTGGTCAAGAGTTCAATATCATTTATTAATTATTATTGATTTTGTTTTAAATTATTTACGTAACATGAATCAATGAAATGGCGCCAAATTATTAAATAATCAATTCAATTTCAATCATAACAGTAAGTTCGAGACAGCTTTAACTTAGCTTAGGTGAATTTTATAAATTAATTTGCTAGGTAACAGTAACACTAATTAAGGCTTTATACGGTATACCTTTGTACCTCCTGCTCTCACATAACTTAATACTTTCGAATACAACATCACAAGGTTTGCTTAAAACGAAACATATATTGAGAAATTATATGGCGCATTAATTTATATTCATGTTTATTGTAAAATAAAATGATTTGACTATGTGACCATAATTGCTGTGTGATTGACGCTGTCAAATGACGTTTGCAAAGTAATCCATCAATTTATTGAAGTCTGTGATGACGTATTGATTAAAACTTATTGATTGAACAATTTTTTTATTTCATTTTGTTTTTTGTGTGGATGAACACCTGGATGCCAAACGCAGATTAGAGCAGTGTGGTAGAGTATGGAATAACTATACTACAAATTTTCTAATTTAGCGGTACTTTTAACTTACTTTTTACAAAATAGCTCTAAATGATATTATTATATAAGCATTACATTATTTTAATTGTAATCAGTATTCTTCTTTCTTCTAGATTCACTTCATATCAAAACTCATCGAAATCGCTTCAGCAGTTTAGCCGCGAAAGTGTAACGGATAGAATTACTGTCGCATCTATAATATTAATATAGATGTTACGTGATAATTCTCGTTTGTTTTATATTTTTGATGTGAAAAATTTGCTATTATTCTGGAGTAAATGACTCGTATGCCGTGATGGACAACGGCATGACGCTCTATCGTTACTTCTCTTGCGTGTATTTAACCTATATTATAAATTCTTTCAATAATTTAACCATCGGTTTCGATGCATCGCATATACCAGAAATACTGTAACGGTCACGTTTGTTTTCATACAATATTTTCTTTCATAACATATGATGTTACATAAATGAATAAAATTGTTAAATTTTAATGCTTCGACTTTAATAGGAATAAAGATAAAACACTCACTCATTGTATATTACGTTGGTCTTTATATTAATTATGTGAATAAATAAAAAGAAATATATTTAAAAGACATTTATTAGTTTTGTACAAAACGTTACCTATCTGTTTTTATTTAACCCAAAGTATAATTCAGACCGTACTCTTTGGACGGATTGAAGTGCAAGAAACACACTCGCGGGCGTCCGACGCACTGCTGCAGCAACATCGTGTCTCCTGAAACATGTAACAGTATGTAAATGAGAGAGAATGCTAAGGGATACTTTAAAATATTTTATTAAATATGCAAGAAGACTATATTATTATACCCACTGTTTTTAATGTTATAAGGAAAATATTGAACTCTTCAGAAATGCTGGACGAGAAGAAGTCATTTTTCCCATTTGTAAATCCTCTTTTAATACCCAAGTTACTTTTACCTTATTTTATTTGAAATAAACACGCTCACGATGTTTTCTTAGATGATAATATAATCCTACTAAATGAAAAATACCTAGTGATGCGAATCTTTGAAGTTCTTGAATGAACGAATGAATTTACAACCTCAACTACTATGTCTATATTAAATGTCATATTGAAAATGAGTTTTGTGGCAGAAATGAATGGTCCAGTGGATAGAACACGCGCACCAAGCGGTTAAATATGTGAACCTTCCCAGACCGAGTTAATCCAACTAGTGTTACAATATAAAATACTAATTGTATTTTACACACCAAAGCGAAGTTAGCATCGTTTTACATTACACAAAATACATACAAGTAAATAAAACACAAGCTAAGTGTATGTAGGTCAGGTAAGTTGGAAAATACCTTTCAGAATGCTTTAAGAGTAGCTCGTACAGCGTTGCACGTGAAGTGACAAATTTAGGTTAAAGAAAAAGAAAAACAACGATGTTTATGCGCTAAGATTCCTTTTGATCTTAAAACCCACTTGATTATTCATAACAGTTAGTCGGTAAAATTTATGTAACGTTTTTAGAACGTGAAATACCTACTCGTTGGAATTAGGTAACTGTTGAAAACAATGAATGAAAATTAAACTTTACAAGTGTGGATTATGAAAGGTGGTGCTATCCCATAGCACAGTGGTTAGAAAGCGTAATTATTAACCGATGACTGTGGGCTTAATCCCAGCACTAGGTACTGAATTTTCACTTGCCTTATTTGCGGAATCCGCATCGGAGCCATGTGATGGGATAAGCTCCAAACCGTTATCTCAAAGGGAGAGAGACCGTAGAGCAGTAGGGAGATCATTTGACCAAATAAGAGATTGAAATGTCAAAAAAATATATAATTGTAAATATCATTCTATTCCTCTCGAATGTGTAAACTTATAGAATAATAATAATATTCCTTAGTGTATAGAATATATATATATATAAATACTGAAATATAATTTACATTAAACTGTCGAAGATGCATAATAACAACGGAACTAGTAAACAATACTACGTAGGGTAAGGAGGGGCAAGACGGGGTGGCTGGTAAGACGGGGTACCTGCCTTACCTCAGAAACCAATTGACCAATTATGATTATTTTTGCTTATAACACATTGTTGCCATGGCGGTTATTAATCAGAAATGTCATAGGGCCACAGCACCCCATGATTTATTGTAAAATTGAAAAAAACTGTTTTTGGTGATTTGCTTAGAATTTTTTCACTTTAGTTGTAACGTGATTGTATTGTTTCTAGCAACATTTCAAAATACAAATAAGGTTATTTACATGCGTCAATAATCACACTTGCAGGTAGGCACTTGTTCATTATTGTACGGAAACGTTGCTTTTTGAGGTCAATTATTAAATTTAATTGGACAGAGGAGGGCAATGGGGTACCCCATACAGCTCTACAAAAAATAACATTTTCTATGGCCAGTCCCCAGCAAAACATGCCCTTAGCAGTAACACGCAAAGCATCTCGCGCTATTAGAAAACGAAAAATACTGCAATTATAACTTGATATGGCGATATAAAAGATTAGAAGATATATAAAAAAAAAGTTGGCACAGGAAGTAAAGAAAGTAAAAAAACCCAAGAGAATCAAAGAAAACCGAAAGAAAATGTGCGGGTATTAAAAATACAGTGTCCAAAGAGAAAAAACATCCAAAGTTAGGTCATCAACAAAGAGCAATTAAAGTAAAATTGCAAACACACATGTTTGTATTGTAATGGTTGTTATTTTGAGTCAAATGAAGGCTGGGCTGCATGCGCTGAATGCGGCAAATGGGTTCACTGCAGCTGTGCTGATATAGATGATGAAGATGAAGATGCGACGTTTACTGGGGATTTTTTTTCAGCAAAAATAAATAAACTTTTGCAAACCCCATCTTGCCCCGTAGTTGCCCGAGGGAGGGGGCAAGATGGGGAGATCTGACTGTCTACTTTTTGATACTTACTGGTACTTACCCAGATGGGCTTGCAAAAAGTCCTACCAACAAGTACTTTTTAAATTTAATTTTTATTCACCGCAATGTACGTTCTGAGTTTCTCAATGGCTTCTGCCGTGGCTGGGCCGGACTGACAGATGTGGGGCGCGCCCCGTGCGTCGCGCTTCTGGACTCGGCCGATCTCCACCGACGGCCGCTTCGAGCATGCGCTCTCACTCTAGTTAACAACTTTATCACTATAGTTTCTTTCAAATTTATATTTTAAAGAACTTAGACTAAGTAATAGGAATAATTCCCGTGTCGGGCCCGTAAGTAGTTACTGAGTTATTGTGTCAAAAAAAACTCAGTAGCGATCAGTTTTACGTGTGTTTCGGATTACAGTCCTATCGGATTATGAGAGCGACTACCTGTGTTCCTAGATGATATACTAGCTAATCGGCCCGGCGTTACACGTGTAGATAGGATTTGCGTAAAATCCGAACTTAGTGAGCATCTACGTCGGGCATATAGTTTAAGAGATCTCGTGATGAGTGGTATTTCGCTAATATAATAATATAACGTTGGTGTAGCGTTGTAATCGAGATCTTTAAAAGGCAATCGTTTGGATCGAGAATACTTAACATATAAGGACATATATCGTATAGCATACGTGTGCGCGTCACTGGTCGGCGTCCGCGTGTAGCCCCGCAGGCGGCGGCGCGCTGCGCACACCAAGCTGTTCACCTTCTCTACGGTGCTGTTGACGCCGCGAGTTGCGCGCTCGTGCAATTCGGCCTGCCTGTTTTATGTCAACATTTAAAAACATAAATAAAAGAATAAAGTAAATAATTGTCTATAAGTACCTACCTAACTTACATCATAGTATTTTACGGATGGCACTATGAAATCTTCGTATATCGGCAATGTCTAACAGTAGGTATATGTTTTTATTTTTTTATTACATAGAAAGGCGGACAAGCATATGGGCCACCTGATGGTAAGTGGTCACCAACGCGCATAGACATTGGCATTGTAAGAGATGTTACCATCGCTTACATCGCCAACCAACCACCAACCTTGGGAACTAAGATGGTATGTCCCTTGTGCCTGTAATTACACTGGCTCACTCACCCTTCAAACCGGAACACAACAATAGCAAGAACTGCTGTTTTACGGTAGAATATCTGATGAGTGGGTTGTTCCTACCCAGAAGAGCTTGCACAAAGCCCTACCACGAAGTAAGTTTGAGAGTGAGTGATGTATGACTGTATGAGTAGAGTATGCGGGATACAATACATAAATTTATGTTCCTAATATGTTGATATATCAAATTAAGAGACATAGGTAGGTACAAGACTAAAGAAAAAGTAGTTGTGATAATAATACAAATATTCAATAGGGTTGCTTGTTTTTCTTTATTTTATTTACTTATTAAATAAGATAGTAATTAATAAAGAATTTACTATTATACTGTATTACAAAACTACTTAGACAGTAGCCGTACCATTAAATTTTACTTATAATTTACTTTATATTACATGTCATTTCCATTACATCCCATAATTATTTTATTCTTTTGGAACGAAGTTCAATTTACTCAGCTTACAGTAGAGTGAAATGGCAGTGGCCCAAGGTCACGTCATATAACGAAATAGCGTTCACACTGTGCCCACCAAATGCTACAAAATGTGATGCGTTGTGCGTTCGAATTTTGGAGGTCGATATAAAGGAGGTTGAGGTGCTTTTTGGTGTGACAAAAATACAGTAATATAATCATTTAAAATTTACATTTTAAAACACGGTTTGAGTACAATATTAACGCACAGAACTTCGTTCCTCACGGGGTTCCCCCGACCGCATATTTTTTCTTTAGGAAACCATACAGTCTGCTAGCTACTTTTACTTAGATACTTTAATGTTTACTACGTCCTAAACAGCGAAAACTATTTTGTATTAGTAAATTAATATATAATAATACTTCAATACTCAAACAACAGTAACAGCCTGTGAATGTCCCACTGCTGGGCTAAGGCTTCTTCTCCTCTTTTTGAGGAGATGGTTTGGAGCTTATTTCACCACGCTGCTCCAATGCGGGTTGGTGGAATACACATGTGACAGAATTTCAGTGAAATTTGACACATGCAGGCTTGACCATCACCGTCAACCACGAGATGAATTACAATCACAAATTAAACACATGAAATTCAGTGGTGCTTGCCCGGGTTTGAACCCACGATCATCGGTTAAGATTCACGCGCTCTTACCTCTGGGCCATCTCTGACACTCAAACAAAAACATATATTATAAGCCTAATGGTCTTTTTAAGTTACAGATCGTGCTATTTCAAGTGACTACTGTTAAAATATAAAAAAAATAAAACATTTTTTTCCATTTTACCAACCACTGCTCCAGGTATGGCATATTGAACCTCTGACAGTAATGTTTCCTCACGTAATCCGCGTAGCAGAGCGACAGGAACCAGCAGACGGTGATGTGGATCTGTGGCTGCTGCTGCTTCAAGAACCTTGTTAATGGACCCAGAGGAACTATTTCCGTTTGACCCAGTAGTCCAGCCGTCGTCAACTCTAACAGAATGTTGGGACTCTGTGGGTAGAGAGTTAGACAATTAATTTGACAAGTCTCTATTTTGCAACGCACAAAATATATACAAGGTTAATATTTTGCGAATTTTAATAGTAATTAATATAAGCTTTTTTTTATTAGTGGAGACGGGCTTGCTCAAAGCCCTACTACCAAGGTAAGATATTAATTTGAAAGATTTTGAGACCCTTTTTGTTCAAGTAATGTATATTTTAATAGCATACATGTGGCATAGAGAACAATGTGAATCCAGCCTTAATTCAAGACCACTTACGTCCTTAATAAGGGTGTCCAGGTAGTACTGAAAGAAGCGCATTGAGCACACCCAGAGATGGACCATCAGGGCCAACATTCCGACGATCATTGACGACTAGAAGTAAATAAACGTTTTTTTTTTTTTAATTAGTGACAAATATTACAAATATTTTATGATTTGATATTTCATCACCCAATAAAATCAATTCAAATCAGAGGTTTTTGATGCAGCGAGTTCAAATTTTTTTTTCTGTCATGTGATCCCTTTCATTAGACATTAAAAAAGTGATATTATACTAATCTGGGTAGGTTTCAGATCGCAATAATTCCAACCCAACCATACGTTGGATATTAATATGTAATATAACCCATGTTACATGTGTAGCGACATCTATCTCGCCACATACAAAACAAAAAAACTGACGTATCCTACATCGCGATATTAAAGTTATCCGAGCGATTGAACATGTATACAAGAACCCGACAACAACCATCGGGCGGTAGCCCACCAGACTAACACCCGTCTGGTCGGAGGATCCTCCCTTTTCAACGGTCAACACCAAACTGGTGACCCCGACGTGATCGTCAGCGCAGCCTTCGCAAAAAAAACTACGTCATCGTGACGTCATCATCACTTCCTCAAGCTTTCGAGCAGCGAGTCATACAGCCAGCCAGCATCCACGACTACTACGGGTATTCTGACCACCAGCATGCAGCGGACGCGCATTCCTGGTCATCACCCACAGTCTTCTCAGCGACCTTGGCACAGCACACTGCACTTCGGCCGGTCAGCAAGCAGAGACGCACTTCTCTCCTGGTCGACGCAGCAGCCAGCCACTACGCAGCACTGCACCACTCCGACTCACTGGAGCATTTGCAGCATTACCCCGACTCACTGGGGCATCACCGCAGACAGTTCCGACTCACCGTGAACTATGCGGCATCTGGTTCGGACTCACTGGAACATTCCACTGGCCCGGCAAACATCACAAGATATATGGACGACTCAACCTGCTATCGACCTCCGGTCTCGGAGGAGAGTGATGTAGCGACATCTATCTCGCCACACATGACATAAACGTTATGGTGTAGATGGTTGGCTACTTATATTACAAACGCGAAACTTTGTTAGAATGTATGGACAGGGGCCGAACTCTACTAATCTATAACGATAACGATACGTTCCCGATCCAACTTTGAGACTAATCTATATTTATTCGGATCGGAACTGAACCGATATGATGTTAACATATACCGCTATGTCAAAACTAAACTTAATTGTTAACTATTATGTCAGTAGTCCATAATAAAATTAAAGAATAGGAAAACGGATAAACGGAAACGATCCCGCTTCGATTCGATTTCGATAAAGTGATAATTTGTTAGTAGAATTGTCCCCTGATCTTTGTTACTCTTTCACGCAAAAACATTTTAACGGATTTGAATAAAATTTGGAATAAAGATAGATTATACAGTGACTTAACCTATATACCTAACACCTGCCTCCTACCCTCTCACGCGGGAAGGTAGAGTACAATAAAAGGCTTGTACGTGTTAGAATGTCAATGCAAAAAAATAATCAAAATTGGATTCAAAAACTTTGGTGCTTGCCGATAACTCGTCACATTAAAGTATTTAAGTATCAAGGGCCATCGAAATAACTCCTGTGCACTGACAATGAGGGTCTTCTCTAGCAGCGAAACGTGAGCGTGGTCGCCAGCTATGAATACGGTCGCCTGCAGCTCGTTGTAGAGGAAAAGTGCTGCGGCGCTCGCGAACACTATTGTCGGGCCCATCCCCCAAACCTCCCCGTTGCAACTCAGCCATTTCGCTATTGACTCTAACTGGTATTCGTATAGATTCTGAAAAGAAAAAATCCATTTTTAACTAAATATTTAGTCGAACACTAATATTTTGGAAGAGAATAAAAATATTTGATTGTAACAAATCGAAAAAAACATGTTTATCTAATTACATATGTATTTCGAAAATTCAAAATAGGTAAAAGAGATTGCAGGAGATTGCTTAGGATTAATAAAGTTACTCTTCGACTACACTGATACAATCAACGGAGAGCAGACAGACGATTGGCTAATGTCAGTATAGAGACGTGCCAAGATACTGTAATCTTCAGCAGTATTACGTACGCATTACGACGTTTTGCGCAAACAGTGGCGACATGATAAGTCGATATTTTTTTTGCAAAGTTTGATTGGCAGCTTAAATTAATTGTAAGAGATTGCAAAAAGACATTGGATTAAGAGATAAGATTAAGATTGTGATTTAACACTTACGCAATGTGTATTGAAGCTTACGGTTTTTCCCGCCATACATAGGCCGGTGTCGAATTTCCGTTCTTCCTTGATTTATCATTTTTAACGAGAATGTCATAGACTCATCTCGCCAAGCCTGCACTTTATTAATTTTACAAATTTAACCTAACAATTTAACATTTTGTATTAGTTTTTGAAGTTCTGGTGACAGGAGACATGTCAATACTAGATGGTTTCGTATTTGACCTTTTTGCTAGATTTTTTAAAGGCATTGACTGTGAGTTCGGCTTCCTTATGGAAAGTTAGTAATTAAAAATATATACATATATTAATAGTGGAAATTGTATATCTGATTTTCAAAAAAATCACCAGTGTTGTACAATGGAGTTATAGCGAAGTGTACCGAAATGGCTTGAAGGATAGAACACTTGATTAGTTAAGAACGGTCACAGGTTTGATTCCGAGCGAGCACCTCTGTAGATTTCATATGCCTTTGTATTGTAATTATACGTGGGCTTGGTGGTAAAATTACTAAAGAAACTTGCAGGTAAATTTATAAATCTGAGATATTTATAATTAGAAACATCAGAATGGAATAAATAGTCCCAAAACTGTTGGACATTTATATGATCGTAGAAAAACATTAATATAATAATAAAATTAGGGTATTTTGTGATATAAATAAAACAACGATTCTTATAAACAAATGTCCAGACGGACCTGTAATGGCTGACACAGGCCTATCTACCCATTTGTAATTTATTAATAATACATAAACCACACGACAATAACCTACAGATTATGCAAGGACACCTAAACATCGATTCTAGATATACAAAAATGAATAATAACAGCTGATAAACGATTAAAATTATGGCAACACCGACTGTGGGTATATGAACTTTTTTATTTTATTTTATATAAAAACACAGCAATGACTACACGAAATTTGACACGACATTTAACATTTATTTTTATAATTCTAGTGAAAACTGGAATACGGTATTAGTAGGTAATTATTTTTGTTTTAATTTAATTCAGAAAAACCGTTGAACAATTCGAAAAAACGAATTACAAATTTCATATCAGATTTTCTAGTTGTATACTAAACAAAAATAAATATTTAAAACGATATCGTATTACTGTCTTCGTACATTAACAAGTATAATTATGTTGAACACGCTAACATCAATATACTATGACACCAAATAAATAAATAGCGTTATCTTAAAGCTTAATAAGCTACTATAATTCCCGTGTCGATTATACACAATAATCGCAAAGCTGAACTTTATATAATTCTAATTTACCTAATACAAGTGGTAATAATAGAATATTTAAATATCGATTTTTAAGTATTTTAATAATGTCATTTCTTCATTCATTGCCCTGGAATGGAGAAATGTTACAATATATTAAAATATACTTAAATAAATAATGCAATATACCATTATTTAGAAATAAATTAGAGCATAAATTAAAACTACTACATGAAGCGAATAAATTATTCTTTGCGTGAAATTAATTAATATATAATTTATAATTATAGTCTGACCAGCATTTCGTGTTACTTATATACAAGTAATACACACATATGTACATACAAATAAACATTCGTTGTTAATTTCTAGAAACGTTTTTAAAGTTCACTAACCTATGCTTCATAAAATCCTATTATATACTCGCATTTCTAATTATATAATGAGTATATTTTTTATTAAATAACTAAATGATTTTCTACTTCATACAACAGTAAATGATATATTTCATTATTTAATATATTTACTACTTAATACATTCATTCATTTTAATTCATTCAATATAACTTCATTTACTAATTCTATATGAAGAAGGTATATATTACTTAACTCAATTCAAGATTAGGTCCATTATTTAAAACTTTGCCCTTGAAAACCCGATCGATTCTTTTACTAAGTTTCCTTTAAATATAATTTAAAGCTATTATATAACTAGCTATGTATTAAGCACTTCATAAAACTTTCATAATATATACATTGTGCAAACATTCCCTAAAAATGTTTGTTCGTGATGACGATATACAACCTTTAAGTAAATATAACTTTTACTTATTATTATCATATAAATATCCAAAGCTCTAAATATCCAAGCGTTCTCTTAAATTATCGGAACACATATATGATTATATTTGATAAATAATTATATTCACTAACGTAAATATTTCAACGTTACATTTTGAATTATTCTAGTCAATAAAATATTCACTTCAAGACTTCAAGACCTGATGATGCCAAACACCTTCTTAAAAGGGCCCCGAATCCTTGTGTGTTTGCCTGAACGAAACTAGCCGCTAAGTTTATTATATAGATTCTTTATAATACACATAACATGAATACTCATTATTGTATATAGTCCAATATATATCATTGATTTTGGTAAGAGTAATATGTTGACAGCTCTCATAATACGTCACCACATTCTGAGTCATACAAATATCTAAACAAGCCATTCAATGGTGGGTGGTTTCGTTTGTAGTGGGTAGCTTTGACTGGTGATGCGGTCAGGTCACAGACTGCAAAGCGCGTGGTCGGCCGGTGGTATGGAAGTTTCCACCGGACGTATGATAGTCTTGATTCGCTATAAAAATTGAGAATAATTTAAAGTTATGGTGCTCTATGTAATAATAGTTTAGTTCAACGGAAATCAATCAGAGCGCCAAATCTACTAATTTATAATATTTACGATACGTTCCCGATTCCAACTTCGACCAAACGCAGCTAATTCGTTGTATTTGTATAGTAGAAAAACGAATAAACAGCAACGATTACGTTTCAATTCGATTGCGATAGTGTCAATTTGTTAGTAGAATTGGTTCCTAGTTGTTTTTCCGTATATAAGATTGAGGTTTAAAAAGTTATTGACGTAAAAAAAATTACTTCATATAACTTTTTTTGCTCAAACAGTGTGAAGAATCGAACTCTATTAATTTATTACAAGGCTTCCTCAGACTTTAATATTTAATAGTATCGGAATACTCACATTGATACAATTGCCAGGAGTGATCAACAGCTTGTAAATGAAGTAAAGCGGTATGCAAGAGACGGTAGTGCCAGTCATAAGCCAGCCCACGCGGATGGACCAGCGCGGGAATACGTATTCCCCGCCGAGCATCTCCTCGTGGGCCAGCACCGAGAACACGAACAGCACCAGGAGGAATACGGGGCTGAAAGAGATATTGAATTTAGTTTTTTTTTAATGGAAGACGCAAAGCCTTTTTAGTACTTTTCTAAGCTAAAAATTAAACATCATACTGCTCACAAAATACCTATTTCCGACTTTGTATATTATTTTTGTGTACACATCCAGCATTGATCTGAAAAATTAGAAAATTGTGCGTTCTACTATATCAACGTATGAAAAGTTTTCCAAAATTTTACGTTTAGTGTCGTTACACGTATCCAAACCCCAATCGGCTTTACTTTTATTTCTATCCCCGTTGGAAGAGTGCTCACAAGTACAAAGTACATAATATCTTATATAATAGCTGCTGCTTTGACAATGGTATGGCTAATATTTTTAGTGTCATTTGAACATCTGCCTTATTATTTTAAAATAAAAAAATGTCATGAATTAGACTTTACCTGATGTAAGACCAACATGCTCGCCAAAACCATCCAGGCTTGTGTCCGAGCATGCTCCGCACGTCCTCGGAGAAGCGTCCGACGCCGTACACCCAGCACACACCCGCCGCCTCCGCGAACACAACGAACAGGATCGCCAGTCCCGGACCGTAGACGTTTAGAAGGTCAACTAAATAGACGCCGCCCTAAAACAGCATTACGATCATATACTAAATATCTAAAAAGATTGACTTATAATATATCGATTAAAATTAAAAAGTATTTTCTACTTTTTAGCATATCATATTTAGATTTCACTTCTATAAAAATATATTTAATCTGTAATGCAAATAAATAATAAAGTATCGTATCTTTGTATTTATATCAGTAAAAATATATACCTATGCAATATATAAACGATATATATTGCATGGGTATATTATATGTGGATAGTAAACGCTGTCAGACGTTTTGAAAGGTTTTTAGGGAGCCATAAACATAGAAAGTAGGTACATGTAAGTTACATTTAATGTTTACTGACATTTGTAAAAATAAAATCTCACCTGTACGAATAGCGATAACAATTGAAAGATAACAAATATCAAACAATGATTTATTTCTGCGTTAATTAAAACTTATTAAAAATATTTCTTACTTTTTAAACTTTTTTAAACTGTCTTAAACTGTTTTATTATTATTTCTATAAATTCAAACTTTTTCAATATATTTTTTATAGTTAAAGAAAAATGTCCCACCGGTTCGGAAAACAAAATACCTTAGCACAACCGGCGATAGAGTCAGCGGGTCATTTTTGTTTTTTATTGTATTATATTAATAAATATTTATTAAAATATTTTTTGTACATACAAACATTCATACCTACCTACATTCAAAGATACCCTAAATCTAGTATCTTAGAGGTCAGTATTATCCCATACAGTAATTATACATTATATATAATATAATATCCTGGGACATTATTATATTACCTGTAATTAGTAGAACATTTGTCAAAAAACTTTCCAACCTCTATTATTAGTACTTTGTAAACATGTAATGTATGTACTGTTGGTTGTCCAAAATAAATAAATAAATACTTGTTCTTGATGTATATATTCATTCATAAATAGACGTAGAACATAGTACGATAAAAGTTCTGTTAAATAAAACGAGAGTATCCACTAAATATACTCTTAGTTCGCCACATCGCCTGGTCATCCCTCTAAGTGCGAGATGAATAATGCAACTGAATACATTCTCGCCTCCAACCTCGGCTGATAACGCACCAGTAATTTATTGAATACATTTAGTATTTGTTTTTGAGATTAAACGACCCATCGTTGTGTTTATTTTTGTTTAAGTGAACATAAATAACTTTGTTAATAAGAAATTCGTATATTATGTATTTTATAATAGTGCCTTGGTGGTACAGTGGATAGTATATAAGACTGCAGAATAAAAGGTCCCGGGTTTGAATCCCGAATATAAGATTATTAGGTTTTTCTTTCAAGTAAAGTAAGAATTGTGAGTGCAGTTGCATCTGCGTTTATTGGAACGAAGTTCCCTTACGCGGCTTACAGTAGAGTGAAATGGCAGTGGCTCAAGGTCACGTCATATAACGAATTAGACGAATTAAATCGATGCGTTGGGCGGTCGAATTTAGGAGGACGATATAAAGGAGGTTGAGAGGCATTTTGGTGTGACAAAAATACAGTAATAATATAATCAATTAAAATCTAAATTTTAATACACGGTTTGAGTCGAAAAATATCACACGAAACTTCCCCCGACCGCTCATTTTTTTAAATAATTTGTTTGAAGTAACTAAAGATCGATATACCTGAAGATTCGGGATAAAAATCACTTTCTTCATATATTTTATTTTATTTATTTATTGATTGAAATCTCATGTCTATCATTACAGGTAACCCAAAGCGACAGAGTGGCCTTACACATAGAACTAACGATAAGATATTTTAACATATGAAATATAAATACAATTCGCATATTATAATAATATAGTAAATACATTGAAAAATAATGTACTGTACATTATTATGTACTGTACATTATTATTCAATGTATTTACTATAATTGAATAATAATGTACTGTACATTATTATTCAATGAGTAAATATAATACTACCTTTGCGAACTCACTCGAGTGGCATGAAAATAAGTCAAGCCTCATGCTTTATTGAGTGTATTAATTGCTCGGGAAAGATGAAATAAATCTTTAGTTTATGCAAACGTGACATTTTGCGATAGAAATTCTTACTAGGCAGGTTTTTTTAAATATCATAATGAGGTTAGTCGTAAACTCCTAACCCTGTCGTAAAGTGTCAACGTTACAGGGTCAGTAATCTCTGTCCGGTATGAGTTATACAACCGTACTTTTGAATTGAAACTCAGCATGTACGTAGATACGAATTTAGTAACTACTATTTTATATTGATTTTAACTATAACATATATTTTTCTAATGTATGTCGAATCATTTTGTTTTCTGTTGCACATCTACCTACAAATATAATATAGTGCCATTTCTCAGGTAGGCTTGTAGATTCTTTCATTATGAAAACCAACTAAAACCTATAATTATGACGGATTTTTTATTTTAATATAGGGACTGAAAAATCACACATAACAAAAGTAAATATAAATGTATATATATTTATATATAAAAAATATGTATGTATGTATGTATAAGTTTATAGGTATGATTATATATATATAAGAGTATGTGTGTCATTATGTTATATATTTTATTAAGTTAGGGGTCGGACCCTGAAAAGTTTCCCTCTTTGGTCCAAAAGAAGTTTTACTTCTAAATGCTTAAAAATAATTAACTTACGTATGTGGTGGTTGGGAGAGCACAGATGTATATAAAGAGCAATAGAAACGCCACAAATATCTCCCGGTGCCGGCCGAGTACTCGAGGATACTCGTCACACAAAGCGGTCGTCACTGCTTCTAAGCCTATAACATATTATTTAAGTATAAGATAATTTTATGTAAAGTTAGAATAAAAGAATAAACAATATAAAAACAGGAGAACTATATTCTAACGTCTAGTTTCTGGCTCCACTAACTCAATCAATGCTTTTTGTCGTGAGCCAACGTATTTGGTATTTTAGTAATAACATAAATTGAAACTTAAATTCCTAACTGTTATAGGTATTGTCATTAAAACAATAAACTCAAATATCATACCGATACTCTTAATAAATAGTATACCGATACTCTTAATAATCAACTAATCTTACCACCGAAAGTGCTGTCAAGTCCCAGGGTGATTAGCATGAGGAAAAAGATGATGGCCCAGAACACGGAACCGGTCATAGTGGCGATGGCTTCAGGGTATACAATGAATACTAAACCTGGGCCCTCTAGTCCCACTTCTTCGATGCTTTTGTTTTGCACGTGCGCCATGTAACTACAGAGATTAAATATAGTATTAGATATTTGTACAAAAGGAAAAGTGTAAGTAAATTTATAATCCTATTTAATATATTCAAAACTAAGGCGTGATGATTTTACTTCAATATTAACATAAATGTCGCTAATAGTAATCAAAATATATATGACGAAAATGTGATAAGCTAGAACCGAGAAATCTATTGAAAAGCGTACCCTAAAACAGAGAAGATGACGAAGCCAGCCAGGAAGCTAGTGAGGCAGTTGATGGACGATGTGATGAGCGCGTCGCGGTAGCAATTGTTGTTAAATTTGTTGTAGCTTGACAATGCCAGCAGCGTCCCAAAGCCTGGACCCAAAGAGAAGAAGATTTGGGATGCCGCATCAATCCATACCTGGGTGTAACAAAATGGCATGTTATTTAAATGGAATATAGGATTCAAGAAACATACCGCAAAACTGGGAAAAACACGATGATTAATTTATTCATTATGTTTATATTACGCCATACACAGACACGGACGGATTAAGTAGAATAATCAGTTATATATTAGTTAATAATATCTCCTGAATGATTTCTCGATAGAAGATTGCAACTTTTATGGACCCGTGATTTGAACCCAGGACTTCCTGCCTCATAAACTAGCCATTTGATTATCTGGGTAGTCTTATATTTTTTTGAGTTATGTATAAAACTATAGCTAAGTGTATATGAATATGAAAAGCTTTTTTAACCTTTGAGTTCTGCAGTTTGTGCCATTCTGGTGTAAGATAGTAACGGATGCCTTCAGTCGCACCTGGTAGAGTGACTCCCCTTGCGAGTAGAATCAGTAGGACCACATACGGTGCTAGCGCCGTAACCCATACCACCTAGTATGAGCACAAGAATATACTACTGATGTCAAATATTGGTAACACTTACAGTCGACATTTCGATATTATATTCAATGATGTTTAATTGGACTGTAAAATATTATCTTATGGGATTTTCTGAATCACGGATAATTTTAATCAACTTACTTTACCAGCACTTCTGACGCCTTTCCATAGCGAGAAGTATACCAAAACGAAGACCCCAAAGACACACAGCGCTAGTGATGGTTTGATAGGACCCATGTCATCCAGCCCGTTTGATCTGTGCTGTTCCAGGACGTTGCGCCTGATTAAATACAATTTTGAATATAAACAAGGCAAATTTAACAATTCACCAATTATTAAATGATTTAACACAGACCTAGGATACAAACAATTTCATAAAGAAAATAGCAAACTATATGATATATAATGAATATTATAGCTCAAAGTCCAAAGCAAATAAAAGGAACTCACTCAAAGAATTCCTTAGCTGGTGTTGAAGCATTGGGGTTGATTTGTGGCGAGGTGACGGGCATGCAAAGAGGCGTATTCCACTCATTATCACAGCTGGTCCAGGGTAGTACGGAGTTGATTGATGCCAGCGACGCTATCAGATAATACACCGCCCAGCCGATGATGGTGTTGTAATACATACCCATGTAGATGTCGATCATGCATATCGCGTATCCCACGCCTGTGATACCAAAGAATGATACTAGAATATTAACAAAAATACGTTCAATAAAAGTAGTATTACCAAAAATACGTTAAATAATAGTGTAGAATTGGAAGAATAACGAACTATTACTAAATAAACGAGTGGTCGTTTATATAGTAACTAATTCAAAGTACACGTAAAGCGCTTATTGTATTTTGGTCGCAAATATGTTCGTGTATTGTTATAGAATATAATTCCTTATATTCGCTTCTGTTCCTAAATTCTTAAGGAATGTTTTAAGTTGAATATCATATCGTATGTGAGTTCCTAATTTTTTATGAATTTATTAATAAAAATATACTAAATTTTTTATCAGAGAATGATGATAAAACTTTATTACATTATCTGATGTTTAATCGTATCTACTGTAAACCGTATAAACCATTTATCCTTTCACAATAAATCTTCAAACACTTAAAATCGAATTAGTCGTTTCTATCGGGCGGCAATTCTCGCTCGTAAACTTGCGAAGTTGGTTCCATGTTTGATCAAATCAGAGCCATCTGTCGGTAATCAAATGATGTCAACGCGCTCGCTAATTGATTTAGATGTCGCGAGATGGCACGATTTATACGCATTGATAACAAATCTTACTCCGCTGCTTTGAAATCGAATTTCCTAGTTACGAGTTTCAAATTTTACTTCAGCTTCTTCAACTGAATACATTTTTGGAAGCATATTTTTCGACTTAACTAATTCCAAAATCTTTGCTTTATTTGAATAATAGTCATAACAGCTTGTAAAAGAGGATGTATAACAAACAGTCAATATACCTGAAAATGAATAAATCAAAAGGTTACCATCATATACAGGGTTATTTGTAACACACGATCAACCTCGCAGGACTAGATAGCTAACATCATAAGCAACAACTTTTGTTTCTTCGACGTCGGACATAACTCAATACATAAAAAAAAAAAAATAATTTTACAAGTTTTTGTCATACTGTCGTGACATTTGTAGGTCTATATTTCATTCATAAACGAAAGGAAGACGCGACGCGTCGATCTTTGCGATGCGCGTAGATTTATAAACGTCCAAGCGGGAAATTAAATTAATACTTATTTTTGTATGAAAATAAAATCTAACAAAGTATCAAAAGTAGTTGCTGGTGTGTTACAAATAACCCTGTATATGTTTCTAAATTAATTTAGAAAATTTCGACCACTCACCATACTTGTATATATGTGTGTGTGAACCCTTACACAGTATTTACGCGTCTGGTTCGATTGAGGAAAGCGCGATAGCTCTCGATAAGCGAATGACGGGAAAATGATGCATGGAGTTGAGATAAGGGTAATGTTTACGTAATTAACATTATTCAATCTGAATTACGTTAAATTTGATATTTTCGATAGCATTTAGTGATCTCATACTTACTTGACTTGATCAGGAGTTATATATATTTTGGAAGTCACTTCGTACGATTGAAAAATCGTGATATTATAAAAACAGATAGTTTAATAATAGTTTGATAATAGTTTGATGTGTGTATTTTGTTAAAGTAAACGTCGTTTCACTTTAGGACATATTACCATCGTTCTCTGTGATCAGTTTCGAGTTTGTTGTTAAAGAATAATTCTACTAGTTCATTGATGTAAGAATTTGATCTAAGAAAAATATTTATAACATTTCCATGAAAACAGCCGAGATGGCCCAGTGGTAAGAACGCGTGAATCTTAACCGATGATCGTGGGTTCAAACCCGGTCAATTATTGCTTATTATATTAATTTTGTGATTATAATTCATCTCGTGCTTGACGGTGAAGGAAAACATCGCGAGGAAACCTGCATGTGTCAAATTTCATTGAAATTCTGTCACATGTGTATTCCACCAATCCGCATTTGAGCAGCGTGGTGGAATAAGCTCCAAAAACCTTCTTCTCAAAAGAGGAGAAGAGGCCTTTGCCCAGCAGTGGGACATTCACAGGCTGTTACTGTACATGAAAACAGCAAACATTACATATCCTATATAATTATTTGGATAACAAGTCCGACCGAGAATGCCCGCAATTCTCTGTCAATAAAAAAAACTAAATCGACCTAATCAAGTTGTTTTATGTCATAAATGTGTCATAAATAAAAGTACTTTAATAAATATTTCAATATGTTTAACTATACACAATTATATCGCTAAGATTATTTATTTATCAGATGTTTCTGTCAATAAATATATAACTTGACTAATGTTACCTTCTTGTAAACAATAAGAAGACTTACGTTATTATTCGGATTTAAACTAAAGTATAGAGCCGCAAAGGTCATTAAAATAATTTTATAAATTTTTAAAATTTTAATAACTCTCAAAACAATAAAACGAAGAAAGCAAAGAGTAGTTAAATTATAGAAGTCTGTCGTCATTTCTTCGCAATAGCAAGAATGTCACGAACGAAGTTTTATTTAGGGATGGAATTGGGAGTGTCCATATAAATTGTATTGATGGATTATAGACCTATTGAAATACCATATTGAGAGTCAAAATAGAAATGACTTTTTAAAATCGTAGCATTATACTTATTTATTGATTGTCAATAATCTATCACCGACTTGGAAATAAATACCTCATAAAGAATAAGGACACGACTCCAGCCTCGTAAAACACGTATAGCCGTTAGTCGTGCGCCTTATCAGTTTCCGGTCTTGTTAGATTTCTCTCCCTTTGGATCATATCAGTGTGATCCCTCACATAGAGAGTGCACTTTTCAGTCCAAATTCGTGCGTTTATTAAGAAAGTTTAAATGATATATAGCTTCACAGTATGGCCCTGAGGAGCGAAGCAGTAACCATACATGAGTCACTGTATAAGCCAACTTTGATGGAATTGAAAACGCGAGCACAGCTGCTGGAGCAGCTATAGCAGCAACTATAAAAAAGTAAAGTAAAGTAACACAGCCTTTGAATGCCGATAATAAGTCTTTTTAATTAGAATTTTAGTGCATCATTTTATTATGAAACGACCTTGAACTACTACTTAACGATATAGTTATTATTAAATAATGATGAGAAATGTATTGAGAGACTTTTAAGATTTTTATCATTAAGAAAGAAATCGGTGAAAGTTCAATAGACGACGCGGTCGGACTTTTTCAAATGACCCTCGCGACGAGAGCAACTCAAACATTTGCTGTAGCGATTTCGCGTCCCGACTTCTTAACATACAACTTGGTAGGTATTGCGTGTGTAATAAAGATTCTAAAAAAAATACTGAACGTGGTTTTGACTTATACCCTGATATAACGGTAAAGAACTCAGAAGTTAGTTTTTTCAAATGAAATACACAGTCACTCTAATGATGTTAATATATAAGAACTCTATGATTTGCTACAAATCGCAGTATCAGTACGTCACAAAGTTGTAGATAGTAAACACACATAAAACAGGCAGTAAATATCCCACTGCTGAGCTAAGGCGTCCTTTCTCTTTTGAGGAGGAGGTTTGAAGCTTATTCCACCACGCTATTCTAATGCAGGTTGGTGAATATATATTGTGCAGAGTATCATCGAAATGTCATGACGTTCACCTGCAACGCCGAGTACAAGTGAGTGAGTGAAAGTGAATTATAAACACAAGTGAAGCACATGAAAATTCAATTGTGTTTGCCTGGGTGTGAACCCGCAATCATTGGTTAAGATTCACGCGTTCTTACCACTGGGCCAACTTGGATCTAACACCGCTTATATATTTCAATATTTATATAGCTCATAGATTCATTGAATGTAAAACACGAAACACAATAAAGAACCTCACGGCTTTTAGGACTTAATGACTCCAGGCTTTACATTACATTACCATCGTACATATAATTATTACACAAAGGCTCTAGTCTCGATTATGTATTTATTGGAGTTTTCATTAGAACATCGGTATATACCCTGAATTTTGTATTACAATACTGTTAGGTGTTCAACTTTTAATACTAAATTCGTGGGTAGATTTATAGTCAGCGCCCTATAAAAGCAGCGCGAGTAACGTACGCCAAGCATTATTCTTCTGCAATTCGGTCGTAAGCGATAGCTCTGTCTGTTTATTATTGATTCCTTTGTTCTATTTTTTGTGTGTACATTGTACATATCAATATAAGTTTACTTTATTGTTGTATAGTGGTTTTGATTAATCTTTTTAAAAAACCTATTTCCATTGACATTTCTAAGATCAGAAGTGGGATCGGAACCTCATGTGTTCTGATCCGCTCTGCTACCTGTGGTAACGTATTATACGATGGAAAGGATCTGGTGAGTGCGTTCCAATTTGTTTAAAAGCGATAGACACTGTGACTTACTGTGTGTCGTAATTTATAAGTTTCTTAGTAAATTCACAAGTTAGCTTGCAAAGATTTCTTTATTTAACTACCCTGCATTGGATTGTTATTAATTAACAGTGATCTTGCGCAATAATAGTTAAGAAATGTGCCTAATAACAGCCATAACTCTGATAAAGTTTTAACAGAACAAATGTGTTACATTCTAGTTCGATTAACGTCGTTGGAGGAATAAAGCATTACCTCCACGCGGGACGCCGCCGCGACCGCGTGTAAGTGATCATGACTACGGTGAAGCATCTTGACTTTGCGGCCGTGTCTTCGCCGGGGCATGAATGCTGCCATGAGCCGCGGTGCTGTGTCGACGACATGAGTGTTGGGTGAGAGTAGATACATTGCGTTGAAGTTCAATGGTAATGTAAATGGAGTTCGTGACGTGGCGTGCAAGTTTAAAACATAAAGGTCAGTCTTTCACATTCCATTATGATTCAGGTGCTGAGAATTCTCTTATTAAAGAAAGTGTTTCTTGTAAGTTTATGTCAGATTAAGAGGTTATTAGTCAGTCAAGTGTTCTCAGCACTGTTCAAATATTTTGTATTTTCGAGATTGTAATAATTTAATCGAAATTTTATTGTATGTGTTGCCGTATGTCTATTTGCGTAGTGATATTATCAAGGTAGAGCGCGAAATATTGTCGCAGAGATTTAGTGTTAATATGATTGCGAAACAATTTAAAAATTTCTAAATTTCATGACGTAAATAATTATTACTCACACGTACCCTCAGCTAATTTAGAAAGTAATGTTTCATCCCGTAGTAATGAATACCGGCTCTTATGAATGATTTTACCGTTATTAATACCGAAGTGTCCCTAACTCATAAAGCAGAAATTGTTACTGCGTTGATTCGTTTTTCGAAATATTTTATTACTGGTTTGGAACAAACTCGCGTAGCGGGTGAACGTGTGATTCGGTTAATTAATCCTAGTTAGTCCTTTTGGTTGAGATTGATGTTAATTATGAAGTTCAAAATTAAAAGTTGTGTTAGAAACTCGAGTAAGGGGGTCTGTAGAGACCATATGTGTGCTTACCAGGGGGTGACACACGGCGATCCAAGGGAATCGACCCATGCGTTGGATGTGAGCAATGCGATTACTGATCGGCTGGACAGCCGGGGCGGCAGATGTCTTACTCGGGAGTTTCTAGAGTCTGGATTTACGAAAGCTGCGTAATGTTGTACAGAGTCGTTTTGCAATTTAGTCCGAACGACTGTGATATGTGTCTCTGGCTGTTAGCATAAAAAAATTATATCCCCTATTGTCTAGTTTGATGTCTTTGTACTTTCCCCTAAAATATAGTGTGGTCAGGAGTGACCGAGCTAAGTGATACTGTGTGACAAACAATGTTTCAGAGTAACACACGAGGCTGGTGCTTCAGTGCTTCGGGTGCGATACATCAGTCTGCGCACAACTGGTGCTGCTGGCTGAACGACCGCCGGTCAGCTTTCTCCAGCCTGCCGGACGTAGAGCTGGTGACAAAGTGTCACGAGCGTGCAGCCGTGGTCGTCTGTCAAGAGTGAGCGTGCGGCTCGCGTGGCGCGTAGTGCTGATGGCTGAGCGTCACGAGCGCGCAGGCGCGCTCACCTTCAGTGCGCGTACGGCATGTACGGCGCGTGAGGCGCGTCCGGCGTATACGGCGCGTACGGCGCGTACGGCGCGTACGGCGTTTGAGGCGCGTACGGTGCGTACGGCGCGTGCGGCGCGTACGGCACTTGAGGCGCGTACGGCGCTTGAGGCGCGTACGGCGCTTGAGGCGCGTATGGCGCGTACTGCGCGTGCAGCGTGTTCGTCGCATGGTGCTGCAGTAATCAGCACGTGTGGTTGATCATGCTGAAAGTGTTCGGCTCGTTGGGAGCATCCGACTCGCTGAGAGTGCTCAGCATACCGGTACACAAGCGATACAAAATATGACAAAGAATGCTCAGTATGGCAAGACGCGGATGAATTGAAAAGGGTGTTGTGCTGGTGTCCGTGAGTCTTGTGCGTCGTTTTTCAGTCGTAAAGGCTAATACGAATTCTTTATGTCGACTTTGGTCGAGCTTATAATTATGGTGTGTGATACCTGAATTACGATGTAATTCGGATGACGTGTATAATTTTTGTGATACCTGGATTACGATGTAATTCGGATGACGTGTATAATTTTTGTGATACCTGAATTACGATGTAATTCGGATGACGTGTATAATTTTTGTGATACCTGAACTACGATGTAATTCGGATGACGTGTATAATTTTTGTGATACCTGAATTACGATGTAATTCGGATGACGTGTATAATTTTTGTGATACCTGAATTACGATGTAATTCGGATGACGTGTATAATTTTTGTGATACCTGAATTACGATGTAATTCGGATGACGTGTATAATTTTTGTGATACCTGAATTACGATGTAATTCGGATGACGTGTATAATTTTTGTGATACCTGAATTACGATGTAATTCGGATGACATGTATTATGTTTCTGATACCTGAATTAATGTTTAATTCGGAAGACATGTTTTTATGTATACGTAGCTCGGAACATGTGTAAAGCATAATGACTTCCGAGTTAACTCATACAACGGATATAAAGTATACGGTCGCGATATTTGTATGGCATGCAATGGCGCCTTGTATGTCGTGCGGGTATCGCGACGGTATATGTCACTAAAATATTTAAGTAACATAAAAGATTTTTATATGATTTATAATACGCAGATGACGATGATGATGAGGGAGAACAGGACAATTCAACGCCTGGAACTAGCCAAGGTTTGTCAATGCCACAACTTGACTGTGAGGATGTTGATATGCCACAAGACAACTCGGAAGGGTGTCCATCAAACGTCGTCGAGGACGACTCCATGTCAGGAACGGCCGTGTTAGGTGTTCAACTTTTAATACTAAATTCGTGGGTAGATTTATAGTCAGCGCCCTATAAAAGCAGCGCGAGTAACGTACGCCAAGCATTATTCTTCTGCAATTCGGTCGTAAGCGATAGCTCTGTCTGTTTATTATTGATTCCTTTGTTCTATTTTTTGTGTGTACATTGTACATATCAATATAAGTTTACTTTATTGTTGTATAGTGGTTTTGATTAATCTTTTTAAAAAACCTATTTCCATTGACATTTCTAAGAATACTATTTTGTTTTTATTTTTTTATTGTACATCTAGGTGCCGTCAGCACACGTATACTTCTCGAAAACCAGCGCTCTGTCCTAACCAGATTCTGTCATCAGATATTCTACCGCAAAACAGCAGTACTATTGTTGTGTTCCGGTTTGAAGGGTGAGTGAGCCAGTGTCATTACAGGCACAAGGGTCATAACATCTTAGTTCCCAAGGTTGGTGGCGCATTGGCGATGTAAGCGATGGTTAACATTTCTTACAATGCCATTGTCTATGGGCGTTGGTGACCACTCATCAGGTGGCCCATACGCTAGTCGGCCTTCCTATATAATAAAAAAAAAAATAACAGACCTAACATATGCCGATTAATGACCTTTTCGGTTATCAAACTAAAAACTAACTAATTTTTATTGCTTGTTAATTATTAACGCATAAATGATTTCTTGCTTTCCCACTTTCAATATATATACAAATATTCTAACGTAATATATATTAAAACTATCCTTTAGAACCCAAGAGTCAAGTGGGCTCTATTTCATACATTTTAATTTTATCCCTCCATCGTCCAGCCTCACCATTTGTCTTGCGTTAAAAGCATTGCTCCTGTATATTTATAAAGGCCGATGTCGTTGAGTGAAGTGAGGGAAGCAATTGATTTGAAATGTTCTAGTATTTTACGTCTAGTCATGTCCTGGGGACTGGATATTTATCTTCTTGAAACCTTGGTCAGTTAAATAAACGCTTGTGTTACTTTTCAAAATTCGAATCAAGTTAATAGTAATAAATAAATATATTAAACGTAGGTATTATGTGGATTTTAGTTCTTGTATATTATTAGACATGCTGTGTCTTTTTCTTTCGAATGTCAAATCAATAATGATAGAAAGAGATAAATCAGTGTTTAACTAAACAGTTGCTAAGCAATGTTTAACGTTTGTTTAAATAAGGCTGCTTAGGTATAATCTTTTCTTTTTTGTCATTGAATTTTACATAAAGAGAATTGAATGAAATATTAATTCTCATGGGATGATGGGAACGAATGATTACTTAGCAGTGACGGTGAATATTGATGTATTTGTGCTTTGATCGTCCCATCACTATTATTAATAAGAAAATCGTCTTCAATGCCTTAAAGGAATTGTATTGGATGTATATTCTTAACAACATATACAAATATTTAATCGTTCTTCGCTATCTTCAAATATATATATATGTTATAGGATCACATACACACATATTAAAAATAAATAAATAATAGCAATTTCTTAAAAACACATTTTTCTTTTCATTTTCTTTATATAGTTCTGACCGAAATGCGTTCGTTATCATCAAAGATATTTTCTTCAAAATTAATGGATCCGATTTCCGGCTAAGAAAATGAAATATTGAAAAAAATCTTGGGATTTTATAATAATAATAATGTTAGAAATACTTATTTAAGGGCTTATTTTTTTATATTGTATTCGATTTAATAAAAATATAATCGGTTTCAGAACGTCATTGTCGTATGTGTTAGTGATAAAGATAAAAAATGGCATTTCCCGCGCTTTATATAATAAGAGAACTGAACGACTGTCATCGAATGAACGGTATATGATATTTTGTTTAAATTAGATTTATAAAGATCTCACATGTTTAACGATATTAAAAATAACAAATAGTAAATTGTATTACTTATACTGGGTTATCTATTAATAATAAATATGTACCTTTCAAAGCCGGACATATTTTCTTCCACAGAGTCAGGCACCCACAACGATGGTACTGCCCCAGCGCTAACTCCATGAAGAACAGTGGAAGACCACCAAACAACAGCATCACGCAGTATGGGATAAGAAAAGCACCTAGTTTAAAGAAATAATTTAGATTAAGAATATGTATTAAAAATAAAATAGATCAGTTCCAGAAAACCCACTTGCGTTCTCCTGGTTTGCTAGTTTAGCTTTGGAATCTAATAAGTAGAACCAATTTGGAACTAAATTCCGTCCGTCTACCTATGCTATAAAAAAGTTTTTTTTTATAGCATAGGTAGGCGGACGAGCATATGGGCCACCTGATGGCAAGTGACCACCGATACCCATAGGCATTGGCATTTTAAGAAATGTTAACCATCGCTTCCGCAATGCGTCACCAACTTTGGAAAATAAGAAAAAAAAAACAAAAAAAAAAAACTAAGAAACTAAGAAACTAACTAAACTAAACTTATCTTGGAAGTAAATAGCATCTTATTTAGTAGACGATTTATATTATGATATTCATACGACGTTCTTGTAATCAAGGGTTAATTTGAAATAAACAAATGCTAAATATAATTATGAAATAATTTATTCTTACCACCGCCATTTTGATAACAGATGTAAGGGAATCGCCAGACATTTCCAAGGTCGACAGCAAACCCCACCACCGCGAGCAGGAACTCCGCTTTCTTCGCCCACGTCTCCCGCTGTCTTTCCGGTGTAAGTGACACCACGATGGATCGCGTTTTGTGGCTCTGTTGTCATTATAATATAACATGAGTGCTTTGTTGGTCTGATGGCTAGATAGGCTTACAAAATAGTAACTGAGATACAGTGAGTATAGGCTTGATTGAAAGTCGGAAGATGTGGGCGAGTTTCTTCCCATTAGGTTCATACCTAGTTTTAGTAAATGATACCAATTTGTAGCGAGTATTTAGCAAAGATTAGATGCACTATGTATAACAGGGATTTGGTAAATCCCTGTTATACATACCAGTATGCAATATCGAAGTCAATGGAATATACTATCGCGATTCATATATATACCACCGTGTATAACGTCTAATAACTGGTTGTACTCATATTTGTTTGTATGGTTCCCGATGGTGTTGGAAAATAAATGGACTGTATTTTATAGATCGCGTAGTTTATTTATATAATATATATATGTAGCGGAAACGTCGCGTGCGCACGACGGTGGTCCGAGGCGAAGTCGGGTTGTCTCAGATTCTCGCGTGGATCCCCGCGTACCGCGTAGTCGTCGCGCCCCCTGCACCTTCGTCTTAGCGGCTGCCGGCTGCTGAGCGCGCTGCGTATAATGTCGAGATTCGATTCTCGACACGTTAATTTGGGCGTAGTAAGATACTTAGCAAAAACGAGTTCCTCGGTATCCCTTTAGAATTGTTGTGAGGATGGCTAGCAATATCATATTCAGTGTTACATTGTTGGTGGGTGGAGGCTGCGACGGTGGTAGAGCGGGAGCAGTGTCGGGCGCGGTCGGCGAGTCCGGCGGCGCGGGCGGCATCTCCTCGCAGTCGCCGATTCGCCGCTCCGGCCCTGGGCTCTCGCCCTGTACGCAACCATTACAATTAACACAACATCATTAATGGAAATAATTGACATTGTTTTTTCTAATCTATACTAATATATAAAGCTGAAGAGTTTGTTTGTTTGATCTGGCTAATGTCAGGAACTCTTGGTTCGAATTTAAAAATTATTTTTGTTTTTGTCTTTTTATCGAGGACGGTTCTAGACTGATTTTTATTTATTATATTTTTATTAGTTATACGCGACTGCCTCGTTGGTCTAGTGGCTAGATATAAGGCTGCAGACCCGGTGGTCCTGGGTTCAATTCCCAGGTCGGGCCAATAAATAGTTATTGGGTTTTTCTGTCAGAAAATTCTCAGTAGTAGCCCGGAGTCTGGATGTTGGAAGTGTGTACACTCCCATGCCTCGGAAAGCACGTTAAGCCGTTTGTCCTGCGCCTGAACTCTTTCCGGTCGTGTCGGATTGCCATCCCGATCGGATTATGAGAGCTAAGGAAAAGAGAGTGCACCTGTGTTTGCGCACACACTTGTGCACTATAATATGTCCTGCGCAGTTGGCTAATCTCTCTTGAGATTGGCCGCCGTGGCCGAAATCGGTCTGGAGGACCTTATTATAATTATACGCGGGTGAAACCGCGGCACAGCTAGTAAAGTCTATAATAGGTAGGTGGTCGGGTAAATAGGCCGCTACGTAAAGTGGTCACAACCGCCCATAGATATTGGAGCTGTAACCGATCATTACATCATCAATACATACCAACAGTTGTTACTTAACCTTCATAATGGAAAACAAAAATACTTTGCATTGCTGTTTGGCGAAAGCATTCTGCGACTCGGTAATTATATATTATTTTTATTAAACTGGTTAATTTATGACAGTTTGTATTTAATCTTGAAACCTTTAAAAGTAAATGAAGGAAGTCGTCATCTCTTTTTAAATTTAATTGTACCTTAAGAAATATTAACTGTATTAATTAAGATGTTATCTTTTATGGGCTTGTTATTCTACTGGCTTATGAGTGAAATTTGAAGTTTTGATGTTTGGCTTTATAAACGTATTATAATTACGGTAATTACATGATTTCTATTTATGTTAATAATGATTTATCTTTGATGTTTGATTATGAATAGATGTCCCATTCAGATTTAATGAGAGGTCATGAATGAAAATAAAATTAAAATATTAATGAGTCAACTTTCATCTCAGGATTTTATTATTTTTTATATTTCATTGAAATACATTTTTCTTCTTCTTTATCCACGAAATTGGTATTGATTAAAAAAATAATCTTAATATTCTTTTCAATTATTTTCTTTACTATTTTTATATTATCTACATCTTATTATTAAACTAGCTGTGCCAGCGGTTTCACCCGCGTATATTTAATAAAAATATAATGAATAAAAATCAGCCTAGAACCTTCCTCGATAAAAGGACTATACAACACAAAAATAATTTTTAAATTCGAACCAGCAGTTCCTGAGATTAGCCGGATCAAACAAACAAACTCTTCAGCTTTATATATTAGTATAGATAATAGAAGAAACATTTTGCTTCATAATACAATACACATACACACACATGCATGTTTAATTTTTAAAAAGGAGAAAAAAATAAACGATAGCCTTAAATCGATTTAATAGCTATACCCCATTAATCATTATTGAAATTAATACGGTATTAATTTTAAATGTTAAATGAATACCATATGTTAACAAATTGCCGTTTACACTTTGCAATTTGAAAAAGTAGGGCTATTCTGTGAGAACAAACTCGAAACTCACTCGAAACGTTTGTGAAATGTCAGAAAGTGATATTGACGATAGTAATCATAAAATTTCAAGAACACACGCATCAAAATCGTATATCACCGTAAGTCGATTGTCAACATTTCACGGGTGAGTAATGAAGTTAGTTCTTACAGAACAGCGCTGCTGTATTATAAGGTATTTAAGTAAACGCAAGCATAACTTGAGACGTGTGTTAATATGGATTAGCACAGTATAAGTGGATAGATCGCTTCAATGGATTTTCTTTGTGTTATAGTATTGTTCATATTATAAAAAAAAAAACTATTTTACACTTACTAGAAAAGGCTTAAGATAGTTACTATACTGTAAATACAAACGACGTTTAAATCTTCCCCTCAAATTCAATGAATTTCGAATTCGTTCTTACAGTTTGGAAATGTTATTTACAAATAGTAAATGAAAGTGACTCGAAGCCACAATTTGCTTGTTTGCGAAGCGAGGCTGCGCCTGCAAACAGCTGCGCGTTGATTGCTTTGCAAATAAAAATAATGAAGAGTGACCCTTACTGCTCTAGGACTTGTTGCCTTCCAGTTTTAGGATTTAAAAATATTTTTCCCTACTCTATACTACTTATGTTTCACTGATACATAAATATAAGAAACGATTAACGAATCAGTAACAAAGTTTTGATGGAATTATTTAAATTTGAGTAGTTTTTTGAGAACATTAGAAAGCCAGGCATTAAACATGCTTTGCTGTAATTTAAAAAAAAATCGCAAGTATTTAACATTCGAAATGCAAAAAAAGTTAGGTCGTAGATTTTAAAAGAATTACATAATAAATTGTCTTAAGTACCTAAGATTTAGTATCTACGGATTTAGCCTTTATGCTTTAAAGTATCATTTTCATTATATTCAGTTGGTATACAGCTACACACTACGTACAAAAAACCCTATGTTAGAAAATAATAATAATAATAATATCCTGGGACATCACTCATAAAAGGCCATCTGACTCAACATGTCTCGGACAACATGTCTGTTTGTCCTGAATCTGGGTGTAATTATCTATATAAGTATGTATTTACAAAAGAAAGGTAGTATATATAGTGTATCAGTTGTCTGCTTTCCATAGTACAAACTCTGCTTAGCTTGGAATCAGATGGCCGTATGTGAATAATGTCCCAGGATATTATTATTATTAATAGAGCAGTGTCATGAAATAAGCTTCAGACTTTCACCTAAAGAGAATAAGAGGCTATTGTCCAGTAGTGGCACATTTACAGACTTATTTTACAACTTTAACAGAGCAATACAAATCATTGATATTTGGTGGTAAAGGTACCAATCCAGATACATGAAACCCTACCTTCGGGATAATAGCAAACGCATAAAACAAAAGAAAATAGATTACACCAATCACAAAAGCTTTAGCTCCGTAATTAAGTACATAAAATTAATACGCTCAGTCGTTTATAGCGAGAGCTAAGGTTTATTAAGAGAGGCGTACGTAGAGTAATGAAAATGGACGTGTTAAGATGCCTGTTAATCAAACACTTTAAAAGTAGGCTCTACCTAAGAACAGTATATTGGATGTGGAGTGTAGGTTGATTTTTAGTAATTTGTGCTAAATAATCAATATAGTAACAGCGTTTAGATTTTAGTAAATTATTTTGTATTGTTTATTGTTTTACGATGCTTATAAAATGCTTCACAATCACTTAATATCATAAAATCCTAACTGATATTATAAATGTGAATGTAAGTTGGTTTGCTTGTTTGTTAAGCTTTCACGCCTAAGTTATCAAACCGATTTTAAAAAGCTTTTCACCAATGAAAAGCTACGTTATCAGCGAGTAACATAGGCTACATTTTGTCCCCGTATTCCCACGGAAACGGGAATTACGCTGGTGAAATCGCCATTGTAACATATATTATGTTTTCGTAGCAATTATTGTAGCAATGCTACGAATATTGCTTATTACTACTGTAGCGTTGTCATCAAGATGATCGTTACGAATGACGTTCATGTTAATGTACGTAATTGACGCTACTACGTAATAGATGATCTGGTTTCCACTGTTTGCTTAATAAAATCGACATACATAACATAACATAACAGAATCACACTACTGTTTCCATTAAACGGCACTGACTCATTTGTGGAATATATAAAATAATGTACATTTTTTTAAAATTAAAATTCATAACATCACCATTGATTTTGTTTTATTCTTATTTCTTAACGCATTCTTATTTTATACGTTCATTTTAATGCATATCACGATAATCCTACGAGCAGAGATTTGGTAACAAAATATCAAGAGATAAAACACAAAACATCGAAGTAAGCGGCATTCCTCTCGTTTACGGCCACTTCAAACGTTATTGTCAGTAAAACGGCCGAAACTGCCATTTTTACATAAATGTTTGCATATATAGATACATATTTATTAGATATATATGTGTGTACAAATATTTTTGACAGACCATGTTAGTAGGATTAAGCGGAGCGATATTTGAACGATAAAATTGTTTAAGTCACTATTCATATATGTAATATTATTACTTGGTGGTAAGGCTTTGTGCAAGCTCGCCTGGGTAGGTGCCCTCTCATCAGATATTCTATCGCTAAATAACTATACTTAGTATTGTTGTGTTTCATTTGAAGGCTGGGTGAGCCACCATAGCTATAAGTACAAAGGACATAGCATCTTAGTTTCTGGTGATGGTGACCATTTATCCGTAGCCCATTTTCACGTCTATTTACCAGTTAAAAAAAAATAATAATAATTTGTTTGGATTGTGAAATAGATTTTTAAAATAATAAATTAGTTTTTGAAGTACGTCGTTAAAACCCTTAGAACCGTGACTCTGAACATAAATATGTATTCAACTAATTTTATATACACGACATTTGTTTACATATTAGATGATAAATATTAAATACTTTGTAGATTAGAAAGTCAAACAACAAACTTTTCTTGTTTTGTTCCGAACTTTATTTAATAGACAGATTTTAGCTTATTTCTTTTATTTGATTTGATTTAAAGCCGTTACCAATTAATAAAAATTCACGAAATGGGTGTAATATACTAAATTCTGCATTTATGTTCTGCCAGCACACAAATCATTTAGCATAAAGCGTATACCATACCAAAGCAATGCTTATAAAATATTAGTCATGTTTTTTTAAAACCACATAATAATTGGGAAATCAAATTTAAGCAATTTGAATCGTTCCTTTTATTCAATTAAAGAAATCAATGCATAAATTATAAACATTTAAATTTAACAATTCGAAAAGACCAACAGATGACTTGTATTAAATGAAAAAGGAATTTCTAATCTCTGATAAAGTTTATTTAAGCTTTTTTTATTTGTACTTTGTATTAACATTTTTCTTTAAGTTGTTTTAAACTTAGAATATTGATCTTCAGTTGTATTTTCGTATATAAGATGAATCAATAATTCACCGACTTATAAACTACTAGCTTCTACTAGGCGTGTGAAAGATATTAGGTACCCTATCTCGTTTTCTGTACAACCCTGACATCGCGTATGTAAAATTTCATGTTGATCGGTTGACTAGTTAAGGCGGGAAATCATAACAAACAATACATATACCGAATATACAGATTATCATGGATCTTTAAGAATTAATATTTAATGTTATTCGATATCAAAAAAATATTAGTAACTGCTACTCGAGTCGAGCAAAGATTTCCACTTTTCACAAGGAAAAGGCTTGGACCTGGTACTACCAGGCTAAACGGTACGGGTAAGCAAATACACGTGGCAGAGTTTCCTTCAATATATTACGAGTACGAGGTAACCGGATAATCAATTTAAAATGAAGTCCTGACATGGTGTTTTAGTTAAGACGCGAATTGCAGGGTTCAAGTCCAAGCAAGCTCCACTGAATTTTCATGTGCTTAATTTGTGTTTATAATTCATCTCGTGCTCAGCAGTGAAGGAAATCATCGTAAGGCAGCCTGCATATTTGAATCTGCACTCTTGTTGAGATCCAAGTATTTTATCCACCGGGCCGTGTCGAGCAGAATAATTAAGTCGTATACAGTTGTAAAATAAAATGAAGATTCATAATTATCACATAATCAACTTTTATTTCGTTACGAGAGACGTTAAATTAATATATAGCGTTGGCTCCAGATATAAGCGTACAGCGTTTTTGAATCATATTATATAAACATTTTTTAAATGTAATATATGATTTATAATATTTTGATGATTGTAATATATGAGTGTTTGTTGAACACGCTCATGAAATCTCAAGAACTACTATCCCGACTTGAAGAATTCTAACTCGGTGACAAGGCTTTGTGAAAGCCAGTGTGGGTTGGTACCACCCACTCATCAGATATTCTACCACTAAACAGCAATACTTAGTATTATTGCGTTCTGGTTTGAACGAGGAGTCCGCTAGTGTAACTACAAGCACAAGGGAAAAAAACATCTTCGTTACCAAGGTTGGTGGCGCGTTGGTGATGTAGGGAATTGTTAATATTTCTTACATAGCCAATGTCTATGGGCGTTGGTGACCACTTAACATCAGGTGGCCCTTGCACGTCCGCCTACCAATACCATAAATACTGTTTGCATTAAATGTTCGGTTTTATGAGGGTGGATGAATAGTACATCGCAGAAATATCTGTTTCTTGTTGATCCACTGGTGTAAGTATTGTTCTACGCAGTTAATAAAAAAAAAAATATTTTACAAGACAATTAACTCTTGCGCCATACGCTTCGCCAAGCCCAGTAATGTAAAGCATTGCGGACGGTTCACAAGGTCATCGAAGGCATGCAGCATACCTCATGTGGAATAACATCGTTGTAACTAATATCTGACCCATATTAATGGTGAACGTCGTCGCGTAAACATATGACGAACATACCGTCATAGATCTTCTATACATATAATTAAAGCTCTATGGCGTTTATTGAAATATCCATTGTGTGTGATTAAAAGCTAAAAAACTTTTTAGTGTCTCGTTTTAACTAATAAAAAAAAGAAGTCTGTTTGTCTGTCTGTCTGCCACAGACTAGGCTATATAAACGATTTTTTTCGGCGATCCATTAATTAATTAAACATCCATATCGGTATAGGTTATTCATAATTATTGAAAGAATTCATTATTTGAAATAAAAAAGTTTTTCAAGAACACAATGTGGCATATCAGTTAAATGTAATCAGATTTTTTTCAAAATGCATATCGTGAAATTTTTAGAAATTCACTCAATAAGTTCACAAACTTTAGAGTAAAAAGTAAGTGAAAATCTCAACCCTTTAAATTCCTATTAATTAAAACGGATTATATTCGTAAAGTGAAAGTTGTAACTTGTAACTAATTAAAAGCCAAGATGGTCCAGTGGTAAGAACGCGTGAATCTTAACCGATGATCGTGGGTTTAAGCCCGGGCAAGCACCACTGAATTTCATTAAGACTATTATATTGTTAGACTCCAAATACCTTAATTATACCATTATATATTAACAATTACATAAAAAAATCTTATTTATATTAAAAAATAAATAAATTGTGTAATAAGAAATTATTTTTATTAAGATATTTGCTATTATATCTAGATATATTTAGATATTGCAAAACCACAGCACACGAACGCGGTGAAATGTTATCTCAAGTCTGATACAGTTCGTAACGAGATTTATAACTTTTGACATATTGTGTAACAACTTTGGTGCATTGAAACTTATAATAGATATAAATAGTACGAGTACGAATATATCTATAACAGCCATTGCGATCGCTTCATTGAAAAAACATTTAAAATATAGTTGATTAAAGTTTAAGTATTATCCAGCGGCGTAGCTATCGTAGGGCCAGGTGGTGCAGTGCACCAGGACCCCCGGAATCAGGATATCTCTAACCTAAGCTTTGACAAGAGAGGAGCATTAAAGAAAAAAAAAAGAGCTCAAGCATCGAGCCTGCTTTTAATGAACATCAACAATTACAAAACTTCGAAAGTTGAAGCTACGTGGAAAGAGGGGTGCGGGCCTAATTCTTTCTCTATGCACCGGGGCCCTTGTCCACCTAGCTACGCCACTGGTCTTATTATTCAAATTCAAAATACTTTATTCAATATTGAAGTATTACACTTTCTTATTGATAGTCAATCTAGAAACTACCACCTATGGTATAAGATAAAATATTTCATCAGTGAGGAATAGAATCTACCTATAAAGATTAATTCAATAAACTCAGTAATTACTGTTTTGCACGTTGAAGGAACTTTTATAAGAAAAAATATTATATCTGACACATCTTTGACTTTCAAATGAGTGAAGTTTAAAATGAGAATTCTAGAGAAAAAATCTACAAAGCGTTCAGTTTGGGCAATGAAATGGTTCAGTTTGAAAACAAAAGAAGGTAAGGAAAATCAGAATTTAAACGGCTGAGGAATAAATACCAAAAAATTAGATTAGGAATGACGATGGTTCCGTCGAATTATTTACTTAATAATAAATTATTGTATATATTTTTGAAGGTCCACGTGTTTATTAGTAATAAATTAAATACTGATATTATTTTCAATGTGTTGGTAGAACACAAATTAACACTTTCGCGGACAGAAAGTAATTAGACGTCATGATTTGAGATTTTGATACGGCACAACGTATCGTGACGTTCAAAAACAAAATGTTATTTACGGCAGGACGTTGATCCCCGTTGAATTTTAAAGTAAAAATTCTGTCATATCCTAGAACACAACTTATTTAAGCGCCAAATATATTTGTATGCGAATTTATTGTGTCATACATGGAAGAGGTGAATACGTCACAACCGAAAAATATATCTTTAGTTGATTATTGACATTCATAAACATTTTCAAACAAAACTCTAAACCGCGATCCAAGAAATTACCGCTGTAGGTATTAATGCGTTTTTGGAGATTTTTATCAATTTAATTTGTATTCTAATTGGTAAATGACTTATAAGCTATTCAACGGTCAGTCTGTATAGTTAACGTGAATCTGTTTGTGGTACTTGTAAAATATACGCAAAAAAACATATACTGGAGCACCACCACTTACAAAAGGAAACAATTTTGTAATTTAAATCATGCGTTTACGATTATTAGTTACCTTTTGTGGTAGAATATCTTATGAGTGGCTGGTACTTACCCAGACGAGCTTGCACATAGCCCTACCACCAAGTAAATTAAATAAATCAATGTTATATCACTGCGTGGCAGAATTTAAATTATTTTTAATTGTTTTCGCTTTTTCATTAGACAGAGAAACTCTAAAATGACTGGCATACTTTACTTTGTTCCCGTTGTCTGTGAATTGTTTGTTTACATCAGCCCTTCAAAGGTTCCCGCGCGGTCAGAACGTTTTCACTGTCTCGTTGACGAGCAAATATTTCGTAACGAAAAAAAACGGTTTTTATCTTCTTCGCGTTTGAAAAGAAATTACTTTGACGTTTTGTGAGTTCTTTCTCTTATTTAATTTTTTATATTAGATTCCTTCGCGTTTGTTTATTTTAATACGAAGTTTAGTTTAAAGGAAATTAATGTTAGTGCACTGTGGACTATTATATCTAACTTGGGTAGGTCATAGGTATAAAAAAGTCTATGAACTTCCTCAGGATTCGATCTTGCTTCATTCCAATCAAAATTGGGTATTCTGTTTATACAGACAGAGTTATAATATGATTTAGAGAGTCCGCAGTATTGACTTCAGGAAAGATGAGAAGAATGTAAGTGAAGCGTTTTTGACGCAAAAGTTTCTCTTCTGTGACCTACACTGAGTAGCATGTTAACTTTTTAAAGCTTTTTTTATTTTAATATGAATATGATGAAGTCTAATCTTGGTGTCTGTATTAGAACTACTATATATTATCTTACAGAATTGAAATATTAAATGTTGGTTCAGCTTTGATGATAATGCATTTTGATTACAAATGACTTGACTTTAGACCCAGGAACACGTCGAACTCCTCAACGGTCAACAGCAGAATCACGAAAATTATCTTACCAATGGTTGATTTTAGAATGGTAGTGCCATAAATTGAAATTGTTAACAGAAAAACTAGAAATCGTACAGTTCGGGAAATTAGTGAAATACCCGTAGGAAAAGCAATTCAAAAAAACTGTTCGCTAATTGTAAAAGTAAAGTTTTAAAAATTCCCTAAGAGGCCTCAGCCCAGTACTGGGACATTTAATGTTATTTGACGCTATGAGGCTTTTATTTGTTCCGAAGGTAACTATAGTTCGGGAAGTCAATAATATATTCGAGATTACCTCCATAATTATCCACCGAGTAGTTTACCCCACAATGGTAGCAATAATAATAATAGTAATAGCTACTGGCAATAGTAAGGACGTGTTACAGTGAATTATTTTTATTTATTTCCTAGCAAAGCCTTTGTTCTGTAAGAAGTCAGGATCGAACCTGTAGCTTTCAAATCGAAACCGCTTATATGCCTTACAAATCAGAACACAACAATATTAAATATTGCTGTTTGTATATCTGATGTAGGTGATCAATCAAAGATCAAAATGCCCTACCACTAAAAATGAACCATAGATAACATTGATCTTTTATTAGTAGTAAGTCGTAACAGCCTGTGAATGTCCCACTGCTGGGTTAAGGCCTCCTCTACTCTTTTGAAGAGCAGGTTTGGAGCTTATCCCACCACGCGGCTCCAATGCGGGTTGTTGGAATACACATGTGGCAGAATTTCAGTGAAATTGTGTCAAATATTCGACATTGATCTTTATTAAAAGGTAATTCAAATATCATTAAAGAAATAAACGTAGGAGAATATTACATATATAAGACATGTGATGCATGAGGGCATGTATTGCTGAACTGGTGTTGCATTACATAAATCAAGATCATGATGTAACCTGCACGTGTCAGACGAGATAAGATCTGTATACGCCAGTAAAGCAGAGGGGTGGAATAATTTAAGGAATTTTCATTTAAATATTATAAATGAGTATAATGAAAATTATACTGTTAAAGCCCCTAAAAAGTAGGACCATTTCTGCTTGGAACTTTTCGTAACTTTTTATAATAGAATAACGGTATTTGTTCGACAAAATGGACGTCATATGTTCTCAATACAATATAGTCAGATGATTATGAAAATGCTTCAAAATATGAGTCAATTTTAATGATAATATAATAAAACAAAATAGTCAATATTATTCAATAACCGACTAAGATTAAGTGTCAGTTAGCCTTACCTTATGTTTAAGTAGTCGTCAGCGTTCAGGGGATAGAAAGCTCATGTCGAAGCGCAGGAGATGCGTCATAGCTGGATGTGTGTACAGCGCGGTGTCTGGACGCGAACTGATGATGATACTTCACCACGAAGGCACGAGTGCTGCTGGCTCGGTGGGCGGGGCCTCGACACGCCCATCGCAACAAGTTGCTCCCACTGGATCAAGACTGATCTTGGAATTATTCCACTACATTGAGCGGTATATACATGAAAGATCTTTGAATTTTTTTTATAATGTATTTTCAATACATGGCTATAATTTAAAAAAGAACAAGAAGGAAAGTAAGGAAGTATATTTCGATATTATTATCGGTATTACAAAAATATATTTTCAGTTCTACCCGTCACCTTAGCACGGGTACTATAAAGGTCTTCATAAACGTTTATAAAATTATAAAAATAAAAGATTTTTGAATCTTCGAAATACGTTACCAAATGTTTCATCGAAATTGGATGAATAGTTAAGGAAAGTATAGAGGACAAACTTTGATTTTAATTCATTAGGAATGTACTTATACTTCGGAATAAAAACGTAACACCAAAATTTACAAATTTTAAAACATACGACTTAACAAATCGATATCATACATACACACATCAATTAATAATAGTAAATATAATAAATATTGTATTATCTACAATAGTCTGAACTACCCTTAGGGCATCGTATAAACAACGCCACGCCTTCTATGTGATTTTTCTAGATTGGACCAATCTAAGATACCTTGAAGCAATGATCGATGAAAGCAATCAACTGTTCCGTCTTTCTGATCTCACGACTGTGCGACTATAGCTGTCATTGTGTACAAGAATAAATAAAAAAAAGATTGACTACGACTGTCTTGCATACCACAGAATATATTTTACTAGCATTTCGCTCGCGGTTTTACCCGCGTAGTTCCCGTTACCTTGGGATTATCGGGACAAAATGTAGTCTATGTTACTCCCTGATAGTGTAACTTTCCATTGGTGAAATATTTTTTTAAATCGGTTTAGTGGTTTTGGCGTGAAAGCGTAACAAACAAACAAACACACATTCGCATTTATAATATTTGTTAGGATTAAATCAAGTTGAATCAAATTTTTTATTTATTACGCTACACTTATTTATTAACCAAAGATTAATTTCTTCACAAACAAATGGTGAATATTATTTTCGTAAATTAAACCTGAGAAGAACCGACGATAGCGGGTTTTAATTTCTCAACGTTAATTTTGTATAATTTATTTCCCATAGAAATATGTTTTCATATTATATTTCTATTTCACATAGCCTGGAAGCGACACTTGCATTTCAATTGCTATTATATTATTCCACATGAACTCAATCACAAAAATAACCAACATTTACTGGCCATTTAATTAAGAATCAATTAAAATTTCTGGAAATTTCCTGATATTTTATTCTTAAAAGAGAATACTAAATTAATGTCTTTTTACCTGGTGGTAGAGCTTTTTGCAAGCTCGTCTAGGTAGGTACCCCCAAACAGCAGTACTTTGTATTGTTGTGTTCCGGTTTGAAGGGTGAGTGAGCCAGTGTAATTACAGGCACAAGGGACATAACATCTTAGTTCCCAAGGTGGCGCATTGGCGTTGTAAGCGATGGTTAACATCTCCTACAATGGCATTGTCTATGGGCGTTAGTGACCACTTACCATCAGGTGGCCCAAAGGCTAGTCCGCCAACCTATAAAATAAAAAAATAAAAAAAATAGTATTAAATGTTCTCGGTTAAGTCGAAGCTACTTTTCCGATGCAGGATAGTAGTGCCGAAGTAAAACAATTTCAACAATATGATTAATTTACTTAACATCAACGATTAGAAGTAATTCATTACTCGATCTAACAAAGTCTTTCTTTGTCTATTTTAAGTTACAAAACATAATACGAACGAGTAAATTCAGATAACATCTGTTATGGTCAAAGGGATCTCCACATACGGGCTTAATCTCATTTGATATTAATAATATCTGTGCGTTATGACGTAATGAATATAATTATACTAGCTAACCGACCCGATTTTGCATAAATATAATTAAATAACGACATATATATACAGTCTATGCGTAGTAGTGCGTACGGTGTTGCGAAATAATTCATATTAAACATTTAATAAAATTATAATAATTATTAACGTAAGTGGTCACCAAAGCCTATAGACAATGGCATTGTAAGAAATGATTACCATTGCTTACATCGCCAATGCGCCACCAAGTTTGGGAACTAAGATGTTGTCTTTTGTGCCTGTAATTACACTGGCACACTCACCCTTCAAACCGGAACACAACAATACAAGGTACTGCTGTTTTGCGGTAGAATATCTGATGAGGGGGTGTTACCTACCCAGACGAGCTTGCACAAAGCTCTACCACCGAGTAAAGTATATTTAAATATACTCAGGGAGCAGCAGTGTTATTCTCGAAGAACTCACTTCCGGTCAGTCAACCGACTTATGGTGATATACTATTTTGATGCGTGTATTCTTGAAATGTTATGACCTTAATAAGGTCAATCTCGCATAACGCTTTTTGACATTTCACGACCGTTTCCTTTGGTTAGTTATGAGTTTGTTCTTACCGAATGGCCCTATTGGCGAAAAAATATTCTATATGTTTTGTTCAAGTATTAGACATTATTAATAATGATAATTGTGTTAAAAGTAACAGCCTGCCTGTGAATGTCCCACTGCTGGGCTAAGGCCTCTTCTCCTCTTTTGAGAAGAAGGTTTTGGAGCACCACGCTGCTCCAATGCGTATTGGTGGAATACACATGTGACAGAATTTCAGTGAAATTTGACACATGCAGGTTTCATTGTGCTATAACAAATATTAAAAACTGCGTCTGACGTCATGTTAGATTTCCATTATCAATTGTCAGTTTCGAATTTGTTTAGAAAAATTAAATACTACATTATTTGTACAGCCGGCCTCTGGCGCCGAGGTTCATAATCCTTCAGAAAACGACAAAATGGGAAAAATCAGCATTATTGCGAGCGCTTGTGCTCAATTCAATAAAATTCGATTTTTCAATATAAAAATATATGCAGAGGTGGAACATCTGTAGACAGTAAAACTAAAAATTTAATTTATACATATTTTTTTATACATATCTCCGAAATAAGAAAAACAAACATACTTTATGTATTTATGTAGCATACGTCGGGTTTGAAACTATAGCAAGTCTTTTTTTTTTTTTTTTTTTTTTTTTTTATAGTTACCGGGATGGCAAATGACTCTACTTCACCTGATGGTAAGTGATAGTAAAGTCCAAACGCGACGACGGCTAGTGCAGTCAGGAAGAATGACTTGCACTAGCCGCCCCCGCCTTGCCGGCCCGCAAGATGCCTCTTCACGCCTCGTTTGAAGGAACCCGGGTCATAAGAGGAGGGGAACACGTGTGCTGGTAACGAATTCCATGTTTTAGAGGTGCGACAAAGAAAAGAGTTGCCAATTTTTCTTCGTGCGCGATGGAATTGATGTCACAGTTAGTCGGTGACATCGAGAGCCAGCACGCGTAGATTTGTGAAGGAAAGGGGAAGCAGGAATGAGGGTGAATAGCTCCTCTGAGCACTCGCCGTGATACAGTCGATAGAAAGCGCTCAGTGCCGCTATCTCTCGACGCAACTGTAAAGGCTCGAGGGTGTTGGTGACCTTTACGTCGCCAATAATGCGAACAAAGTCTCAAGTCAAACAAGTCAAGTCTTCATTAAATATAGAAATGTTACGCTTGCTTATTAAAATCTACCGCCGGTTCGGAAATAAACACCTCAGACTTGAGAAGCGGCGAAAGAAACTCAGCTGGATTTTATGTCCTCTCATTTACAATCATTTATATTAAACAATAATAGAATTATATTTTATTATTTGAAATGGTCTTGAGGCGATCGTTTCATTACCAAGGCGTGCAACATCGTTACACACTAATCGGCTTAGTAGTTTTTACGTCAATCAGGCAAAAAATAACAAGACATATAACTGGTATGAAAACCAACCGCTATCACCTCACTTTTATTTTTATTTTTAAGTAGGTAGACAAGACTGGCAAATGGGTCACCTGATAGTGAGTGGTCACTTTAAGAAAAGACTCGTCCCTTACATCGTCAATGTACCACCAACCTTAGGAACTAAGATGTTAAGTTATATGTGCCTTTAGTTCCACTGGCTCACTGTCCCTTAAAACCAGAACACTATATATTGCTGTTTGGCAGTAGAATATGATGAGTGGGTGTCATCTATCTAGACTCTAGACGAACTTGCACTAAATCACGAAATAAATTGATCTATATCAATAACTAAAGATTAAGAGATTTTTTTTATATGTTTGCATGTTTCAACGCGTTATACAAAGGATTCACTTATCCGAAAATACAATTTCAACTTACAATTTCACTTATCGTCTTATTCGAAAAAAAAACTCACCCGATAGTATGTTTATTGAGAAATGTATTGTTCTTATTCTTTGTTAATCAAGTTACAAACCACGTATGCTGTAACGTTTAACGCGAGCGAAACCACGCGGTCTAACTAGTCCATTGTATTATATAGTTGACTGTTATCATCAATTTTAATGATGTGTAGAAAGCGTATAAACAAATTACGAAATCAAATCGAAACAAAGGCAATATTTAAAATAATGATTTAATAGTGTTTGTCGAAGTATAATTGTACGTCTTGCGTAAACTGTTAATTATAAACGATAAGCTATAACCTTACTCTGCCTGCTTTCTTTTTATATACACACGATAAAGTCAAGATGACTCTGATGAACACGTAGATTATCGAAGGATGATGATTCAGATACAAGCGAGCACCGATTTTTTTCTTGAGCTTAGATTTCATTATTTATTTGGTATCTGAAGATGAAGAGGACCAGCTGTTATCCTCAAAAAGTTTTGTAGACCTGAAGTGTAACTTTTAAGATGTGTTTTTTTTATTTTTTTATTGTATAGGTTGGCGGACGAGCATATGGGCCACCTGATGGTAAGTGGTCACCAACGCCCATAGACAATGGCATTGTAAGAAATGTTAACCATCGCTTAAATCGCCAATGCGCCACCAACCTTGGAAACTAAGATGTTATGTCCCTTTTGCCTGTAATTATACTGGCTCACTCACCCTTCAAACCGGAACACAACAATAATAAGTACTGCTGTTTTGCGGTAGAATATCTGATGAGTGGGTGGTACCTACCCAGACGAGCTTGCACAAAGCTTTACCACCGAGTAAATGGTAGTTAAATCTCACTAAGTTGGCGTCAACTCAGCGCACTACACCCTGTCGGGGTGTGCTGCTTGAGGCATTTCCAGAGGCATTCATTCCTGGTCGCTCTAAGCTATTTATCGAGCGTGATCAAAGCCGATGTTCGACAGCGAGACGTTGGAGATGGTGGGAGATGGTCTCCTGGGCTAGGAATAGGTGGCATCCGGAAGAGATGTAGTTTGTGCCGCTTTTTCGGTTAGTATTAAGACGCACTCACCGCCGGAGTTCCCACACAACCGCGTAAACGCGTTTCACATCAGTGACAGTTGCAGATTTGAATGATGGCTATCAACTTCCTTAGTAGATTCTATTGATACCTAAGCGGGTTGTATATTGATGTTACTTGGTAACAAACCCACATACACACACACACTTAACTTATATTTTTTACACATGTTGTATACACAGACGGTGCCCCTTCACAGATTTCTCATATGTATTATGTCATATATCACAAACGATTTGATATCAAAGTATACTTTGATAACAAATTGGAGAATTTACGGAGAATTGGAGAATTTAATAAAATATTCTTAAATATTATCTTATTATATTGATCTTTCTTAGTTTCTCAATAGACTTAATAAGTTTTAACAATAATAATGATTTATTAGGCATTAAAATATATATATTTTTTAATTTTGTAAAAAAATATTGGGTGGACGGGCAATTGGGCCAACTGGTGGTAAACGGTCACTATCACCCATAAACGAGACAAATAATTATTAACCATCTCTTGGCCCATGCGCCTACCTTGAGAACTAAGATATGCCCTCGTAGCAGTAGGTACATTAGTTCACTCACCCTTCAAACCGAAACACAACATACTAAGTATTGCTATTTAGCGGTAGATTATCTGAAGAGAAGCTTGCACAACCATCAAGTAAAAAAAAAACGTGTGCGTCTCGGGACGCTCGACAGAAGTGATAATATTTATTATTAATTACAATATATTAAATATAATTTAAATTAGTACTTGAGAGTTGCTAAATTATTATAAGTGCTATCTGTATACGCTAGATGTTAGTTAGTTTGGTAACTCTCATGTAAAGCAGTCCGCGTCGGTAATAGTGGCACCGTAACGCGTTACGTTACGAAGCGGTTTACCCTCCCATAAGAAGTTATCACTTCAATTACTTTATTTTCCTTTTGGGAGCTAAAAATCTACATCTCCGTATATTTGTATGAGTAACAGCCTGTGAATGTCCCACTGCTGGGCTAAGGCCTCTTCTCCTCTTTTGAGGAGAAGGTTTTGGAGCATATTCCACCACGCTACTGCTTTATATTTGTATATAAAGATTTATATGCATGACATATAATATAATTTCTACCAACGATCATTACGAATTCAAAATGTTTGCATCATCTGAAAGCTAAAGTCTGTAATTAAAGCAATAATTTTCGTGAGCTTTCGTTTTCAGTCTTCATTGTGATAATTCTGAGGTTTTGAGTCGATGTTAACAAACCACCATTTTAACATTTTTAATTTTAACCGTGATTTTTTCAATATATAATACATTAGTTTATAAAAATTGTATAATACTTAAATCAAATTGATATATTGTATAAAAGTCATTTTTTTATATTATATTCAGGGTTTGACCACGATTTGTTTTTGTTTTTTTTTTATCGTTTCGTTTAAGTCGAACCGCGTGGTCACGATGATAATCAGTCATTGATTTCGGTCAAAACCCCAAAAAAATAATAATACAATATAGTTAACGGATAAGCTTCTATATCTGCCGCATTATGGGAATTTTAATAAATAATTCAAATTTTTCCATCCGCTTGTCCTTAACGGTTCTGAAGCTGGCGGGATTTTGGTCCCCCGAGGGTATGAAGGGTAGTCATCGCTTACTTTACAATTGCTATGGTTTTGGTATCTTCATGTTTTTGTTGGGTGAGTATCAATTGTGATGGAAGATAGAAAATCTTTGATATAATGTGCCTTGTGTTATATATTTTTATCGAGATTTGTCGGTAATGTTTTTGTATTTTATTTATTTTGTAGTATTTATTATGTTTTTGACTGCCTCGTTGGTATAGTGGCTAGACATAAGGCCGCAGACCCGGTGGTCCTGGGTTTAATAAACAGGTCGGGCCAATAAATAGTTATTGGGTTTTTCTGTCAGAAAATTCTCAATAGCAGCCCAGAGTCTGGCAGCAGCAAGTGCCTCCGAAAGCACGTACAACCGTTGGTTCTGCGCCTGAACTCTTTCCGGTCGTGTCGCATTGCCGTCCCATCGGGTTATGAGAGCTAGGGCATAGAGAGTGCACCTGTGTTTGCGCACACACTTGTGCACTATAATATCTTCTGCGGAGTTGGCTAATCTCTCTTGAGATTGGCCGGCGTGACCGAATTCGGCCTGGAGGACATTATTATTATTATGTTTTTAACAACGCTGTATAGTTTGTGGATGAATAAAATGAGACTTTAACTCAAATTTTTGCATTGGTATGAGTCAATTCTTGTCCTATGAGCGTCCATTAATATGCCATTTACCGCTTCATATCATACGGTAGTGAATACCAAGATACCAACAAAAGTATATTAAGTATGGTTGGCGTAAGACAAGCGGCCTATAATATTCTGAGCACCAGATGAATTATTAAAACAAATTAAACTCGAGAAAATTAAATAGTGCTTGTCTAGACTCAAACCTGTGGTCATCGGTTAAGTGTCTCATACTTAATAAGCTGGTTGAGGAGAATGAAAGTTCGAACTCCACCTTCTCCTAGAATAGTTCTTTGACATTTCTTACAATGCCATTGTCTATGGGCGTTGGTGACCACTTATCATCAGGTGGCCCATATGCTCGTCCGCCTACCTATACAATAAAAAAAGATGTATTATTTTATTAATACTAATATAATGTTACAGGCACATATTTAATAATACAAATTGTAGACCTCTATTTAATATGGGGTAACCTGCCCCTGATGACCGGTACAGCGTTTGTCCTCTTCACTAACTTGGCACACGCTGCCAAGGTTGTGAATATATTGGCAAGGAAGAATAAAATAAAGAATATTATCGACAATGCCGACAAAGTTCTTAAGAGTCAGAGAAGTGCTGAAGGCAGAGAGATTGTACGGAGGTAAAGTATTTTATGAAAATCTTCTTATTTATATATTTAATGACAAATGAGAACTACGTATAAAATATATTATTTACAACGGAACAGAATTCTTCTAGAAATAATAAATTGTATAGAATTCATGAATTGTAATCAATTTCATTATTTAATAATTGTTTATAATTAAATTAAATTTGTTGTATTAATTTTACGTAACTTTATATAACTTGATTTTTTTTCTAATATTGTTATTTATTGTGTTTTAAAAGACTTTTTACTAATGTGTGCTTTTTTTGCTCTTTTAATGTAATGTCTATTATTCGAAACTTTATTGGTTTATATATTTTTTGTATTTATTTAATATATCGTGTTATTATAGTTTTTGTTGCCTGAAATACAAATAAATAAATAAATACAATAATAATGACAAAAAGGAACTCACATATACTATTATAAAATAAGAGCAAAACAAAATCAACGAACTCGGTAACAGCCTGTGAATGTCCCACTGCAGGGCTAAGCCTTCTGCTCCTCTTTTGAGGAGAAAGTTTGAAGCTTATTGCACCACGCTGCTCCAATGCGGGTTGGTGGAATACACATGTGACAGAATTTCAGTGAAATTTGACACATGCAGGTTTTCCTTACGATTTTTATGGTGTTATACATTGACCGTCGTTAAATTTTACGATATTTTGAATGCATTCGTGTGTATTCATACATATAGATATTTATATTTTACGACTTTGCTAATAAAATAATGTAAATAGTTTAAATATGACGATAGAAGAAGCCTCTTTTCAGGTCTAAAATGACTACCCGTTCCAGCTTCGCACGGGTAGAATAATGGTAATATTGTCCACATAAAATGTTTATGTCGTATATATTTGACTCTATTTGTCAAAGCTCCTAGTCGGATTGATTTTCCGTAAGTCTTTCCTTAAGATGAACATTGATTGTTTTGATGCTGTTTGGTATACGGGGTCCAAATTATATCGGAACGGAGAAATTAATGTAATTAAAAATGTTTATTCATTTGTGATATTCATGTTTATACCGGTATATACAGAAACATTTTTATTCATATAATGAACTAGCTACCGGCTTCGCACTCCGTGTATTGGTTGCATGAAGATCCGTTCAGTACACAGACAGTAGTCAGACAGACAGTCTCGGTGGATCGACTTTGTTTTATAATATGCGGTGCTAAGATCTATTTTGGCCTCATATGTTACAAAATACTCTGGTCTTTGAGACGGTTGTAGCTTATTCCACCAAGCTGCTTCAATGCGAGTTGGTGGATGCACATGATATGGCAGGTTTTCATCCGAGATATGCAAGTTTATTAACGACGATTTTTTTTCGTTGCGCGAGATAGTTTTTACAAACAAATTCAGGATTGAACAAGTTGCAAGTATTTACTGTAGAAAGGATATCACTGTAGTGTGTTCTTCTTTAAGTAATTGTGACACTTAGAATTAGTATTTACTTTTGTTATATTACATTATTTTAATCAAAACACATAGTTGAAGAATCAAATAAAATAAATGTTCCAATTCAAAGTAGCGACAGGGGTTGTAGACTTATAGTCGTCATAAGAATTATGGGCCAACTTAAATTATGGGCCAACTTGAATTATGGGCCTCAAACGATTTTTTTTTTGTTAACAGATGCGATCAAGAAACGAAGGTGCAGCAACTAATGTTCTTTTTCCTAACCTTTGTAACTACTACTGGATGGGCCAGCAGCCCTAAGAAGAACGAGCTACCATTACGGGCCTGGTGAGTTATTACATCATTGGATAGGATAGAATAACTTTATTTAAAATCACCAGCGTTTTTTCTTCAGGGTGATCTAAATTTTTCTACCGCTATTAATAAACTTCAGGTATCCGTATGACACGAGAAGGTCCCCAGCATACGAACTGACATACTCCCATCAGGTAGTAGCGATTATCGTGGCAGCGTTTCTCAACGTGAGCAAGGACACCCTGGTGACAACATTGATAGCCCAATGCAGGTGTCGTCTGCGACTCGTGGGACTTTCCTTGAAGAATCTGTGTAATGAGAAATATTTAATCGGAGTAAGTTGAATTTTTACATTAAAAAATACGCAAACGCAAATGATTACGAGTGACAGTAGTGAGACATTATACATGCCTCGTTTTGATACGTTACATTGCAATTGAATTCCAGGTTGATAGTTCAATCACGCATAACGAAGCGATTGAAAATCTTTTTGTTAAGATTTTTTTTTTAATTCATAAGGAAACTGTTTTGTTATTTGAACTTTCATTAGATTCGTACAGTAATTACCGGCCTTGTAATTATAGGCATTTTTTTACGATTTAATTACACATGTAGAGTTTTCAGATTTTTCCCTAACCTTGTATATATAAGACAGTATTACTTGCCAAATTTCATAGTTCTAGGTCAACGGAAAATACCCTATAAATTTTGATTGCCTTGAGAATGTCGAAATAAAAGTTTTTTGCGGCATAAACGGCCGTATCTTTTTTTGCTTTAACTTAGAAGTTTAATTTTTACAAAGCTTCAGTAGACTGTAGAGTGTAGACCTGAGAATATCGTTTTAATTTCAACTCGATACCTCCACGGGTTCCCGAGATAAAGGGTCTTGACAGACAGACAGACAGAGGGACGGACAACAAAGTGATCCTATAAGGGTTCCGTTTTTTCCTTTTGAGGTACGGAAACCTAAAAAATAACAGCAGGTGCCAAAACCAGCACTCAATAGAGTGAAGAATCATGCTAGCCGTTTTTATGTAATCGGTGAATATAAATCTATACTTAATATATAAAGCTGAAGAGTTTGTTTATTTGATCCGGCTAATCTCAGGAACTACTGGTTCGAATTTAAAAAATATTTTTGTGTTGTATAGTCCTTTTATCGAGGAAGGTTCTAGGCTGATTTTTATTCATTATATTTTTAATAATTATAGGCGAGTGAAACCGCTGGCACAGCTCGTAAAAAATATAAACTGCAGTGCGTTTCTGTTAGAACTTACGACAATACATTATTTTCTTACGTGTGACGTTTAAATGTTATAATTGTTACGCAACGTCGCATATTTCTTTCATGATATTTCACGATCGTTTTCCGCGGTGAGTTTCAAGTTTTAAAGTAATACTGATTACTAAGTATCGAGTCACGTGCATTGTACATCAGTAACAGCCTGTGAACGTCCCACTGCTGAGCTAAGACCTATTCTCCTCTTTTTGAGGAGAAGGTTTGGAGCTTATTCCACCACGCTGCTCCAATGCGGGTTGGCGGAATACACATGTGTCATGATTTCAATTAAATTTGAAACATGCACGTTTCCTCACGATGTTTTCCTTCACCGTCAAGCACGAGATGAATTATAATCACAAATTAAGCACATGAAATTCAGTGGCCCAGGTTTGAGCCAACGATCATCGGTTAAGATTCACGCGTTCTTACCACTAGGCCATCTCGGATTGTACATACATTAGTAAATCTTTATATACATCAGTACGTATAATCTACAGCGACATCTTTATACCGTCCAAAAGTTTGCCTTGTTCCGTTAGTCTCGTGTATTTTAACAAGCGATTTCAGGAAAAAACATCTAGATGGCGCTACTTACTTGATGACAATATCACATTTCAATTTGTTAATTTTTCTAGGAATCGTCATCCGGTATTTCACTCACTCCATCACCAAAAACTCTCATGTTGACACCGGATCAAGAGAACCAAGTGAAGATCCGTCTCCGTAAATGTGCGGTACAGCATCAGGAAGCTCTAGAAGCGGCGCAGCAGCTTCAGCAATGCTTTTCGGAACCAACTTTTGGACAGTTCGCTGTATCTCTCGTCATTATATGCGTGACTGCATTTCAGCTAATTTCTGTAATTTTTCTATTATCATTAAATAAAAAAATATATACAAAAGTAGTAGTTAAAAAGTAAATCAATTTTTAGTGAATCAAATGCTTAAGGGCAAAAATTATAGCCTTACTTACAATCGTTGTTTAACGGGTGTTTTTTTAAACACTGATTCATCTCTTTCTATCACGATTGATTTGACATTCGAAAGAAGAAGACAGCATTGCTTAACTAATCACCTTCTAAACAACAAGCAAAGCCGCAATCAAAGTGTAAACTTTTAAAATTATTTTTACGTTTCAGCAAACCAGTAATCTAGTTCGTTTGTTTTCTATGGGCACGTATCTGCTAAACATGATGTTTCAAGTTTTTATCTACTGCTATCAAGGACACCAGCTTTCTACGGAGGCAAGTTAGCTTATATTAGTAAATAATAGTCACGGTCTTGCACTTATTTACTTACTGAGTCGAACACGTAGCCTATGCTAATCGAAGAAGGTTCATAGATAAACAAAATCTTAGCTTTACATATTCCATGTTTTACTCGGTGGTACGGCTTTGTGCAAACTCATCTGGGTAGGTACCACCCACTCATCAGATATTCTACCGCAAAGCAGCAGTACTTTGTATTGTTGTGTGCCGGTTTGAAGGGTGAGTGAGCCAGTGTAATTACAGGCACAAGGGATATAATATCTTAGTTCCCAAGGTTGGTGGCGCATGTCACGGTAGCATGTGCAAGCAATCCCGTGGCGCCCCCCGACCAGACGGAGAGGATACCGCTGGTCTTTTAGTGGATATTCCTGCGCCTTCAGTGCCGGTGAGCCTCACATACCCCCCCACTTCAGTTAACTACTGATATCTACTGCACTTAACTACTGATATCTACTGCAACTTTACTTCTAAAGTTCCGACAAAAACTCTAATGACGTTTTCTTCGTATTTTCTCTCTTCTTCTTCTTCTATTGTGAACCTGATTGGCTATATACTGTTTGGTTATTACACTTTTTTTATCGCTGGGAAAACGCATTACGCGTTTCCCCCCACGGAAACAGTGGGGGGGGGGTATGTGAGGCTCGCCATATGTCCAGGGCACCGAGTGTGCCCGTGACGCCCCGGAATTTGGTTATTACCCTATGTTGAGTTAAAAAAAAAAACTTTTTAAAGCAATATATAAGAGAAGTATTTTGTCATCAATATTGGTTATGAAAAGAAAAAAGAATAAATAATTTCAATCTGCAGAGTGAAGAAGTCGCAGGCGCTGCTTACGATTTCCCGTGGTACGCGTGCGGTGTGAGCGTGCGGCGGTCCATAATTATTTTAATGAGGAGATGCCGTCGCGTCACCAAGATCACAGCTGGTGGCTTTACTACTCTGTCATTAGCGTCATTTATGGCTGTAAGTTATAATAAAAGTTAGTCAAATGATCGGACTACCTAAGGATATGTGGTTGTTTGCATCCGTAAAGATTTGTAAATTTACCAATGTAACAATGTACATATAATGACGCCATATGACGTGGTTGGCGTCTAGTCTCAAGGCCTTGACTTCCTGGGTTTAAGTCCCGGGTCGGTTCAAACGAAATTTGTTGGGTTTTTTTGTCGAGTCATTCGAAGAAGGATCTTCTATGCAATTGAACTAATACAGTGAGGGAACGCAAAGTGCACTTGCGCTTGCGCACTTATAATATGTCCGGCGCAGGTGGCTAATCTTCCTTGAGAAAAGTAAGGAGTATTTGAATATCAGGAATTGAAAATAAAATGTTAAGTAATATACTACGGATAAGTTTGAATTTTAATTTAGTTTTACACGTTACGATATACATATAATATTAATTTTGTCTGTTACAGATAATAAAAACATCATATTCCATGTTTACGTTGCTGCAACAAGTCAATGAGAAAAATTAAGACCCTTCCTATTAAAATTCACAAATATTAAACTTATAAGCGAACGCTTTTGAATAAATAGATTGCACAATGTATTATTTTTTTATTCTCATTTCGTATATTAATTAGTCCAATTTTATGAAAACAACATTTTTTTAAGTCGATTTCGAATTTGCTCTTTCAGAATAGTCCTAGTGTACTTTTGGATTATATAAGATGCTTTCCGATTAAGATTTATTAAAATTAAGTCAAAGTTCAGACAACTTCATAATTTAAGATCGTCAAAGTCACGATCGTCGCTTTGTAGACTTTGTGATCAACAACATCATTGTTCACCGGAATTAGTTAAAAGTCGATTTTTATACAGAATGCATAAACTTAATCGTTTATATTACTAATACATGTATTTTAATGTATAGAACATTTTTTCTTGATAGAATCAACAATTTTTAAAATGTGGATTCGATAAAAAATATTATTTAAATTTAAGTTCATTTTATAGCTTCGCAAATACAACCCTTTTTGGAAGAGTATATATATGTTTGGAGGAATATAAGAGAAATTATATGAAATTTAAAAATTCTCGCGTAAGGTATTCATTATCCGTTGATAATTATGTAGGTGTAATAATATCGCCAGGGTGTTAATTACGAACGTATCGTAATTATTACTTTACACTGAACGTTTAAACTCGCACATAATATACATAAATAAACTTCTGTCAAAAACATTTTTGCTTTTGAACGAAATCAAGAAAATAATATAATTATAATTAATGAAATCGATGTATAAATATAGAGTAGTATAAAAAAAAATACTTTCGTTAATAAAAGGAATATATGTTTCTTTAATATAAATAAAGAAGTATATAACGAAGTATATACGGCGGCGGAGAGGAATGCAAATGTAACCATATGAGGGCATCATGCCGTTTGCTGTCAAAACATGTGTCACTCCTACCCTCAACCTGCTTTAATAGATGTTTCACAATACATATATACGTCGTTATCTGTTGTTGTTGTTTGCTTCTCAATACATTTAACGGAAAAACATTAATGATTTTGTGAGAAAATGTGATACTCATAACATTGGTACAAAGAACAAACACAAACTAATTTCTCCCGTTACTCGACTGCATAGTCAGTAACTCTTTTGTGGGGCAATGTATACGGTACTACAACAGGATCCCAGAAAGCGTTCAAAATGCCTCAGTTGCTAAATCTAAAAAAATGTAAAGGAACGCTTGTAAAAGGTTACAATTAATGAATTTATGGATGATAGCACACCTTGGGAATGAGACGATCGCCGCATTGCTATTACGTTATGTTTTGTAAACGGTACATGATACATAAAAAAAATTACATAAAAAATCGACTATGCTATGAGTAATATTAACCGCTCCTCACATCGCCAATCGCCAATACCAACTTTGGAAACTATGATGTTGCACCCCTGTGCCTGTAGTTACACTAGTTTACTCATCTTTCAAATCAGAATACAACAATGTTAAATATTGCTTTTTGAATATCTGATAAGTGGGTGGTACCTAACCGGACGGGCTTGCATAAAGCCCTACCACCAGGTAGACTATACTTGGTGGTAGGTATACTAAGTAACGGTAACGTAAAATGTTTTTTACACCTGCTTTCCAAATAACAAAAGACTTCGTAACATATAAAGCGACATAAAATTGAATTTGTTAAGAAATTTTCAACATGAAACGTTTGCAAAACGTAAACCTGTCCTTAAGATGCACATTAATTGTTTTTATGCTGTTCGGTATATGGGGTCCAAATTATACCGGGACGAAGAAATTATTGTATAATATTTATTCATTTTTAATATTAATGTTTATACTGGGTAAGTATAAAGTATAAATAGAAACCTTTGTCCTTATATAAAATAATGGCTACCTGTCTTGTCGGAGTTGCATGGGAAGAATAAGTATCCACAAAAAATGTTTATCGTAAAATATATTGGCTTACACGGCGCACACCACTGAATGTCCAAGTCGACATGATTTTTTTTCCAACATCTTCACCAATTATCCTTATATTTTAGAAATTTTATTTAAAACCATAATTAATTATACACCAAAACCTACCTCATGAGTCAATCCGTCCATTGTTGAAAACGGCATGATTCGGTAGTATTTTAGTCTATCGTATTAATACAGACAGACGAGAGATTTATAATATGTCATGATGAAGTTGAATCTCATTTTATCAAATAAAAGATGTCAATATCTCCGTAGAAAAGTATGTGTGCAACACCTGCCTCTAAGGCTTACAGCACTTTTTTCTCAATTATTTGAATCATTTGGGGCTTATTTTACAACGCTCAATGCTTGTGCAATCATATGAAACTACACTCTGTAATATAATTTTATAGGTATCTACATCATAGTACAAGTTGGGGACCTCTTCCAAATCTGGGGCAATTTACCTCTGATGACTGCTACGATCTTTCTATTGTTCACAAACCTTGCTCTGGGGACAAAGGTAAATATTGAAGTCTCTTATTAGATTCTAATATGCTCTGATTATTATTGTTATACAAAAACATTTTCAAAGCAAGAGACAGACCGACAGCGTCAATTTCACATTTGTAATATATGCATAGTTACACAATATTATTTTCAAGGTAATTAACGCTATATGGAGAAAGAAAACAGTTCTAGCAATGTTAGAAGAGGCGAATGATGAACTATCTAATGAGAGCAGGGTGCTGGGCAAAGAGATTATCAGGAGGTAGGTTATTTAAACATGTCGGTGTAGATTATGACATAAAAAAGTAGACAGTGCATATATGCATGCAGTATTTAAAGTAGAACTATATTTTTGCATTTAATGATTAAATCCAAGGAGATTTATAATCTTACTTGTAATTAACTGTAGCCTGTCGGGGTTGCTACCCACTCAATACATATTCTATCGCTAAATGCCATTATTTAGTATTATTGTGTTCCAGTTTGAAGGGTGAAAAAGTCAACATAACTATAGCACAAGGGACATAACATCTTAGTTTCCAAGAATGGTGGTGCATCGACATTGTAAGCGATGGCTAATACGTCCATATCTATAGGTGACGATCACTTACCATCAGGTAGCCCATTTGTCAATTTCTATACCAATTAAAAAAAACGTGATTTTTCCTCCACCAAATCTCCAATTTTTCTTTGATTTTTAATCATTTTTATTTCCAATTTGGATAGTTTCGTTTTTATGAAGAGTATCAGAATTTATAGTTTAGTATATTACGTTTAGATCTGACAGGGAGACCACCAAACAACTTGCCGTATACTTCGCTCTATCATTGACCACAGTATTTGGGTGGGCGTCTAGCGCTGAGAAAAATCAACTGCCTTTACGAGCTTGGTAAGTATGATAATATAAAAGCCATCGAGGTTTATCTTAAAAGTATATTAATACTTGCTTGCCGTGTTTAAGAAATTTGTTTCTTTTAATTTTGATAAACCGTTTCCGTAACCGGATCGTTGCTCGCAGTAGGCCACGTACAGAACCGAAATTTACTTACTTTATATTATTTTGTCATATTGTAGGAAAAAGTTAATGCATCTTTGTAAAAATGTTCAATCCGGGATGAATTTAAGCTTCATTGCAATTGACAGATAATAATTAATTAAACTACAGGCAAAGAAATCCTTTATTATTTTACTCTTAATTCTGTAGAAGTTTTAATTGAGATTTTAATGTGAAGTTTTTCTTTTAAGGTACCCATACGATACGTCAAAAACACCTATTTATCAATTGACCTACGCACATCAGGTTTTTATTACAAAATACATCGTAAATATATAATTCTAATTGATAGCAAGACTAAAAGCATATATTATATAAACAATAATAACCTTCCATCGCTGAATATATAAATAAGAAATTATTACAAGTAAAGTTGTTAGAAATACAAGATCCATCTTTATCGAGGATGAAGTTTTACAACTTCTGTTATGACTTTATGAAGGAGCTCGTTAATGTCAAATTTAGATTAGGAATTCTCTGTTAACTCCACTTCGTTCCTAGTTGGAATATTTAAATCTCGAAGTTTAAAAAATCTAAAATTTGGAACGATCTACTTTCTTGTTTCCATTCGATGTAGACTTATTGTCTATAGATACGAATGTGTATTTCTATTATTTATGTGTATATTTTGTTTAATAATTAAGTAAAAAATCTTACCACGGGTTATTAGCACGATAATAACATCTACTGAAGCAAACATGATTATTAAATGCAATAATAGTACATTTATTTGTCTTAAGTGTTTTATTATATACATCGTGTAATAAAATTCGTGTCCGTCCCGTGAAGTGGTTATTAGGTATCGTGTGTCGGTTCTACATATGTAATAATTTTTAAAATACTAAACAAAAAATTTATACCGGTTTTTTTTTTGTAATGAAATGACGAAAATTACATGGCTATACAGGTCCGGGCAATAGCGCTTACCTATCGGGTAGCTAAAACACGAGGTCATGACCTCTGTAGTCCACGTTTTTACCATCAACAGTGTCGTTAAGCACAATTATTATATTTTTTTAAGTAATTTTTTTGCTTAGTATTTTAAAAATTATTACAAAAAATAGAATCGACACAAGATACCTAATAACCACTTCACGGGTCGGACACGAATTTTGTTACATCCTGTATAGACTATAGCTGTATCGCTGGCGGCCGTTATCAATATATGCTTGGACACCCTGGTTACGTCATTGATAGCGCAGTGCCGCTGCCGGTTAAGACTGCTGGCGTTATCTCTAAGGACGTTGTGTAGTGACTTGGAGATTTCGGATAAGGTAAAATATTAATTATGTTATCAGGCAAATAGTAAAATACTTGTATTTCCTCCGAAAATATTTCTTAAAACTTAATTCGATTTAAATAAATGTCCTTTTAACTATTTTTCTTGATACAATATTCATTCTGAAATACTTCTAGTTTTTTATGGAAAGATGAATTTGATGGATAACTAGTAGTAGGTTGTTATTAAATACAGTACAGTACAGTACAGTAACAGCCAGTGAATGTCCCACTGCTGGGCTAAGCTTCTCCTCTTTTTTGAGGAGAAGGTTTGGAGGTTATTCCACCACGCTGCTCCAATGCGGGTTGGTAGAATACACATGTGCCAGAATTTCAGTGAAATTTGACACATTTAGGTTTCCTCACGATGTTTTCCTTCACCGTCAAGAACGAGATGAATTATAATCACAAATTAAGCACATTAAGTTCAGTGGTGCTTGCCCGGGCTTGAACCCACGATCATCGGTTAAGATTCACGCGTTCTTACCACTGGGACATCTCGGCTTTTCATTATTAAACAAATCGTATAAAAAAAAATGGTTGGAATATTTACTACATCAGAATCATAATAATAGAAAGGTATTAAAGTACATATATGGCAGCACGGAGAAAAAAAAATGAATTGTTTTAGAAAATTGAATACAAATAATTTGTTGTGACTCATTGCTTTTCCACATTATGAGTTATGTAGATGCACGATATTTATTTCAGGGTGTCATGACTGACGCGAGCAACACAATCGTTTCTGAACGTCTACAAAACTGCGTGTTCCGTCATCAAAATGTGCTGGCTCAGGCCAGGCTCTTGCAGACCTGCTTCTCGGCATCTATCTTCGCACAGTTTTGCGTCTCCATGATCATTATATGCGTGACAGCATATCAGCTAGCATTTGTAAGATTTTTTTGCTTGAAATATCTCTAGAAACTTAGTCTAGAAATGTTTTTTTTTTGGAAAAATCAGAAAAATAAATAAATTGTAGAGAAATTAAAAAATTTGCTCTAATTGTAAATATTTAAATCACAATTATTAAATTGAAATATAACATACATTTGAAACTCATTTGATGAATAATTTATAATTTTTCAGGAGTCAACTAACTTGACTCGCGTCATTTCTATGGTGACGTATTTGACTGTTATGATGCTGCAAGTATTTCTCTACTGCTATCATGGAAACCAGTTGGTTGAGGAGGTGAATAATTTCGTGGTATCAATTCATCTATACAGCACGTTTATAAGTATATTGTATATGTTCGTAATAAAATCATTACTAATGTTTCCTGTATAAAATCACAGCAGGGATTTTACATTGCGGATATAAACAGAAGAGTCTATGACAATAATAATTGAATTAATTTAACACGAACAAGTCACTAACATAGGCCCTCGGTGACTGTCTTAATTTAAACAATAAGTGATTTTTAGGCCAGCTGAGCCGCCCCCACGGAGGGCCTGGCAACAGTGGAGGCGGTACGTCCCCACTTGAGTCGCTGGGTCAGAAGGAAACGAGGCACGCTCTCGTTCAGGTTAACGCAGGTACTTACCGGACACGGATGCTTCGGTAAGTACCTGCACGAGATAGCGCGGCGGGAGGTGTCACCCTCCTGCCACGAGTGTGGTGCGCCATTTGATACGGCGCTTCACACCCAGACGGAGTGTGCCGCGTGGGGGCCCCAGAGGCATTCCCTGGCGGCGGTTGTAGGCGGAGACCTTTCCCTGCCGAGCATCATCAACGCGATGCTCGGAAGCGAGAGGTGCTGGTCGGAGATGGTCTCCTTCTGTGAAAGTGTGATGTCGCAGAAGGAGGCCGCGGAGCGGGAGCGGGAGGAAGATGCCGCTGCGGACCCGCTCCGCCGCAGAAGACTGGGGAGAAGAAAGCGGCGCTTTGCGCACCTTCTCCCCCCGCCACAATAGGCGCCGCCGGGACTAGGGGGGTTCCCAGTACCCTGGGATTCCTCCCTAGTGAATGGAGGCCCGCATAGGCGGGCCGGCCGTCGGAGCGTCACGGTAGCATGCGCAAGCGATCCCGTGGCGCTCCCGTTAAGACGGGAAGGGTACCGCTGGGTTTTTAGTGGGTATTCCGATGACCGGGGCACACTCGGTGCCTTGGACATATGGCGAGCCCCACATACCCCCCACTGTTCCCGTGGGGGGAAACGCGTCATGCGTTTTACCAGCGAAAAAAAAAAAAAAAAAAAAAAACAAAAAATGGCCCTCGGTGTGATGAATCCTAGGTGAATTAGTGAGTGATGAATCTCATCACCGCTTTTCATGTGATTATTTTGTTATTATAATTCATCACTTGTTTGGCGTTAAGGAATTCATGTTGACGACTTATATGTGCACAACAGTGGGACGTTTTTTGGCTGTTACGACGACAACTTACCGTCAGGCGGTTCATTTGCTTATCCGCATTTATAGGAAAAATAAATACAAAAGTATATTATTACAGAGTGAAGATGTATCTGGTGCAGCATATGAATGCCCCTGGTACATTTGCAGTTTAACGATACGTCGGTCACTACTGCTACTGATGACTAGAACACGACGCGCTGCGCGGCTCACTGCTGCCGGTTTCACCGAATTGTCTCTATCGTCTTTTATGTCTGTATGTTCCATTCTATGTAATGTATGTAATAATGTCCTCCAGACCGATTTCGGTCACGGCGGCCAATCTCAAGAGAGATTAGGCAACTGCGCAGGAGATATTATAGTGCACAAGTGTGTGCGCAAACACAAGTGCACTCTCTTTTCCTTAGCTCTCATAATCCGATGGGCCGGCAATCCGACACAACCGGAAAGAGTTCAGGCGCAGGACCAACGGCTTAACGTGCTTTCCGAGGCACGGGAGTGTACACACTTCCAACTTCCACACTCCGGGCTGCTACTAAGAATTTTCTGACAGAAAAACCCAATAACTATTTATTGGCCCAACCTGGGAATTAAACCCAGGACCACCGAGTCTGCGGCCTTATATGTAGTCACTAGACTAACGAAGCAGTAATGACCAATGAGGTGTAATGTATGTTATGTATAATATGCGCAACCCAAGATGACCGGCCTAAAATTAGCATTACTAAGACGTCCATGCAGGTACTCGTTATAAAATAGCTAAAACTTACCGATAAGGTTATTGCAATTACGCATCGCGCAATTAATTGATGTTAGGGTATTTTTTTTTTCAGATAATTAAGGCATCGTACTCGTTCTTCACTGTTCTGCAGCAAGTGGAAGAATCTTGAATTGATCGCAAATGTAGAATTATGAATTATATATAGTGGCTTTAACAATTTTGAAACGAAACTTCGTTTAGGGTGTGTACCCTGTCTCTAGAGCTGTCTCCAAGAACAACATTTTTAATATAAAGTCAACCTTTCTATATATAACGTTTTACAACGAAACGTTTTTTACGCATTGCTGAGTTTCATTTTCAGAAAATGCACGTGCTTTCATTATTAAAAAAAATATATTTATTTAATGATTGGGAATGATAATATAGTTCATTCTTATGTAGAAATGTTAAACTAACATAAGGTGCTCCAGACTCCAATGGTATGGACGGTAAACTAATAAAGTTATGACTTTGTTTTTTCTTCGACAAGTAAAATGTAAAAGGATATTATGTTACATTGGTTTATTTACTTGTCTGACTTGTTTGTTTCAAGTGCGTAATAAATAATAAGGTATTAAAAATATAAAAAAAAAGTATCGTTTTATATATTTTCATTAAGCCCTGTGTCTATATAAACACATACGACACAAAGAAACATCCGGATAACAGTTATCTATATAAAACTCACGTCCCATACCTAATTGATAAGTTTTCAATATTTAAATAACAATAATATTATTAATTGCTCTATATACACCAAGGGTATTTATTTATTTAATTTATTTATACTTTATTGTACACCACAAAGGAAAAAATATACAAAAACATGGATACAGCCTATATACTGTATGGTAATAATTTACTGGTGGTAGGGCTTTGTGCAAGCTCGTCTGGGTAGGTACCACCCACTCATCAGATATCCTACCGCAAACCGGCAGTCCTTGCTATTGTTGTGTTCCGGTTTGAAGGGTGAGTGAGCCAGTGTAGTTACAGGCACAAGGGTAATAACATCTTTGTTCCCAAGGTTGTGGCGATGTAAGCGATGGTTAACATCTCTTACAATGCCATTGTCTATGGACGTTGGTGACCACTTACCATCAGGTGGCCCATATGCTCGTCCGCCATCCAATGCAATAAAAAAAATAAAAAATAGTAGCAGCATACAATTTTGGCGACCTTATCGCTACATAGCGATCTCTTCCCAACCAATAGTGTTAGGAATAACCCATAGGATATGAGGTAGGTGGTGCTGTAATAATAAACAAAATGACATTATAATAATAATCTATACCAAAAACACAGTAATAAATACATGTCAATATAAATATAAAATACACATATATATAAATTATATTATCAATACATACTAAAATTACAGGTATATAATATAAATACGTACAAGGGTAGGTGTATACTAATGCAAACCCGAATGGGAAGGTACTATCCACTCCACCAAAACCATTTATTCTACCACCAAACATTACTTAGTATCGTTGTGTTCCGCTTTAACGGGTGATTGAGTCAGTGTAATTGCAAGTGTCGTGTTTGCAACATTTTAGTTCCGTTAGGGTAGAAAGTAATTGTCAATATATCTTACAGTGTCTATTGGTACGGGTGGCTGATTTGCCAGTTTGTCATTTGTCAGACTTATTGTTGTGTCAGATTACTTTTAACTCTACCCATTAATAAATTTAAATCTCATGTCAATAAAACTTCGATAAATAATTGCATATTGCTCAATACGAGATTACATCTATACTAATATTATAAAGAGGAAAGAATTGATTTTATTGTTCGTTTGTTTGTTATGATTTCACTCAAAAACTACTCAACCGATTATAAAAGTTCTTTCACCATTAGAAATCTACATCTTTACCAAGTAACAAAGGCTATATTATATTTTCAAAATAATTAGAGATCTCTACCTAAAACTGAACAATGTAACCCAAGGTATCAAAACGTTGCCTGTAAAAGTCATTATTTTGCGTGCGCTACGAAAACTATTGACGATATACAAAATAGTGTTCTATATATTAATAGTACTCATGATTGCTCACAAAAAAGTCGACGGTGGTATATGACTAACTATTAAGCCATAACATAACTGTTTTGTTTAAATTATTAAGTTCAAATACGAGTGGTAAATCGAATCGGTGGTCAAATCGAATAGAAGTGATGTAGGTAGCTTGATATTATTAATCATTATCCATTTAAATGGTTTGATAATTAAGGTTAATTAATTATGTACATGTAAATTCCACTTTAAATTATTCGAATCGGACTTTTGGTTTAGAGGAGTTTGAGAAGTTATGACGGGTATAAAAATTCTCCAAGTAAGAAAAATTTCACGGTTTGAACAAACAGTAACTGTCCTACGACTAGTGTATTACCAAATATTAATTTACGTATTTACGTAAAATAATAGTATTTAAATATTTGCGGACGAAGTCGCGGGTGAAGTGTTAGTAAATGATAAAAAGCGTGGAGTTAGTATTTATTGATTTACAAGTAAGATTAAATTTATCAAAGGATATGCATAAATTAATAAAGCTAAAGCAAATAAATCATATTTTATTGACTCTGTAAATAAAGGGGAGAAATAGAGGAATTACTACTGGGTGTCCGATTTTACAACAAAAAAAAAATCCTGAGTTTCTTGCCGGTTCTTCTCGATTCTACATTCCAGATTCTACATTCCAGATCGGTGGTAGTTTAACTTTTAATTCTATACTGTAAGCATTCAAATGTGACGTTATGAGCCAAACTACGTTAAATAATATGAATGTCATGAGCAAGACTCGAACCCCGTGTCCATTAACAACTTTATCGCAGTAGTCACTTCAGTGCCTTCAGCGAGAGTGACTACTACTGCGATACGTAGTTGTCATGTTAATACATAGGATTACGAAATACGATGATACTACTCTCGTATCTCATGAATTGAAGGCGTGCTCGTCACGTAATATCTCAAGTACGCGTCTCCTTGCTATCTTATCAACTTAATATCTAGAATTTAAACGTGAAAGACATGTGTCTCCAACAAAACCCACATTCTAGCGGCGTGGTTGAATGGGCTCAAAACCTCTTCCTCAAAACGAGAAGTCCTAACCCTAACAGGTTATAACTTAGTTACTTTACTTTTTGGGTAGTACCTGTACTAAGATTAAAGGGAAAACTTCCCTTGAGTCCACGTCATTTTTGACATTTATCTTTTCTATATTGTGTATTGTGTTTTCATCATTACATTTTTCAATTGCTTGCACGGCATATAATATAATGATTAAATTATTACGATGAATTGGACTAGTGTCCCATCTTTTTATCATCTGCTTAATATTTTAACGAGATATTTAATGTTGTTTTTTTATCCATTAACTCTAATACCTTAATGGTCGAAACGATTTTCTTTCAAAACATTGTTAATTGTTTTACGTAACTTAATTTAATGAGTTTTTAAGTGAGTAGGTACAAACGTTAGTCCTAATCTACAGTGGCGTAACTATAGAGTGGCAGGGCTGGCAAAACGCCATGGGCCCCCGACCAGACGGAGCCCCGCCCCGGTCCGAGACGCCTTGAGCTCAGAAGTGTCTTAACATTTTTATGATTTTCTTGTATTGTCATTTTCAATAACATTTTACGAATTTTTGCTTACTCAGATTGAGGGCCCCATATCTTTGGTAGCTACGCCCTTGGGGCCCTTTGCCCCATGCAATGGATTTGCCACGGGCAAATAATATGATATATACTTAGTCGAAAGAAGTTCATGTTTAATAGTTCGTAATTTTTCTACTGCATGCCAATAATATTTCTACTCTTTAAGAGTTTTTGTCAACTAGCCACATAAACTTCTTACATGTACCGAGCTGATTTTTAAATGTCGTGTAGGGGGCGCAGGTTTTTTGATTCGGGACTTGAAATAGATGATCAAGATTTCTTATGAGTTTTCTCAGCGATCTTGAAAAATGGCATAATCATCTCTCCGTTATGATAAGTTCGCTGTTATATTTATTTGTTGTTTTTTTTTCGTTCTGACAATTATTGGCATATAATTTTTTTTTTTAAATATATTTATTGTATATTTTCAATTCTTAGTAGAAATCGATAAAATATGAAGATGAGAATATCGACAAATACTGATATTGTTAATTCAAGATCCGTAGATAAGATATTTAGAGATTGTGTAAGGGCGCGTCTAATATACCAGCCGTTTGTTATAGTAGCTTGATTTAATTTACCTTATAAAGAACTTTTTTTAAAGTAATTATTACGTATTTAATACATATTTATATATTCGTAAGATGTCAGAAAGCGTTATGCGACATTGACCTTAATAATTATAGCACTCAAAGAATACAAGTATCAAAATAGTATATTACCATAAGTCGGTTGTCAACATTTCACGGGTGAGTAATGAAATGAGTTCTCGTACAAAAGCATTGCTGTTATATTCTGAGAACCAGTTGTTAGTCGTGAAGTCAACATAATATGAAATAATCATTTGACCTAATCGTTGACCTATTTACTAACTTAACGAGTAATTATTTGGAATAATATATATATATATATATATATATATATATATATATATATATTATTCCAAATAATATATATATATATATATAGCGGTCGGTCAATAGGTCACCTGGTATGTCAGATACGTAAATACTGACTATTCCTTGTATTGCAAATGCGCTACATGCCTTGGATTTGTTAAGTGTGTTTGTGTGTTAAGATGTTGTCTCAAGAGACAACGCGTGTGAGCCAGTGTAGCTACTGGCTCACACGCCCTTTAATCAGAAACACAACAATACTAAAGGCTCATTTTCATTGGTTGTTAACTCAGTCGTTATACCGTATGCGGGGAGTCTCTTAATACGGGATATCGACTAATGAAAATAGGCTATCTATATCTCGGTCGACTTACGGCATTCGGGTATTCCCCGCATGCCTCGTAGTTTATACTATTCCCGCACCCCGAGTGCGAGCTCTACGGGGCTCTTTCGGGGCTTCACGATCCGGCCCATAACGGAAGGTGTAGCTGCGCTGATCACAGGCTTTCTGCAATCTCTCACCAGTGGCTCCAAGTAGCTGTAGTGCATGCAGCGGCCACACCCTGGTAACCGCGTTGGCTCACGGGCTAAACCTGGTTGAGGGGGGTTTGCCAGAATGGTGAACCTACAAGCGGATCCTTCCCGCTTAATGCATAAAGTCTGCTTCGACGGGGAAGGCTTGGCGGATCTGGCGAGGTAGTTAGGCAAGGTGGACGGCCTAGGGCGACGGTAGAAGGGGTAAAGGCGTACAGTTACCGTCGGCTAGACACATCATCGGATCCTTTCTCCAGTCGTAACGGCTTTCCGTTCCACTGGTTCGAGGAAGGAGAAGACGAGGGTGTACACCTGTGATTGCACGTACACTTGTGCACCGAAATATTTCCTGCGCAACTGACTGCTTCCGTATATGGACTCCGATTTAAAAAAAGTCCTGTGGCGATGGGTTAAAGTAGAGAGGTCCGATCTGATGCAATCTGGGCTTTGTCTGAGGCCTGCACATAGGCGGCTCCAGGGATGTGTGACACCGTGGTCGCTTTCGCTCTGCACTGGGGGGACAGAGTGAACCCGGCAGCACCTGGAGTGACAAAGCAATCCTATTTAGGGAGGCTCTACTTTCTCCTAGCCTCTACTAGCCAGGGAGGGGGCTAGAAAAGGTGCCCTAAACAAAAGCTCCTTCCAACCATTTTCAGGGTAGTAACCACGGCTGCCTTCGTATCTTTCAATTTCGTGGTCGACGTTACAGGAAACAAAAAATTAAAACACCTGCAATGACAATCGGCGCGTGGAATGTGCTTACACTGCTTGACCGTAATGACAATGCCTGCCCTGAACGGAAAACTGCCGTCTTAGCTCGGGAACTTCGACGCTATAATGTGGATGTGGCTGCACTCAGCTAACACTATGCTCAGACTTCCAGCCAAGCAAGATTACGCAATCGTGCGCCAAAAAGATATCTCCGAAGTCCAAATCACCCGCGTCATGCGTGGTGCCCACTGTTGGGCTGACCACCGGCTTGTAGTCAATAAGCTACATCTCCGTCTCCTTCGTCCCCGAAGATCTGAAAGAGTGAAACCTGCATCTTTTGATGTCGAGAGGCTGAAAGATCTTGAGACGAGGAAGAAATATGCTGAAGTCTTGACCAGCGCACTCATGTCAAGTGAAAGAACCGGTGATGTCGAAGCCGATTGGGGTTCTCTGTCTTCTCAAATATTAGACACTGCCACTGCTACTGTAGGTCTAAAAGTTCGCTGGAACGAGGACTGGTATGACGAGAACGATGGAGTCCTTAGTGAGGCAATTGAAACACATCGGCGTCTTTTACAGGTGCGTTGTAGCCGACGCGTTGCGGGGATCAAGCAAGGTGACCTGGAGCTGCGAAAGCTATCTCGTGAGATTAAAGACAAGTGGTGGCGGGACAAAGCGCATCAAGTGCAGTGGCTTGCTGACACTAACCAGCTGGGGGAGGTTTACAGTGAGGTTCGAAGGTTGCTTGGTACATCCTACCTGAGAAAAGTGCCACTACGGCCAGCAAGTGGCGAAGGCCTTCTTAAAAGCAAGGAGGAAGTACTCAGGCGATGGGCAGAACACTTCAACTTTTTGCTCAATGTGGACCGAACATTTACTCTTTACCTCAGCTCCCTACTTTTATCAAGCTGGATGAGCCACTGTCTCGTGATGAGGTTGTTTTTTCCATCATACAACAGCAGAACTAGCGAGCGGTTGGCATAGATTCTATACCGGGAGAACTGCTCAAATACGGTGGTGAGGAGTTGCATTCGGCGCTATATAACTTTTCAAGATTCTGCCTGAAACCCAGTTTGGCTTCCGACATGTGAGGCAATCTTCTCAGTGCGTCAACTGTAAGAGAAAAGCAGAGAACAGGGTCGTAATGTCTATCTTTCGTGTCGACCTTGAGAAGGCATTTGACAGCGTATCTCGTGAAGCTCTCTGACTGTTCTAGGAAAGCTGGGATGCACGGAGAAGTTTGTGCGACTAGTGAGACTACTGCATGACGGCATGAGGAGCTGCGTCGCTATTGACGGTGAACAGTTGGATTTCTTTCTCGTTACCTGTGGGGTAAAGCAAGGATGCGTTCTAGCACCTACACTATTTGCTCTGTACTTTGCAGTTGTAGTTCACGACGTCTCCCGAAGGAGTTCGCGTCCGTTTCCGCACTGATGGCAGCCTTTTCAGTTTAGCCAGGTTAAAGGCCTACACAAAAGTGTTTCACACAATGATCACTGAGATCGTATGCGGACGACTTGTGTTTTGTGGCAGAATCCCCAGACGGCCTGCAAAAGCTCATGTCCAACTTCCATGACTACTTTTTTTTTTTTGACGCTGGGAAATCGCTTTACGCGTTTCCCCCCACGGGAACAGTGGGGGGGTATGTGGGGCTCGCCATATGTCCAAGGCACCGAGTGTGCCCCGGTCATCCGAATACCCACTAAAAACCCAGCGGTACCCTTCCCGTCTTAAGGGGAGCGCCACGGGATCGCTTGCGCATGCTACCGTGACGCTCCGACGAACTTCCATGACTCCTGCCTCAAGTTTGGTCTAAAGATCAGTGTCAAAAAGACGGAAGTGATGTCTTTGGATATCAACGGCCGTGAAACACTGGTAATCAAACTTGGAGATGACGTTCTAAAGCAAGTCGACCAGTTTCGCTACTTGGGGAGCACTATAACATCAAAGTGCGAATTGGGTGCCGAAATCAACAGCAGGATCGGTGCTGCAGCCGCGGCTTTCGGCAAGGTGCATACCAGGGTCTTCCGCTCACATGATCTATAGGGTTTTCCAATAGGGACGCTTGAACTTTGACAGCTGATTGCGGCCATGTTGTTTGAGTGACAGCTGTCAAATGCAGTGTGTTATATTCATTCCGTCCTCCCAAACCACCATGGCAGGTTACAGTGTCGAGCAGCACGTGCAAATCATAAAATTGTTTTATGAAAATGGGTCTTCAGTTCGAGCAACGTTCCGCGCACTTCGCCCGTTTTACGGTCGCGATGATCGTCCTGCCGAGTCGACTATCCGTCGATTGGTGGACAAATTCGAGTCAACCGGGTCAGTTAACAATCAGCCGGTTCCCGTGCGTCAACGTAACGCGAGATCTGCCGAGAATATCGCCGCTGTGCGCGACAGTGTCCTCGAAAACCCGCGGCAGTCAATTCCGCGTCGCGCACAGGAACTCGGCCTTTCGCAGACGACAACTTGGCGAATTTTGCGTTGTGACTTGAGCCTGCACCCGTACAAGATCCAGCTGACCCAAGAGCTCAAGGTTAATGACCATAGACAGCGCCGTGTGTTCGCTGACTGGGCATTAGAGCAGTTGGAAGTTGACGCCGATTTTGGCAAAAAAATCATCTTCAGCGATGAGGCGCATTTTTGGATGAATGGCTATGTCAACAAGCAAAATTGCCGTATTTGGGACGAGACCAATCCACACGAGATTCACCAAGTGGCAATGCACCCGCAGAAAGTGACTGTTTGGTGCGGATTTTGGGCCGGAGGCGTGATTGGTCCGTATTTTTTCGAAAACGATAATGGTGTGGCCGTCACCGTCAATGGTGAGCGATACCGGTCGATGATAACCAACTTCTTTTGGCCTGAAATCGAGAATATGGATCTGGACAACATGTGGTTTCAACAGGATGGCGCTACGTGCCACACAGCACACGCTACGATGGAAGTTCTGCACGAGCAAGCGCCCTTAATGGAAAACCCTATAAAACTGGCTACCAAAATCGCAGTATAAATGGCGGTTGTGCTGCCTAATATTCTATACTCAGCCGTGGACCGTTTACCGACACCACATCCGTTCATTAGACCGCTTCCACCTCAAATGTCTACGCAAAATTCTTAATATCCAGTGTTCTGATCGTGTGCGGAATTCAGAAGTGTTGCGAAGAGCGAATGTGGGTGGCATTGAATTTTATCCTATGCGGCGACAACTTCGTTGGTGCGGTCACGTTTCAAGGATGGCGGATCAGCGTGTCGTTAAGCGCATCTCGTACAGCGAACTTGAGAAAGGCAAGCGTAAACATGGTGGACAACTTCTTCGATACAAAGATATGCTGAAGCGGTACATGAAAAAGTGCAGCATAAAAACCGCGCAGTGAACAGCAGGCCGCCAACAGGTATGAATGGAGATCCAACATTAAAGCGAGGATCCAAGAGTTCGAAATAAGTCTTGCTGAGCTTGATGCCAGGCGCGACCAGTTGAAAGCCCGACCACTTGCGGCAATCAACTATAATTACGTTAATGGAGAGCTCACATGCCCTCTATGCGCGAGGATCTTCAGTAAAAAGATTGGGTACATAAGCCACATGCGAGCATATGAACGACACCATGCAAGGAGTTGAAGCGGTCGCCATGGCCGAAATCGGCCTGGAGAGAATCATTAATCAAGTATCAAATATGCTTTTCCCCCGTTTCAATGGGTGGTAGAGCTTTGTGCAAGCTCGTCTGGGTAGGTACCACCCACTCATCAGATATTCTAACGCAAAACATCAGTACTTTGTATTGTTCTGTTCCGGTTTGAAGGGTGAGCGAGCCTGTGTAATTACAGGCACAAGGGACATAACACCTTAGTTTCCAAGGTTGGTGGCGCATTGGCAATATAAGCGATGGTTAACATTTCTTACAATGCCATTGTCTATGGGCGTTGGTGAGCACTTACCATCAGGTGGCTCATACATCGTCCGCCTACCTACACAATTAAAAAAAAAAGATTAATTTTGGAATGTATAGAACATTATCTGATGTACCAATTGAAAGAAGTACTAGTTTGAAAATTTATAAGTAAATACACCGTGTCTATAATGCTAAAACATTAACGAATAGAACAAATAAAAAAATATGAAATCCTAGTAGCCTATATATATGTATTTACCTAACATTTGAACACTACTAAGGGGTAATTCCCTATCAATACAAATGTTAGTTATTGTTTATAATAGATAACAGATTTATTTACTTATTATTAACGTTATCGTAATATTTTATTATATGTGGCTCTATTTATGTCATAAGCATTTCTTATTTCAAATTTTGTGTCGCATTGCTTTGCAAAGTCCAACTATTGTTATGTGTTATTGTTTATATTAATTTTTGTATTGTTCATCGGTCCTAATTAAAGAACTTAAGTGTCATTTAATATTGTATTATAAGGAATATAATAATAATAATTAATGATTTGAAATAGGTATAACCCCAAAAAAGTGTTTTGTTTTAAAAATATATAATTATGTAAAAATAAAGTTTAATCTCTTCTTTCATATAACATAGGTCAATTAAAAAGAGACGTAAACCAGTCTCGCATAGTATAACGTTGTAGGGATTATTTTGAGACAATATTGACGTAATAACATAGCTTACATATTTTATATAATAATTTAGAAAAATAAAAAAGTGCACCATAACGCCATCTATCTGTTTAAAAAAATACTAATGAATTCGTCGTATCGCACCGGTTTATAACAGCAAACTTCTCTTCAAGACATAATTATTGTTTTAATTAAAAAACGAGGTATCGAAATTGACGATGCATGTACATACGTGTTATGTAAATTACAATCCATAGTAAATAATAAACTATAGCGTCGATGACATTAGTTAAGGACAGTACGTTGTTATGTGTCGTTCTGCAAGGTTGTGTTCTAATGTGTTTTTTTTTAATGTGAACGCATCCGAAGTGTTATCTTGCATCCGTTTTTATAATCAATAAATATAGACTTTGAAACGCAGTTGCTTCGACTGTATTTATAAATGTAATGTTTAAAAGTGGTGACGTTTTCAATATGATTGTAAAAATTGTTTTGTTAACGTTAACAATTAGTTTTGTCACGTGTAAGGATTGCTATTGGAATGCCCGGTGTCCTTATCAATTGTTTTCTTCTAAAACGCCTTATGAAAGTGTTAGAGGCGACTTGAGAGATGAAAACATGCCTAGTGAGTACATTTTTAAAGGTTTGCTATTTGGGCCTCTAGAATGTGTTATATTGTTAGGGAAAAAAACCTTTGAAAACTATAGATAATCTTAAAAAGGAAAGAATATCTAAATCCATAATGTGGCTCACATTGTTAGCCGGGACCTATATAGGATAGGGACGTGTATATACACGAAATAACTGCAGCCTTCATAGATATTAATTTTTTTATTTGCCTTGCCTTTCTATGATTAAAGATGACACTCTGTTTTCTTCGACTGAAAAAACACCTTTTGTGATGATGATTATGATAATGAGTTTGATTCCCGATAATTTCAATAATTAAATGTTCTGTAATTTTCTTGTCTGTCATAAGCTGGCTGTTTATCTAATATCTTAACCTTTTTTTTAAATCAAATAATAATCTTGCCTGTATCTTGTCATGCCTAACTGTCATTGGGTTCCTGAACTCGAAGTTTGAGACCTAATTAATGTTTATCATTATGTCTTGCCGCCATTGTTACTGTTATTAATTCTCACTTATTTTTTGTGTATTCAACACACGCAGTTCAGCGTATTTATTAAACTGCTAAATATTATGAAATTAATAGTACAAACAACTTTACAAATTTATTGTTAATTAGATTATAAGTAAAAAAAAAATCCCTTGAACTTTAGTATCCAGGTGTCATAGTTTGGAAGGTAACCTTTTCATCAAATTTATTTATTTGAAATATTTGTTTTTTGATAGATTGCGAACCGATAAGTTTGTGGTCGCTCCACCGGCACGGCAACCGGAACCCAAGCGCGCAAGTGACGGAAGAAATTAAGGAACTACAAAAGAAAATTATCTATGAAATATTGATCGCATATGAAAATAACAAAACTCATCTCAATTGTTTTCAGGTTCTTTTTATTATTCTTATTTTTATATCAAATCTACTTAAATCCGACCGTTGACAGAATCCTGACGTCTGTCAGTTGATCATGACTATATTTATATATTTAAAAGAATAACTGACTGACTGACTGACAATCAACACACAGCCCAAAATACATGAATGAAAATGTGCATACGGATTCCTTTAAGGAAGGTTAAAAAATTTACCCAAATTTACAATTCTGTATAAAAATCCTTCATTAAAGAAAGAGCTACGGAAAATTTGTATAGGGTTTTCCAATAGGGACGCTTGAACTTTGACAGCTGATTGCGGCCATGTTGTTTGAGTGACAGCTGTCAAATGCAGTGTGTTATATTCATTCCGTCCTCCCAAACCACCATGGCAGGTTACAGTGTCGAGCAGCACGTGCAAATCATAAAATTGTTTTATGAAAATGGGTCTTCAGTTCGAGCAACGTTCCGCGCACTTCGCCCGTTTTACGGTCGCGATGATCGTCCTGCCGAGTCGACTATCCGTCGATTGGCGCCCTTAATGGAAAACCCTATATTTAGCAATTCTGAAGCGAGGCCGAGGCGCTAGTCTATACTACTATATAAATCTATTGGCTCTGTCTGTACATTTTTTTTCACCTAATTTTGTGATAAATAGTCGTTTTATAATGCAGTGATTCACATTATATTATTTTTTTAATTTTTGTCTGTCTGTCTATCTGTCTGTATGCATGTCTTCTTATAACTCGAAAAGGGCTTGACCAATCTTGATGAAAATTGGTACACACAAAGAAGGCCTTAGGTATATATAAGATCGGTAAACCCAATGGTACGAGTATCTTATGAAAATTAATTTCAAATCGTTAATTACGTATTTCTTTACCCGTAGCCATGTGTGTGTGTGTGTGTGTGTGTGTGCGCGCGTGTGGGTTATTATAGTAATAAAATAAATTATTATATTTTTATTAATTATGACCGGGTGAAGCCGCGGGGCACAGCTAGTACACAATAAAAATGAACAGATGATATAACCTTGTAACAGCGCGATGTAGATAAAAAATAAATATTCTTATTTGTTTAAAATTTAAATTTAGTGCAAAATTATAACATTTATTGTAACTTTACATAATTATATGATTGGAAACTAGGTCAAATGATCTGTTATAATATTTTTATCGTTAATTATTCACCACTTCAAAACTACATCATTTCGATCGCATGAATTTTATGAGTCTTGTGTTTTTAAGCAGACTGACATTTATGCGAATTCCAATTGCTACAGAGTAATATTACTATAACAATCCATTGTTGTCACAATAGTGGATTAAGGGGAATTTTGTTATCGCACCAATTAAGTACTTGAGTACATTATAATAAATGAGATAAGGTCAAATGGACATTTTAATGCCTATTTTTTTATAGAGCAAATAGCAAACCTTGCAACTCCTGAAAATATATGAACAAATAAATGTGTCAGCAACTCGACCACACCGCTTATTAGATCCAGATCTTTGTATTATGATTTTGAGTAATTTTTTTGCCAAAAATATAGTAAAAGTTAATTACTTGGCAACATTGCTTCTCTTCGTGTCAGATTTTAGTTTTGCTATTAAGTATCGTCTTTATTAAACAAACTTATTGTGTGAATGTGATCGGTCAAATGATTCAGGTGTCATACGATCGCCAACAAACGCATCAGCTATTATAAAATATACAAGCTTATTGTACATTATTTTGTACCCGATGTACCTTTCATAAACACTAATTTCATATTTTTGAGATTTAAGGAAATGTAAAATTACTCTGTCATTATATCAGGTAATTCGTGGTAGTTCTTTTGCTTTAATAACACTATAAGATAGCTTATTAATGAGGTATTTATTTGTGTATGTGATTTTTAATGGAAGTTCGTATTGGTAGTGATAAGTTTTTAATATGTGGCGAGGTGTCGCGCGCCTCTATTTACGAATAGTGCTTCCGATTTGTTTAACGTCAATTATATTATCCTCTCCTATTTCGTACCTGTATACTTTGAATGATTAAGATTTTCCCAACTCATTTCATTTACTTGGCGGTAGGACTTTGCGCAAGTCCGTTTGGTTATGTACCACGCAGTGTCGTAGCATGGGGGGGCGGACTGTGCGGTCCGCACCGAGCGGCACTTTGTCGGGGGCGGCATTTCACAGGTAGCAGTTAGAGGGAAAAAAAATATATATTTAAAAAAAAATGTTAATTTCACTTTTCAGGTTAGTGTTATTCAATAAAACTACCCTTTTTACCAATCCTCATTTTTTTAATAATAAGTTGCAAAAATAAGGGCGGCAAATTTGGAATCCGCACCGGGTGCTTGTGACCTATGCTACGCCAATGGTACCACGCAACCATCATATATTCTAAAACCAAAGCAATACAGCAATACTTGGTATTGTTGTTTTCCGATTTGAAGAGTGAGTTAGCCAGTATATCTTCCGGCAGAAGGGTTCTAAGATTGGTGGCGCATTGATGACGTAAAGCTTAATATTTCTTAATGAGCCAATGTTTATGGGTGGCGGTATCCCATGTTCACGTCGTCCTACCTAATTTTTATATAAAAAACAGCCAAACACCACTGGGCATCCTATCTCTTCATCCACTCATCTCTCTGTCCACATATCCAACATGAATACGTCACACATGAACTATTACGATTGCAAATAGGAACATTTCAAGAAACACCAACGAGCCTTACACATTATTCGATAGTCAATTTCGTTTTTTTTTTAAAATAGTTGATAACTAAATGCTTTTGTTAATAAAATTCTCCAGACAAATTTCAACAGTTACAGTACAGACTAAACTACGGACTTGGACTTCGGGTACAAGTTTATAAGTTAGCCCGAAGAGTCAGACATTTTTATATATAATAGGCGGACGGACGAGCAAATAGGCTATCTGATGGTAAGTGGTCACCAACGCCCTATAGATAAAATAAGGTCCTGCAGACCGATTTCGGCCACGGCGGCCAATCTAAAGAGAAATCTCTCTGCGCCAACTGCGCAGGAGATATTATAGTGCACAAGTGTGTGGGCAAACACAGGTGCACTCTCTTTTCCTTAACTCTCATAATCCGATGGGACGGCAATCCGACACGACCGGAAAGAGTTCAGGCGCAGGACCAACGGCTTAACGTGCTTTCCGAGGCACGGGAGTGTACACACTTCCAACTTCCAGACTCCGGTGTACTGTGAATTTTCTAACAGAAAAAACCAATAACTATTTAATGGCCCGATCTGGGAATTGAACCCAGGACCACCGGGTCTGCGGCCTTATATCTAGCCACTAGACCAACGAAGCAGTCGACGCCCATTGTAAAATATGTTAACCATTTCTTGCATCGCTAATAACTAAGATGGTATGCATGTAATTATACTGTTCCACTCACCTTTACCCAGAACACAACAACACTAAGTACTGCAGTTTTGCAGTAGAATATCTGATGTGTGTGGGTGGTACTACCCAGACGAGCTTGCACAAAGCCTTACCGCCAGTTATTTCTAATTGATAATCACTCAAATAATAAATCTTTATTTATAATAGGATATCGAGGACCTGTTACACTGGTCATGGAACACAACCTTGGATACATCACCAAACTACCTCACAGGTATTGGCTATGAAGAGATTTTTGATATAGGAAAAAGGGTAAGGGAGAAGTTCGAAACACTCCTGTCGGGCACCCCTGACAAGTTCTACTTCAGACCAACAAATGAACAGAGAACTAGTACGAGCGCAATTGCCTTTGTCCATGGATTGACATTTGGAACCGGAGCTAACCTGACTGCCAGTATTGATGCACCTTGGGAACAGGATAATATTATACGAGTAAGTTTAATAATCATCTACTTAAAGTAATTTATTGGAAGTATCGTACCTACCAATAAATGTCTATATATTTATGATTCTCCTCAAGAGAGAAGGTCTCAGTTCGTCAGTACACAATTTATGAAACTGGGACTTATTTACAGCCCTACGAGAGTTGTGCAAAGTACCAAGAGGAGGTGAAGAAAGGCCAGAAGCTTGTTAATCAACTCGCCCTTTATGATTCCAGTCCAGAAGTTTTGGCTGTAAGTTAATTACGTACGTATTGCATATGTAAACAAGTACGTATCATAATGCAAGAAATATGGACAGTAAAATCGGAAGAATCTATTTATTTTAAACAAAGGTTGCTGGAAACAAATCCAGACACAATTTCTTATTTTAATTTATTTGTTTATTTAATTTAGGCTTATAATAATTTAACTTATATTATTATTATATAATTAATAATAAACTTATATAATTTTTCTCAATGTCTTTCCTTTAACAAAGTACAGGTGGTGGGGTTTTTTAATCAGAGTAAGCCAATTGTTATTTAAGGCACATAGTAAATAACATCTGAGGTCCCATAGTCTATATAGGGCACAGATTTACAAGTGTATTGGCGAAGGTTTCCTATCATATAGCGCATTTGTTCGTTTTCCGTTCGAAAATATAGTAAAAAAGAGTACATATATGTATGTAGAAGACAATAACGAATTGGTTCAGTCAAGCGGGCCAGGAGGAATACGAGTTTCAAGCTCATTCTTTTGAACGATGAAATTAAACTAATTTGTGAGAAAAACGAAGTATTTGAAAGCTTATATGTTATTTATTGTATGATATTATTGACCTTTCGTTCGCGTTTATAAAAAAAATCCGATTATTTTATGAGAATGTGTAATTTAAAAAATGTTTTTGTTAATTCACTAACAAATTTAATACAATATCTTATCCAGGTTACTGAGAGAGTTCGGAAACACTTGGGCATTAATTATCAAGTGACAGTTGCAGATACATACAATTTGTATGAACTATGTCGCTTCCACCGCTCTTGGTCTCCTAAGCTTCGATCTCCTTGGTGTTCATTCTTTAGTAATGAGGATCTAGAAGTGATGGAGTATAGAGACGATCTGCGGCATTACTACAGGAATGGATACGGGTCGGAGGTAACTTAAAACATTTTTTTCTTTGTCTGCGGCCTTATATCTAGCCACTAGACCAACGAGGTAGTCGAGGTTGACAAATCAACATATTGTCCATACAAATAATTAATTACGACATCAATACCAATATAGCTCTATTTAAATGATTATATTTTCTAAATAATAATAGATCAGAAATATCAATAAAATAAATGGCATAATAAAACTGATGGCAATACGGAATGATAAGACAAATTTAATTAATTAATATTAAATAAAGTATAGCATTGTTGCCACCATTCCACGCGGTCAAAATTTGTACAACAATTATTTTTAATTTTTATTTGTATTTATGCTTTAATGTAAATAAAGGTTATTCGTAAAAAATAATTTGAATTTAATGATTATAAACACTTAAGACCTAGGTTCATAGTAAATTGTAGGATTTATGATATATATTTTTTTCTAATTCAATTCAATTTATTTGCTTTGAACATAACATACATATATGTTTAGTCACTATATTTATGACATGAAAATATTTTAACCTAAAATAACTATTAAATTAAATATTACAAGGCATTACATTACATCATACAAGGCATTACATTACATTATACAAGGGTACAAGGTTACAAGTCACAATATACATTTAGCCATTAAACATAATTATAATTCTAATAGTCTATAAGAACAGCTAGAGATAAATTCCTAGACAATATTTGTATGCCTAATATTGTCAACAGGTCAACGCCAATTTGGGTACTTTTGCTTTGAAAGATCTATATGAAAACTTTGAAAATGCAACATTGAACAGAGGCAAAAATATTGTGTCATATTTCACACATGACACCATGTTTGAAATGATGATCAGCGCTCTTGGATTGTATGAAGATACGGAGCCACTTCTTGGATCATCCAGAAATGCAAACAGGTTGTGGAGAACGAGCGAAATCGCCGCGTTTTCATCTAATTTAATAGCGATTTTATTCAAGTATGTTGGTATATTTATAATTGTATTTGTTAAAGACAGTTGAGATTTATAAGTCCTCCAGCTTTTTGTTTTCATATAAGCTCCAATGCGGGCTGAATATACACGTGACAGAATCATGCATGTATGATCATGATGTTTTTCTTGTCGACCAAGCACGAGATAAATTATAAATATAAACTAAGCATATGAAATATCACTACACTGATTCTTTAAGCCATATTAACTTAATGTTTATATAGTATTCTATGTTCCCTTTACAAGAATATTTTACGGAACGTATGAAAGATATTTCATATACTATTATATAAATATACAACGAAATTACTCCAAGACAAATACATACATGTAAAAAATGACGTCACAGGCGATTCGGAACCTTCGTCTTTGGGAATTGCGTCCATACTACTTAGCAAGTTAAATTTATGCGTCAGAGACGAGATGACGTAATTATGAAAATGAATCTATTTTGTCTTAAGTGATCGTGACGCCATCTTTAGTAAAATCTTCGCAGACTTCTTAATTCTTAACTATACATATAATGATCCTCCTGACCGATTTCGGCCACGGCGGCCAATCTCAAGAGAGATTAGCCAACTGCGCAGGAGATATAGTACACAAGTGTGTGATAACATTTTATTGGCTCGATCTGGGATTGGAACCCAGGACCATCGTGTCTGCAGCCTTACATGTAGCCACTAGACTAACGAGGCCTGGTTGAACTATACATACTTTATAAACAACATATATTTTGCAAGATGGTTATGCAAGAAATATTTGTTATTTGTTTGATATTTGATAATTAAACGTGCTGTTATTTCAGGTGCCAAGAACAAGGGGATGAGATGTATCGTGTACAAATCCTTATAAATGAAAAGCCTACTCCCCTCTGTCCAGAAGAAGGTTGTACATGGAAGCAGTTCGTGGATCGTTTCCAGTACTTCACAAACGCTAATTTTGAATTCTGCTTGAATAAAGAGTATTTATATGATCCGTCCACAAATGCTGGCTTTAATGTTTCGATCGTGAGCCTCTTACTACTGTTACCAATTTTGCTTGTCATATAAATTATATTTAATAGGTAATTATAGTAAAAAATTTTTTTACAAGGAATTGAACATGTTCATCCTATTACATCCATAAAACTATGCACGTCGTAATTCCAAAATGATAATTCTGTTAAGTCTCCGTCAATTTATGTTTGTAATAAGCTGTATATAATAACGCTAGATTAACTATATAATATTAAATGTTTACAATAATAAGAAAGAAATGTAAAGAAAGACAATGTTAACTTTAAAAACGTCCAAAGCGTTTCATATTCAACAAATTCATTGGTAGTGATATCAATGAATCAATTCGCTAGAAACGTTATTAATATTATTGAGAATTATTTCTGTTTAGCTAACGTTACTTAACGAGAATTATTTGATATTATTCAGTGAGTCAACGGTTTGTTTTGTCGTCAATAAGTTATTTCAACGCGTTCGCTTCTCCAGAAACAACTATGTGTCCTCGGTAAGTAACGTTAGTGAAACGGGAATACTTCTTAATAGTGGTAGTAGTAATATATATAGAATAATAATATTATTTATGTTATTCACACGTAATATAATGTTGTCGATTCATCACAGAAATCAATACTGGCATTGGAAAATTGTTCAAATTTATCTCTGAAGTCGTTCCAACCGCAAACTCGGTTGCCACAAATGTGAACCTCCTTTTCATTCACAAAGAACTGTATCCTATATTTGTGGGTTGACATCTTTGTACATCTGTAAAACGTTAATTTATAATTAAATAAATGTAATAATTATATTTTTATAAATCAAGTTTATGATAGCCCATGTTTTTAATAAACATAGTGACGTGACATTCATACATTAAAATTATCGAAATCAAACGAACAATTAGAGAGACAGGATCGACGAAAAGCTCATTGTATTAGATGTAGTAAAATACCTGTGGACAGGTATGAACAATGGACACAAATAAACCACTTCTTATGATATCAATGCGCCGTTACTTATGTGATCGAATCCTTATGTACTTTGTGCATTTAATTGCTCACCTACCATTTAAAGCGTACAAAGTTTTATTATACATACAATAATAACGCTTAGAACGATAGTTTCATTTATAGTTCCGCTCAAAATTGAAGCAACTTTAAAATGAATGTGTGCGTAAGTGTCACGTCTTTACATTCATCGACACGCATACAAACGGCCGATTTATATTTCAAGTGAATAGAGATTTCTCCCATAAAGCGAGGAAATCGATAATGTTTGAATTTGAATTATGAAATATATTTGTTTGCATTAAATTTATTTAATTGTAATATTATTTATCTAATTATATCTGTTATTATGATAATTATCTCATTTTTGTGTTGCTTTAACATTATTTGTAATCACAAAGAAAATTAAAAAAATTTTATATTAACAGCTAATGATGTATATCTAATTTAAAAAAGTTAAAATTTTAATTTAAATATCTATAGATTTTTATTATTTAAAATATTAAGCACTCATGGTAAATATTTTTTCCATACCTGACAACATTTTTATTGTAATGATGCTTTTTGTTTATAAATTATTTTTATGTTTTGATGAATGTATTTACCTAAAATTATAAGTTGCCAAATAGTACTTACGTGTGAAATGTGAATTTCTTATCCTTATTTTTTTATGAATAATGTTGTGACACCCTTTTACTATACAGTAAGTAATTTTTTAATAAATTGCGCGAGCTGTTTACTATGACATTTTATCGTGATGGCTGACGTAACGAGAAAAGTATTCCGCCGTATTATATTAGTATAGGTACACCTGATGGTAAGTGGTGACCAACACCCATTGACAATGGCATTGTAAGAAATGTTAACCATCGCTTATATCGCCAATACACAACCAACCTTGGGAACTAAGATATTATGTCCCTTGTGCCTGTATCTGGCTCACTCACCCTTCAACCAGATCACAACAATACAAAGTACTGCTGTTTTGCGGTAGAATATCTGATGAGTAGGTGGTACCTACGCAGACGAGCTGGCGCAAAGCCCTTCCACAGAGTAAACTGCTTGGGTCTACTCAGGTTCTAAGCATTATTATTCTTTGTTACTGCATTACTATATATTAAACGTCACGCGTATATGACGACGGACAATGCCTAAAACTTCGTATGTCAAAAACGTTTCACGCAAATATTTCATATCGTTTCACTCTTGTTTGACTTTGAAACGTACTCTTAAACTATTTCTTATTGGAATTCCTAAAAAATAGCATTATCTTTAATAATAGATGCGATTAGGCGTATTGAATTAAATGTCAATCACATGTCAACTGTTACACACGTGTTGGGGTTGGAATGTGAATAAAAATAGATTTTATTTCATATCTAAAATATCAATCAAAGCAATTATAAAATGATTGGATGCAATAAATCTTGTGGATGTCACCACGAGATCATTGGCTACTAAAGTTAAACATACCGAACATTAATCAAACAGTAATTGGTTATAAGATCCGCTTATTTAAATCGTTCTCTATTTTGAAATTACATTCCGCTTTAACATATACGATAATATAGAAATATCAGTAGTTTTAATTGTATTAGTAAATATTTTAAGATAGCTAATAAAACATACAATATATATACATATATATTTGATGTAAAACATAATAAGTATATAAGGGTATATAATATCTCTAACATATAATACCCAAAGTAGCCTTAAAATTTTCTTTTCTTATTTATTTAGAATAGGTGATAAGTGAACATAAGTGATCTCTATCGCAAATAGACTAAGAAATATAAACCATCCCTTACATTTTCAATGCGCCACCGACCTCGGGGACTAAAATGTTATATTCTCTGTGCCTGTAAACTGGCTGACTCACACTTTCAACGAGAGCACAACAATACCAAGTATTGTTTCTCAGTAGAATATAAATGAGTTTGTGGCACATATGTGTGGCAAATATTTTGAAAACGCTAAAATATTCAGCCAGCTACTAAACAAAATTCATATCGTTCTATTTTAGTTCAAGATCTTAAATAACTGGAATTGCATGTAAATCTAATTTATATGAAGCATCATGAACGCGATGACACGTCACACATACGTTACTCACCTATGTAAGACTGCGACAAAATTAGCCACAAACGGTGTCAAGAAACTAGTACGCCATTTCCTATTTCTGATCCTCTCCAAACCAGAAATTTCTGGATAATCGTAGTAAAGTCCCATGGCGGTATAGATCATGTCCAACATGGTGTCGTGGGAGAAGTAACCGATGAATGACTTGTGACCGCTAGATATTGTGGCTTCAAACTTTTCGTAGAGGTCTTTGAGACCAGATGCTCCGAGTAGACGATTCATGGGGTGTCCGTAACCATTTCTGTGAACAGGATTAATTATGAAAAGTTAGAGACTGTACCGTTAAATTCATGCTCGTAGAAAGTGTTTTCGAAAAATCTGTATGCTTTTGTTTAGATCGTATTTTTCTAAAAACTTTTCGACTAATTTGTAAACCTTAAACTAAACAAAATATTGAATATTATACAAATAGCGTATTCTAAATGACTTACCTAAAATAATGTCGTATGTCTTCAACATACTCCAGAATTTGTAGTTCATTGTCAGTAAATAGTGCACACCAAGGACTTCTCTTGGTAACTGAATATGCTCGGTAAAAGCGGCAAAGGTCGTACAAGCCCATGATAGTTCGAGGGGGTAATTCATGGTCAATACCTATCCTTTTTTGTACGTTTTTTTGTAACTAAACAAAAATATTTACATTAGTGTATTAAATCGGCTTTATACCAAGTAATAATAATAATTGCCTTTCACACCGCAGGTCGTGGGTTCGATTTCCACCCAGGACAGACATTTGTGTGGGCCTGAACATATCTGTTTGTCCTGACTCTGGGTGTAATTATCTGTATAAGTATGTATTTACAAAAGAAAAGTAGTCTATGTAAGTATATCAGTTGTCTGGTTTCTATAGTACAAGCTCTGCTTAGTTTGGGATGAGATGGCTTTGTGTGAATAATGACCCAGGATAGGTTTTTAGCTCATTCCACCACGCTGCTCCAATGTAACTGTTACTTGAATCACAATGTTACTTGGGTCAGTATACCATTTGACATTAACAGGAAACCTGATAATTGGCCACATGTATGGTCAAAGTGCGGATAAAAATTGAGAGATGAAGATCGAGCTCAGTGTTACGCCATTGGAGAGGCCTATGCCCAGCAGTGCAGCAGTGCACGAGAAAAGGATAATGATCACAATTTTATTACATTTTTTAATAAGAATAAATTTACATATTATATTGGAAAAGTATACCCACCTCTTTGAATTCAGGAGTTTCTTGGTAACGACTGATTTCGTCAGAGGCTTGTGTGCCGTTAATGACTTCACCTCCTCGTTTCTTACAAAATCTGTAAGGCTGTGAATAAAAGTTTATCTTTAAAAATTTTTGATAAATTTAAAGTTGAAAAAACTCATTTGATACTATCGATTATATCAAATGCATTACGCCATGTTTTATGATGTAGATGCAATCGATCATAACACATAGTGTATTCATAATCATAACAGAGCAACTGTAATAATTATACTTAAATAGCTTTAATGCGTACTAGCTAGCCGCCTCGAATTCGCTTCGGTAAAATAAAGATTTGATCCCGTTTTCTTTTGAAACAATAAAAAGTTTACATTCGCTTAAACATTTAAATAGATATGATGTCTTTGAATTTTTGTTCATATTATGTAGAACTACAAATCTTTCTTATTATAAGATTGTTATGTATTTTTTATAGTTATGGCCGCGTTCGCTTCGAAAGCACTTTGACAATTTTTTAATCCTATTTTACATCCTATGTCTGCTCTAAAACTGTTAACTAAAATAAGATGAAATTTTAATCATATATTTAACAACAATTAAATGTAAAAAAGGCCAAATTTCGTAATAATAGTAAGAAAACTAGTAACTAATCATAACACTATATAAAAACTATAAAATATAACTTATATATATATATATAACTTTGTAAGGCTATTATATACGACAAAACTCGAGACACCGCAGAAAACGGTCATGAAATATCAGACAGTGATTTTAACATTGACCACAAAAATAATAACATTTCAAGAATACACCCATCAAAATAGTATTTTGTTTTTATAGGTAGGAAGAGCATTTGGGCTACCTGATAATAAGTGGTCATCAACGCCCATAGACATTGGCATTCTAAGAGATGTTACAATCGCTTACATCGCCAATGCGCCACCAACCTTGGGAACTAAGATGGTATGTCCCTTGTGTCTGTAATTACACTGGCTCACTCACCCTTCAAACCGGAACACAACAATAGCAAGTACTGCTGTTTTGCGGTAGAATATCTGATGAGTGGGTGGTACCGACCCAGACGAGCTTGTACGAAGCTCTACCACCGAGTAATCATCACGGGTGAGATATTCTTACAAAATAACTCTGCAGATCAAGCCCATGTTTAGTTATGTAACTTATTTATTTGGAAAAAGAAGAGAAAAAATAATAATAAAAACGAAGCGAATCGAATAAATATTAATGATGCAAATCTAATGTATTTAACGGTGATTATTGATTGATTGTGAGGGCACTAATCATAATTATTATTAATGAGAGAGATTACTCACTAAACATACTATAAAACGTTTTCTTAACAGTTATCATAAATGCTTTTGGTCCATCGAGCTTAAGATAATGTTCATTCAAAATGGAATAATATATGCATGATAGTAAATAGACCATTTTAAAAATAATGACTGAGAAATAGTTACCCTAGCTACAGCATCTTCTCGTATCGGATCATCCACAAACACATTAGCGCCGATATCTTCTAATCCTTTAATAAATCCTTTAGCACTTTGACGCGTTCGTTTTTCATCCGTCGATCTGATACGGGATTGATTAAGATTATCTAAGAAAGATGAAAATTTCTCTCGAAATCTCTGGCCAAATGCCAGCAATTCGTCGAAGCCTTCTTGTGTTAGAATTGATGGATTGTTGTCTAAATTAGTCCATGTCCAGTTTCTAAGATCTGTGACATCCTAAAACAAATCTCTTTCAAATTAAAAACCTACAAGAAATTGAATAATATAAACCTGTTTTTTTATTTTATTGTATAGGTAGGCGGACGAGCATATGAGCCACCTGATGGTAAGTGCTCACGAACGCCCATAGACAATGGCATTGTAAGAAATGTTAACCATCGCTTACATTGCCAATGCGCCACCAACCTTGGGAACTAAGATGTTATGTCCCTTGTGCCTGTAATTACACTGGCTCACTCACCCTTCAAACTGGAACAGAACAACACAAAGTATTGCTGTTTTGCGGTAGAATATCTGATGAGTGGTTGGTACCTACCCAGATGAGCTTGGCCAAAGCTCTACCACCGAGTAGTTTGGGTTTGCTTAGCAATGGATTTTTAAGTAAAATCCTTAAAAGTCTAAAAGAGGTTTAAGGCTTAATTTTCCACGCTGCTTCAATATGGATTGGTGTGAACACATGTGGCAGATTTTCATCCATCACATGAACGTTCCAACAGTATGTTTTCAATAGAAGAATATATGTTATGAAGCTCATGAAATTCAGTTCATTTTTGGGATGAACCCGCAATCACCGATTAAGATTTACATATTGTAAATACTATCCCTGTCAGCATTTTTAAAAGTGTAATAATTTCATATCCTTTTATACAACTCGTATTTAAAATTGAATTATATTTACCTGCGCGCACAATTCCCCTCTATCTTTCTTAAAACACTTTATAATCTCATATTTAAGGGTGGATGCCTCTTTCATTGCGGCAGCGTCCATTGGGCTTGGATGACGAGTTCCATGTCTTGTAATGAACCACACGTTAACCGGTTCGCAGCCTGAAACAGTTTTCATTAATAACATAATTAAGAATTCTCTTTCATCTCCAACTAAGTGTCAAATAATTGCTAGAAGAAAAATAAAACAGATGCTTTTATGAGATTCTACATTTAATATCAGTTGCTTACTTTTGGGTTAGTATTTTTGGATTTTTGTTATTAATTAATCCTGTTTTTTAAATGTATCTGTGATTATGTATCGTGTATATTTATATATATGTACATATGATGCATTCGCCCGTTATGTCCTGCAAGTTTCTTAATGCAGGCTTGTCTGGAAGAGATCACTACTTGTGTGATAAGAACGCCCCTTGCATGCATCACTTTACATATTTACATTATTATTATCATCATTATAATTTTTGTCTTTTTAATTGTAATAATAGTTCAAGTGTACAAGTGTTGACACACCGATCGCGATGTACGGATAAAGCCAAAAAGGTTTTTGTAGCATCATTCTTTATACAATAGAAGATTAAAAGAAAATGTATATGGTATTAAATAAAATAAATCATAATATGATCATATGCGTACATATGCCTATTTACAATTAAGTTCATTATATAATAACCTACCCGGGTTATTGTAAGCAGTGCCGGCCTTATAGCCACTGATACTTTTGTGATTATTTTGTGGCGCCCACTTAAGGAAATCATAATTGAGCTGAGCTTTTTCTCTTCTTTTTTTTTTCGATGACGAAGTGGACATAGAAAGTTTTGAACTCCTGTTTTTTTATTTTGTCTTAGTTTGTTAATCACATTTTTTTTCCTGCTTTTGTTCAGTACAATTTTACTATTCGGGCCTGTTTCTTTTGACCTTGGTTCCTAACCTCGGCGCCCCCGCAAATTTGGCGCCCCGGGCCGTCACCCCATAGCCCCTCCCCTAACGCCGGCTCTGATTGTAAGTAAGTTTATATAATTATTTTAATTAGATAGCTAAATGCTTATCTAGATCGATACATTTCGTTATCACGTTATATTTACATTGATTATAAAAAAGTGCAACTAATTGATTTGATTATTATAATGACTTATTCATTCAAGGTCCTATTAAATACAGGAAATAGATTTAAGATGAAGTACAGTAATTATGTGTATCTAAAGATACTATTTAAAATATAAATATACATATTTTTAATAAAAATAGTGCGCAAATTTTCTCGTCATTTCTACAGTTTGAATTATTTTTTATTAATGTGTGTGTATCAATTTTATTTACTGCCTCTTTGGTGTAGCCTATATTATAAGTTTGCTGATCTCAATATCGTTCGTTCAAACTTCGGGTCGGCAATTACGGGCGTGCCCAATAAAAAAAATCGGTTTCTCTGTTAAGATATTCACAGTAGCACTGAGAGCAGTCCGAAATTTGGAAGTTGGTAGTGTTAAAACCCGTTTGCCTCAGAAAACACGTAAACATAAAGGCCTTTGGCCTTACGCCAAACCTTTGTTCAGCTTAAAGAGATGATTTCTCATACAGGATGTATTCTGTATGAAAAATCATGTCTTCATATAATAGTTCTTCATAAAAGTTCATTTAAAATGAGAAAGTGACGGATACACTAAAATAAATTGTTAGCAACTCATAACAAATGAAGGTGGTGAAAGAAAAAAATAATATATATCTACTGTAAAAAAACTAACACCACAACGCATAGTGAGACCACATAACAACGCTATTTTGTACATAATATATGTATATAAGGCGTATCTCAAGCATCGGAAAACTTTCACTATTTACAATTACATCGGGTATCTTATTGTAGATTAAAATTTGTATTCCTTCGAACATTATATTTTTTTCGTATAATTGGTTCTAATTTTTGGTTACTTGAGTTTGTTTGTATGTGTGCTTGAGTTTGTTTGCTTGAGTGCAGTGTGTATGTGTTTACGTGTTTTTTTTTGTGATTTTCCTAATGACCTGATAACACTTGTGCACATCTTCAGCGCAGTTGGCTATTTTGCATTGAAAATGGTCATCTTGAGCGAAATTGATCAGGAAGACTGATTGGTCATATTGGTTTGTATGAGATTTTTTTTTTGACAATCTAAAGTATTGTATAAGTTTGTACGTGATATTTTTTCCACCTTCTTGATTATTTCTTCTCTCAATATTTGAAAAGGTCCCTTGGAAGAGATGCTTTGTCAGGTTGAGTGTAACTTTGTATAAATTAATTTGGTGCGCAAACACAGGTGCACACTATCCCATCATTCTCATAATCCAATGGGAAACAAATCCGACACGACCAGAAAGAGCTCGGTCGCAGAACCAACGGCTTTAACGGCTTACAATATGGAATAGGCATTTTTTTTTATTTTATTTAACATCTTACCTTTTATGGGCGGAACATCTCTGAAGTCACCCCTGACAGCCTCGTAGGGGGTTTTACTTCCAAAATACGTATATGGGTTTTTGTTATTCCAGTAGCAACGTGACCCCCTACTGTTAACTAATGGTAGACAAACACACAATATCAATCCCAACCACATCTTGTTAAGGGCGAGATTCGATCGACACTGACTAAACTTTAAAGACGCACCTGCTCTTATTTACCGATTTTAAACAATACACGTATAAAAAGGATGGAACGAATTGTCCTGAGCCTGCGAGATATATAAAGATTATATTAAATCTTATCGATTTATTATATAATCTCATAAAATCGCGCTGAGAAGGCGCTGTGGTTGAGAGACGCGAAGCATATCCGAAGGTTAGTAGTTCAAACCTGGGCTAGCCTGAACACGAACGAGCTGCAAGCCGGAAATATTCTTAAAATATATGAAGTTTGTAGTTTTTATTTTTATTATTATTTGTATGTAAATCTGCTTATCAAGGATGGATTAAATATCATTACATCGAACGTAATATACCTCGAGCTTTAGTTACACTGACGTACTCACCCTTCAAACGGCGGCGGTTAGCGGTAGAATGTGATGAGTCGGTGGACAACTGGATAGATAACCAGGACGGGTAGTCGGGCTTTCACAAAGTTCTACCATCGAGAAAAAAATATTACAATGGAAAACCTTTCATTTTAATAGTTAAATAGTAATTAATTGTATCGAGAACTTTTAACGCAAAGAAAAAAAGGTTACTTTGAAGATGCGCTCACTTAATTGACATAGCATCTGTTCACGTCGTTTGATGCAGGTTCGAGTCTTGCTGTACATTTTTCAATAGATTCGATTTTTGCTACTGAGAATTTAGACAAAGAAAACCAATAACTTTTTTAACGGCTTGACCCGGAGTTTTATCCAAGGACCTTGGGACCTTTCGTCTAACTATAAGACCAATGAAGCACGCGAAAATTCTGTACATACATATATCAATGTAAATTAATCTGAATCAAGATCTCTGTACATGTATCTCAATAATATTATTATAATTATCCCAGCCCGGTTTTACGTACATTATTTATCGAGGAATGCATGACGTGTATCAATAAATAACGCGAGTTAAATTGCACTTTAACTAATAATATTATGAGCACTTATAATAAAATATATATTTGAATGACGCATGTATTACTTGGTAGCCACACGAATTACATGAATGCATTTTGGCATGTTAATTACTAGTAAATGTAGCCAATTTATAATATAGATATATAATATATAGATAGATTTCATCGTGGTGAAGGCAAGAATCCAATGGATGGTATGGATGGATGATACTGGTTCCCTTGGAATGGGGACAGATTTTCTCAGTTGACGCATTGGCCCGCAGCTGTTACGAAAAATGTTGAAGCTAACAAACAATGCAAATGTTCGTATCGTATGCTGTGTAACACTTGGACCTGAATTCATAATAGAAAAAATACTTAAAATATAACACTTTTCTATTAATTCCAGATGGGCTGGTTCGTTTTTAGCCCAGATAATCAGTTTTGTGATTAACAGGGTAAATGCTGGTAGCATTCTTGCCACCATTCCACGCGGCTATGATTGGAATAGTAACTATTTTAATTTAGATTTGTATATACTTATTTAAATTCTCAATGTAAATAATTCTTATATAAATTGATAAGGATGTCTTTTTATTGATCTATTTATGTAATCTGCGTGCAAAATTTCTGAATAAAATGATTAATATTAAATTCATTGCAAAACAATTCGGCGACGATGATTTATCGCACCGAGCGTACTATTTGTCAATAGCTTCGACCTGGCACATCATCAATCAAGTTATCTAATAGCTGAATAATATAATCATATTGTATATGTATAATAAACGGGTGCTATTGATTTTGAAATAAGTGATTTTATACCGTCATGATCTTTCTTGACATTTGATTTTTTAATTTTATATTAAAATATCTTAATATGAAAGAGTTTGTAAAATTTACTACCACAAAAAATTAACAGGTATGCAATTGTATAAAAAAATGTGATAATCATTTGTTTACTTTAGAATAATTTGAAACCTTCAGCAGCTATTCGCAAATTATTAATGCATAAAAATATCAAGTTAAAGTCAACTATCGTTTACACTACACTTACGAATTAAAAAATTTTAGTGTTTCTTATTGTTTATATGAAAATAAAGGTATGAAATAAAAATACATTTTTTTAATATTTTATGACAACGATATCGCTTTATTGGATGTCAATAAAGGCGAGCGATGGATGCGCGTGCGATTCCGTAAAAAGGTTGGAAGTCGTGTCTCTTAAGTGCGGGTGCACGCCCACCCATCCTCCGCCTCGAGCAATACATACTTCACGGTTATAAATAATTATAAATAAATATCAACAAGATACAAAATAACCTTTCGTAAAAACATTAATATTACTAGAGTTTAATTTTTGGGCGTAACATTTTTGGTACAGCTCTTTTTGGTTCACGCTGTCTTATATTTGCTATTGTATAAAAATGTTGGTATAACGAAACATCTGTATAGTCCGTTTGTTAATTTCTGAAGTGGAACGTTTAGAAATCGTTTTCGGGCGCCAGGTCGAACCTTGGTGGGAAGGTGCCGAAACCGTCAAAGGTTGGGCGCGTACGTTGGGGCTGGAATAAAATAAGATAATTAATCAATTGTCGAGCAGTTACCAATTTGATGACAACGTGCGGGATACATGCGACTTCGCAGTTACGGTACCTCTTAAAGACCTACTGAATTACTTTTGATATCGAATCATGCTTATTGAAATTTATGTAACTAGTTTCAGGATAAACACAGAGGGTTCTATGATCTACAAATCGACACTGTATATTGTGCCGTTGTTGTGTTTCTGAACGGGGGCAACACAACTTACATGTGATCCAGTGGTGATCTATGGACGCCCTTTAACGGACGCCTGAATGAATAAAATGTGACCATTTAGTAGATTCCTTCGTCTCATAATCAAAAACTCAAAAATAAAAAAAAAATCACAATGATTGTTTCTAACTTAATCTTTAAAAAAAAGGATTGTACTCGCTACTATTTTTAAATTACTGATTTATCTATTTGCACCTAAACTACGAATGAAATGCGATGTCATTATAGAAATATGTTAAAAAGAAAAACTTACCGCTGGACTAACTCCTCTCGCAGCTGATCCCGCGCGTCCCTTGCCACGGAATTTGCTGATAGCTTGCTCGGCAAGGTCTGCCCTTTCTTCGGCTTCCTCCAATTCCTGCTGAGCCTTACGGAACTTAGCTAAGTTAAGGGCGGCGATCTCTTCGGCTTCTTCGATCTGCCTCTTGTAGGTCTTGATCTTCTGCTGCAGTTTGTCGACCAGATCCTGCATGCGTTCGTGGTTCTTGCGGTCTTCTTCGGCCTGGAAGGTCAATTCCTTGATGCGTCTTTCAGCCTTGCGCAGGTTCTTCTGTGCATCAGCGTGCCTCCTCTGTTCACCGTCGAGCTCGTTTTCAAGCTCCCTTACTCTTTGTTCAAGTTTCTGGATGGCCTTCTTGCCTCCCTTGAGCGCGTTAGCCTCAGCTTCATCAAGTCTGACTTGCAATTCCTTGATCTGCTGTTCAAGGGCCTTGCGAAGCTTCTCCTGGGTCTGGGCGTGTTCTTGCTCAGCACGGAGTTCGTCGGCAAGCCTGGCTGCATCAACCATGGCCTTCTTTGCCTTCTCCTCGGAGTTCTTAGCCTCGTTAAGGAGTTCGTCAAGGTCAGAGTGCAGGGTTTGGAGCTCGGACTCGAGTTTCCTCTTAGCAGCAGAGAGGGAAGCGCTTTGAGCAGAAAGGTCGTTGAGCTGTTCGTGGGCATCACCAAGTTCTTGTTCAGCTTGACGACGAGCACGGTCGGCTTGTTCAAGGAGCGTACGAGATTCCTCGAGCTCATTTTGGAGGGCGTTAGCACGACGCTCTGAGATTCCAAGCTGTTCGCGGGCATCATCACGAGCACGCTGTTCTTCTTCCAAGGCAGTTTGGAGGTCCTTGATCTGTGCCTGGTAACGTTTAATGTTCTTCTGGGCTTCAGCGTTAGCCTTGTTAGCGTGGTCGAGGGCGATCTCGAGTTCATTGATGTCAGCCTCCAACTTCTTCTTCATGCGCAGGGCCTCAGCCTTGCCCTTAGCCTCTGCTTCAAGGGAAGCTTGCATGGAGTCCAAGGCACGTTGGTGGTTCTTGCGGGTGTTCTCGAATTCCTCTTCCTTCTCCTGGATCCTCCTGTCAATCTCCTGTCTGACCTGAGACAGCTCGAGTTGAGCACGCAGAACCTTGTTCTCTTCCTGCTCAAGAGCTGCTTCGGCTTCCTCAAGAGCAGCCTGGAGTTCGTCCTTTTCAGCTTCAAGACGCTTCCTGGCCTTCTCGATTTCATGGATGTTGCGGCCACCTTCGCCAATCTGGTCAAGAAGATCCTTGACTTCGTCAGCGAGGTTCTTGTTTTCACGACGTACGGCCTCGAGTTGTTCCTGACCTTCCTCGTAGGCACCCTTAAGGCGGAATAATTCGGTAGAGTAGTTACGGCATTCCTTTTGGCTGGCATCAAGTTCAGCAGCAAGGTCATCAACCTTAAGTTTCCATTCACCAATGATCTTATCGAAGGCCTTTTGCTTCTTCTCAGCAGCATTAGCGATGGCGGTGGCGCGGTCAACCTCGAGTTGTAAGTCCTCGACTTCGGTGGCAAGGCGCTGCTTGGTCTTCTCGAGAGCAACAACCTTCTGGTTGAGGGACTCGATGGTTTCTTCGGCCTCGGCAAGACGAGCTTGGAGCTTGCGCTTGGCTTCCTCGAGTTCCTCGGAGCGGGCAACACCCTCGGACTCGTACTTGGAGCGCCAGAGTTGAGCTTCAGCGTTAGCCTTCGACAGTTGACGCTGTAAGTCAGCCTTGCCTTCGGCTTCCTCTTCCACTTGCTCGCGGATGTTGTCCAAGTCGTGTTCGAGGTTGCGGAACTTGCCAAGCAAAGTAGCGCGTTCCTGTTGAAAAAAAGTAAGTAAGTATAAATCCTGTGAAAATTAAAAGTCTTAGCATACAATAATTAGCATTTAGAATTAATACTGACCCTGGCCTCTTCGTCGGCGAGCCTCTTGGTGTCTTCCAACTGAGTGGTGAGCGACACCTTGATCTTGGAGAGCTGCGACACCTGGGACTCAGCCTCCTCCAACTGGCGGAGCAGGTCGGAGTTCTCAATGGACAACTTCTTCTTAGCGGCATCCAAGTCGTTGAGAGTGCGGTTGGATTCATCAGCCTTGCTTTGAACCTCGTTGAGCTGGTGTTGAAGTTGCTTGACAATCTTTTCTTGAGCAGCCTAAGAACGATTTTAAGTTTAAAATAATGTAAAAATTAGTCACAGCCTTTTTTATAAAGTTGTTATTATATAATGTGTATTTAAACTAAATTAATAGTTCATAAAAAAAAACGTAATATTTGGGTTATTATTAAAAATAATATAAGTAACTTATTTTGAGAACAATATTTACCAAGTCTTAACTTGGCCATCTCTATTAATTAAATAAAGAACATAAAGCTGTTCTTTACTCTTCGTAATGTTATTTTCATGCGTTTTTATGTCGTTGTTTGTTAAAATACATTAGTAGAGTCACACTTTTTTTTTAAAGCAGTCAGCATTATTCTTCAAACGGGATTTTAATTGTTAGTCGTTATTATTTTGAATCTATTTGTACATGTGAGTCATGTGTTGTTTTTGCTAAATCTATTTTTTGCTCCTTTTATACAAAGCGGCGAAGCGTCCTGTAATTGCTGATGCCAACACGTTTATCTTTTCATCATTGTGTACCTTTTCGTTGGACAAGTGGTCGAGACCGGCGCGAAGGTCATTGACTTCGCTAAAGTATTGAGAGCGCTCTTTCTCAGCCCTGGGTAGATAAAATATAACATAATACTCATTAGTGTTATCCCGTTATATACCATATCGCTGACAGGATAACTGCCCCGGCGAATCGGTGTTTTAAATTATAACATATGGTCGAGGATCAAATAAATGTTTATCTGTGAATACAATAATGTCTGTTGTGTACAGTTGATTGTCTACCGGGAGAGGACATATCATGCAAATTCACCCCAGGCGGTACACATGCCTTTATGGATGACATGTTACCTTTTCCCTTGCAACTTGGTCAATGGCCGCACGTGTGTTGTTAAGCTCGTTGTAGCAAGATGCACGGTCATGTTCAGCCCTGAGTTTGTAGCAATGCGATAAATATGTATTTCAGAAAAAGCATTTCTGCTTTTGCTTACAAACACCGAAATTATGGACAATATTTCCTTAATCCACAGACAGGTCCTTTTTATTTGATTTTTCATCCATTTAAATAGATAGCATATATTTCATTCCTTTAGCTTAAGTTTAAGTAACCATAAGTAATAAATTTTGATTATAGAAAATTTTGAAATATAATGAAAATGTACTTACTTAGCCTTAAGCTTGTTGAGCTGGTCGAGCTGTTCACCCATTTCCGCAACGGCATCGTTGTGCTTCTTGCGGAGGTTAGCGAGGGTGGACTCGTGCTGAATGTTAGCTTCCTCCAAATCACGACGAAGTTTGCTGAGCTCAGCCTCACGCTTCTTGTTAAGTTCAATTTGAGCAGAAGTGGCACCACCGGCTTCCTCAAGACGTTCGCCGAGCTCTTCGAGTTCACGAGCAAGATCAGCGCGCTGCTTCTCAGCCTTAGCACGGGCCTGGCGTTCGGATTCGACTTCCTCTTCCAGTTCCTCGATGCGGGCTTGCAGTTCCTTGATCTGTTTCTGGACCTTGCTGACCAAAGATTGTTCGTCTTCGAGCTTGGCAGTGAGAGAAGAGATTTCCTTGTCCTTGCGCTGAATAGTTTGTTCGAGTTCTTTTTTGTTGCGTTCGAGGTCGGAGACGGCTTCCTGGGTAAGTTTAAGGTCGCCTTCAACCTTCCTCCTCTGCTTCTCAACATCACCGCGCAGTTTCTTTTCACGCTCCAATGAGTCTTCAAGCTCGTCAAGGGTCTGCTCGAGCTTCTGCTTGACCTTGTTGAGGTGGTTAACCTTGTCCTCGGCGGCTTGCAACTCCTCAGAGGTCTTCTGGTTAGATTCTCCTTGAAGTTTCTTTTCCTTGTTGAGTTTGTTGATGAGCTCGTCCTGGTGGGCGATTTCATCGTTTAAGTTGCGGATTTGGTGGTCCTTGGTAGCCTTGTCCTGTTCAGCCTTCTGGACGTTTAGTTCGAGGTCTTCGACATCTTTCTTCAAACCAGAGATTTCCTGTTCCAACTTCTTCTTGGCTTGGAATAGTTGGTTGCGGGCATCCTCTTCCTGAGTGAGACGGTCTTGCGTGTCCTAGAATAAATTTTAAACAATGAGCCACACTAATAAAATGGTTAATGTTAATTTAACTACATTGTCTGTATCGTGCCTGTTTTCTGTCTATCGGCAAGTCAGTAATCGTATTATTTATTATTATGGTTTGCAATAAAATCGTGCAATTTGTGGGTGTTCAATTTATTTTTAAACATCTTAAAGTATCTGGTATAAACAAACTTGTGTTTATTTAAAGTACTGCGATAAACACATTAAATTACACGATATGAGTAATTTCACCATTTACCTTACCAAAGATTTCTTGATTTTTATAAATATTTTTAGATTATAATAATATTTTTTTTCTAAATTAAATTATATATTGAAACAAATCTATCTATTTATATTAAAATTATATATCTATATTGTAATAATAAATTGAAATAGCTGAAAACTCATCTGATTTTTATAAATTATAATTAATATTGCTAAAAATATTTGTAAATCTATCAAACCTTAGTTAATAAATATTATTTTTAATAAAATAAAATAAAAATTACCCTAAGTTGACCCTCGAGATCAGCCTTCTGTGCCTGGAGTTTGTTTGCACGCTCCTGGGTTTCAGAGAGAGAACCCTTTTCTCCCTCGAGGGAAGAAAGTAGGGCTTGCTTCTCCTCAAGCAGCTTAGAGTTGAGGGCCTCGACCTCCTTGCGGAGTTTTTCTTCCTTCTCAAACGCTTCCTGGGCCTTTTGAGCCTTCTCCTCCAATTTCTGTAAAATCACCTCACTTTTATCCAAACCATCCCACGTTGACATAAAATTCGTCTCCATCGTGAATTTATATCACACCATCAAATTAAACTAGGAATGCTATATTTCGGTTCGTTCGTAAGTTAAGGAAGGGTGGGTGCGCGCGCCGCCGACCACTCCGCAACTAAGTCGCACTGGAGTTTTCCAGCAGGCGTGTTATCGCCCCCGCACGCATTACATTGTGTAAGGAAAAAGCGCGTAGCTGCTGGAGTGGGGATAAATCCAGAAATGGACGCGGCAGGTGCGATGGTGTCACGTAACCGCCAGGTGGGCGCGGTCGAATCTATTTATATTCGCTTGAATCATGCGTTATGAGTGCTGGAATATTTAATAGGTCATAGTGTTCAATCATCGTGGAACAAGTGAAAACGTACCGCGATCTCATCCTCGATGCGGGTGACGTTGAGGAGGGGCTTGACCCTCTGCCACAGTTTCCACCATGGCCAGGTGCGGAGCTGCAAGTACTTGCGCAAGTTGCGTTGGACAACTTGGAGAGCCAATCTATAAAAGGAGAAATAAAATTGTATCTTGGCGTTTTTAACTATTCTTAGACACGTAATTTTAGCTTAATTTCAATATTATACCTCTGTTCCTGCAACTTCTTGTAGTCCTTACGGGACAAGTAACCACGGATGTAGGCCTGGAGCCAAGATACGATCTTAGATAGCCTGTCGTCACGCAATTCTTCCATCTGACCCAGAACACCAGCGCGGAAGAATACCTATACACCACAAAAAGTATTATGACGAGACAACTACGTGACTTTGTTAAAAAACTTTGAAAGATATAATAAGAAAAAGTCCAATGTTATAAGAAATAGGAAAATTATTATAATGACAGCATTACAGAATGCTATTTGAATATATAGCAAACATGTTAGTACGACACTTGTAAAACAAGTATCATAATAATTTCTTCTAAAACGTTATGAATTAAAATTAATAAAATAACCAAATATTAAAAGTTGGGCAAGCAAAAAATTAGAGAGATGATTAAAGCCATGCACATAGCTCTACCTTTGTCTTTCCGAGCCTGAAAGATTCAGAATCCAAGCCGGTATGTTCTAGAATTTTTTCTGTGGCTTTCTCTGCTGTAATTGGCTCTTTGATCAGGTTCGGGCACAGAATTTTGTATCTGCGTTCGAGAAGCACACAAAAAAGATAATAACGCTTTGCTATGTCTAAGGATATGGCAAGGGAAAACAAACACGAGCCTATGTATCTTGGGCTCTTAAGGAAAAGCACCCCTTACTCTGTAAGGGTTGAAGGATACAATAAAACCAGTTCCTAAAGGTTCTACTATGATTTGAAGCATTTAAAAGTCCTGCGATCAGCCAGGTATTTTTGAATCGCATGACTAACTGCAATCTACTGTTACGTTAAACATGCCTTGGTATGACCCAGACGGTAGGACTCGACATCCAAGCCCGTAGCTTCTAAGATGACTTGGGCGATTTTCTTAGGGTCAGTTTCTTTTTCCGCTGCTTGAGGGGCCAGGATCTTGTAGCTACATTATCAAATATATGGCAAACAATGAGGGAATGTCAAACAAAACAGTTATCATTAATGCTCCATCGCATATGATAAACCATACAACTACCTTACATATCTAAAAGGTCAACATGATTTCGTAGTTACATGTAACCGATACTTTAGCTCAAAGTACCGTCAAGTCTTCTACAGTTTCTAAGTACTAAACAGTGTCGATAATAATGAAAGGTGAAGGAAAAAAATAAAACTGGGAGATGTACTTTATGTACATTTTGTTATTATAGGAACACTCATCTAAGGATGAACCCAATATAGCCTTGCCTTTGTATGACCTATACGATAACTTTCAGGGTCAAGCTGAACTGCTTCAAGACACTTCCTAGCTGCCTCTTTTGGATCTTTTTCAGCTGACATAGCGGCGGGTGCAAGAATCATGTAACTGTTTTTTTTTAAATAATCAAGTTTAGTATACCGTTAAAAAGTTCGGCGCGATATAATCAATGACTTAAGTGTCCGATGTATAGATTTGAAAAGTTGATGCATTAAAATAATTTTAGAACATGTTACTCATAACTAACGTGCTTCCTATGACGTCAGTAAGAGTCAGCTTCTATAGGACAAGAATAAAACCGTTCCAGTATTACGAATGTTCTCGAGCTTTAAGAATTTGTTTAGACTGCCAACGAAAATAATCCACTTAATCAAAATAGTCATAATCCTATTGCATAAAAATTAATTAAGAATATTATTTATAATCTCTGTCATTTTTAAACACATTACAAAAACGGTTTAAATTTCTTACCGGAGCTTGAAGTCGGGGTAGACCATCCTGTTGGGGAAACCTTTACGGCAAATACGGATGCCTTCAAGCACACCGTTACAGGTGAGCTGGTGCATCACAAGGTGAGAGTCGATGAGACCTGATGTGCGGAGACATTATATATAAAGAATGTTTCTACGTAATTATGATAAAACAATTAAATTGCATATAATAATTGCAGTTACGCTAAAGAGAATATGTATTTTGAATGCTAATGATAAATCTTCTATAAATAAATAGTAGCTGGAGAATTTATTTTAGGCCATCCAGACATGACGAAGTTTTGGGAATTTAGTTTGTTCGCCTGAGCATGCCAGAAGCAGCAACTTCTAAATATATTTGCGTCACTTAGCACCCACATATTTTCGTAGGTGTTGAGTGAGTATGTAGGCGTCGCTATGTGCTATAAAATACCAAGTCTATAACTCAATAAATTAATATTCAACATAGATTTAAGTGGCGATTCATATTTTTGGCTACGAAATGATGTCTGAGTGTATATTTTTGCTAGAATACTCATAGAATTATTCAATTACTCACCAGCCTGTTTCAATTCATTGGGAATGATACAACGCACGAAGTGAGGTTGAGTAGACCTCAGCGTTGTCATCAGATTGTTAAGTTGTTCCTGTGCATAATAATTATACGGTTATATGGTGAAATTTCGTTTAAGTATTATTTAGCAACACACAAAATCTCAAATTAGGTATAAATAAATTATTTATAATAACACAAAATAGGTATTAAGTACAATGATTTTTAACATAAAACACACACACATTTAATGAAACATTGAAGTATTGAATGATAAAACGAACATAGAAGAAACACACAAAACTAGGGTTAATACAAAATACTTTGACAAACATAAAGATTAGTTATATTGAGCAGGAAAGTAGTGGTTTCCTCAACGGTTTGCGTTTTGGCCAGAGTTGATTTTTTCGACACACTAAGTATAATGTGCGTCTATAATGATTTTTGTGAAAACGATCTTATTATGATAATTATTATTTTAATGAATGTAAAGAGGAACATCACCTCATGTATCAGAAAATGAGGTTTCATAAACTATTTCATTTTTCGAAATAGTTTAACCAAGTGCAGATTTAGGAAGTATATCTACACTAAATTAAGGTGATTTTTTAAGTATCAAATAATCCAAAAAATTATAATTTTGTTTGTACCCTGTAGGCAGAGGAGACAGTAGCAAAACCACCTCCCTTCTTACCGCGACCTCCTATGGATGTACATTAACAAGCAAAAATTAATGCAAGGACGATCACAATTACAAAGGAGAAAATATATATTGTCGACGATACACCTGCGGGCTATTGAAACGAGTGCTGTAAAACATATGTTGACGTGCATAACGATTTATTTTATAGTGAAGCATATAGGGTTGATATTTTTGCACGTTTATATTACATTTAAAATAATAACAAAAGCATCAACCCTGTGCATGTTGATAGACGTATACAGTAAGCGACGTGACACAGAAGCAAATTTTCTGACATTGTGTCATTTTACCCTGTAAAGTGACGAGACGGTCTGGAAAGCAGAACCCTTAGCACGCTTGCCTCCAGCGCCTATTTTACGTGAAATATGTTTGTGAAAAGGAAAAAAGTTGTGCTCATCGATATTACGATTGTACCCATCAATTGAAACTTTGTATAAATTCAAAATTAGCAAGAATTCTTAACATGTTGTTAGTTAAACCAATTATTAAGGCAAAGGTACGATAAAAAGAAATCCTTTGTATTACCTTATATATTAATTAACTCCCTTTCTCATAGTGTAATGAACATGTTTACAGCAGACATTTAAAGGTTATATTATCCTCATCCTTTTCACGACACAATCATAATGATATGCTAGATTTTAATACAATAAGTGACTAAATCAATCTAGGTTATAAATCTATAATATTCTAAATGAAAAGACATATTTGGTTCAAATAAAGTTATTTGTCTTAAGAATAAAAAGATGAAATGATACATACCCTTGCCGCCACCACCAGCTCCAGCATCACCAGACTGACCAGGATGGTCAGCGAAAATTTCGACCAACAGTTTGTTGGCACCCTTCTTGAACTGGTCAACGACAGTGTCGTTAAGGGGGTCCTTGTTCTTTTCAAGCCAACCAGTGATGTTGTAACCGACCTTTTTTATGGAAAAAAAAGTATATTACTATCATACTATTTATAAAAGCATAGCTTAGGTATTGTAGTTTTATGTTTTGACCTGAAAATACTTACATTACCGGCGTAGTGACCAATAGCGAAGTGAGCGGCTTGGCAACCAGGCTTGGGGGGCTTAGGCTTCAGGTAAGGAGCAGATTTACCCAAGTGGTTGTTGTTCAACTTCTCAACGAATGTCTGGTCGGTAGCTTTCGGGAACATAGACTCTTCCTCAAGAATTGAGAGGATACCCATAGGCTGAAATCGGACCAATGAGATTAAAACACGAAAGCCTTTAGCTGAGCGACAGATCTATAATTTAAGATCTGCTGGTAAATGTACTTGTGGAATTAGAATTGATTTCTTAAGAAAAAAACTTTACGTAAAAAAAAATAAGCTATAGGCTTTTTATGTTCGTGTATTTCTATGTATAAATGTATGTAAAAGAAAATTTAAACATTTCAAATAAGGAGTACTTATAACTAAATTGTTATGCGTTAAAATAAAAGCAACATGCAAAAAGAATATTGTATGTCTGTGTTTCGTGCTATATTTTACGTTATTCTGCTTGTACTTAGCGTGTTAATTATCCTATTATCAGAACTTTAATTATGATTAAATAGCAAAAATAAAAACAATCGAACCACAAATCTGCTTAATATTAATATCTTTAATATAATGTAATTTGCTCTACATAAATTAACTGTGCTTCCTGTCAACTGTTCGATTTTTACATTTACATAGATCGCGATGACTTAGTGCAATTTTTAGAAGTATCTAGAATATAGCAAATGAATTAGCCGTTTCGATTTTTGCGTGTGTTTATCAAGCTTCTATTTATTTTAATAGATACCGCGTGTGGAAAGGGATACAGCCAGCAATTTTCTTGCATTTGCAGGCGATGAAGGCGTTGGCCTTAATTATACCAGCCTGAAGCTTTTTCTAAACGCGACCCTACGCCTCAAGCTATACAATTTACATCTCAATACCTTTTCTATTAAATTAATGGTCGGTTGAAGGTCCATACCAAAATCAATAAACTCCCATATGATCCCTTCTCTTTCGTATTCCTCTTGTTCTAGGACGAACATGAAATGATTAAAATACTGTTGCAATTTTTCGTTGGTAAAGTTAATACAGAGCTGATTAAACCCGTTCATCTGCCGTGGAAACATGTAAAAAATATCGAAAGAAAAGTTAACAATCTATATACTGGTTTAAATATAAGTCGTAGTGTATGTGCGTGTCATTATGTATAAGTTGGTTTATATAGATAGATAGAGTAAAACACACGGTAGGTCACACAACACATCAATTACATTGGCTGGTCCGTCGAGAAAAGCGTACTTTAAGACTGATTATGTAATTTCAAAATGTTGTTCATGCCAATAATATGTAATTTTGACGACTTTTCTCGAGGACAATGGCGAGTTGCAAGCTTTCTTGGTTGCGTTTCCGCCATCTACCTTTTCTATTAGGTCAATGCAATTTTGGAGATCCATGCCAAAATCAATGAAAGTCCATTCGATGCCTTCGCGTTGGTATTCTTCTTGTTCCAACACGAACATATGGTGGTTAAAGAACTGCTGAAGTTTCTCGTTGGTGAAATTAATGCAGAGTTGTTCAAAACCGTTGAACTGCAGGGAGATAATTAATGAAAACGTTAAAGCTAGGGGTTATATACATTAATTAGGAACGTAAACAAAATACGGCTACGGATCTCATTCCGTAGATATTTTTCCCTAAGCAAGACCTGGGTGTGCAACTACGTGCCGCGTCTATCCCCATAGACTTGGCCAAGGTGCCAAACTAAATCCCGTCTGTAGATGTTCAGGCGACGACGAGCAAAACGATCCGATGGACTATTACCTTCTCGATCAAATCGATACAAGCTAGCAAGTCCATTCCGAAATCGATGAAGGTCCAGTTGATGCCCTCTTTCTTGTACTCCTCTTGTTCGAGTACGAACATGTGATGGTTAAAGAATTGCTGGAGCTTCTCGTTTGTGAAGTTAATGCAGAGTTGCTCGAAACCGTTGTACTTTTAAAACAATACGAATCCCAGATAAGAAAAGGATAAGAGTTAGATTGCTAAACTATAAAATCGATTAGTAGCAGGGTACGACGATAGCTAAACCAAACATTGATAACACCAAAAGTTCTTTGCTGTCCTTGGGTTTTTTTCACCCAGTGTACCTTTTCGATAAGGTCAATGCAGGCCAGTAAGTCCATTCCAAAGTCAATGAATTCCCAATGAATTCCCTCCTTGGTGTACTCTTCTTGTTCCAACACAAACATGTGATGGTTGAAGAATTGTTGCAGTTTTTCATTTGTGAAGTTAATACAAAGTTGTTCGAACCCATTGAACTAAGGGAGTAAATTGCATTAATATCAAAGAAAAAACTTTTCATTCTTTCTTTACCATTTTACCTTTTACCTAATCTGCTTACTTCTTATTGCTATAAAAAACATATGTATAATAATAATTATAAATTCAATATGTGTAAACATTTCATCGATGAATGAATTACAACAGTAATTGTTAATATGTAGTTGAATTTTAATTCAATTACAAGTTAAAGACCGATTCTGAGAAATTTTTACTGTACTGATCAAAAATATTTGATCAGGGTATATAAGTTTCTTTTGATACTCACGTCGAAGATTTCGAAACCAGCAATATCCAGTACACCGATGAAGTGCTGTCTCTTCTGCTTGGTGTCTAGGGTTTCGTTACACTTCTTGACGAGCCACTTGAAGAGACGATCGAACATGCCCTTGCAAAGAGCACCGACGGAGTTGGTGACCTGGTCCTTGTTACGACCCTGGGTCACGAATTCATTTCCGACCTTGATGCGGGGCTTCAGCAAGTTCTTGTACAAGTCCGCGCATTCGACACCAAGGAGCTTGGCAACCTTGTCACCGTCCTGAAAAGAGTAAAATGAAATTGTTATTTAGTTTTTGGTTCGCTTTTATTTGATTTAAACAATTATTTTAAAATAAATTAAATTTGAAAATTTTAAAAATCTGTCTTGTTTACGTTTATTATATAAATTAGATTGTTAATTATACTTGCCTCAGTGCCGTCAGCCTCAGCCTGTTCCTCACGACCCCTCTGCTTGAACTTCATACAACCCATGTGCATGACAGCGGCGGTGATCTTGTATACATTGTCCTTCTCTTCTTGGGTGAAACCAAGAATGTCGAAGGCTTGCTATAATAATAACGCATGTTAATATTGTTGAAATAACGATATCGTTTGATGAACCTTTCAAAAGAATTTGGACGATTACTATGTTGATATAAATAGCAATGGTTTTTAACATTTAAACTCTTATTTGTATGTTTTATTATTGTATCAAAAAGTAGTTAAAAGGTGCGCTTAAAACAATTATTGCAATTTTTTTACTATTAGGTATATAATAAAAGGTTAGTAAAAGAAAGTAGCGTTAAGGCAAACTTAGCAGTATTAAGGCTTTTTGGGGTCGAGTTCGGAATAGGCATAATGTACAATATTGAAACTAATGTTGAACTAGCGTCTAAACTAATATAATAAATATATATGACATATCAGGATTGTATCCAGACTAAATCCAGTTCCATGGATATTAAACTACGTTGTAAAAATAAAAGTGGTAATCCGCAATTTGCAGACTATTGAGATTTTCATCATTTTCCGCTTCTATACAGGGTCACTCGCATTATTTCATAAATACCCTTTAGACTTACGTCTGTCAGAAGACATTCTTCACCGTCATCGACGTTGGGGATAGTAATCTTACCCTGGGAGACGTTATAGTAATCGTATACGTCGTTGGATAACATACACATGTCTGTTGGTTAAACAAGGATACTTCATTTTATTATTATTACAAATACTTTACTGTCATACAAGTTCCTATGTCGAACCTATCCTGAAACCTACGCTGTCTGTGTCGTGTCTGTGAAAATAATTATTGTTGTGTGAGGCGGTGCCTGTGCTTGGGAAAAGCCTTTTGTGATTTAAAACCTGTGCAAAACGCTCACTGGACCTTTTGCAGGGAGCGAGCATGCAAAATGCATGTCAGAAATTTTGTCAGAACTTGGTCAAACTTTGCGGACTTCGAATAACTGATTCAAGACGCACGCTCCTTGCGTAGGCTTACAACTTACGACCGTCAGATCGAATTGTTCAACGTCGTTGACACCAGGTATCCGAGTCTTCCCCTGACTTATAAGGGGATAGTCCGAGATGCGGTTGCTTAGCATCGTTAACTCTGTAAAGATCAAATTATCTGACATACACGTGCGTTGACTGAATTTTAATCAGTCTTAAGCAAAGCAAGCGGAAAGAAACACAAGAGACAAGAAGATAGAATATGAAACACACGAGCCAGCAGTCTTATTCTGGACTCACGTCAGTAAGTTTCATTTCTTCACCGTCGTCAACACCAGGGATGACGGTCTTTCCTTGCGATACGATGTTGTAGTCCATGACGTTGTTGGACAAATAGCAGATGGCTACAAAACGACACCAATAACAGTCACGTGTGATATTTGGTGCATTTAGGGAAAAGGGGAGAGTGTCATGCTTTGATACGGATAAAAAAAACTATTCTAAAACATCTCGTTACAGTTCTTGGGCGAGATTATTCGTTCACTAGCCGGTTGTATGCGGCGAAGTGGTCAGACGGAAACAACTATAGGAACCCTGTTAACGCCTTCAGCTCTAGGAAGGCTAACTTACATCGGTCAACAAACATTCCTCGCCATCATCTACGTTTGGGATTGTAGTTTTTCCTTGCGATACGATGAAATAATCATATACGTCGTTTGACAGCAGACACATTTCTAAATAGTGGAAGTTAAGTTAATATCTATTTTAAATTATCAGTTCTAAGTTTCTGTGTGTTGTGCGATTGGTGGTGTTGTGTAATAATTGAAATTCATAAATTGATCTTTATTCAGTCGCCTTTTTTTAAGGCGACTGAATAAAGATTACACTTGTAATAATTAATTTTGATATAAATAATCACTTATTAAGTTCCAGAATACTTTCTTTTGTTCTTTCTACTGTTTTTCTCATCACTTTAAAGTTTGACTAATTGATAGTAGATTTTCTTTGTTTAATTTCAATCATAAGCCACGATATAAATCAAACCTTTCAAGTGGCTGTTAATTTTAGTTGACATAACTAGTTATGGAATGGAAGTCCATAGCTAGCTCCAACAATGGAATGGAATTCCTTAATAGGTATATTTAATCCGTTCAATAGTTTCTAAGTTTATAATTTTCTAAAAAATCATTACTCACCAGCAATGAAAACAATGTTTCGTACCTTTAAGACCGCTTACGGAACCAGACATCATCTGGTAGAAGATGTGGTAAGAACGCTCAAGGGCTTGCTGGGAAATTACACGAGCCTTCTCGAGCAGGTCTGGGAGAAAAAAAAGTCAATTTAGTTTATAAACAAATGAAAATTCATCGTTCATTTGTAAGATTACTTACAGGTCTCAATGTCAGCACCAGCCAGTTTTCCAGAGGGGCCGAAGTGAATACGGATGAATTTACCCTGGACACGAGGAAAACATAGATTAATATCAACTATCAAGTTGAGTTCAGATTTGTAGAACTTTGAATGCCCTGATATATTTGATTCACACAAAGTTATAATTGCAATTAACCTTTAAATATTTTTTTTAAACATGAGAATATATTTTCCTAAACGATACAATGAAGCTTTTTCTAATAGATGAGATGAAAATGAAGTAATATAAAAGGTATACTTACGAAACGCGAAGAGTTGTCGTTACGCACAGTCTTGGCGTTACCGAAGGCTTCAAGCACAGGGTTAGTTTGGACGACCTGGTCTTCCAGGGATCCCTTCTTTTCCTGAGACGGGTCTTTCTTTTGCGACGCACCAACGGTGGCGAAGTAAGCAATTACCTTCTTCGTGTTCTCAGTCTTTCCGGCACCAGACTCACCGCTGTTGTTTATAAGACATTTTTGTTAATTTAAAGAAAATCGAAATGGAAGTCCAATGACTTAAAATATGCTGATAAATAGGAATAAGTGTATCTATAGTGTGAAAGTTTTTACTTAGAGCTTGCTTCAAATATATTTCTTTTTGTTATTCATTGAGTTACTTACGTAATCAACATAGATTGATTCTCGTGGTTGGTCAACATGTTGACGTAGGCGCCGTCGGAAATGGCGAAAATGTGGGGTGGCACTTCCGAACGACGCTTGCCTCGGTAAAGCTTGGCACATCGGAAGGTGTACACGGGGAATCTCTTGTAAGGGTTGATGGCCACACAGAAGAGACCCGAGTACGTCTGCATGAGATTTTTGAGATATTAGGTAATGTTGCAAGCATTGAATTAGTGCTAATGATTTTAGAACACAATTTAAGAGTACAGGTAACATACTGTAGTTAATGGGGAAATATTCTAAATATTTAACTTAATTTTGTAGATAAAAAAATCGAATAGAAGAATTCAATGACAAAATAATTTTAAATTTAGAACGATACGTAACGTTAATAAGAACACAGAAAAACACACGAATATGTACGGCGCAGAAACATTAGTTTCAGCGCCTTATACTTCTAAATTTCTCCGTAATATTTAGCACTATATGAAATAACAAAATTTACAAAATATATAAAAATAATATTTTAAATATAGTGAAAATATCATTGGAGAATTTTAGTTCGTTATTTACATATTGAAAAATAAACCATCATAAGAAAATATGTCTTTGAAAGAAAGTAGAAGAGCTAGATGGACATTTCACTATGTCTTTTATCCAGCCATAAAACAAAAACAGTGTAGATCTTACTTTTTCATTATTTCCTTGTTCATTTCAATTCATAGAAAGTAAGAACACACTTTTTATACAACACTGAAAAAAAACTAGTCTATAGACAATAAAAACAGAGTATCCTGGACGCCATGGAGTCCATTTCCACCGTCTTGTCCTGTGTACAAGGGTTCAAGAACGGCGCTGAAATAGGAGTTCGGAAAATTGAGAGAACAGTAAAGAAGACACCATTTGGAAAGACTTGCCTAATATTGGAAAATCTACGTCAATGTAATATTCTGTAATTTTAAATTGCATTGATTTTTACATTTAATATTATGTATGGCATTCATAGATTTTAATTTGCTTTTTGATGATACAATATCATCAACTTGCTTATCTAATATATAATAATCGGTGGTATCATTATATTTTTAATCCTTATTTAAAACTATTGCAAATAATATATATTTTACAATTATGTATTTACAACTAAAGCTTGAAGACATAAATTAATTATCGTCTTATATTTGAAACTCGCATCAGAGCTAAATATATAACGCTCAAAATAGAACAATAAACACAGTCGAGCTGTGATCTCTTCGAAGCTATATTTATGATCGACTCTAATTGAACTGTCAATCTAAGATTAATTGGATCTAAAACTTGATAATTTTCCAATGATTTGATGACGTAAAGAGATTGAAAAGACTAGGAAAAAACATGCAAACTCGAACTCTGCAACTCCTGACTTTTTCCTGACTTACGTAAATAAGCTTATGGTAATATCTCTGCTTCAAGTTATACAAAACCGAAGCGTCGTTGAGGTATGTCAAATTTGACATATCCTCACATTTTTCGTACTTAGGCGGGTTGACTTGTGCTACTAGGTCCTTCTTGAAGTCTTTGGTCTGCGGGAAAGATATGGCGATCAGTATTATAGTAATGGTAAAGGCGCATATTGCGCCTACTTACATATATAAGTTTCGCATAGTATCGTTGTCGAAGATTGTGAAGTACGGCAGCCTCGTTAAGGTACGTCAAGTCAGCCATGTCTTCGACTTTCTCGAATTTCGGCGGGTTTACTTGTGAGAGGAGTTCCTTTTTTAATGTCTTCTCCTGCTCATTTGATAAATGTATTAAATATGTGAACACAATACGTTTATCTAGATTTGTTAAACAAATAATATATAAATATATATCACTTAAAGTTCATTGATATTTAAATAGTTGAAGAAATAAATTCCAACAGATTTGGGACGTCTATTGCATTGGTCTTTTGACCAATAAAACTTAATTGTCTCTCGTATTGTTATTTAATAAATTTAAAATATTAAATAATTAATCATTAAATAATATTGGATAATGATTTCAATTTAGTATTTGAATATTCAACTATTTAATAGTGATATCCTTTTTTTGTTCCTTTAAATATTCATTAATTTTCAAACTATTCTTACTAACTTAAAAAAGTATAAGCCTGATTTGGTAATTTATCACCGCCATTGTTCATTACTAATTACCTCGCCTCCGGGAAGGTTGACGGTCACCAGGTCGCCCTTGGTGGCCTTAATTTCACCCTGCACGAAGCCCTCTTTTTCGTCTGGAACCCAGCAAGCCTTCTTGCCATCGTAGGGCTTGCTCTGGTCGATACGCTTTTGTTCGAGAGAGACGAACAGGTATGGGGTCGGATCGGGGTCCTCTCCCTCTTGTACTTGTGGCTTCGGCATTTCGGAGGGGCTTACGAGACTTTTGGGCTAGTCGAGACACGAGAACACAGCCCTGGAGCCTTCCTGTTGAAAATGCTAAACGTTAGCCTAGCGTTCCTCCTGCACGCGAATCAGAGGCCCCGTGCGTCTATTTGTGGCTGTAACCCGAGTAGCAGCCGGTTTGGGAACCGTGCCAGCTCAAACGCCGTTTGCGTAACACGAAGTTTTATGCGCGCGTTTTTATTAGCTTATCCCGAACGGCCCTTCGCGGATGTTACGTCACAGGAATGCGGTTCTGGAGCGACGCCAACGGATTTAGACCGATCATGGATTGTTGTTTATTGTCTTTTATGGCAATGGTTGCTGGTTCGAGAGTTCTGAATGACTTAATTGTTATTGCTTTCTAATTTGGGATTCCCCCTTACAATAAAGCTGAATGAAAATTTATTTTCCTTTTCAATCATCTACTAATTAATTAATTTATAATATATTATTTCTAAATGATATTATGCTCATTACAATTATGCTAAATCAGTTTTTTAACTTGATAAAGATTATATTAATGCGATTTCTTTAAATTATATATCAATTTGTTGAGAACTTTTCAAGGATCAATTTCTTTTTTTCATTCAACACACTGAAACGCATTTCCAACAATCCACCACCAAGGCAATAAACAACTGGAACCTCACTTGGAGCCACTTGCACACAATTGCAAAAATCCAATCCAATCGGTAAACCAGCTGGCGTCCTTCGACGTCACTTTCAATCTCGAATCACTCGCGATGTCAAAGATGCACTATCACTAGACGCACGGGGTAACACATGCGTTGCGTACTTACGTTTTCAAGCCGTTCTGACCGGCGGCGGGAGCTCCGTTCCTTTTTATACGCGCAGACACGACACCACCCAGCGCCCGATCACCCCCATTTTAGGCGGATGCCAGCCTAGCCAGCACTTTCAGACGAGCTTAGCTTTCACTCGAGCGGGAACGCTCGCAGAACACATCGCTGGACGCTGAAAAAATTAGATTTTCCTGTAGAGACCGCATGTTAGATGACTGCTGGAGTCACTGGAGCTGAACGCATGTTTATAAAACGAAACGGCCGTGCTTAATACGATTATAGCGTAATTGAAAACAAACTTGCTGTTAATCAGTTAGCTAAAAGTGGTATACGAGTGAAATTGGTTTGGATGCAATAAGGTATTTTGAAACGATCGTATTATTTGAATTCTTTCGATATTTAAACACGTTTTTATTCTTTTGCAAAATGGGTTCTACTTTTAAAAACAATTTAAAAATGTAAAATCAACGATTTCTCGAATCCAAACTTAATGGATTAAATATTTTTTTATATAAATATAAGCAAAGCAAAGAACAATATTTATTTATTATAATTCACGCGGTAAATCTTAAAAAATAAAATAAATAAAGATTTTTTGACATAATAGGGCAATTGATGTTTAAACTAATTATTAAATTTAAATTAATTGACATCATGTATGACACGTCGATGAAGTAAACACACTGGAGGACGTGACGACCACGAAATGTCACATAAACGTGTGTAAGTGCATTCGATGTCGCGCTGGAATATTAATGTCTATATTTTATCCTCAGGGTTGTGTAGTGTACAAGTTTTCTGATATTCATTGCACTATTATATTCAAGATTTCAAGTGTCTGAGCGTGACTGTAATCTTAGAATACGGCTCCAATGTCTAGCAATGATAAATATAATTTTTAATAAATTATTTACTCAATATATCGCGTAGATCCGAGAGAATAGATTAAACCAAGTCAACTTTAATAATTCTTTATTCAAGTAGGCTCGTAAGGGTACTTTTGAATCGTTATGTTACAGTATGGAATTGAATGAAAGCTTATACGGGTTCCGAATGTTGAATTTACCGAGAAGAACCGGGAATTCAGTTATAATTTTTTTCGATACATATTCAATTAAATACAATTAGATTGATCAAGCCTATCTTGCTTGGAATTCAACTAATACTAACTCCACGCTTCTACATATAATATACGTAATTTATCAAAGCTTTTTTGATATGAGAATTTAATTTATTAATATACAAAGTTAAAAATACTTTGTAATCTTATCATATAAACGGATACCGTGTCCCAGGAAGGATTTATTGACTTTGCGAAGTCGGAAACAGGGTTTTATAGATTTGTCTTTACTCCTCGTGTATATTCGACATGACTGGCTTGTTGGTCTAGTGGCTAGATATAAGGCCGCTGACCCGGTGGTCCTGGGTTCAATTCCCAGGTCGGGCCAATAAATAGTTATTGGGTTTTTCTGTCAGAAAATTCTCAGTAGCAGCCTGAAGTCTGGAAGTTGGAAGTGTGTACTCTCCCGTGCCTCGGAAAGCACGTTAAGCCGTTGGTCCTGCGCCTGAACTCTTTCCGGTCGTGTCGGATTGCCGTCCCATCGGATTATGAGAGCTAAGGAAAAGAGAGTGCACCTGTGTTTGCGCACACACTTGTGCACTATAATATGTCCTGCGCAGTTGGCTAATCTCTCTTGAGATTGGCCGCCGTGACCGAAATCGGTCTGGAGGACCTTATATTCAACATAAATAAAAAGCATTTACAAACGTATAACTTCAATACAATACAAAAAAAGAAACAATAATAATATTTCTAATTTGCATGTCAGGTATAAATGTACATAGTACATCCAGATTCATATAAATTAAAAGTGAGAAATAATCATAAGTAAATTTTCATAAATGTTACAATATATTGTTGTAAACATATTGTGATGCTGTTAGTGTACCCACTTTATTGAAATAATCTCTAACTGCTCCCTGCTCTGCTCTTTTTTTAGATAATAATTTTAAAATTAATATAAATCAAGTAACCATCAATCAATCGAGCATTAAAACTCTATTGTCAAAATCACATCCAAAGACGTGTGTCATCGTAAAGTCTGCCTTGCCTTTCATACAATTAGGTGAACATATTACTTAAATAAACAGAAGGTGAACAAAAAATGATGATGATTTTCATATGTTCTTACTACTAGACATTTTTAATAAACAGGAAAGCGGTCTTTTTCTTGGGCCACATGCTGGTAAATGGTCACCAGACGTTGGTGATAAAAAAATTCGTCAATGCACTATTACTGAGAACTAAGATGTGATATGTAATAAGATTTCTTGTGTTTGTATTTACACTGGCTCACTCACTCTTCAAACTGGAACACAATAATACTTAATCTTGATGTTTGGTTATTGAACATGCGATGAGTGGTTACCCAGACGGGCTTGCACAAAGGCCTACCAACAAGTGTTACTCAATCATTCAAGAGTATCTTTATATTATATACTTTATAAATATTTGTTTGATATATATCATTACACCAACCCTTAAAGATATATATTAATGAAGGGTATTCTTAAAATGAAATAAACGCAAATAATATAAGGTAGACAGAAATATAATATGGACCTTAGTATTATGTTTTTGATAAATGATAAATAATTGAGAATGTTAACTAATTTTGAATATTAGCTCTCCATATTCTCTGTCGAAAATAAAAAAATACAAGTGAAAGAATTACTTCGAAATGTCAATTAGTTTCCGATTTATAGAAGTAAGCGTGCGATGCGGACTCGACTCGATGCGTGTGACGTCATCTCACAACACTCGCTCAGTCCGCTCGCGTTCTCAGCACGGTGTCGCCTTACGTTTCATTAGAAGCTACTAAGCGGAGCGTTGTAAATTGACGTCACATGCGGTCACGTGACTGTTAGCGGGACTCGATATTTATCGTAAGTTTAAATGCCTGTAAAATCAAAAGTAATAGGTATTTTTGACTACAACAAAAACAAGTGTATTTGTATACATACAAGCTATATTGTAACAAACTTTCAACCGATTTAGCATACCTATTAACATTCTTAATTCAAAACTAGACAATACTATCCGTCTTGCATTCCGTGTAATGCTTGTTAAGGACTGAGTAAATTTATTTCTCAGTACTTTTAACGACACCGCGCGCCATGGAAGCTTTAGGATGGCATGTCTTATTGTTAGAACTTTACTCCTCTCTAGGAGACGGCTTGGAGCTAATTCCACCAAGCTATAGTTTGGGTTGGTGGATACACATGTGGCAGACTGTAATCTGATATGTGGTGGTATCCCCCTTTTGCAGATACTAATTAAGCATTCTAAATCTCAGTGTTGTTTGTTCTGTATTTCAACGCGTTATCTTAGGTTAGGATATACATGTTTTATCCACTGAACTATTATATCCAAATATTAGACGAGAGACATACAAATAAAATGCAACCAACGTACCTACCTACCTAAGGAAAGAGCATGAAGACTTTAATTATTTACTAGCAAACGTATCATGGTTTAATACGACACTGAAGGTAAACTTAATAATCTTATTAAGTACTAGTTTTCAGCTGCGTTACCTTTCCTCCTGTTCTATAGCCCTGACAATACGTATGCATAGTTTCATGATGACAAACAAACTCACTTTCACATTTACAATAAATAGTAACGATGAATAACATTATTTAATACATTTGACAACCCTGCTATGAATTTAATTAAACTAGAAATATCGGATTTACACTGTCATAACACACGTAACATTAAATCTATCCAAACGCTATTTGCACGTTCATTAAATCAACATATGTTGCAATTAATGAAATTAAGTGCGACAATAAAATAAAAATTTAAGTATTATTTTATTTATGTACTGACTTTTATTGATAATGAATAAAATCAAAGTAGGATTACGCGATAAAGGTAATTTACTTTAATTTTACGACGTAGTTGAGTTTTATAGTTTAGGGTAGTTACCTTAATATTGCCAGAGGTAGACAGTATCAGCTGATTAGAAGAACACACAGATGTAACCAAAGATTCGGACAAGCACAGTTTTCATGTGTCATATATTAATAAATGACTTATGTTAATTTTGACGAGCCGGTTGGCGTGGTTGGTAAGATACTTACCTTTCACGCCGTAGGTCGTGGGCTCGATTCCCACCCTGGACAGACATTAGTGCGCATTAACATGTCTGTTTGTCCTGTGTCTGGGTGTAATTATCTATATAAGTATGTATTTACGAAAGTAGTATATGTAGTATATCAGTTGTCTGGTGCCCATAGTACGAGCTCTGCTTAGTTTGGGAGCAGATGGCCTTGTGTGAATAATGTCCCAGGATATTATTATTATTATTATCATTAATATCATGTTTGGCAGGAAAACATCGTAAGGAAATATATCTGTCATTGAAGAAAAGTTATGTCTATAAGAGAGAACTTTTGCCTAGCTGCTTAATGATTTTTTTGGGGAAGATATATTTCATTAAAGAAGAATCTTATTCTGAAGAAAACCTGTTAGATTTATTGCTATAGTTAACTTAAAGTTTTCTAGTTCTAGTTAATATTAAAAATGATAATCTTATCATAATCGATCTTCCTTCTTTAATATAATAGACGTCAATAGCGCAATAGTTAATAGGCTGCCTATCGATGTAAAAGGCGCAGATTCGATCCTGGCTATTGTCGCCCCCTCCAACTACAAGCAGTGCCCTTAATTGGAGGGGTAAATAAGAATATACTAATATTCTTATTCTACCCCAAATAATTCTTTAAAAAAAACATGCATTGCTAGAATATTTGAAAAAATAATAATTGTAGGTTTGATTCTCGGTACATATTGCACATCACACTTGCCAATACTCTTCTCCTTCCAATTTTGGACTACGCGGACTCCTGTTATCCTGATTTAACGGAGGACCTGATTCACAAACTGGAACGACTACAGAACCTATGCATCCGTTTTATTTTTGGACTCAAAAAATACGATCATGTATCCCAGTATCGATCTGAACTCGGATGGCTCCGAGTAAAGCATCGCCGCAACTTACACGTCCTTTCGCTCCTTTATTCCACACTATTTCATCCTTGCTCCCCGTCCTATTTGAAAGAACGTTTTTCCTTCCTTGGTAACCTTACTCTTCACCTTAATCTTCGCTCTCAGAGTGATAATAAATTAAGCGTACCTTCTTGTAACTCCCATTCCTACATGAATTCGTTCACGGCAAAGGCGGTTAGATTGTGGAATGCACTACCAACTCAAGTCCGTCAGTCTCCAACACTTCAGTTATTCAAAACCCGTGTTAAATTACATTACCTGTCAATAAATTAAACCTCCTCTAACCCTTTCACTACTAGCAGCTAAGTATGCTCGCACCTATCTGTTGTATTGCCTGTTGTATTTTGTGTGTATGTATATTTACTTTTAATTTGTTAATGCACTAGCCCACTATGTTTTCTCTTGTCTCTTTCAGTAGGGTTGCCTGGAAGAGATCACTACTTAGTGATAAGGCCGCCCTTTGCATACTTTTGTAGTGTTTTTGATCTTAAGCTTTTTTCTTGTATTTTGTTTATTTTCTGTGTGCAATAAAGCTGTTTATTATTATTATCAAGATATAATCGTCCCCATTAATTATTATCAAAGATATATAGATATATAGTTTAGATGGACGAAATGGCTCAGTGGTAAGAACGCGTGAATCTTAACCGATGATCGTGGGTTCAAACCGGGGCAAACACCACTGAATTTCATGTGCTTAATTTGTGATTATAATTCATCTCGTGCTTGATGGTGTAGGGAAAACATCGTGAGGAAACCTGCATGTGTCAAATTTCACTGAAATTCTGTCACATGTGTATTAGAGCCAAACACCAACCCGCATTAGAGCAGCGTGGTGCCATAAGCTCCAAACCTTCTCAAAAGAGGAGAAGAGGCCTTAGATCAGCAGTGGGACATTCACAGGCTGTTACTGTATAGATATATAAAAATAATGTATACATAAATATCATAATTGCATATGTCGTGTCCAGTCTACGGTTAAAATACTATTCGTACATATTATATTTTAATTATAGATTCCTCTCAACTTCAGATGTATTTCAAGAATTCTTGAGTGAAATAAATATGAGTCATGGGACACGACTAACGATGTGGGTTGGGTTTAATGTAGGATTAATAATGAACGCTTGTTCTAAACATTTTGTAATTATATATCATTTACTTTATACACAGATGTTTGTTATTTTCAACAGATAAAACAAAATATATTTATTTTTTTTCTTTATAACAACCTCGATTCGTTCGCACTGTTTATTGAAATCAATCATAACGAATGGAAATATTTCTTTTGAGTTATAATTTATTTAGTTATTCATTATCAACCCAATCAATGAGGTTTTATATATTCAATTAATATTTACATAACAGCATTTGGTAAGGCCGATTTCGGCCACGACGGCCAATCTCAAGAGAGATTAGCAAACTGCGCAGGAGATATTATTTATTTATTATCAATTTATTTATTTAATTATCAACATCTACATATCATTACAGAACATGGTTGTCCTAATTATAGTGCACAAGTGTGTGCACAAACACAGGTGCACTCTCTTTTCCTAGCTCTCATAATCCGATGGGACGGCAATCCGACACGACCGGAAAGAGTTCAGGCACAGGACCAACGGCTTAACGTGCTTTCCGAGGCACGGGAGTGTACACACTGCGGTCTTATATCTAGCCACTAGACCAACGAGTAAAAAGTATTATTTTTATATATTTACTTGATTGTAGGGCTTATATCGCCAATGCGCCACCAACCTTGGGAACTAAGATGCTATGTCACTTGTGCCTGTAATTACACTGGCTCACTCACCCTTCAAACCGGAACACAACAATACAAAGTACTGTTGTTTTGCGGTAGAATATCTGATGAGTGGGTGGTACCTACCCAGACGAGCTTGCACAAAGCTCTACCACCGAGTCAAGTCGAGGAATAGTCAATACCTCGTGCATCGCCAATGCCTATGAGCGGTAAATACCATTTACATGTACCTATGACATAAAAAAAAACATTAAATAACGTATCGCGCAAGCGCTAACGTTATTAATAACTTCAGACTACGGAACATTAAAATATTTTTACGAGATCCCAAACGATCACAGCTTTCACAATATAACGAGTAATGAAATATTTTTTAAAATCATTATCCGTTATTCGTATAAATAACTTTAAATAAATATTAACGTGATATATGAAGTGGAAGTCTATACTTATGTATATGATAGGCGTTAGAGCCTAATGGTATATAACTTATGTAAGATTACAAAGGAATTTTAACTCCTTGTACACTACTTGTTATGTAAGCTGGCCATTAGATTATCGTTGTAATCAATCTCAACACTTAAATTAAGAGTGAAATTGTAATAATAGTTCAAGATAGTGTAAGTTTTTTATATATAAAAAAACTTTACCACAATTATTAGCTTTGGCAATGTTTAAAAAAATTACAAATAAGGTTCATTATTCTTCATAAGATATCGTTAGTAGCATTGATAAACCATGCAAGATACAGTATATAATGTATTTACATATGTTTGATACATACAATATTATTAATAATAATTGAATTTCTCACCGACTTATATCAGTAGAATTTGAAACATCGACGCATTCTATATTGGTCGCTTTACACTCGCAATCATTCTTGTAAAATAAAGATTCAAATTGCTAAAGTTTTTTTATTAAAGTATGCTTTTATTTATTGATCTTGATTGTATTCTAGCATTAATATAATAACTTTCAAAGTAGTCTCTTTAGCAACAAACTCACAATGAATTATAAAAAAAAATAATCATGTCAAATAGTCCACTTATGCTTCCAATACTACGAAATTCGAACAATTTACTCGGTGGTAGAGCTCTGTGCAAGCTCGTCTGGGTAGGTACCACCCACTCATCAGATATTCTACCGCGAAACAGCAGTACTTTGTTTTGTTGTGTTCCGGTTTGAAGGGTGAGTGAGCCAGTGTAATTACAGGCACAAGGGACATAACATCTTAGTTCCCAAGGTTGGTGGCGCATTGGCAATGTGAGTGATAGTTAACATTTCTTACAATGCCATTGTCTATGGGCGTTGGTGACCACTTATCATCAGGTGGCCAATACGCTCGTCCGACAACATATATAAAAAAAATCAAAGTCGTTTATTTAATAAAGATCATGTCAAATTTATTATGTATATTGAATTAGTCTTTGCTAGAATAAATGAGTATAATTAAAATATATCTTACATTCGTCATCTAGTTCCCTTCATCTAATATACCAAGAAATTCTTAACGACTAATAAAAATGTCTACGTGGACAAATATCATAGAGTACATCAAAACAGAAATGCACAGTACATTTATAATTTTTAACATTTGACGTATAATATGACGGGTATTTGCGATACTCTTTTTAAGGATAATATAGATTATAAGGAATTACTAATATTCCTATAAATCCATTAAATTACATGAATAGCTTGATTTAGGAGTGGGGACGACATTAACCCATGCCTAAGGTTCAGGAACGAACCTGCGTCTTTTACATCAGACCAGCAAATCATAAAAGCCGAGATGGCCCAGTGGTAAGAACGCGTGAATCTTAACCGATGATCGTGGGTTCAAACCCGGGCAAGCACCACTGAATTTCATGTGCTTAATTTGTGATTATAATACATCTCGTGCTTGACGGTGAAGGAAAACATCGTGAGGAAACCTGCATGTGTCAAATTTCACTGAAATTCTGCCACATGTGCATTCCACCAATCCGCATTGGAGCAGCGGGGTGGAATAAGCTCCAAAAACCTCTTCTCAAAAGAGGAGGAGAGGCCTTAGCCCAGCAGTGGGACATTCACAGGCTATTACTTTACTTTACTTTACAGCAAATCATGGTACTTTTATTATTTAGTTGTCGGTAGAATGTCGTAACAATAGTTTATATACCAAGAGAGAGTAACCAATTGCGCAGGACGTTTTACAGTCAAAGTCAAAAATCTTTATTTAAAATTCAAGCTTTACACTTACTCATTGATTGTCATAAATCTACCACCGGTTCGGAAATGAACACCTCAGACCTGAGAAGGACCGGCGAAAGAAACTCAGTACACAAGTGTGTGCGCAAACACCATGCATTTTCTATTCCTCTACTCTCATAATCCGATGGGACGGCAATTCGACACGACCGGAAACAGTTCATGTGTAGAACTAAGTCCTTTAGCTTTCCGAAGCACGGGAGTGTTTACACTTCCAACTTCCAGACTCCGAGCTGCTACTGAGACTCTTCGATCTTGTACCTGCAATTACTTTCTATGGTAACCGTCAAGTTTTCTATCCATTGCTCAGTTAATCTGTGATCATATGACACACAAAGTCTGCGCCGCCTGGCTCGCCGCCAGCTGGTCTCCGGTACAACCATTAAAGTTCAGGTGGATCTCAATAATACTTGCAGCCTTTTGATCGCGGATCGCAATCAATTTGACGCAGCCGGTATGCTTCTTGAGTATTCTGGAATGCGATGGGTCTGAGTATGTTTAATAATAATGATTACTTGTAACAAACGTTCTACTCGAAGAATTTGATTGATACTAATAACCATAGCTCTATCAACTTGTGGATAAATATTTATTTATTCCAAACAACGATAACAGCTAATTTTTTTATAGGATAGATAGGCGGACGACCATATGGGCCACCTGATAGTAAGTGGTCACCAACGCCCTTAGACATTGGCAGTGTAAGAAATGTTAACCATCGCTTACATCGCCAATGCGCCACCAACCTTGGGGACTACGATGTTATGTCCCTTGTGCCTGTAATTACAATGGCTCACTCGCCCTTCAAACCGGAACACAACAATACTGCTGTTTTGCGGTATAATATCTGATGAGTGGGTGGTACCTATCCAGACGAGCTTGCACAAAGCTCTACCACCAAAATATTATTGTAACAATTTAACTTTATTGAATAAGAGCGTTACTTTTATCTTTCATGCACATGCAGTTAATATTACCAAGCTTCAAGTTTTCAGTTAAATAGTAAGTTTATAGAACAGGCTGAGATTGAGCCGAGAAAGCCCGGTGGTGAAGGAAAACATGATACCGATACCTTGCATTTGTTAAAAAAAAACTGCTATATTTTTATCCAATTCACATTTGAATAGCGTAATAGGATTGGCTCCTAACTTTCTCCTCAAATAAAGAGGAGGCCTTAGCCCAGCTGTGGGACATTAAAGGTTGTTACTTTTTTTTACTTTCCTGAAAGAAATCATAAACAAACTTTAGATAGTTCTAGTAGTAAATACCAGAAAATGTAAAATACTTAAATATTTCATTTTTTTCAGTGTTGTTTACAGTTATATATTTTCTCTAACAAGCCATAATCTCTCACCGATCTTCAAATGTCCAGTGGATTTATTTTAATATTCTTCTTACACATTTTCCAGTATTTTCAGAGAAATAAAAAATGTATTCGAATTTTTCCGTATAAAATTAGTTGGGTCGTTTGACATTATACTTATAATTACGTCCTCCTGACTTATTTCGTATTAAGTGGCCATTTTGAAAGACGATTAGCCAACTGGCTTCAACCAATTACAGGTGCAATATTCCTTACTCCCATTACCCGATAGGACATGATCGGCATGATGAGACAGATCGGGCTCATGTACAATGGCGTTACGTGGATTTCGAGACACGAAGCGTAACATTAAAATCCACCAACTAGATTTAAACTAGGAGTCCTTACCTCATCAGTAGGTCATTTATTGTTGTTGGTTGTGGAACTTTTAACTAAATGTCAATACCAGCTAACTGATATACTAAATTCTGAAATGTTTCAACCTCTATCATGTTTTGTTTATACCAGAAACTTATCCATTCATCTATCGTAAGGTAAGACTGCGCCAAATTAATTAGCTAATTTTAAGATGTTAAGATTATCAACGTATGTATAAAATGATTTATTACTTGTAATGTTTAAATTTACAAGAATTTATACACTATCGCAAATCATTTCCATGAAGTTTACATATTGTGACGAATCCGAATAAATAGGAAAGGAAACAAGCGAATGATTATGATGATGATTGTCACCGGTTCCAGCCACGGCTGTCAATCTTAAGGGAGACGAGCCTGTGCGTGACTTTCATTTTCTATTATGTTCTCTTGTAGTCTCCACAGACATGATTTTTTCTAAATCTTTTGTTTGTGTCAATTGTCTTCCTTGTTGCTGTAAATTAACTTTATTGGGATTCTGGATGCCTGGGCTGATATGGATGGCTTTCGGCCAGCCTATCCATGGCTCATGTACCATCCCTGTTAGTGATCACCTTTCTAAATTTATAGTCCAGAGTACCCTTGGTAGTCACCATTTCTGCCCTATTCACCAATCTCCCCGCCACGTCTTACTTGACGACGATGTAGTATACGAAGTTCTTTGTGTGACACGTTATTAAACACAATAACCACGGCTTGGGATACTTTCTATTCCTATTTACCAGTTTCGACGCCTAGTCTTCCTTGACGTCGTTGTTGCGTTATTGTAATTTTATAAGGATGACCGTCTCGTAATTTACACGTGCATGATATATTATAGTGCAAAGTCCATATTCCCTCGCTCTCATAATCCAATGGGATAGCAAACCCGTCCTAACCACAAAGAGATCAAACGAGGGTGTATTCAATGCCAATCTTCTAACTCTTGATCCGAATCGGAATTTGAACCCAGCACTTCGGAATCGACATCCGTAAAATATAATGTAGATCAATAGAAACTGTTAATATTATTAAGCTTTACAATGCCCCTTAGCAACTAATATTTTAAAGTGAATTCATAAACTTCATTGGATTAATTTCCATTGGACAAAATGCAAAAATCTGGCGTCACGATTCGCTGCCAAGAACGCTAGATTGTAAAGTTTCGTTGCGTTTATTTTGGTTGCCAAATAATAAAATTGTTTGTTAACTTTGACGTTATTCATGTTCGGTAAGCACTGTTTTGTTTGTATGACATTGATGATGGATTTGCTGAAATTCTTATGTTTTTACGTAATAAAAGTACTTATATAACGCATGTATTATGTACCAATGTGCACCCTCAAAGCCAAAAGTAACAAAATTCCAGTTTTATTTAGGTATTACTTAACTTAAATAGTTTCATTTGTTAAAAACGAAATTGTTACATCTTCTTAATTTCATATATAATATATTTCGAAATACGTGAATATACCAAAGATTGCATATGCTATATTTTCAAGTGTTTTGTTTTATAATTCATCTCGTGCTCGACAGTGAAGGAAAACATCGTGAGGAAACCTGCATGTGTAGATAAAAATCTGCCATTATTTATTCTACCAACCTGCATTGGAACTCCAAAATCTTCTCCTCAAAAGGAAAAAAGGCCTTAGACCGTTTCGATAAGTGACTGCAATACTCCGTACATGAACGAACTTGAGCTTGATAAAAATATTTTTTTAATTTATTTATTAGGCAGGTAGACTGGCTAGTGGGTAAGTGGTCACCGCCGCCTATAGATATTAGCATTGTAAGAAATATCAACCACCCCTTACGTTGTCAATGCGCCACCAACCTCGTGAACTGTTACGTCGCTTGTACCTGTAGTTACTGATGAATAGTATAAATTTATTGACTTTTATTTATATTACTTTTACTTTTCTATTTTTATATTCCTACAATTTATTTTTATCTTTTAGCATTTAGCAATTTAGCAATTATATAATGAAATTTCTCTTCGAATAATTTACTATATAGAATTTTATTTACAAGATATTTTAAATATACTATATAGTAACAAATTCTTATTATATGCCTGAAATTGATTTGGAATTGTTTCAACAATTTCACATTTAATTAATTCCGTTACAAGACAGATTAACGATTTCGGAATTACATAGAATACAAAAATACATATAAACTTCTACGATTCCTTATATATTTAAGTTTCAAACGGTTACGCAGCAAATCGAACTGTTGGTATTTGAATTTAAAAATGAATTATCTCCAGGCTAATTAACTGTAACTGACCTCCAAGCTTTATAAGCCTTGTACTTTTACACAGTACATATCTTGTTACAAAATGATAATTTTGAAATAGTGTATTTAAAGTATAACTTATGTTGTCCTCACCGATTACGGTCATTCCCAAGAGAGACCAGTCAACTGCGGTGGATATACAGTGCCGAAGTGTGTACAGAAACACAAGTGCACTTCCTTCACTATAATAATCCGATAGGACAGCCAATCTGACACGAGCGGAAAGATATCAGACGCAGGACCAACGGAGTTTGAACCCAGTCCTTCGAAATCTCATGAGCCACTAGACCAACGAGGCACTATTGTTATCAGCAATATCAATCTGTCATCGGATACCTACGCTCAACCAGATAACAAGGCTAACATAGTAAATAGCTGATGAATCCTAAGGTCGATCATACGCAAATAAAATCATAAATAAATAACTAGCCGGTTGGCGTGGTTGGCAAGATACTTGCCTTTCACGCCGCAGGTCGTGGGTTCGATTCCCACCCAGGACAGACATTTGGGTGTATGAACATGTCTGTTTGTCCTGAGTCTGAATGTTATTATGCATATAAGTATGTATTTACAAAATTGTATATGTAAATATATCAGTTCTCTGGTTTCCATAGTACAAGCTCTGCTTAGTTTGGGATAATGTCCCAGGATTTAAAAAAAAAACTACAACTAAAACTTTATATAAAATGTATGTTATACAAAAGAATCTTACACTGACATGACATTGTCGTAGTAATGTTTCAATAGGCAAGGCTTTGTGCAAACCCGTCTAGGTAGGTACCACCCAGTCATATATTGTTGTGTTCCGGCATGAAGGGTAAGTGATTCTGTGTTACCACAGACACAAAGGACTCAACATCTTGGTTCCTAAAGTTGATGACGTATTAACGTTGAATGTAATGGTTAATATTTCTTATGCCAATGTCTATGGACGGTGGTGACTACTTCCCATCAGGTAGCTAGTGGCCAGTCCGCCTACCACCTACCTACCAACATATAGACCCCTCTTGTCTGTTATATTATCATCAATACTTTCAATTTTTCAACGTTTACCTTGTAGAAAAACCTTTGATAACAGCGCAAGCTGTGCTATACTGCACTTAGTCTTTTAATAAAGCTGGACGTATGTATATTAATTTAATATTGTAATAGAAAATATATGTGTAATTAAAACAAATCAGTAATAATTAATTTATATATAAATTTTGATAAAATAAAAAAAAGTGAATTTAGTAATGAAAAATATTTGGAGTTTATTCTTTCTCGCTGCCGTGGTAATACAATATTAATGAAATAAAGTTATTTACGAGATCAATTAGTATTATTATATAACAGTATGTAACTCTGTCAAAATAATTACCTTTACTATAAGAAAAAATATAATCAAACAAAAAAAAGAGAAAAGATCAAACGTATCTATTTTGGTTTTTAATACAAAAATCTAAGATCAATTCGTTGTTTCATCGTCAGAAACTTACACCATATTAATTTGTGATTATAATTCATCTCGTGCTCGATGGTGAAAAACATCGTAAGAAATCGTACATGTATCGGATGATATTGTGTCCCATTTATACACAAAACCATATTTGAACCGCGTGATGGTATAAGCTCCAAATATTTCCTCACGGAAAGAGATCTTAGCCCAGTACTGGATCATTTACAGGCTATCACTTTAATATACTATAACAATGTATTTAGACTATGAATATGTTTTTATGAAATAATACCAAACATTTAAAGTTACAAATATCATATCCAAAAATAATTGCAAAAAAAAAAATTAAATAAAGCTCGTACACGTCTTCAGATGACGGAAGTAAATAATTGCGTCAGAAATGTTTAAATTTGGACCTTTGCGCTAAAATTCAACCTTCACCCTTATGTCATACAAATAAATTTATCTTCTATACATCCTTAAAGCGGCGAACTGAACATTTACAAAATCATATCACTTCTATCTAACGTTAGAAATCAAAATTCTTCAAAGATTATGCAAATGTCAGTCCGTTCGTATCCGCTATTGTATCGATTCGGAATCTCGACCCACATCGCGTAGCGATCTTTGTGGATATATTTAGACCAGCTGAAATAGTCGGCAGGGCATCCGACGGAATTAGACCGGGCTAGTTTAGCTCGTTGACAACGATGGCGCTTCGTAGTTTTTAACGTCCACCGTCCAGATTTTATCGGATCTCGTTGGCTGAAGCTTATCACTCTTGAATGAATCATGGAGTCAGCCTAGACTGAAAATTACGATAAATATTAACGTATCCTTATCGTAATTGTTTTAAAAAAACTAGAAACTATAATATTATACTATATATATATAATGTTATGGCTTGTCTGGATACCATTCACATTCAATAACCAATTAATCTATCGCCAAAAAATAATAAATTGTATTCCAGTTTGAAGGGCGAGTGAGCCAGTGTAACAACTATATAAGATCTTAGATTCAACATTACCTGTTTAAGAAGTCGGTTATTTGTCATTGTCATTAGACGAGGATGACTTACAATTAGGCAGCCTATTAGCGCTGTAATCCGAAAAAAAATAGTTTAATAGTCGTGTCTGGTATGTCTTAGTCCGTGTTAAAATCAATACCAACACAAAGTCTATGAGACCACAATAAAATTGACCATTAAGTGTGTCATTAGACCGACCGTTAACATTTATATTATAAAAAAAAATTAATACCAACTCAGCCGCTTTTGTAAAAACGTTTGAAATTTGTATGATATATATAAGACGTGATATCAAAATCTATTCAATAGTATTCCTAATTAACTTGACTATACTGAGCCAGAAAACATTGAGCCTCGTATTTATTTAATACATTAGCTGTCTCACGTATTGCTTTAATTATACTAGTTCGTTCTAAGTATTTTCATTTACTTAAATCCATTGAAATATTAGGTTTTCGTACTAAATATTCATATATTAAAATGTGTATTATTCTAACATTTATTTAAGCGCTTATTAAACTACTCAACAATTAAGTGAACAGCATTTGAGACCAAATGTAACACTCGACAGGACTAACTAGAACATAACATGTTATCTCTTTCCAGTAATAGCGTTCCTGCGTAAAGAAAACATTAAATGTTATGTAATAAGAATTTATAAAGCACTTTTATGTATAAATATTAATACTTGAATGTATAGTGATATATATATATATATTTAGTGTAAGACAAGAAACTAAACTTATCATAATATTTTTAATGATTGAGACGAAAAAAAATAAGCATCTTATTAGAATCTATCTATACTACTATATAATTCTATTGGTTCTGTCTGTACATTTTTTTTTTCATCTAATTTTGTGATAAGTAATCGTTTTATGATGCAGTGATTCGCAAATGATAGGCCATATATAAGATCGGTTAACCATACGGCATTTTCTGAAAATTAATTTCAAATCGTTAGTTACGTATTTCTTAAAATAATTTATTATATTTTTAATTAATTATACGCGGGTGAAGCCGCTTTTTTTTTATTTGTCGCTGGAAAAACGCTTTACGCTTTTCCCCTCACATGAAGTGGGGGGGTATGTGGGGCTCGCCGGCACTAAAGGTGCCGGAATACCCACTAAAAAACCAGCGGTATCCTCTCCGTCTGGTCGGAGAGCGCCACGAGATCGCTTGCGCATGCTACCGAGACGCCCCGACGGTCGGCCCGCCTCTGCGGGCCTCCATTTCTAGGGAGGTTCCTGGATACGGGGAGCCCACCTAGCCCAAGCGGCTATTACGGCGGGGGGAGAAGGTGCGCATAGCGCAGACGCCTTCTCCCCGGTCTTCTTCGGCGGATTGAAATAGCGGAGGCAACCTCCTCGCGCTGCCGCTCCGCGGCCTCCTTCTGCGACATGACACTCTCGCAGAAGGAGACCATTTCCAACCAGCATCTCTCACTATCGAGTATGGCGTTAATAACGCTCGGCAGCGAGAGATCTCCGCCGACTATCGCCGCCAGGGTATGCCTCTGAGGCCCCCACGCAGCACACTCCGTTAGGGTATGGTGCGCCGTGTCCAGTGGCGCACCACACTCGTGGCAGGAGGGTGATACCTCCCGCCTCGCTATCTTATGCATATAGACATATCATATATATCGCCGCCTATACGCCGGCATGGTGATTCAGACCCTCCCACATTGGGTAGGAGGCGGCCCAAGGCAGCAGCAGCGTTGATAAGCTTCGGACCCAATTGGACAAAGTGCTGCCCGAAGCTCCATCTTCCGTCCAGGATAAGGCCCAGATACCTCATCTGGGCCTTTACATTTATCACCGTCCCCTGGACGGTGATACACGCCCCTCGAGGGGGTACCCGACGAGGACCATGGAAAAAGAGGGCCTCCGTTTGTGAGATGGAGACCCTCAAGCCCAACATTCCAACGCGGTCCACCATGAGCGACGTCCCGACCTCGGCCAGGCGGGCCGCCTCCTGGAAATTTGGGTGAAGCCGCTTGGCACAGCTAGTAAATAATAAGGATATATATTTAAGTTTCGAACGTTTTATCGATGTCAAATAATATCAACAGATCTCTTTGAAGATGATACAAGAATTTATTTTGTAGTGTCAAAATATATGAATATTAATTAAACGCGAAGTATTACTAATTCATTAGCAGGACATCGTTCCACTTGGCAGTGTTTTAGACCAGCGATATTCTATACAAGACTCAAAATCGTTTTGACAACTTTCAGCGACTGCCAGATATGAATAACAACTCTATTTATATCATACTACTATAAAATTAAATAAGAAATAATATTGGATTTTGCAGTATCTAGGGTTCAAAACACTCGACTGTATCGAGTTTTGCATTTTTTTTAATAAAGATTAAATTCTTGTTTAAATTTAGTTTTTTAATGGAATTACAGTACGATAGAAGTTTGCCATTCTTAATCTTTGCGACAAATGACTCAGGCAGTGCTGGCAATCGTAAGAAACCAAATAGGCACCTCACGTTTGCTGCCTGCCAAATCTATTCTTACGAATTTATCATTATAATCAAGCCAATGTATATTATATAGCTATAGTGTTAGAGTTCAATTTTAATTGCAAGCAAAATAAAATATGTTTTGTTGGAATATGAACTTTATGACGAATTACTTGAAGATCAATTTCGAGTGATTGAAAATACGTTATTTTCGATCATGGTATTAACAAAACGTCACTTTTTAACTTGTTTGTCTATTTCAACCGAATATAAAATCTCCTAAATGCTAGAATATTCTATTCTTCAAAACGTATTCATTTAGTCTGCACACAAAATAAGGAATTTAAAAATAGCAATAAATTTCTCAATAAACAATTTACTAAATACAAATGGCAGATAAACATATTTACTGCAAATATAATGAAACGACAAGAAACCGCCATATTTTATTACCAATGACGTCATAAACCCTATTTATTATGCTTCGTCAAATAGCCAAAATACTCGATAAAAATACATTAAAAGAAAAGTTGGTAAATAGGTATGTCCCAGTTTATTTTAAATCGGTACAATTAAAATCACAAAAATTAAATTTATATTAAATCACATTTGAAACTGAAATATCAAATAACATTATAAAACGTTCTCTTCAGTTCGAGACCGATAAGATATTTTCATTTGAATATATTAAGGTCAGCGCAAATACACAGGTGACTTCCACGTTTAGGTATAAATAGAAACATTGAGATGGACATGTCCAGCTGGAGCGAATCCAGAATTTGAAGGAGTCATTCATGGACCGTGTCTGATGTGAAACGGGACGATGTAACTTTATTATGCATTTCGTGGACATCACATAGAGATGACACGCATCTTATTATTAGGCTCCTGTTACTAATGGAATCTTATCAGTTGTATAATAATTTTAATAGATTTCCATTCCACGGTACGTCTACCGTGCAAATCTATTTAAATTATTTACTTATTAATTAAAATTAATTAATTACTGAACATGTTTTAAAAGATCTCAATAAATATGAGAGAATGAATATCAATACGAATAAATAATTAATCAGTAACACAAGAAAAAGACAATATCATGGAACAGGAACAGTATCATTTCTACGATGATATTTAAAAAAACATGGAATTATATGCTTTTCGTATAATTTCCAATCCGAAAATAGATCAATACATCCGTATTTGCGTACTTAAGAGTCATTTTGTTTGTCGACGAAAGTATTTCGGTTTTAGCTCAATTTGGATTTTGCTGGATCTGCTCCAGGTTTGGATCACTAGTCATTCATTGTAGGTCGATGTAAATAAGGCGTGGTCAACGTCTCACGCAAGAATAAACTCACATGTTTAATTTTAAAACACCAAATAAGTACAAGTGTTTGATAAGAATTATGTAATAATCGACCAAACTCGTATTTATATCGTACTAGCGTTTTCGCTCGCGTAGTTCCCGTTCCCGTGGGAATACGGGGACAACATGTAGTCTATGATACTCGCTGATAATGTAGCTTTCCATTGGTGAAAGAATTTTTTAAATCGGATAAGTGGTCGTTCGTCTTCCTCTCTCCGTCGTCTGTCTATTGAAACAGAATACAGCAGTATGTGTATACTGCTGTATTCTGTTGGACACTATGCTCACAATCTCATCAGTTACTTTATATACTTGATATATAGAAGATATCAGTGTAATTATTAAACGGGCACTAGAAAGATAATAGTTCTTATATGTATTGAATTCGTGTATTGATTTACTACTTTGCCATTTGCGTAGGAGATGTATAATATTATAGTGCATAAATTATTGCGGTGCAATTTCTATTCACATCGATAAGTCCCCTAGTCACATAGGACAATAATTCAACAAAAATCATAGTGTCCTGCCGACTTCTTACTGGGAATTTATTGACAGATAAAGCCCAAAAACAAAAGTGTCACATCTCAGGATCTGAACATAGGATCTCGGTATATGTAACTTCATAATTAGCCTACCCTAACGAACCTACACCAGTATATACTCGGTGTTATGGATTTGTGCTAGCACATCTGGGTAGGTACCACCCACTCATCAGATATTCTACCGCAAAACAGCAGTACTTTGTATTGTTGTATTCCGGTTTGAAGGGTGAATGAGTCAGTTTAATTACAGACACAAGGGACATAACATCTTAGTTCCCAAGGTTGGTTGCGCATTGACGATGTAAGCTAAAATTAACATTTCTTAAAATGCCATTGTCTATGGGCGTTGGTGACCACTTACCATCAGGTGGTCCATATGCTCGCCCGCCTACCTATATAATAAAAAATGAACTATATTAGAAATGCTAAATTAGCTGGTGTATAATTGGAGACTTACATTCAACTATCAACCAAAAAGACCGATGTCATATTAAAACGATTACATTGAATATATTCTATGAAATTAATGCGAGTATATAATTTACGAAAGCAGTTCAAAATGGGAATAACCAAATCCCGATTTACTTATTCGAGGCAACGACAAGGTCAATGCTTGGTAGCGAATTCTTGGCATTCGATATTTTGAACGAGCGACTGCGAATGCTGATTTGATTGATTATTTGGTGATTTATGTCTTCACTAACATTTACAATCGCGAAGAATTAAACAATATACAGCAATAATCGTTAAGTGTAACACGTCTAATCTCATATACGTCAATGAGCATTTCTGTAAATATAATCGGTCGACGGGATCTGGGCCACCCGGTGATAAGTGTTTTTACACAAGGGCATTGGTGCCTTAAGAAATATGAACTATTACATACAACGCTAATGCGCCAACCTTTGGAACTAAGATGTAAGGTTCCTTGCGTCTGTAGTTACATTGGATCACTCACCCTGCATTCTGGAACACAACAGTACTAAGTATTGCAGATGAAGCCCTCCCACCACGTAAATCTTATTGGTCTTGTTAATGTTTTGGTGGGTATTTTGTTTTTATTTGCATCATTAATTTTATTTTAGGATTAGTGATCACTATACAAATTTTAATAGGATTCTTGGCTGTTGGTTGTAGGCCTATGTTTTCTGGTACATTTTTAATTTACGACTATTTTACGAAACGAAATGTCATACACCAATTATTTTCCTCCTTGAATAATTTGAAAATAGAATAACTGAAATACTAACAGTGACATAGTCATAATAGCATAAGTTAGATATGTGTAAAGATACAAATTCAATTAAACTGCATTTACAGAAGACAGCGATCCCATAAAATTAAAGAATTAATCAGTATATGAAAATAGCAAGTTTGGCCCGAGCAATAGTGATTCATGTTGTAAACGAAAATATGTAGTCCCCTGTATACAAGAATATGATTCTGTTACGTCCGCCCTTTGCTATTATTAGATAGGGCTGACTCCGACGTTTCGTAATCCAGAACGTAATCCGCGGGTATTGTTTGTTTAATACTATGATTTATGATTTCATAGCGGAATTATTTCGAGTTTGATATAAGTATTTACGATTGAAGTATTACATTACTTTTTTTTATATCAAGTTTGCGTTAGTGCCGATCTAACAATTTGAAAAAAGGTTAATGATAATAATGGTCCTCCAGACCGATTTCGGTCACGGCGGCCAATCTCAAGAGAGATTAGCCAACTGCGCAGGATATTATAGTGCACAAGTGTGTGCGCAAACACAGTTGCACTCTATATTCCTTAACTCTTATAACCCGATGGGACGGCAATCCGACACGACCGGAAAGAGTTCAGGGGCAGGACCAACGGCTTAACGTGCTTTCCGAGGCACGGGAGTGTACACACTTCCAACTTCCAGACTCCGGGCTGCCACTGAGAATTTTCTGACAGAAAAACCCAATAACTATTTATTGGCCTGACCTGGGAATTGAACCCAGGACCACCGGGTCTGCGGCCTTATATCTAGCCACTGGACCAACGAGGTTGGACGAAAAAGCAAGGTTACATGAGGTAGTCTAAAGCTAAGATAATCTAAAAAAAAACTATTTATTTGCATTTTTGACTACTTAGTCTTATAGTCATTAAGCGCACTGTGACTGTGACAATATAAAAAGTGCATTAATCTTATATTTCAAATCATCTCTAATATTTCAAACTAAAACCTATATCTCTTTATGTGATATATTATTATTAGGACATTACAAATTAAAAGGACCTTTTGTAATGTCCACAGCACTGTAATGATTTTTGAAAATATTTTATACTGGACTGGCATTGCCAATAATAATATAATGACAAAACAGACTTTAATAATTATAGCCATAATTTCAATAAATGTAAAATTATAAACTACGAGTAGAATAGTTAAATAATTGTTGTATTATTGGTTTTAGAAAGGATAACCAGCAAATAGTACGAATGTGTTCTGTGTGCTTGAGATTGATTTGTAGGTGTGCGGACTTACCACCTTACCACCGTTATATGAAATTGATATCTTACTTAACGTCATTAATAATAAATCTACAATAAACGACATCAGATAAAAGACAAACACAAAATGAAATTCGGAAATTAATACCTCAAGCCGTAGCAGAACCGACGAAAGACCCTCAACAGGAATTTTTGTTATCTCATATCATACAACGAAAGCTATTATGTAATAATATAATTATATATTTTTCTTTGAATTTGCCTGAAAGTTATCATTTCATGCTCAATATGTGCAATCGTCTAAAAACTCATTAAGTAATAGCACACAAACATTCATTAGCGATTCTTTTAAATTTCACAATCAATCGATTTATTTTAAAATTCAAATTAATAACGTAATATGCATTGAATTAAATGAAGGTATATACACAATTTCCTTCATAACACCGATCCAACTTTTAATTATTGTAGGATAAAGGTATGCTCGCGTTTCCAACATCCTGGTTTACTCTATTCTCAAAATAAACCAAACCACGTTACCTAGATAAAGTTTATTATACAGTAAACAATTTGCAGTTCAGTTTCTTTCAAACATTATATTTGTGTTTAATTAAATGGACTATCGATACAGTTATAATAAATCAAAGATATGTCAAACAGTTCAAAATAAATTACACGTTCTCGTTTAAACATCGGAACTACATATTTGACAATCACGAAGTTATTTCTATACACAGTTCATCATTTCCGCATTAATATCCACTGGTTTTTAAATCCTAATTTTATATCGAAATAAAAAACAGAATTATTTTTTTTATAGCATAGGTAGGCGGACGAGCGTATGGGCCACCTGATGGTAAGTGGTCACCAACGCCCATAGACATTGGCATTATAAGAGAATTTAACCATCGCTTACATCGCCAATGCGCCACCAACCTTGAGAACTATGATATTATGTCCCTTATACCTGTAATTACACTGGCTCACTCACCCGCCGGAACTCAACAATACAAAGTATTGCTGTTTGGCGGTAAAATATCTGATGAATAGGTGGTTACCCAGACGAGCTTGCACAAAGCTCTACCACCAAGTAAATATTCGGTTTATATCAAATGTGCATACCATCTTTTCCAGCACTTTATCATCATGCCTGTAGGTCAAAATGGATTAGTAAATTATTCTAGTATATTCTGAATTATGTTTCGATTTATTTCCAAGCTTCAGATAAATAGATTAGACAAGACATTTAATACAGGAAGGATTTTTAATCATAAGCGGTACATGGTTTAGTCATATTCAGCTACATCGGTAGACACTAATTTGGGTTATCGACACGGCTTGCAGGTGACTAATACTGGGTCGGGAATCCTGTGCTTGAGCGGATACTCTTGAATAATTATTTGTAATTTAACTAACTTAAACAAAACTAGAGTATTTTGATGGGTTCACTGATAAGAGTAAGACCAAACCTGTCTTACATCACTAATTATACGTTATGTCTAGATTTTTTTTTTTAAATATACAAGTATACTAAGCAACCTCATCTCTTGAAGGTATTTTTTTATAATATGCTCGAGAAAAAAAGCTATACAGAATAGAACAAAGAAAAATATAAAATCTGACATAAATATTTCTGAATCCTCTCTTTGGAGTGGATGTCTTTCTGTCTTCTATTCTGAATGGGTTCACTCATGGGTTTTCCGAATTGTCGCATATATCGTGTAACACAGGTAAAAAAATATTCAGCGAACTAAGAAACTCCTTTATTGAAGAGGATTGAATAAATATAAAGATATGTAAATAGAGTTCAAATTAGAGTATAAATCGCTCCGCTTGGTAATATAACCAAGATTAAGTCTCGACGCAACCGGCATAATCGTTCGACATCTGCCAAGAGATGCAATTTAGCGCAGCATACCAAGAAGTATGCGATTGATTTAGAAGGCACTTACCAAGGCAATTCAATCGTACCTCGCACTTAATCATATTCTAGAATTTAAATAGCGTCGTTTACATAAATATGAAGAGGTTTTCAGTAAATTGCTTGAAGTGAAACTTCTTTTAGATATTTCAAGGTCAAATTAGTTTTTTAAAGTAACGTGTAATTCAATTGCATAGTTTTTTAGAGATATTTATTTGCAAACGCTTCAATTTCCAAGGTTGATGGCGCATTGGCGATGTAAGGTATGGTTAATACCAAGGTACTACTTACCATCAAATGTTTTATCATCAAACATAAAACAGCAAACAAAAACGTTTATCTTTTATCAAACTATATATATGTTACTTGATGTGGGCTTTGTGCAAGCTCGTCTGTGTAGGAACCACCCACTCATCAGATATTCTACCGCAAAACAGCAGTACTTGGTATTTTTGTGTTCCGGTTTGAAGGGTGAGTGAGCTAGTGTAATTACAGGCACAAGATACACCATAGTTACCAAGATTGGTGGTGCATTGGTGATGTAAGCGACGGTTAACAATTCTTACAATGCCATTGTCTATGGGCGTTGGTGACTACTTATTATCAGGCCGATCATATGCTCGTCCGCCTACCTATGCTATAAAGTATAAAATACAAAAAAATAAAAATATCATTTATATAAACGAATATGATAAATGGGCCAAAATATGATCTTATACTCTTCAATTAAATAAAATTAAAAAATAGTGCGTTATCTTATACATTATTGACGCAGCTTCCGGGCCAGTGTTTGTTGAACGCAATCAAAGGCTTTAAATAGTTAGCAAAATATCCCTTAGATAAATCTATTCTTGTATCTTTATAAATCTGTAATTCTTCCCTGGTAAAAAAAACTGGATTGTGTTCAGTTGCGGAAGTCGTAAATCGTAGTGCAATAGCCTGCTAGTATAAATATACTAACCGCATATAACAGATCTTAACTAATATTATCAAAGTAAGAGTTTTTACTCTAATAATAATATATGATTATAATTCATATAATAAATAAATGAATAAGCCATTCAAGCTTCGTGCAAATTAAATTAAGAGCTCATGATAATTTTTTAAGCAGTGAAATACTACTGTAAACAAATTATTTTACATAATAAGTAACAAGCGGAAAGATTCCGTCCGTACCGCTCGCCTTTTCAATATGGGTTTATTCAAATATTTTGTTATATAACCGTTTCTTTTTAAATGTTTATGTTCGAGGAATGAACACTGCTGGGTAAATAACTTCAAAAGAAGCTGCCGTGATTTTTTTAACATAAAAATTATTACTGTAACTATTTTATTCACTCAAACACCATTAAACTCAAGATATTACACTTGCTATTTTCTGTGAGTCAAACTTTATGCTAAACAGATTTTAAACATGGGAAATACATTAGCAAACTTTACATTAAAAACACTACAAGAAAATCATTCTCAGTAGATGTCTGAAAGTTGTCTAACTGTCCACTCTGACATCGAAAAGCATGTAAAGCCTGTGCCTGAACCATGATCCTGAATCCATCACGATTATCCAGTCGTCTCTTTGCCATCTTATCAGGTTATGAGACTTAGTTTCTTTCGCCGGTTCTTCTCAGGGCTGGGTGTTTCTTTTCCGAAACGGTGGTAGTTTCTAGTTTGACAATCAATAAAAAAGTGTAATACTTCAATATCGAATAAAGTATTTTGACTTGAAAGAAATTGTGGTTGCATATAAATGTTTTTGTTGTGTTTTCCTTTCCGTATCTGATGTTAGTTCGTTTAGATAAAAATACAATAGATGATTAACTGCCGCTAATAACGTCACGGTTACTATATACTTCATTGTTTCCGCATCGATGTTCATATCACAAGTTTTTCTTTTACCACATGTATGTATATATGTAGGTATGTAATGAATTTTAATATCCGCTTGAGCTGAAATTATAATAAGAATATCCTGGGACATTATTTACACAAGGCCATCTGATCCCAAACTAAGCAGAGCTTGTATTGTACTATGGAAACCAGACAACTGATATACTACATTTCTTTTATAAATACATAATAATATAGATAATTACACCCAGACTCAGGACAAACGGACACATGTTCATGCACACAAATCTCTGTCCTGGGTGGGAATCGAACCGACCTGCGGCGTGAAATGCAAGTATCTTATCAATCACACCAACCGGTTCGTCAAATTTTGCAAATACTTTCGGTTTTGGAGCGAACTCTGTTCCGGATGTCTGAGAGCTTGCGGCAAGTTTGACTTAGGTATATAAAAATAAAATTAAAATGTTTAATTTGTAAAAACAGATTTGACACAATCGTATTTGTGATTGAGGACTTAATTTTTCCGTCTTAGATTACTTCAAAATTATGTAATCGTGGTTTTTTTAACATACCTTTGATCCCATTAATCCAACATTTCTTTAAAATATAAAATTTCCTACAACCCAAACATTCTGTCTAAATATTGATCGATTTAATAGTTAAAGTAAAGTAGCAGCCAAGTACATAGTAATAACGAGCATTGACGTAAAAACATAAATCTATTAACGAAATTTTGCATGCACCGCTGATCTAGGAAAGCAAACAATTCAATACAAATTACATAAGCGGAGTACATACTGTAATCTTTCATAGAAGAATTTAGGCTTTAAATAGAGCGTATATTTTTTGAATTAATTTGTATAAAGCTATTTTGATATCAAAAGAGTTTTTATTTCATATGTATTTTTTGAATAAAACCTCTTTAGGCGTTATAAGAATCGGTAGCAGTCGTGTTTTTCACGATAGCATAGGATTAAGCCATTTCTATCAACAGACCCGCATCCTCCGTCAGAACGGTGAAAGCGCACACCCTCCGAGTGCGCTCGAGGCGATGAAGCGGCGGGAACAAAGGAGGGCTTTTGCGACGTGGCGCGACCGTCTCTGTGAAGAACGGTACGCGCGAAAACGCGTCGTAGGAGCGATCCTGCCAGTCTTCGAAGCCTGGATGAGACGAAAGCGACGAGTCACCTTTCGACTTACACAGGTAATGACCGGTCACGGTTGTTTTGGAGAGTACCTGTGTAAGATCGGACGCGAATCGACGGCGATGTGCCACCACTGTGGCGCGGACCGGGACACTGCCCAGCACACTTTGGAGATGTGTCCCGCGTGGAGTGCGGAGAGGGAGATCCTGGTTCGCGAAGTCGGACAAGACCTGTCCCTGCGAGCAATCGTGTCGGCGATGCTCCGCAGGGAATCGGCGTGGAGGGCCGTAGCCTCCTTCTGTGAGACCGTCATGGTCCAGAAGGAGACGGCGGAGCGGGAACGGGAAAGGGCCGATCCTGCTCGGCAGAGACGACGTCGGCGTCGTCCCGGCCCTCCCACAGCCCCAACGTCCGGGGCTTTAAATATAGGGCGTAACCCTGGGGCCGTGGATGCGTGAGGTGGGGGCCTCACGTGTCCAATTTCAAACGGCCCTGAGGAGGACGGCAGCCCGAATGGCCTCGCGCTGCCGTACGCACTAGCGAGGAGTGCGGGGGGGCGGGATTACTTTTGCCCCCTGAGGGGAGCTCCGCCGAGCCACGAGCGGAGCACAGCACGGGAGGGGCCGCGGATGCGTTATATCAACACGATCCCGCAGCCTCTCCGATCAGTGCCGAGGACGGCCATCGCAGTGGTTTTAGTGGGTAAGAATCCCACATAACCCGGTCTCTCCCCCAAGAGAGTTGGGTACCTTCTTGAAGGTTTCCACTGCGTGAAAAAAAAAAAAAAAAAAAAAAAAAAAAAAAAAAAAAAAGTATTAAGCCATTGAATAATAAAATAAAATAGCCTTTATTTCCAAATCCAATTGCAAATTTACATACAGTTGTCCTTTCATGGTCAAACTATACAATATTAATAATAGTCCCTTTCTTCTTTTTTTTTTAATTAGATTAATCAAGTCAATAAATATTATAATGTCAGAAATTCTAAAAATATTATTTAAATATTAATTGTATATTTACTGTTTTTTTTTTATGATTTTTAATATGTCAGGTTAGTTTGGACGCCCAATGTTGGGCAAAGGCCTCCTCCATGTCTTTCTATTTTTGTCTGTCGGTCGCTATCCGCTGCCATGTTATCCCTGCATATTTAATTATATCATCCTCCCAACGTGTTATCTGTCTTCCGCGAGCTCGTTTTCCATCCCTAGGGTACCAGTTCAGGAAGCCATTGAATACCAGTGCGTTAATAATCAGTATGGTGGCAGAAAGCCAAGCATCGAATAAAGGCATTTCCAAAGAGGGTTGGGGTCAAATAGACAGCCGGCCGAAAAATTCGATGAAGTCGCAAACTACAGCCAAATCGATTGTGTGGAACTGACTTAAAATTCAGTTGCAATATGGTTCAACCCACTCACCCTAACACGTGAAATTAAATAAAAGTTTGTAAAAAAAAAAAGTTTGCGTCTCGGGACGCTTGACAGAGGTGATAATATTTATTATTAATTATAATATATTAAATATAATTTAAATTAGTACTTGAGAGTTGCTAAATTATTATAAGTTATGTACTTGAGAGTTGCTAAATTATTATAAGTTAATAGTATTATAAGTAAATATTAAAATATTATCTGTATACGCTAGATGGCGTTAGGTTGGTAGCTCTCAGGTAAAGCAGTCCGCGTCGGTAATAGTGGCGCCGTAACGCGTTACGTTACGAAGCGGTTTACCCTCCCATAAAAAGATATCACTTCAAAAAGTTGATTTTAATTACAATGCCAATGTCTGGGCGTTGGTGACCACTTACCATCAGGTGGCCCGTTTGCTCGTCCGCCTATATTATAAAAAAAACAACCTGTAAGGCAACTTGAAACACTATGTCATTGACAAAATAAACACAAGGTAATAAATGCTGATATTAATATAATTTAAATTCACAATTAAATATGTCCTTAAAACTGATATCCTAATGTCTCCATTGATCTATTTTAGGCTGTACGTCATTCGTAATAGTGGCTATATTGGCCTGAAAATTTGGTACACTTGTATTCTTCTTCCTTCTCCTCTTGACAATAGAAGGACGTATCAAATTTATCCAGATATTACCGATGATATCAATCAGCCCGATGACCGACAGACCCAAAAGAAAACCCTGGAACAAATTTAATTAGTAATTTATTTTGGGTAGGCATGACCAAATTGAGGATTGTCAATTATAAGTATTGTAATAGCGTGTAAGACCAACCTCAGTGGCTTTTTGTAATGCTATATATAATGATTGATAAATTGTAATTTTTCTTTTTTTTTTTGTAATTGTGAAAGATCAAATTAAAAAAAAAAGTTGTCACCACGGCCCATAAACACAGCAAAATCAATATTCATTTTCAGTGCTAGACATACTGCCCAAGATGTTATATATTGTGGTTGTGGTTTATTATAAGATTTGGCGCTCTGGGTACAAATGAAATGATCGCTTCGCAAATTAAAGGAGTAACACGAATTATATTGTAAATTATTTAAGTTTAATTAAGCCTAGGTAGGTAACTAATAAAGAGCTTTTACGTTGATTAGATTATTCTATTTTCTATCGAAAAGTCGAATAAAACCGAATAAGTAGCAAAAACGAAGAAACATTTTATGGAAGGAGCATAGGTTGCCGCTTCGGAAACATGTCCAGTTGGTAAATACGCCACTGTTTGTTCCTTTCATTACACAGCCTCACTCATCCTTCGTAGCGGAATAAAAGCATAACTATTTAGCCTTAGAATAATAACTAAAAATATTTGATCTGATCAAATCTGATAAAATTAGACGGACGATACTGTCATTTTACTGTCACAACAAATTTATGTATCAAGAATTTACTAACCGCGCCTGTTATAATATTTTAGCAATAGCTTTCAATGATACTGTTGTATGAAAAATGGTGTTTAAGGATCGTGGTATAGCTATTTGCAATGTATATCAAGATGAATATCTCATGTATAATTCGAATACTAACAACACATCATCCGCTTCAGTGCAGTTAAAAATCTAGGATATGATGCAGCATGTTGTTGCACGAAGTGCCTGTGCTTTGTTACACAAGGCGAATGTGCTGCACATCCCGTGGCGCCGACGGCCACTGAGGGTCGTAATATTTTTTGATGTTTTTTTTTTAATTTAGAAGGTCATGCGCCATCGTAATAGTACTGGTTATGATGATGCCAAGTCATAACGAAGTCATAAAAAAAAGATCAGCCCCAGGATCGCTGGTGGCGCGATACCGAATAATTACCCAAGTTTCTCTGAACTTTCTTTAAATAGATAAGACTATGTATACAATAAAAGCCGAGATGCATGTGTCAAATTTCACTGAAATTCTATCACATACATGTGTATTCCACCAACCCGCATTGGAGCAGCGTGGTGGAATAAGTTCCAAAACCTTCTCCTCAAAAGAGGAGAAGAGGCCTTAGCCCAGCAGTGGGACATTCACAGGCTGTTACTGTATCGCGTTCTTACCACTGATTTAGACTCTAAGGATATATAAAGTTATAATTTTCACAATATATTGGTGAACAATTGGAATGTATCTTATTTTTACATATGAATTTATTAATACTAGCTAGCCGATACACCTTCATTGTTATTATAAAAATGACGGGATGAGATACGAACAAATATTGTTTACTCCACAATATATAAAAATAGTGTATATATTATTTCCTGTAGACCTTCTTAAGATTTATGATTCAGTATTACGTTAATTTAATCTACAATCAGCCAACTAATTTTAGCAACCTAAAGGCATCTTTAACGACTTGATTTTAATTTAAATATTATACACTAAAGATTTTTTAGATAAAAATATTATAGGTTTAAATACACAATTTGAAAAAGGCATCGGAATCCTTCATGAAGTTTAGAAGATGTAAGCGAACAATAAAGACGGACGCCAGACATATTTTTCATATATTTTTGAGTGGTCAAAAACGTATAATTAAAGATATTCGTACTGCTTGTAATTTTTATCTTTGATAATCACAATATTTTTTTAACTAATCATTGCTTTATTGCATTCATTTATTATTAATTGAAGAGTAAGTGAGCCAGTGTAACTTCAGGCATATTGTCCTTAGTCGGTGGCGCATTGACGATGCAAGGGATGGTTAATATTTCTTACAATACCAATGTCTATAGGCGTTGGTAACCACTTACCATCAGCTGATAAATTTGTCAGTCTGCCGATCACTTTGACTCAAAAATAAAGTAGAAATTCATCGGTTAAATAGAAGAAGACGAAGATATGACTTCATAATAGAATATTTATATTTAAACATACATGTTATATTTCATTTAATGAAGGTGAAACTGAGCTATACTAAACAGTGTTCACCTGACCAAGCTAAATTCAACTCTATCGTTAGACGAATAAGATAACTTTTACCATACATTCTTGGTCTCGACGTAGACTAATGGTTTACCGTAAATTTGCCTATAGACGAATATCCTATGAGTCATTGGAAAAACGACCTGTTCGTTTCCATGCCCAAAGTCTAACAAATGTTGGCCGAATGCCAAAATATTTGAGCAAATTCAGCTGCTGGATCACACTGAGCTACCGACGTAATTATAGTTCATATAACATAGAATTAAATTTCAATAAATGCTTGCAGTGATCAAATCGATGTCCATTTTGATACCGTCACAAAGTTGAAATGAACTTGTACTGACTTGTCTTACTTTGATTAGCAAAATAACTCGCCGTTTAAGACACATTCTGCTATACATTGTTATTTGAAATACTTTTTTTACGTCTCGGATATCCTTCTATTGTTGTAATTAAGTTTAAGTTTACCTACATTTAGTGTTAAATGATTTTGCTGACGCTACTTTCTTCTTTTATATGTTTAATTACAAGCGGTGCTTACCTATAATATAATTAGTTGTTACGCTATTCCATGTGTTTTTTGTAAATGTATTAAGTTTTATTTTTAGTGTATACAACTGTTGGCAAGCCTTTTCTTAGAATATATACCAAATTCCTTTATAAATATTTCCAATTAATACACATTATATAATTTATACGTGTACTAAAAAAAGTTTTTTTAATCGCAATATTCATAAAAAAGCTTGTGTTTTAGTGTTTGTGTGAATGGAGACAACAATAGGCCAAGGCTTTTACATCGCCTGGCCAGTGAACCATTACATTATTGATGCTTTAGATGTGCTTAATTTATGTTTATATTGGCGACGTTGACAGCACCGCCGTCACATATATCCCAGCACACCCCACTACAGCCACGTGACACTAAGAGGTTGCTTTTTAAACTAACTTTTATATTGTACACCACCAAGAATAAGCAGCAATCAATTCTTTAAACACACCACAAATAATTATATAAAAATTGATTGTATTTATTTATTTTTCCTTAGACTTTTGCGTCTGCTATTCTAAATATATAATTAATTATTTTCATCAATAATAAGAACATATTTGTACATCTTTCTATAAACCGAGATCTTGAATCTTTTCCATTACTCGTGCAAAGGTTTGATCTCAAGCAGCTTCGATTTCTTGATTTGTATATATATACGTGTTCGGTGAATGAAAGCATCGTGAGGAAACCTTCACGTTCCGGATGAATATCTACCACATCCACCCAGAAGTTTGCCCTTAATTTACAATCAATTTTACTTACACGATTTGAATTTACGAATTATGAATATTTGAATTCACAAGCTATTCTATTCAGCTACGATACAATGGCCTCCGAGTGTAATATATCGTTTGACGTTTTACATTTTTGGTGGCTCGTAAATACGCTCAGTGCGGGTTTAAATACGTCATTGAATGTAATTGTATCTCAATTCTTATCTATACATAGAGTTTCTTTGTAATATGAAAATATTTCAATGAAAGCTTTTTACAGAATGTTCATTGAAAATGATAATTGATTAAGTTCAAGAGAATTTAATTAACGGTATAATTAGTTGAAGGTTTATAACTAAATGCCAAATGAAATTAATTTCGTTCATGCGATTCTAGTAGAAACAGAAAATAGTTGATCTTGATAACAGGTGACGACAATTGAGGGCTTTTTCATTGCACGGTAGCATTCATTAAACAGTGGCTGTTTTATGGTAAATTTGTGTATTTTATCGAGATCATTTTTAGGAATCGTGTTTTCACAAGTCATAGTAATTAATATATACATTCATTTACCATATATTATTAACAAAGAGATTAGTTGACACGTGTCATTGTTACCTGCATTAAACACAGCCATTTTAGGGTTACATCGACCCTTAGGATAGTGTACCCGTTACACAACAGCTTAATTTTAAGATAAAAATAAATTCATATCACGAAATTCAATCACCAAATTATTTTTTAAAGAATATTACGAATTATGCGGTTATCAAACCACCATTATATCTATTGCAGTGATTGTAAGGCTCAGTAAATACAAAATAACAACCAGAGCCCACAGCTCCAGAGAACTTTCCTTATGAGAAAGTTCGACAGTTATTTGACTTCGTTGCTCCAATGTGGGTGAACATGGGGCAGAATTACATCCGAGGCAATTTTAATAATTATGTATTCCTTCGCCAATTAGCATGAAATTTATGAAAAAAAAAAATAAGAGCACGAGTGATAGTGTAACAAACCATCTAGTTGACAACATATTGAGAGTATTGGCTAAATGTATGTATATGGACCACTTAGCGTCCGTTGACTCATTTACTCGTCTGCCTTTTTACTAATAATAAATAATGAATTGGCAAACCTGTATAAAGAATACTGACTACGTAAATATATACGGGATATAGTTTACATAAATATGTTAACTTTAGATTTATTTGCAAACGAATGCAATTGAAAAGTTAAAACAGTTTTATTTACGAGATGAATGAGATGAAAATAAGCAGCATCTGTTTTTCGCGTGTCCGATTTTTCATGTCGGAAATGTATGCAGGAAAAACTTTGTTAAATTAAATAATACTTCGGAGTTAAGTTTTGCTGTAACTTTTGATCAGCTGAAATTGTGATTCATCACTTTTTTAAAACACGACAGAACTGAATGTTTTATTCGAACTTTTGACAAACCAATAAGCATGATATAGGAATAAATATATAAAATTTTGACTTCGATTATAATGATGTATATTATTTCTATTAATTTCTCCACTCCCTTATACCTTGTGGTGGAGGAAAGAAACACAAAGAAAAGTATAACTTAGACGTCGGAGAATCATTGATATACGAATACACTATTCATAGTGTATATTTATTATCTACTTTACTATTTACACAAACTATCATTTATTTTTTAAATACAATGATTTTGATTCAATTCAATTATTTATTTTACTGGTTCGATTCAGAATTTAATTTAAAAAAAATGTCTTAATTCTAAATTATTATTATTATTTGTACTTTATATACGTTTATAATTTGGTATTCATATCTTTTGTTATTTTATCGTTACTTATATCACTTAATTGTTAATTGAGTCATATAATTTACTTTGTTGTTTTCATTTGCTCGCATTGTAATGAATCTTAAGTTTTATCTTAATATTTCTTTATATAAATGTGTTATATTGTACCGTTTCTTTCCTAAATAAAATAAAATAAAAAAATAACAGTAAAGGACCTAATACACTTCCCTAATGCGCACCGAGGCTTATTTTGTTATCATCAGAGCGTTCTTGTCATCATCCCTCATCATTTCAGTATTTACATTATTTTGTATATTTCGCAAACATTTTTTTTATTGTATAGGTAGGCAGGCGAGCATATGGGCCACCTGATAGTAAGTGGTCACCAACGCCCATAGACATTGGCATTGTAAGAAATGTTAACCATCTCTTACATCGCCAATGCACCACCAACCTTGGGAACTAAAATGTTATGTCCCTTGTGCCTGTACACTGTTACACTGGCTCACTCACCCTTCAAACCGGAACACAACAATACAAAGTACTGTTGTTTTGCGGTAGAATATTGGGTGGGTAGTACCTACCCAGACAAGCTTGCACAAAACTTACATATAAAACTTTTTCAGCACAAACATAAGACTTTGCCAGCATCAAAGAGCCTCTGCACTCCATGATGTAATCTAGTAAATTTGTGACGAATATATAAATGAAATAATGAATCAACTTACAATACTACCGCCGAGATCTGATAGAAATAAGTTCCAATCGTAGTTGTATCTCTCCTCATACACGGATATCATCATATTGTTGAAATGGATGTAAATCTGTAATATTATAATGCAGAATTCAACTTACATTCTCCAATAATAACCATATAAATGTATGAAAAATTTAACATGTATGTCATATGAGGTTAGAAGCACGGTCCTATACACAGGTCTTGCAACTGAGTCCAATTTCAGTGGTGAGAGATAGGTGCGAGTGTGTTACAACTGCTAATTCGCAATACCATCCGAGGTACATATCGAAGCTGATATTTTTCTCTCCCAAGTATTCTGTTATTTAATCATTGTTATCTCGTTTTGTTGAGTTTTGCGGATTTTTTCTATTTTTGTTTTGTTATTTAACTGTTTTGTTTGATTTGAAAAAGTGTTCGGGATAATTATTACGCGATTGTCATGCCTCTGGCGGCCGTAAATTGAACTTAGCAGCGTCATTATGTCAACGTACCCCATACTGAAGTCGCAAGACCTGTGTATACGACCGTGGTTAGAAGTGGATCAAAACTAAAAGTTTAATCAAATCAAAATATTTTTATTCGTCTAGCCTTAGTACCGATTTTGAAGGTGAATTATATTAAGAAGAAGTAACAAGAATTGTCTTTTCAGTTGTGTTTTTTCTAATTGGTATTAAAAAAGATTGACATATTTCATAACTAATTTGTCCGTAGCTCTGATGATAAAATAACCACGTTTCCACGCTGTCAAAATATATATAAATTATTTTTTTAAGAATACTGAAGGGTAGTTTGTTTTTAAAGACCTTAATCTTTTTTCTTAAATCAACTAGTACGTTTGTACGTCAAAAAAATTGAGTACAATTTTGATGCAGCTTTAATAATTGTTTCATTTCATTTTTTAAATTGTACAGGAAGAAAAGTTTCAAATTACCTGTGTCTGCAACGCCGATTTATCAGCGCTACTATTCCATTCGAAACTTTGCGGTTGCCATGTATAGTACTTCTGTCTGTCTGTCACATACGCATTGTAAAGATATGCCCGGCAGAAACGAGGACAAGATTCACATTCGTGGTTTTGGTACGTACTATAATGGAACAGTAGAACGTTCACTGTAAATACCACTTTGTCACAGATAATATTTGAATCGTCAATAGCACAATGGCTTACTGGCCATCTAACGATGTACACGAAATCATTAATAAATTTAAGAAAATAGGAAAAGCAATATTTATTTAATATTTTTTTTTTATTCGTGTAATCTTTATAAATTTCTCTATAAGCATTATTTTTAAAAGGATTATATTATACTGAGCGGTTAAACAATGAAAAAATGGCCATATCATATGATTATTACCGATCGAAAAGGTTCTGTGCAATTTTGCAGGAATCTGTTCCTGTTACTCCAAAGAAACGTTACGTATCTTACCATGAGTTGACATTTACAGGATCAGGATTTCGACTGTGGACAAACCTATCAATAATCTTACCTAACATATGACGAAATGAGATTCCTCATGTCATTAAAGTTGTTACAATGTGGTAGATCGCTTTTCATCCACGGTCCAGAGCAACCCACACTTTCTGCTACTGCGTCAGTCACGTACTGCGTTGTACACTAAAAAGATTATTAAATAATTATAATTTGGTTAAATTATATTCCACTTATCATTTATCCGTGAGTTGGTTATGTGTCGTGGTAAGTGATAAGCTATCCAGCTATTTCCATTAAGCAATATCCACATTAAGTTATAGACAGTAAAAAAACAGACCTTCTTTTCCAGAGATATTGTTCTTTTTAGAGTGCTTATCATATTCCAGTCGAAGAATTAATAAAGATAAATTTTAGAAAACAATTTTCCATACGATTTACTAATAGCTTTATTGTGCTCTAAAAACTGTACTTGACTAATATATTTAAAAAAGCCGAGATGGCCCAGTGGTAAGAACGAGTGAACCTTAACCGATGATCATGGGTTCAAACCCGGGCAAGCACCACTGAACTTCATGTGCTTAATTTGTGATTATAATTCATCTTGTGCTTGACGGTGAAGGAAAACATCGAGAGGAAACCTGCATGTGTTAAATTTCACTGAAATTCTGTCACATGTGTATTTCAGCAACCCGTATTGGAGCAGCGTGGTGGAATAAGCTCCAAACCTTCTCCACAAAAAGGGGAGAAGAGGCCTTAGCTCAACAGTGGGACATTCACAGGCTTTTACTGTTACTGACTAATATATTTATATCATACAAAATTATTTCACTTATCTACTTATATTCACTTTAATTTTACTTCCAAAGTTCCGATAACAACTTCACCGACAATCGAAACGCCAGTTTTTCGCAAACCCATAATGAACATCATAGATTATTCACCAATTATATCGTATCTATTAAATCTCAGAGTTTAATTGCCTTTATTCCTCTTGTGGTTGGAATAGGATATTAATGGAATTTAAATTTTAGAGCGGAAAAATCTCACCGCATTAGCGCTGTAATTATCTTCATTGGAGCAAGGATCCTGGACCTCGCTGATCATAATGTACTCATCCACCTTCAGCTTCACGTCTACCTTCTCTCCAGTATTGACGTATAGATAATCCACCAGACCTCCATTATATACTTCTACTTCTAGAAGCAAAACGGTTATGGCAAATTATAGCGGATTTATCGAACAGACTACTTTAAAAAGTCAAATTGTTAATGTGTTACTAACTGTCCTCTGACGAGCCGGTTGGCGTGGTTGGTAAGATACTTGCCTTTCACGCCGCAGGTCGTGGGTTCGATTCCCACACAGGACAGACATTTATGTGTATGTCTGTTTGTCCGGTGTTAAAGGTGATAAAGTCTGGGTGTAATTATCTATATAAGTATGTATTTACAAAAGAAAAGTATATGTAAGTATATCAGTTGTCTGGTTTCTAGTACAAGCTCTGCTTAGCTTGGGATCAGATGGCCTTGTGTGAATAATTTGCCAGGATATTCTTTTTGTCTGAAATTGCATAGAGATCGCTCGTCCATAGTACATAGACAATGTTTAAGTAACCACAAGTTATATTTGTGATGGTTACGAATAATGCTCAACCATTTACAACTGTCATTCATAGTGAAAGAATTCAGGCAATAATATAGACATTACATGGAACTTCTATGCAACACATGACTGGTGCATCGAACAGTCCGGCTATTCTGTACGAACAAACTCGAGACACCGCAGAAAACGGTCATATATTTCAGAAAGTAATATGCGATATCGACCGTTATAATTATGACATTTCAAGAATACACGTATCAAAATAGTATACCGCCATAAGTCGGTTGTCAACATTTCACAGGTGAATAATGAAGTGAGTTATTGCAGAATAGAGTTGCTGCAGTGATTTAGAGCAAATCATCAACAAAGAACACGTGAACCTCGTGGCGAATCGTTATGCATATATTATATATTGACGAGCCGGTTGGCGTTGTTGGTAGATACTTGCCTTTCGCGCCGCAGGTTGTGGGTTCAATTCCCATCCAGGACAGATATGTGTATGCATGAACATGTCTGGTTGTCCTGAGTCTGGGTGTATATATAAGTATGTATTTACAAAAATAAGTAGAATATGTAAGTATATCAGTTGTCTGGTTTCCATCGTACAAGCTCTGCTTAGTTTGGGATCAGATGGCCGTGTGTGAATAATGTCCCAGGATATTATTATTATTATATAATATGTATAAAGTGTGTGGAACCATTATGAGTAAAGCAGGCGATAGTCAATTCTAGTTGAAAAATTTTGGTGTTATATTGACGCTTTTCAAGTCTATCAGTGCATTTCAAATCAAATTAATCTGTAAATAAACATTAGTAATGAAATCAGAACTTCTTTCAGTTAAATGGAATTTACCTGTATACGGCTCTCTGACGTAGTGGACGTGCACGTGATATCCTGGTGGGAGGATGCTGATTGGATCCTCCAGATCCGAAGCGAAATGCTGCAAGGTTATCGAGTAGCCACTGCTTCGAGTTGTGCTGGCTTTAATGTCTAACACCTTTGGAGATATGGTGTAACAACGTCCAGTTATGAAGCCCATTACTGGAGTCAATTTAACATCTGTAAATAAATAACAGACAAAAAACACAAACAGGTCAAAAAATATTATATTTTATAATGTGATGACAGAGCAAAATGCTATATAAAATAATAAAAACGTCAGCTATGTTCCCACAGATAATAAATAATTAGGCATTCGCTAAATTTAACAAAAACAAAACATACATAAAATAACATGGGTAAAACATAATAGAATCAATATTACTAAAAAAGGCCACATTGAGACACTCAAGGCAAGTAAGAATAGCCATACCCTGTGACATATTTATAACAAACTAAAAGATTAATTAATATTAATATATGTCGGTACGTCCATACATAAATGTGTACATTGTACTTTTATCTTATTTATTTTATTTTTAAAAGAATTCCTTTTTCGAATATCAATTTATATAATAACCAATTATTCAACATACCCTATACATAATATATATTTATTTATTAAAAAACAAATTTGTCGCACCTCTAAAAAATGGAATTCTTTACCAGCACGTGTTCCCCTCCTCTTATAACCTGGGTTACTTCTAACAAGGCGTGAAGAGGTATCTTGCGGGCCGGCAAGGAGGGGACGGCTTGTGCGGATCGTTATTCCCGACTGTACTAGCCGTCGTCGCGTTTGGACTCTACTACCACTTACCATCAGATGAAGTAGAGTAATTTGCTTTCCCGGGTAATCTATACTAATATATAAAGCTGAAGTTTGTTTGGTTGATCCGGCTAATCTCAGGAACTACTGGTTCGAATTTAAAAAATATTTTTATGTTGGATAGTCCTTTTATCGAGGAAGGCTTTAGGCTTATTTTTATTAATTATACGCGGGTGAAACCGCAGGGCACAGCTAGTATAAAACAAAAACGAATAGCAAAACTTAACAACGATGAATATACTAACTGTCTCTTTGTGTATCCAATCCGTACTGCACGAAGAAATCGTCAGCATCATATGTTATTTCCTCCCATAGCTCATCAAGAGATATGCTTGAGAAATTGAAGTTCCTCCAAGTTGAAGTAAGCCTTGGATGAGCGTAGAGTCCATAGTCCTACAATATTTTATAAAATATTATAAATATTTTCATTCAATATTTCAGTTAGCCAGTATGACTTTAAGAGATACTATCATTACATTACATTAGCTCACTCATGTTTAAGAATCGAAGACTTATTATCACACGCATTAAATTCTGGAAAATTCGACTCCGATTGTATGCCCAAGGCAGACTATAGTAGCAAAGCCTTTTCAAGGCCCGGTCATTGTATGATTGCCTTCCAAGTAAATAAAGCTTGTACTAGATGTATGATTTACTTTCTATCAAGTATGGTTTTGACTTTACAATTTAGATGTTATGAATAATTATATTATTATGAATAAACTCACAGATAACTTATCGTGTTTGTAAGGCGGCTCTCTGCAGAAGGTGACGCTTGGATATGTGATTGTCTGATTAAAATCAAAATGCGTGTACGTTGTTATGGGACGATTACGTAATTTTTGAATGCACACTGTAATCTTGAAAAATATTATATATTTACTCTTTATATATACAGATAAATGGAATATACATGTAGGTGTTTGGCAGATAAAGAATCGATTTGAACCAAACGAGATTATGGACGTATCATTCATTGAATCTGCAACGAATTAATCGTCTTGTTGATCTTAGAGGTATTGGCTGAATATTTAGCTACTACTAATTCTGCGTCGCAATACATTTTCCTTTACATTATTCAATCAGTTTTTAAAATGAGGATGGATGTAGTCTAACAATAAACGGAAAACCCACTTGAATTTCGGCCTTTAACATTTTGGCGACACTAAAATTTAGGCGCTCTCAGCAAAGAACTAATGGATTTTTCCTTTAATTCTTTTGTTTAATCCTTCAGTCTATAAAACTTACCTGTTGCACGACGACCGACACACAGATCAAGGTAACTATTGTCCTTAGTGAATTTGGACCTTTAAAGCAATTAATGCACTTCTGCTTCAAGTCCAGCTGCTGATTATCGACCTTGAATAAAGATTTATTTTTAAATCCAACATATGTATGAAAAATAATTGATTACGTATTTTTGTGCGTGCCTGTCAAGTACCACGAATCCTATGTAAATACAGCTCATAAAAAAAAAACTAAACATAAATGGTTGTCTGTAAAGTCGGTTTACGGACGATAATTTTACGTGATAACGTCATAGGAAAACATTGATGATCGGACGCATCGGCCGATGGAGTGGAAGAGAGATAGATGCGTCACAAGCCGAACGCTTAAGCCGATCGGCTCAGGCGGAACGTTACTATGAGTCATGCTTTTTTGTGCGTGCAGCCGGCGTTCATCGATTTATAAGACGTTATCACGTCAAAAATGCTTAAGATAACCTTATTATTATGCTCTGGCAGGTGAGTTAGAGACACAAGGAACATAAGCTCATATTAATAACGCAAGGAATGGCCATTGCTGCCACTGGAACACTGTTGATTATTTTTTGCTGTCAAGTAATACTTAGTACATTGGGAGTGCGCAGTGGGTAGTGCAGCTCAAAATGTGGAAGTTAAACTCTCGTGCCAGAAAAGAAGCCGTTGATTCTGTGCTTTCTATTTTGATCTCTATTTAAAACATAAATATAGTATATAGTTTTATAATGATCAACTAAAAATGCTAATTAATTTACATGATTTTATAATCATGTTAGTTTTATATACTACATCAATTTGCATGTCTCTAACATATATTTTTTAAAATCTTATTTCCAATATTTTTATTATTTATAACACTACAGCTCATATATAGCTATCAAACGAAAAAGAAGGAAATCGGTTGACAAACAGAGGTCAAAAAGATACTCAATTATGTTGTCTGTGCCTATTTTACCGGGCACAAAGCCCGGGCGTAGGGCTTTGTGCCCGGCTAGGTATCAAACAGTACTTAGTATTGTTGCGTTTCGGTTGGAAGGTTGAGTGAGCCAGTGCAACAACAGTCACAAAAAATATAAAATCTCAGTTCGCCAATTCTTATTCGAATTATTATGAAGGAGTATTTCAATGCACAAGAGAATTAATTCGTGTCTAATATTATTTTGAATGATAAAATATAGCGTACCGTCTCTTCGAACTTGACAGACATTTTTCTAAATTTATTCTAATTTACAGTTCTATTTCTCGCCATCACCGAGTCAAAATCGACTTCACACTGACAAACAGTTTTACGAAGAATATATTTTCGGCATTGTTACCTTATTATCAAAATTTATGGTTATTACATTGTCCATAATACAACAGATAGTCGGTATAAAAGATAAACCTAACTCAATTAGGGCTTATATAATATATAACACACGCCGACTATTGATAGGGAATGTTTTTTTTACAAAATATTCAAGTAAAATTCCGACCGACTGCTGGACTAAGACCTAAGAGAAAAGTTTTGGACACATGTGGCCTAATTTTTAACCTGCGATCTTCGGTTAAGATTCGCGTGTTCTAGCTATTGGGCAAGCAGAACTCATTACACTAGTATTATAATTTATTTAAGAACAAAATAAATTGTTAATATATTTTTTAAACGAATTACATTATCATTGTTAAGGCATCACAAGCAATAATATAATAAATATAAATAGGTTTAATTTACTTCTATATATTTAATAGCATCAAATCATTTTTTTTAAATAATAGATAGCCGGACGAGCATCTGGGCCACCTGATGGTAAGTGGTCACCAACGCACATAGATATTGGCATTGTAAAAATGTTAACCATGGCTTACATCGCCAAAGCGCCACCAACCTTGGGAACTAAGATGTTACGTCCCTTGTGCCTGTAATAACACTGGCCCACTCACCTTTCTAACCGGAACACAACAATACCAAGTACTGCTATTTTGCGGTAGAATATATGATGAGTGGGTGGTCCACCCAGACGAGCTTGCACAGAGCCCTACCACCAGTGAAAACAATTGTTATATCATAGCGCTATAAATAGGATCAGGTAACATTACATAGTTGCTGGTCAATACAAAAACCAAAATGGTCCAATCGTGGAACATTTCTTATATTTCGTGTAACATAAGAAATGTTACACAGAACAGAATCATTGTGAACAATACATAAATAAATTAGTCGAATTAAATCATAAACAGAAACGTAAAGCAATCCATATAATAAAGATTTTCGTTCAGTGTTGAAACGTATGAAATTGGACTATTAAGTTATGAATTATGACGGAAAAATAATGTGACAATGACTAGGTGAAGTTTAATGACTCTTAAAGTAATTTTTAATATTTATACTCTAATTAAAATATTATATGTGACTTTACTATCGTCTTATTAACTTCCATTTCACAAAATTAAAACAGCTAACAGCGCCATCTAGCGTCAATGTAGATATTTAACAGAGTATAGAGCATTGAATACTGTTTAGATCGCCATCTAGCGGTCGTATTACGAAAAAAGTTGTTAAGGCGAATGATACAATATTGATTAATATATATAAACAAAAATTAACTGATTTAAGCCAGAGATAAAATAGGTAGAATGTATATAATATGATATTGGCGTTTAAAATGTGTTTATATCCTAGACCATCTGCAGTCAGTCAGAGTCCTACCAAACCACGGTCACCGTGTACCAAACTTAATTTTTATACGACATTCCGTTTCTCAAAATATTTATATTAACTTTTTTTAGCGCTTCCGAAAATAACCCTATAAATAACACTATAATATAAAAGTGCTAAAATAATATTTTAGTTTAACAGATATAAAAAAATTATCAGATCAAATGTTATTATGCAACACGCATGCGATAAAATTTAATAAAATTTCAATTAATGTTCAAAATAAACTCTTTAAACTATTTATTGTTATTACATCACAGGCATTTTCAGATATCCACAATCGCAAAAATCTTAATGATTGTAATATTTTTTATGGTCTTATCTAGCAGAGGTTCACCCAATAAAAAATCGATAAAGCTTAAAGCATTTATTCTATTACGGAATTATTTACAAAAAAAAAAAATATAATGACACTTATACACTAAGTCACTTTGTAGTTTGTATCACTTGAAGGTCCTGTCAAGTAAGTACACATTTTTAACTTAATACATAATAAATCTGTACAATCACAATAAATAAAGGGTAACGTATTATTATTTTGTACCGTGTACCATAAAGAAGTGGACTTTTTTTTTAATTTTATTTTAAGTTAAGATCGTCAACTATTTATAATTAGCACCATAAAAAGTTTCGAAGTAGAAACATTAATATTAATTACAATATTCATATGATGATTTTATCTGTCACATTTAATGTCAAATTCTAGTCAAATTGAAGCATAAAGCAAAGCCGAATAAAGTATAGCCTTTGCGTTTTTTTAAAAAGATAATTTTGATGTATTTTTATATTAACGATTATTATCACATAATATTATAAAATATTCACATTATATTGTAACTATTTTATAGCAAAACTCATTTAATTACATTTTTTATTTTTCGACTTATTTTTTATATAAGATTAAATATTATATATCGTTACATGCTAAAAATCACTCATAAAAATCGAATCACACATAACGTTTACATAACGTTATAACTATATTAATCAAACAGATAACAGAAGAATTGAACCTATCAAAACAATTAAAGGAAATTGCAAACTGGAAGCACCAGAGTTAGGATTTATTTTGGAAGCTATTTTACTCGTAACATTTTTCAACTTGTTCACATACTTCGTCAATATGTCTGACCTGGGTGTGACGTCACACGCAGTGTGGCTTATTGCATTCAGGACAGGTGCCGAGAAAACTCTGAAATTAACTTCGTTGGGGTCCAACTTACTGTACATCCAAATGGGCATTCGATTTGACAGCACCCAAAGATTTTCGTCGTAATCAACTTTAATGTCCGTCGGATAAATCATTTTCTCGTCATCCATATATATCCTTCCCTGATTCTTCATCAAGTATTCCTTGTTCGTTGTCCTCCAACATGCGACGGCGTTTAGGTTGACGAGAGAGTAAAATAGGACTCCAGTTTTTGGGTCAACGAAAGATGCGCTCGATTGGGCATTGGGTCCTCTGCTTCCAAGCATTTTGAAGGCGTTGAAATTCGCATCAGCTACAGATTGGTTCCTCAAATATTCAGTTGATACGGCGAATTCGTTGTAACTTGCCATCGGATGGAAGTAGAGAGTGCTGAAGTTGTCTGCGTTCGGAGCTGATAAGCCTAGACCAAATATAGCGTCGGTCCAACTGAAGTTGTGACCCTTAACACTGAAGTCACAGGCCAATGGGTCTGGGTGGAAGTAGTGGTGAGTTATCCTCCACGATTCGTTCTTCTCCCATGAGTAAACGACAATTCCTGGTTTCCCTACATCGCCAGCGTATGCGTATGTTTTGTCACAGTCCATGTCCTCCACTGCGATGTTTGCAAATCCTGAATCTTCCTTCACGTGGTCTTCCGGGAAAACATATTTCCTAAGGAGGTTGTCGGTTTTTAAATCGTATATGATAAGGGATGGTAGGAATTTCGTTGTGTTTGCTTCGAGGTTACCAATTTTCCCGTTATCCAAGACCCAGAGACGGTCACATCGGTCAGCTCGGATCCGGAATGGAGATACGATTTCTGGCTTCCCGTCAGAACCCATCGAATGTGCTGCCCAGCTTGGATACGGGATCAGTTTTGGAGATTTCGTTGAGTTATCTGTAAAAGTTACAGCAAATTTATATTAAAATATATTCGGGTCTTAAAACTCGTGTTATAAACTACACGAACATGTAAATAATTAAAATTTAATGCGGGTGAAACTGCGAAGCACAGCTACTTATATACTTATACCATGTATTCTGTTAGAGCAAACTCGAAACACACCGCAGAAATCAGCCGTGAAAAGTGATAAGCAAAATTGACCATAATAATAATAAAATTTCAACAATACACGCATCAAAATAGTATATCGCTATACTTCTGACTGACCACCATAAGTCTGACTGACTCTTTTAAGTTTTAAGTATTTTTGGTTTAGTAGTTTTGTAAGTATCGATTATTGTATTTTTACTCGACACGAGTATTTTCTCCAGTCCTTGGAGTACATTACTAAGAATGTAAGCAATGCTCATCCATGATTAACATCATACGTATCTTTTAAACTACATATTTGGTGGAAGAACTTTGCCCAAACCCATCTGGGTAGGAACCGCCTACTCGTTTCAAATACTACCGCCAAAAAGCAATGCATAGTATTTTTGCGTTCCGGTTTTAAAGCCAATAACTAGCACAAAGACATAAGACGTCAATTGTGGTGACCACCATGAGGTGGTCCATTCACTAGTCTGTCTACATAGTTTAATTAAAAAAATACATTTTGCGTCCTGTTCATGCAAACTAACTCAACCATAAAACTCAAGTACCGACTTGACCATTATAGCACATTATATAAGATAGGCATTTGAACAATTTCATTAGAAAACAAAGACGACACGAGTGAAAAGTTGTCCAAAAACTAACACATTCATGAAATATTTTCTTAACGAAGCACGTTTAAACTGTCGACATATGATGAAACGGTGTGATGTGAGTTGACAAATCATATAGAGTTTTATAGTAAATTAATGAATTGAATTCACGTACAAATTATATATTTATGTTTTGTGGTTTTTTGCAGCGCAATTAAAAGAAAAGTTCAGTAGAAAAAATATAAATGTACCTACTGGGTTTTATCCGCGATTTTATTCTCGTCATTATTCCAAGATAAAAGTAATGTAATGAGTTATAACGACTTCATAAACTACGGCACACCTTGAAACGATCGCCTCCAGACAATTTCAAATAATATAATTATAATAAAAAACACGTTGTAATATAATATACTAGCTGTGAACCGCGGCTTCACCCGCGTATAATTAATAAAAATACAAACACACACACACACATATGGCTACTGGTAAAGAAATACGTAATTAACGATTTGAAATTAATTTTCATAAAATACCGTAGGGTTTACCGATCTTACATATCCTATCCTATCCCTACAGGCCTATCATTTGCGTCATCACATGTTCTTTGTGTGTACCAATTTTCATCAAGATTGGTCAAGCCGTTCTTGAATTATAAGAAGACATACAGACAGACAGACAAAAATGAAAAAATAGTATAATGTGAATCACTGCATCATAAAACGATTATTTATCACAAAATTAGTTTAAAAAAAAAAGTGCAGCCAGAGCCAATAGATTTATATAGTAGTATAGATATATATACGAATATAAACTCCAGTAGTTTCTTTCACGTCTGGGATAATCAATAAGTATTGTTTCCACACAAAATGAAGATTTTAATACCGTTATTTAAAGTATATCTAACTCTCTCTAATTATCTAAATCGAAAAAGGACAAACGCAAAATCTCTATTTTGAATTTATAATATATGTTTTTTGTTATAAAATGAATCAGTCGAGTTTGCGAAACTTAGTTTTTTAAAAAAAGTTTAGGGGTGATCCTTTATTAATTTCATCGGTGTGCCTTTTTTGAACACAGTCATTATTAAGGAATCCAGACCGGTTTTTGACTCCGAAGCTCTGATTCTTTTTTCTTAGTATCCAAACGATTATCTAAAAAAATATATAATGGCCTATAGTACTGGAGTCGCCAGTAACTTTCGTTTACAATATGAAGTCATCATTGTTAGTATTAGACAAGTGAAATCGCATGTTTGAATAATAGATATCTCATTATATGTTTTATGTAATACACTTAGAATATGCACAATTTAAGTACTCACATTATAAAAATTTTAAAGGTGATACTATGAGGTAAGCATGAAAGGTTGTAAGCGGAGTGAAGTGGTGTGTTGCGGTGAAGTGAAGTAAAGAAGGGATTTGACGGCGGTCAAAATATATTGAAATGTCCGATACATCTCAAACAATATTTAAAGTGAAAGCCAATTCTACTAACATAATTGTGACATTATCGGAATCGAAACATATGGCAATATCATACTGATTCGGTTTTATGAGGTATAGTCGAAGCTGAATCGAATCGATAACGTTAATAAACGTTTTACATTAGTGGGCATCAGAGGGCATCCTGAGCTCTTTTCATTGTATTTGTATTATTATGTATATTTTTCGAATTTTATTATTTCTAAAATTTTATTAACAAGTTTTGTTTATGTTTTAGTTATTTAAGTTTCATTTTTAACTTGTTATGTCTTTAATTGAAATTTTATTATTTATAATTTTAGCGGTTACGACGTTACGGTATGAGATGGGTGCCATGGTTTCCTATAATTGAGGGAGTACATAGACATTTAACTAGTCTATATAAGCTTGTAATGTGGATTCCTTGTTCCTATTAAAATAAAATAGTATTCACATAAAAAGAGCTATTGAAATGCATGCTTCGAATTCACTAGTTTGAAATAAAATTCTTTAACTAATTTACCTTTTAAATTGACGTAAGTCAAACTCGCCGGTACACCTTTCCTCCATCTGGGGACCGTGATGAACAATTTATCGCCATAGATCTCTAGACCCATAGGCATGTTATTCTCTGGTATGAAGGTCCCGCTATCGATGGCCTGCTGCCGAGCCTCGGGGGTGAGGAACTCGAAGTCCAACTGCTTCCATTCATAAATGATATCCAGCTGTTCCATGCAGGTACTGATGTAGACCAGGTGGAGTAACACGAGGGATTTTATACCCCCCATTTTAGCTGTAACAAAATATATTATAGACTTAATTATTTAATACTTTAATTATGTTGTAGAACTTAATTATCTTATTAACTGTACATATATACTAAACAAAAGAAACCCACTTAAACACTTTTAAAAATAACAATAAAAATAACTGGTGGTTAAATAGTTGATCAAAGATAATAATAATATTATAAATACCGTAATCTATGTTATCTGTGGCATTTAACAAGAGACTGAAATATAATAAATATTCTAATGCTGAATTGTTACAAAAGTATCCTTGATGTTATTGCTTAATTGCATTTAATTGTTCACTTTTGTCCATTTCAAGAAACATGCCATGAATTAATTCAGGGTTATATGATTTTTTTTTAAACTGTTTTAGTCGTTTTGTGATTACAATAAAATAAAAAATATTATGCTAACAAATTCAAGAGTCGTTTAATACGTCGACCACCTTTCTCGACAGGGCGTTACCGATAAAGATGCCGTTCGGAGACCTTACCCCCTGGGTCTGTAGGTTAGCGGAGAAGTGTCACAGGTCACTTCAGCTCAGTCTCTTGTCCCGGACCGCATTTAACAGGCGAGGTTGCATCGTGATTGCATAATTACGTAAAAAACTTTCAAAAATAAGTCGAGAGTTCCCTTGGTCTTGTATTATTCAATATATTTATGTGAATAAAAAAACTTTTAATATGTAACTTTAGAAAAAAAGAGAACAATTTCGAAAACACAGGATACTTTGCTTATTTATTTCTAATATAAAAAAAAATACAGGTCCAGGTTACACAAGAAACGCTGAATGAATGAATGGAATGATTTTTTTTTTAAATACATTGCTAAGAGATAAAAATATTAACTAAGATAATAATGGTTTATATTTTTTGTATATTGATATATTGGAACGATGTTTTCTAATTTCATTCGGTTATTACTTTAATTTGGTTTTATTAATCGACTTTTAGTGACCGCTTTGCGATTGTCAACAATCATTAGCCTGCAAAATAATGATGGTTATCGCGCGAAGTGGCCGTGTTTCTATTTACATTCGCTTAGAAGTCAAATAAAATGTTGTAATCAAAGAATCATTTACTGTACAACTTCAATACTCTGGTAATATTGACTATTCGTTGATGCACTTGTAAACAAAAGATAATAACCTCTAAATGTTATCTTTTCGTAATTATAATTAAAGATAAGTGATGAATAATTCAAACAAATAAACATTTATGCGTATTAGGGTCAAATGTGCAGTATTTTTAATCGATTTAAAATCGAATTTAGAATTTTTTCATCTGTAAAATAAATGACGGATATTTTGGCGGGCTTTTACCAAAAAAAAGTTACGTACGGTGGCGGCATCATTATTTGTATGATGGAATATTCTCACAATAAAAACATTGTATCATAGTTATATGTCACTAATAAATATATTTATCACAACGATAAATCATTCTCATATACATAATTAAGTTTGACTTTGTAATTGATATTAAAATAAATAATTGAAGTGGCTTAAGAGTTTATTACACTAGTTGTTTTACGACGGAATATAGTTGATCGTATTATACCTAACTGGTATAAGCAACTTTGTCGTGAAATGAAACGTTTCTTATGTTCGTTTACAATGTTACACATCAAACGTTGTCTTTTATTCTGAATTTAATATTCTCATTATGCCCAATAAAGTTTTACTTTAAAAAAAGAATCGTTTCTCTTCGGTTAGTTGTATTGAGAGAGCTTGGATACTATGGAGCCCAGCAACCGCAATTCTATAATACTATTTAGCCAATGGTAATAGCGGTTTCCATCAAGTGAACTATATATCCACCAATCAAAAACGATAAAACGATAACGAACCGGGTACGCAGTGAACAGTTAATACACACTTTATATTTATTAAATCCTTTCCCACGCTCTGCCCGGCTCCCGACTGCTTCCGCGTTTTGCAGAGAGCGTTGAACGTTCAAACAAACAAATGGCTATTATGTAGAACAAAATGTTATTGCAATCGAAAGTACTAAGTAAATAAAAATCACTTTAATTTGACATAAGTTAAACCTTATCACACACAATCAAAAATATATACCATATGTATACAGAAGCACGGATCGTTCGTATTTATTGATTTCCATACAGATCATATAAATTTACATAAACATATAATTAAATATGTATTTAATTTTATAACAGTTCGACCATAATGATCTTACAATCACAGTGATTGCAATCTAATACACTACTACTACACATTCATAGCCGTCTAATTTAAGCGTCTGTCTGTGATTTCGAAATAACATTATCACGTTAATATGCTGTTTCCAAGTTACACGTGAACCATTTTATTTTTAAATTTTAGACTACCGGTAGTTCCTAATAATTTAATTATTTTATACGTATCATTAAAATAGCCATTAATATTAAAATGGGAGGTTTTAAAGGATTTGCTAGTGGTTAAATATTATTGTCAGATTAAATAATAACCGGGGCATTAAACAACATACCCAGTAATACTACCATATGAAAAGACATATGGTTTAAGAAGTTTATTTCTCATTAAGAACAAAAGTTCACTTACACGAGAAACTAATTACATTTTTCTTATATCTATATTATAGTTATGATTATCGGTGTCTTTTTATAAAAACAAAAGTGAGTATACACATATATATACATATATATTCAAATCAATTTTTGACAGTGTTTTTTCAGTTCGGTCTTAAAAGTTTCAAAAGATTTTTCATTAATAATTTTTTTAGGTAAGCTATTGTATAATAGTGCCCCGTTAAACAATATGGTTTTTGAGCCATAACTTATTGGTCTGGCTTTCGGTAATTGTAATTTGTATTTGTTTCGTGTATTGTATTTATGTGATTTTGTTTTAAAGGTTACTTGTGTGTGTACTGAACGTTAATAACTAATGGGTCTACTTCGGGAATCTTTTTATTTTTTGCAGTAAAAACCATATAGGAGGTTTTAGCAACATTTATCGCAAGCAAATTATACTGAAACCACTCGTTTAGTGTATCGAGATCAGTTTGAGCATCCGACATTGTCTTATAAAATGAATCACCGAAATAAAACAAGCATGTGTCATCTGCATATAAAGATATTTCACCGATCAAACCCAAATTACCAATATCATTTATGTAGATCAAAAATAATAGGGGGCCTAGGATCGATCCCTGTGGTATTCCAAAGACGACTTCACGAGCACTACTTTTAAAATTTTGATACATCCAACAAAGACATATGAAAAGACATACAAAATATTATACTGATAATTTTTCTGGTAACGGTCGTTTTAATCTACAAATGCGAAAGTGGCTCTGTCTATATGTCTGCCTGTTACGTTTTCACGGCTACACCTAGATTATGAAGCAAGCTTGAATCCCAAGGAATACTCTCATACCAAATACCTGCTTCACCCACCGAAACGCTAGCGAAGCCGAGGACGAAAACTAGTTAAAAATAAATGTTACTCACACTGAGCCTGAGCATGTATGCAGTTGACTCATTTATAACCGTGCAAAGCCTACATATTCGTGGCTATAATTACACACTAATCAAAATAACACTATTTCGTATTCAACTACGCACCTTTGAATCGATATACAGAATTAAATTGAATACAATCGGTTAGCAAAGTAAGAACATAGTAATTAATGAAAGCATTATATGTAAGGTTGGAGTCAAGTTGAATAATAATAATAATAATATCCTGGGACTTTATTCACACAAAGCCATCTGATCCCAAACTAAGCAGAGCTTGTACTATGGAAACCAGACAACTGATATACTTACATAGACTACTTTTCTTTTGTAAATAAATACTTATATAGATAATTACACCCAGACTCAGGACAAAAATGTATGTAATATGCTTCTCTCCAAACCGGTGATAGTTTTCACTTATTAGCCACCAGATGACAAATATTATTCGTTCCTTACATCACCAATGCGCCACCAACCTTGGGAACCAAGGTGTTATGTCACTTGTGTAATTTAACAGGCTCAATCACACTTTAAACTGGAACACAACAACACCACTTACGTATTGCTTTGATGAAGCATAATGTGGATATTTTTTTTGGAATTAGTAAAAATATTTTTATAGGACAATATTTACAGTAAATTATATATGGAATTTTTAAAACATTTTATTTTTTTATTTTACAGGTAGGCGCGTACGAGCATATGGGCCACCTGATGGTAAGTGGTCACCAACGCCCATAGACAATGGCATTGTAAGAAATGTTAACCATCGCTTACATCGCCAATGCGCCACCAACCTTGGGAACTAAGATGTTATGTCCCTTGTGTTGTAATTACACTGGCTCAGTCACCCTTCACACCGGAACACAACAATACAAAATACTGCTGTTTTGCAGTAGAATATCTGATGAGTGGGTGGTACCTACCCAGACGTGCTTGCACACAGCTCTACCACCGACCTTATTTTTTTATTTAAGATAGTTACACCATCGACTTATCACTAAACACTTAAAATTAACAAATTAAACAGGTACTCATACGAGGTGATACGTCTTTAAAGGCGTAAACAGCATTAACCATTGTAACAAGAATAATATAAACCAAACTAACCAATATAAAAAAAAAGAATTAAATCCAACCTTAACTACTAATACAACAGAATTAATCTATATCTATATCTAAATATCTGATGAGAGGTATGTACTCAGATGGGCACAATGTTCTACCACCAAGTAGTCAATAAGTATATGCTTAACATAATAAATTAATTTGAATTTGAATGAAATTGCATAATTTTGATTCTATACAATTCCTTCTAATAAAAGTAAAAGTTGGTATATATTTCCTACTGCTGGGCAATGGCCTTTTATTCTGTCAATGGCTTGGAGCAGATTACATCCCGATGCTCCAACACCATGGCATCAATCCTTTTAATAAAGCGTCGTAATAGCAAACAGGAGTGGAACGGATTTTGATTTAGGGATTCATTTAGAACTAACGAAGTGTGGGAAGGAGAGGGGTATAGGAATGAGGAGAAGAGAAAACATTTAAATTGTTGTTAGTAAAAACGATTTATAGACCTAAACGGTCATTCCGAAACGTAGTAGATTTTTGACTTCGTAGTGTATGCTCTTGGCCCTAATGACCGTGATAGCTTCACCGGACGAGAGGGCGCGTCACAAATATTAAGTCCGATGTTGTGGGAGCCCACTTAAGTGCTCAGAATATGCGCGACCTTTGAATCTGAATGAATATTACATAAAATAAATGAAATTTTCTAACTATTGAAACTATTAAAGATTTTGATGTGTTTTAAACGCGACTAAGGCCTTTTACTGTCGATACCAAAAAGTCACATGATCAACTCATGTGATTTGAGATAAAGGTCACCTCGACCATTTGCAATTTATATTTTAAAACATATTAGAAATGCTTATAATCGCTAAGCGTGGGAACGACTTTGTGGTTCCTTGTAACTAACGCTCACAATTCTAATGCCAACGACCAAAATAATCTTAATAATTGAATATTTGTATGGTTGTAGGACGATTGTTTAAACTTATTCAAAGTTACGAATAATTAATTTAGATTTAAGATTATTAACAGCTGTATGTGCACCCTATATCCCTTTTCGGTATAAAAAAAATCCAGCTAAGTTTCTTTCGCCGGGTTTCTCAGGTCTGAGGTTTTTATTTCCGAACCGGTAGTAGATTTATGAAAATCAATAAGCAAGTGTAACACACACACACAGTGTGTTCTATGTTGAATAAAGATTATTGATTTTGATTTTTTTAATTTGGTACCCTAGACAACGTTAGTGGTGTTCTGTTGAATAGTTAAGGCGTGAAAGCATAATGTGGATATTTTTTTAGGAATTAGTAAAAATATTTTTATATGACAATATTTAAAGTAAATTATACATGGAATTTTTAAGACATTAAATTTAAAACCCTACCGGTTACGAATCTAAGTTCTAACGAGAAGAAAGATCCAGAAAATCAGTGGTTTCTTACTATAAAATACGAGTAAATTTAAAAAAAGTAAATCATTTACGCACAGCGCTTGTACTAGAATCAAAATAGTTTGAAAAACTAGCCCCATCAGTTGAGTGGCACTGTCAAATTCAGTTGCCAGATTTTAGTTCTCCTCAGACCCGATGTGTTTATTTCCAAAACGGTAGTATATTTTTGACAATTAATAAGCAAGTATAACGCTTCTATATTGATAATGATTTTTCACTTTGACTTTAAACTTGACGCGTATATCAAATCAAATGAAAATCTTTTTTGCAACATAAAGAGGAGAAGAGGCCTTAGCCCAGTTTAGCTTAGCAGTGGGACATTCACAGGCTGTTACTGACTACATAGATTAATTAGAAAATATTTACGGGACTCAACGCGAAATGGGTTTCACGTCTTAACTTGTTGTGTACATTAGACGTTAAAGAATTCGAGCTCATTAAATGGCGACAAAGTCACGGCAATATCTAGTTTTAAATAGAATAACAAGAGAAAATACAGTACGTATAACGATATCTTCGTTCAATTAATCCGACTTGTAAAGTGGTTGACTGACAGTTTACCTTTAAAAGGGTTACAGTGTAGTATCATTAAAAGCAAAATAATGTAATTTAAAATGTTGCGAATCATACTGGTGATTTGTTGATTGTAGGTTTTAACGAATATTGAACAATACGAAACGATTTTAACGATTGTTATTAAGTGTGACATACAATCATATGGAATTCACGCTTGTCACGTCAGTATCAGGTATTTTTTACTGATTTTATTATAACACTGACATTATAATTTAATTTATCATTTTTAAAAATTCACGTTAAATTTTTTTTATTCGTCTTTTATTCCAAATTATATTTTTTGTTCCGTTTGCAGTTGAAAAGCTTGGACCTTGGAGTAATAATGCAAAAAAAATCATCCAAAATATTACACCCAGTCTTATTGCCTCTACTGGTGACAGGAGGACTGGTTCATTTTTCGCCCAGAGAATCGGAATTGCGATTCAAAGGGGAAATGCTGCTAGCATTCTTGCCACCATTCCATGCGGTCACGATTTATATAGTAACTGAGTTTAATTTTTATTTGTATTTATTTAAGGCTTTAATGTAGATAAAAATTGAATTAAGTTTTACTTATAATTCACATGCATATTAGATATATTATAATTGTTTTATAAGTTCATTTATAAATGTTTTTTATGTTATAAATGTGCTTTTACAAAGAAATAAATAAAACCATTTTCGCATCTTCTGATTTAAGTTTTATGTATATTGGTTTAGTCGATTTTTCTGTTTGACAATACAAATAAATCCCTTATTTATATAAATACATAGACAGAAGAAGTTAAATACAAACCTTCTTTATGCCATTATATATACTATATATAGATACATAGTTATCAAGTTACTAATGCGGCGGTATACTTAATACCGCTGCATTAGTAGTTTCCGCGCGCACTTTCCTAAATTTTAATTATATTAGTATAAGTAGAATGAACTATAAATACGATGCTAGCCTTGATATGATACAATATATAAATACGAACGTATTACATGTATAATTATTCATTATTTAAATTTTCAACCAAAAAATATTAAATATACATTAAATATATATTATATGTAGCAAAAAATTTATCCCGGAAAATTTGTTTTGCTAATTAAATGACGATAATTACATGGCAACACAGGTGCGGGCAATAGCGCTCGATAGCTCTTACCTATCGGGTAGCTAAGACACGAGGTCATGACCTCAGTAGTCCACGTTTTTACCACCAACAGTGTCGTTAAACACAATTAATATATTTTTCTAAGTAATTCTTTTGCTATTTTAAAAATTATTACATAAAAAGAACCGACACACGATACCTAATAACCACTTCACGGGTCGGACACGAATTTTGTTACATTCTGTATAATGAACATAAAAGTTATATAATTTTATTTAAAAAGATACTAAGAGAACTAGGACAAACTATAAAGGGATTTATCTTTATAGTTTTTCTTTGTATAGACTTTACTAGAATCATTTGCAACGTGCTTGGCATTGTAATGTCCTGTCAACCGCGAAGGTATGCTATGAGTTACGACATACATACATACAGTTTGAATGCATGCAATGCTTGTTATTTAGCTAGGCTATCTAGAGGTTTAAATTTGCAACACCTTAGCCAGTGGCGTAATTATACCAGCTGAGGCCCGTGGCAAATCCATTGCATGGGGCCCCTCAAGGGCGTAGCTACCAAAGATACGGGGCCCTCAATCTGAGTAAACAAAAATTCGTAAAATGTTATTGAAAATGACAATACAAAGAAATCATATAAATGTTAAGACACTTCTGAGCTCAGGGCATCTCGGACCGGGGCGGGGCCCCGTTGGGTAGGGGGCCCATGGCGTTTTGCCAGCCCTGCCACCCTATAGTTACGCCACTGACCTTAGTATTTACGATTTCTTTGAAACTATTAGAGAATTATGCAAATATTTGATATATGTTTTTGGTATTAAGCCCGCGTTTTGTAAAATATATTGTGTTGCGCAATAAAGTCCATTCCATAATGAGACTAGCCATCTGCGCGGGACAATACAGGGCACAAACATTTAAATAAGCACTCTATTATCTCACGTTCGTACGATGATGACACGCGTGCCCTCAAGGAAAAAACCCAATTATTCTTATTGACCCAACCCACGGTATCTCAGGACCACGTGACCCGTGGCTTTTATTAGGCCAGCCACTAGGCTAAGTCGAATGACCAATGAAACAGTCGCTTAGACGATCATTAATCCCCTCGGAGTTAGAGCAATTTTGATACCCGAATGATCTTGCTAATTTGTTTTCTTCTTAAGAATTCGATCTATAGCGAGTAAACAATTTAACAGTGGAACCGAGCGTGTCATATAAATGACACGCTCGGCTCGGCTTATTATAATATAAAAACGGCTAGTCTGTCCGCTTATCGCATTAAATTCTTGCAACGTCGTATAATTGACGGAATATACTATAAAACAATCGTTATTATCACTACGATAGTTGAACACGACAATTAAGTTGAAATAAAAGCAAATTGAACTGGGAATTGCGGTCCATTGTTTTGGTACAGTCATCATTTTTATAGGTATTTAATTATAAATATAATAACCTATTCATGAATACAATTAAACTATAACAATGCGAAAATAGTCTCATAGGAAAATTTACAATTCATTTACATAATTTCTATACATACGGACATACTTTGTTACATCTTCTTCAAATAATCACTTATTAATTAATTTATTTATTGTACCTACTTATTATGTCTTGACTGATTTTAGCGGCGGCGGCAAATAACAATGGCAACATCTCATAAGAGGTTAGTCAACTACGCAGAACATTAGTTCACAAATGTGTGCGCAAATATCGATGCACTCTTTATACCTTTTCTCTCATAACCCGATGGAACTGCAATCCGACAATACCGAAAAAAATTCAGGCGCAGGATAAACGGCTTTAAGTGCTTTCTGAGGTCCGGGAGTGTACACACTTCCAAATTCCAGATTCGAGCTGCCGATAAATGGTACAGAATCTTGCAGATAACCTGCGTCACCAAACTTGGAAACTAAGATATTTTTTCCATTTGATAGTGCACTGACTTATCCTTCAACCTTCAAACCGGAACAAAACAATAAAGGGTATTGCTGTTGGGGGTAGAATGTCTTATGAATGAGTGATACCTACCCAGACGAACTTACCCAAAGCTCAACCATTTATTAAAAGTCTTAGCTAACAGCTAAAAGGAGATGGAAGAAGTTAGCGTAGCGACATATGGCCGTACTCAAACATTTGCTTGTATCTTTGTTAGTCTTTTAATGAAATCGTAATTATATCAACCTTATCGTGACGGAGTACAATATAAAAATGTAATGGTATTTTCAAGTTATTGTCAAGGTTAATTGAAATATGACTGCTGTCCCCAAGCAAGGTCACGCCTTTCTATCCGTAACTTGTAACTAATTAAAGAACGTAAGTAGTAAGTACATAGAGACAATTTGTAACAAGCAATACATACAATATAATGTAAATTAACAAATCTATACCGAGCCGGTTGGCGTGGTTGGTAGATACTTGGCTTTCGCGCCGCAGGTCGTAGGTTCGATTCCCACCCAGGATATTTATGTGCATGCACATGTCTGTTTGTCCTGAGTCTGGGTGTAATTATCTATATAAGTATGTATTTACAAAAGGAAAGTAGTATATGTAGTATATCAGTTGGCTGGTTTCCATAGTACAAGCTCTGCTTCGTGTGGGATCAGATTAAATTGTGTGAATAATGTCACAGGATATGAGTTTACAATGAGATATTATAATTGTTATTCGAATCGAAGAATGAATGAAGGTAAAGAAACGTTAGATTTATATATATATACTAGCGTTTTACCCGCGTAGTTCCCGTTCCGTGGGAATACGGGGACAAAATGAAGCTTATGTTACTCGCTGATAATGTAGCTTTCCATTGGTGAAATAATTTTTAAAATCGGTTTAATCGTTTAAGCGTGAAAGTCTCACAAACAAACAAATTCACATTCGCATTTATAATATTAGTTAGGATTCCATTAGATGGACTAATAGCTCTGCTAAATTATGTACGATAAATAGTTATTAATTGATATATGTTTATTTACAACAAAAAACTGTTCTACAAAACCTTATGTGCACACTGCAATCAAATTATATTTGCACCAATTATTTCGCGAAAATTCAATGTCATCTTTATTTATTTGTGCTTACTTCTCTTGTTGTTATAACAGCCTTTATGTAATTTAATTGGTGCAGAACTATGTAGCTTCTTACCGGTTCTTCTGGGTATAATCTACATTCATAGCTTTACATTTAATATAATCTTGTAACAACTTTGTGCAAGCTCGTCTGGGTAGGTACCACCCACTCATCAGATATTCTACCGCAAAACAGCAGTACTTGTTATTGTTGTGTTCCGGTTTGAAGGGTGAGTGAGCCAGTGTAATTGCAGGCACAAGGGACATAACATCTTAGTTCCCAAGGTTCGTGGCGCATTGGCGATGTAAGCGATGGTTAACATTTCTTACAATGCCATTGTCTATGGGCGTTGCTGACCACTTCCCATCAGGTGGCCCATATCCAAAAAAAATATAGCGATCAAATTGCTTACAACATAATTTTCACTTTGAATGCCTAATAAATATATTTGGTTAGTTTAGAAATCTCGAGTTATTTGTATTAGACCTATATAGTATCTAATTATCTTCTGTGTTCCGGTTTGCAGTGTGAGTAAGCTCGTGTAATTACACGTAATTGCAATTGTGTGGTACATAAGACTCATACATCTTAGATCCTATGATTTTCATCGTATTGACAGTATAAGTAATAGTCTATGTGCGAAGATCGTCGTTAATAATTAATATAAATAACTAGGATGGACGTTTGCCTGTCTTCTTGATGAAAAAAAAAGTGTTAGTAGAAAAAAAAAATGAAAGGTTATGTAAGACGTATTCGAAATTCGAACGTAAAAAATAATTCTTATTATAGTATTGTTATAATTCATATTTACATCAGCGTAATTCAAAATATATATTGGAATTTCCAAATGTTCCTTGTAATAATTCCGCCATGAAGAACATTGGGTGTTCATATTGCTATAAAAAAGTATCTAAAATCATGAACTACACGGTTTCACTCGTTGTTTAAGATTCGATGATACGCTATTTTGATGCATATATCCTTTAAGTGTTACAATTATTATAATGTATGTTGCATATCACTATCTGTTATTGCACGAGTATCGATTTCAACCTCAAATATATTTATTTAAAAATATATACAACCTACTCAAACTATTTGAATTGTTTGCCTGCAAAAATATAAAATAAATAAGTTTATTAGAAATGAAATTAACGAAATATAATGCCTAGTATTTGTGAAATATTTTTATTTTATTTATATTGAATATTTAAAGAAATGATATTCAAATATATTGTTATAACAAAACTGAGAGTAGCTTAAAATTCAAGTGCATTTAAGTAATAACGTAGCTATTTAAATTATCCTCGAAATAATCACATTTATCGTTCAATTAACAGCAGACTGGTGACATAATACGTTATAATAACATTCTTAAAACATTACGATTCAACACGGATGCCTGATCCATTATATTTTATAGCCATTGTTATTATTCACATTTGAAAATCAACTTTAACGTAACATAATAAGAATTGTTTTGATATACAAATTAACAATTCGTATCATTTGTAAGTCACCGACATGGTTTTGAAATTCAGTTAAAAATACAAAATGTAAGATCGAGATCATTCATTCTATTTTTAAATTTAATTCTATATTTAATAGAATTAAATTTAAACAATTATTAATCCTAACTAATATAATAAATGCGAAATTGAGTTTGTTTGTTACCCTTCCAAGCCTAAACCACTAAGCCGATTTTAAAAATTGTTTCACCCATGGAAAGCTACATTATCAGCGAATAATAAGGCTACATTTTGTCCCGTATTGCCACGGGAACCCGAACTACGCTGGTGAAACCGCGGGCAAAACGTTAGTAAATATATACATATAACGTCTCCTTTACAACACAATCTTACAATTTAGTACCTACTAAGAATCCTTACTAACATTATCAATACGAATGTGAGTTTGTTTGTATGTTTGGCTTTCACGTCATAACTAATCAACCAACCATCATTAAATTTTGCATACACGTAATAAGTTGTCAGGAATACCTAAAAGTACATAGTAGATAACACCTCTGCCCCCATAAATAGATGAAGTCCGTTCATTATATTTAATAAAAAAATTGAAATATTGTTGTGTTCCGGTTTGCAGTATGGGACCTAGTGTAACATTTTAGTTCTCAAGGTTAGTGACACATTGGTCATGGATGAAGTGATTGATATTTCTTACATCACCAATGTGTGTGGTGGTGATCACTTAGCATCAGGTGGCTAATTGGCCAGTCCACCTATTACTTAAAATCTCACATCGTAGCTTTTTTTTATGTAAGAGGAGGCCAACGAGCTGAAGGCTCACCTGATGGAAAGAGACTACCACCGCCGGTGAAAGCTGGTACCACAGAGTGATTGTGCGAGACAGGAAATGCCTTAACGACCGCGCTGTTGTGGATTTCCAGACATCGAGGTGCTATTAATATTCTGGCCCGTAAGTAGCGGAGTATTTGGCTCAACACCGGCAAAGCAACGAGCGAAAACTAGTATCATATAATCAAGGATGTAATAAGGCCTATGTTTGTATGATCCTTAGGACGCTGCTGCGGCGCACCTGGTGCAGCACTCGCTATTGTTTCAATGTTCAAGGCTATAGAAATAGTTGTTAGCTATCCGCCCCAATTATAAATGTAAAACGTTTTTATTTCGTTATAAATTTAGATGATATAAAAGATTATCTACATTAGTAAGAAGGGAGACGAAGACATCCGCACGCCCAATAACGATTACTTATCTAAAACGGTACTTCTTTTTTGTTTTTGTTTTTTTCGCTGGAAAAACGCCTTGACGCGTTTCCCCCACATGAAGTGGGGGGTATGTGGAGCTCACCGGCACTGAAGGCGCCGGAATACCCACTAAAAAACCAGCGGTATCCTCTCCGTCTGGTCGGGGGGCGCCACGGGATCGCTTGCGCATGCTACCGTGACGCCCAAAATAAACGGCACTTCTGTGACTGTCTTAATTTAAACAATAAGTGATTTTTAGGCCAGCTGAGCCGCCCCCACGGCGGGCCTGGCAACAGTGGAGGCGGTACGTCCCCACTTGAGTCGCTGGGTCAGAAGGAAACGAGGCACGCTCTCGTTCAGGTTAACGCAGGTACTTACCGGACACGGATGCTTCGGTAAGTACCTGCACGAGATAGCGCGGCGGGAGGTGTCACCGTCCTGCCACGAGTGTGGTGCGCCATTTGACACGGCGCATCACACCCTGACGGAGTGTGCCGCGTGGGGGCCCCAGAGGCATTCTCTGGCGGCGATTGTAGGCGGAGACCTCTCCCTGCCGAGCATCATCAACGCGATGCTCGGAAGCGAGGGGTGCTGGTCGGAGATGGTCTCCTTCTGTGAAAGTGTGATGTCGCAGGAGGCCGCATAGGCGAGCCGGCCGTCGGAGCGTGCGCAAGCGATCCCGTGGCGCTCCCGTTAAGACGGGAAGGGTACCGCTGGGTTTTTAGTGGGTATTCCGATGACCGGGGCACACTCGGTGCCCTGGACATATGGCGAGCCCCACATACCCCCCCCACTGTTCCCGTGGTGGGGATACGCGTAATGCGTTTTCCCAGCGTAAAAAAAAGGCCAGCTGAGCCGGTTGTCGTAGTTAGTAGATACTTGCCTTTCGCGCCGCAGGTCGTGGGTTCGATTCCCACCCAGACATTTGTGTGCATGAACATGTCTGTTTGTCTAGGTGTAATTATCTATATAAGTATGTAATTACAAAAGAAAAGTAGTATATGTAGTATATCAGTTGTCTGGTTTCCGTGTTGCTGTGCTTAGTTTGTTATCAGTTGTTAGTGTCTGTTAGTTTGGGATCAGATGGCCATGTGTGAATAATGTCCAAGGATATTATTATATTATTATTATTATAACACAGTTGTCCATAGACACATACTTTGGAAGAACTTTATCGTCACAGCACTGCCAACCCTGGGGGTTGAAAGGTGAACACAACTATACTAAGTATTGCTGTTTGGCAGTAGAATAGAAGAGGGCTTACAGAAGACCCTACCACCAAGATACCTGAAAAAACAACACTAGGAGTTGTTACGAACCAATAATTGGATTAGAGACCAAGTTTTGAAACCAATAATTGGATTGTCTGTCCATGTGTTACAAGCCAAGTAACGTTGTGTCACAACGCTTGCATCGCAACCAGGATACTTCAGTATATTTCTATTTTATTGTCTAGAAATAAAAATTTTATTGCATCGTAGTGTACACAGTTAATTACACTTTCCCGGCGTTTAACTATCAAAAACGGAAAACAATAACCACTGGACGTTAATTTATGACTCTTAGCGGTGTTCATGTTATGAAATGGCGGGCTTAAAGTAACACAAGTACAGACAAATTTTCATGATTATTAAAAAAACGTGTGTATTTTATTTTAAATGAAGTAAAAAAAATGGCATACTGTGACGATTATCGCACGTAACGGATTTCGCGTTTATTTTCAAAGTTTGATTAAAAACTTTATTTGGTGATAAAACTGTTTGCAGTCAGAAGTAATATTAAGTCCTTACATATGAAATCAGCGTTTTGTCGTACTGATCAATTTGATCTGAAATATCTCCTCTTTGGTGAAGAATTCCAAATTCAAATTTATAAATTCATTTTGTTGGTACATTTGAGTTTTCACAACAGTCATTCATTTGTTTTTTCCTCATTATTTTTTTCTTGGGCGTCGCTTATTACCGCACAATGGAAAACATGAAATATCAGTATATTAACGAGTACGAGTTCTACCGTGGCACCAGTGCTGCAGAAATAGCCCGAAGGATTAATGATGTGTACGGCGCTGGTGTCGCAAAAGAAAGCACGGTACGTTTTTGGTTTCAACGTTTTCGTTCTAGAAATTTCGACCTTCAGAACCAACCCCGTGGACGGCCGGAGACCAAAGTGGAAAATTAAGAATTAAAGGCTATTGTGGAATCCATCACAAAGCACTTCAGAGATAGCTGCAGGCTTCGGGGTAAGTGATAAAACTGTATTAATGCACTTGAAGCAAATCGGGAAAGTAAAAAAACTTGAACGATGGGTACCTCATGATTTGAGTGAATCGAACTTGCAAACACGCGTCGACTGCTGTGTTACTTTGCTCAACCGACACAATAATGAAGGGATTTTAAATCGAATCATTACTTGTCATGAAAAGTGGATACTGTACAATAATCGGAAGCGCTCGTCGCAATGGCTGAATCCTGGAGACCCAGTCAAATCCTGCCCTAAACGAAAATTGACTCAGAAAAAGTTACTTGTGAGTGTTTGGTGGACTAGCGCCGGTGTCGTTCACTACAGCTTCTAAAATCTGGCCAAACGATTAGGGCAGATATATATTGTCAGCAACTGGAAACCATGAAGGAAGAACTAGCTGCTAAACAACCGAGATTGGTCAATCGCTCTAGGCCACTGCTGCTTCACGACAACGCAAGACCACACACTGCACAACAAACAACCACTAAGTTAGATGAGCTACAATTGAAATGTCTGCGACATCCACCGTACTCCCCGGACGTTGCTCCAACAGATTACCATTTTTTCCGGAATTTGGACAACTTCTTACAAGGAAAAAAATTCAACTCCGATGCGGCAGTCCAAACCGCCTTTAAAGAGTTTATTGATTCTCGCCCCCATGGTTTTTTTAGTTAAGGGATCAATGAACTACCTATGAGATGGCAAAAGTGCATAGATAACAACGGTGCATACTTTGAGTAATTAAATATATTTTACAAACGCCAATTTCATATGTAAGGACCTAATATTAACATACACATCAAACTACAATCAAAATTAAAGTATTTTTATTACAACTACTTATGAATCGTCAAGCGCTACCCCCGTTAGTATAAATAGGGAGCTAGCAGCGCGAATAAAACTGGCCGTAACTAATTTGTGTTGCAATACCAGAGCCATAATATCTAAAACTTATGTTATTGCTAAACTATGTCGAACAATAAAAATAGGGATGCCAAGTAATAATACAAAATAAAAATATATCAAATATGTTATATAATCAACCCGGCAAACGTTATCCGTCTTACATGCCAGTTATTTTTTTTAATCTATTATTTTTAAGGGACTTTTATAAGCGTCCTATATGTCGGCCCCATCGTTACACGCTAAATTAAATCAAAAATGGTTCAAAAAATAAGTCTAATTCAGTTTAAGAGAATCACTAACAAATTCATATATTTTAATTGCCAAAATACTCGAAGGTTTACTAAGAATAGAATTAGAAGCACCAATATTCATAAAATTTAAATCATGCCAGTTATGACGATCGGCTTAACGGTATATATTGAAGACTGCAACGCCATCTACTGGCTCATTATAACAAAATAAATAGTCTAAAAACCATGAAGAAATGCATGCATTTACAATTTTTTTTTTGGTGTTCGATGTTGTTTTCCATTATACTTAAGTAGTTGATTTTTTGTTATAGGTAGGTCGACGGGGACATATACATTAGCGATGTTAGAAATCAATGGTAAATACCATTGATTACATCGCCAATGCGCCACCAACCATGGGAACTATGATGCTATGTCCCTTGTGCCCGTAGTTACACTGGCTGACTCTTCAAACCGGAATGCAACAATAATAAATATAAATGCTTAGCGGAAGGACATCTAATGAGAGGATGATACCTACACATACGGGGCACATAAACCTAGTAAAAGATATACCAATATCTTTGAGATAGTTTTCACAGCCCTACGCTGAGGTCGCGTCAATGCAACGGTTACTATGTCGACCTACTTCATATGTCCTTACACAGTGTACAAAACAAATGAATCTATTACATTGAAATAAAATTACTTGACACGAGTGAACACAAACCAATTCATAGAATGTTGATTGAAGGTAACGAGATTAAAACCGCGAAAACGTTATTTGAACCAAATATTTCATTACTTATAATCAAGGAAGGCCCTTACAAGCACGTTCGAAACGTAATTTTCACCATTCAAATGTAATCTACCACAGATTCGGAATGTAGACCGAGAGACAACCGGCAAGCGACTTACCATTATCCACAAATTAAATAGCACAGTGCGTTAATAAATAACGCATAAGAAAAGGGCCTATAATAACGTATACATATTATAACATAAATTAAAAATCCTCCAAGAATTTTATATAAATACTAATAAGTTATATATATAATTTATTAATTGGTACCATTCTAATGAGCTCAAACACAATACATCTGTTATTGTGGAATTGGGTGTCCTCCTGATTCCAGATTAAACTACAGCGTAGGGGTAGCAATGTTACTTTAATATTTTGGAAATTATAGTATATTAGCTGTACACCGGAGTTTTACCCGCGTATAATTTATAAAAATATAATGAATAAAAATCAGCCTAGAACCTTCCTCGATAAAAGGACTATACAACACAAAAATATTTTTTTATTCGAACCAGTAGTTCCTGAGATTAGCCGGATCAAACAAACAAACTCTTCAGCTTTATATATTAGTATAGATAAAGATATCAGTAGCCAGTAGAAGTTGCCCACTCTTATATCAACTTGACAAGAACAAGAACATAGCTAAGAACAATCGATCAAGACACCATTCGAAAAAAAAGCGAAATCATAATCGGTTCACCGTTTAGGAGCTACGATGTCACAGACACAGATACACATGTTAAACTTATAACACACTTTTTTATCGTCGTGGCATAATAAAGGGGGGCTTTTCCAATCCAAAGCATGTAAACATATCTTATAATTTCTTTATTTTGGTTACCTTTTTTTTTTTTATTACCCGGGAGAGCAAATGACTCTACTCCACCTGATGGTAAGTGGTAGTAGAGTCCAAACGCGACGACGGCTAGTGCAGTCAGGACGAATGACATGCTCTAGCCGCCCCCGCCTTGTCGGCCCGCAAGATGCCTCTTCACGCCTCGTTTGAAGGAACCCAGGTCATAAGAGGAGGGGAACACGTGTGCTGGTAAAGAATTCCATGTTTTGGAGGTGCGACAAAGAAAAGAGTTGCCAAATTACCTAAGAAGTTTTATTTCCACTTATAACACGAACTCATTTTGAGAAGCATATAGAATTTTTTTTACTTGGTGGTAGAGCTTTGTGCAAGCTCGTCCGAGTAGGTACCACCCACTCATCAGATATTCTACCGCAAAACAGCAGTATTTTGTATTGTTGTGTTCCGGTATGAAGGGTGAGTGAGCCAGTGTAATTACAGGCACAAGGGACATAACATCTTAGTTCCCAAGGTTGGTGGCGCATTGGCGATGTAAGCGATGGTTAACATATCTTACAATGCCAATGTCTATAATCGTTGGTGACCACTTATCATCAAGTGGCCCATATGCTCGTCCGCCTACCTATGCTATAAAAAAAGCATATAGAAACTTTTTACTGTACATATTTACATTTGTATCAATGTTATAAGCCCACGTTATAGATACATATTTTTGAATACATTATTTACAAATATGCCTCGCAACAATCGGCTAAAAACGGTTTGCTTTACTCATGTTAAACAATCGATTGATATAACGCGGCCTACATATCTGTGCATAATCTTGAGTAAGATTTTACTTCTCTATTTGACCCACTAATGTGCAATAGCTAAAATAATTACAGTATTTAAAACCTGGATACTTGTAAAGTGGACTTATTTGAATTGCATTAAATTCTCGGTTAATTACTTTTCTCGGTAATTGGTATCAAAAACTTTAAAAAAATATAAATGTTAATTTACATTATTTTTTTGTTGTTATTGGGTTTTTGTTTCAAAGATTCTCAGTAACCCAGACTGGTACGTAGAAGTGTGTACACACCCAGGCCTTAAAAGCACTTCAAACTGTTGGTCTTGCGCCTGAGCTATTTCCGGTCGTTTCAAAATGCTGTCCCATCAGATTATGAGAGTAGGAGAATAGAGAGTGCACCTGTGTTTGCGCACACACTTGTGCACTATAATTTCTCCTGCGCAGTTGGCTAATCTCTCTTGAAATTGGCTGCCGTGGCCGAAATCGGTCAAGAGGACCATTATTATTAATTTTTTTTAATTATTTTATTTATGCACAACATGTCCTACGCAGTTGGCTAATGTCTCTTGCCAGGGGGACATCAGAATATTTATAATATAATTATTTGTACCCACACACACACACACACACGCACATTTTTCATGTAACGTATAAGTAACCGAGATGTCCTTGTTACTCTGACCTTAACTTTATCGCTACAAGTAGTTCTTACGGTTTTCCTTGATGTTACAAAGAGGAAACATGTTTCTCTTGAATTCCCGGAAATGAAGGAATGAGTTGAAAAACATGATATCCTTTTGATTGTATGCGATTAACTAATAAGGATAAACGTCTCGCCAAAGATGGGTGTAAGAGATGGTCCAATGGACAGAGTACCTTCATCGAAGTATAAAGGTTGAAACCATTGAGTTTTTATTTTTAAATAAATACGCAGTTTGGAAAATTAACCACTCGGTGGTATGTGGCTACCATCGGAGAGACATTGGCATTAGAACTAACAATTCCCTACATTGTTAAGATGTTATGCCTCTTGTGCCCGTAGTTACACTGGCTCGCTACTTCTAACCGGAACATATCAATTACTAATGATAAGTTTTAGTATGAATTAGTTATTTGACATATCGACATGTGCTGTTTGGTAACTGATGAGTGGATGGTACCACTCGAGCTTACACATATCATTAAATTACCACCAAGTAAAGTTTTTAAATTATAATTCATCACATGTTTCGCTTTATAGGAAAACACGTAAGAAAAGATTTTGTTAAAGGGATCGTGTGTCTCGTTTTATCATTGTGTACGTCATCAAAGCGGAAATCATGTGATGGATATTAATGGAACCTGACACAGTAATAAGTGTTGTAACATATTCCAATCATAGGACTTAAAAAAAAATAACTTTGACATTAAATTCAAATGAAATTAGTCGAGATCAAATTATTCTCAGGTATTTTTGAACAAAGATTGTAACGAGAATAATCGACAACTTTTATGGTTAATCTGTTCCACCAATTTTCATATGTACGTTAATTAAATGAATTGAATCGTGTTTATTATTTACACTGTATAAATATCGACGAATACTAACTCTATGCTTTTTTTAACTGACTTTAAATAAATTAATTTGTTTTCTGGGTTGTATATATTTTTTATGTTTGTTACCTCAGAACTCTATGAACCGATTTAGAAAAAAATGTTTAGGAGAAAACACTTCCCATTAAAATACTTCCCATGAAAATGTACCAAGTAAGGGTATAAAATATGTAATTAAATTTTTTATAGACTCAAACTTTATTTGATTTTATTTGGTTTTGTTTTTTAAAAAGGTAACAATTATTATATATATATGGTAGTTTGTAAAGCTCTATTTCTCAAGATTCATTGACATAAGATTTAATAGACCAAAATAACAATAACTTCAAGTATATTATTATAGAAACAAACACGATAGCCCGGGAAGATCAAGAATAACTTTAAGAATCTTATTATAGAATCTATATAGAAGATAGCCCGGGTAGGACTTTGCGAAATCGGAAGCTTGTTGTTATAAGTTTAACTTTACTTCTCGTGTTTATACAATGATTGTCACTGTCTCATTCATAAAGATATTTATTATTGTGAATATATAGAATAATGTTATAAACATATTGGGTAGATGAGTTAAACAAGAATAGTTCTGTGTTGACAACCGACTTATGGTGATATAATATTTTGATGGGTTTATTCCACGAAGCTGATTCGATGCGATGTTGATGGATACTAGTATGGCAGTTTTTCCCAAGATGAGTACCTTCTCTGCCAAGCGCAAGATGCATTATAAACACCAATTATATATAAACAGTAATAATGCAATATTCATGTTAAACACATGAAATATTTAGCGGTGTTTGCCGGATTTGATCGTCGGTTAAGATTCATATGTTCTAACCATACATCATGGTACCATCGAATGATGTATTCCTTAGAAAAAAGGCGTACCTAATATTTAAAAATATTATATCTATTATGAAGGTTTTCGACCTTTTTTATGGCCTACACCATTGCAAATACAGATTATACAAATATTTAAATTATGTAGTTATTTAAATAGTGTGAGGTGAACTGTTAAAAACTGGTTTAACCTCCATCGTACTGGAGGTCACATTGCGATGATAAATAATCTGAATTTCTCGGCTTGCTGTCTTTTTTTCCAATGTCACATTAGTAATGACAGAAAGAGAGAAACCACGTTTTTAACAAAACGCCCGCTAAACGATATTACAACTAGTCAATGAAAGCACTAACACCCTATCACGGCAAGTTACAAATATTTTGTTCAGAGTTTTAGAAAAAAAAAACACTTTTAACGTAAGATACATTTAACAGTAATAGTAAATTATAAAATAAGTATTGAATAAGAAGAACGAACTTTTAAAAAGAACTTCAAACATTGACATTTCCTTAACTTTTCTCATGACATAACAGAACCTTTTGACAATAATATGTAGTTAATTGATGTATAATAATTGTAATTCGTCATGCAACTGAAACGTATACCATAATAGTCTTTATATTTAAGACGATAATTGTTATATCTCTGTGTATATGATCTTAGTTTATTTACTACACGAGGGCGCGGCTGTGAGACTGATTCCGGAGTGCCCTGACCTACAAAGCTGTACTCTCACTTACAACTAGAGGTCGATACCTTTATTAATAAGGAAATATATTGCGATTTAGTATGTTATTCATATGATGATATATTATTTCCATCCTTTTTTGTGAAACATCTATTGGCGCTCCTTGGAGGTAAAACCGACACATATGACGCCCCAAAAGTGAAACAGCGTGACGGAATGGTTTCCAAACGTTCTCCTTAGGAGACGAGAAATCTCTACCCAGTACCCAAAACGTAACGCGTCAATGCGTTACTTGCATTTGCCGAGTATATTAAATTATTTACTTTCCGTTTATGTACGTTAAATGAAATAGGGGTTTTTATTCCGACGAATCAGTAATTAAAATTAATTATGTACTAATATACAAAACATTGCAATGACTAATTGCGCTACCAAATTCACCAAAATTGAAACGATATATAATTCAATTTTCGACTCTATACCCATAGCTGTAGTCTTATTTTTTATTTTATAATGTTAACAATGGAATTTACATTACAATAAAAATAATGGCTGCCATGCAGGGCTGTTTATGTCATATTTTTTTATGAAATAAAACTTTCATGTTACCTATCTTAGTTAATGAACAATATTATTTTGAACGATATTGTAAAACACTGGTTTTCTCCCGTGGCTTCCCCCGGATGTTAAGGGAGGAGAGACAGATGTTAGGTATACAAAAATAGTCTAGGTCCTTTCTTGAGTTTTAAGCTTGCTTCATATTAAACATCAAAATCGGTTCATTGTTTCAGCGGTGAGATCGTAACTGACCAATAGACAAAATTTGTTTACAAATATATTACGTGAAAAATTTCACCAATAAAAATTTAAAATTATTCACTTACAAAACGTAATTATTATAATTCGTATAAAAACATTCACAAGTTAATAAATCCGAAATCTAAATATTTGAAACTTGATTGGCGACTTATTAAAAACGAGCAAATACTGAATTCAAGTTTACTTAGAATTATGATTACACAACACGTGTTACATGTTTAATAATTATGCAATTACACTTGACAGCCCTGATTACATCATAGCAGATGTTTCGTTAATAGATAAATAAGTTATATTAATTTAAATGTTTGATCATTGTTATTTAAACTCATTATCCAACTACGCTTCAATAGGTAACACTCTAAATACCATATGCGAAACAAAGGCGATTTATAAATTATTTATTTAGATGTTGGCAAACCTTGGGAATAAAGCAATCGCTTCTCTAAGACTTTAGAACATCCTAACTAATATTATAAAAAAAATTTTTTTTATTTTTTTATTGTATAGTTCGGTGGTCGAGTATATGGGCCACCTGATGGTAAGTGGTCACCAACGCCCATAGACAATGGCATTGTAAGAAATGTTAATCAACGCTTACATCGCCGATGCACCACCGACCTTGGGAACTAAGATATTATGTCCCTTGTGCCTGCAACCCTGGCTCGCACACCCTTCAAACCGGAACACAATAATACAAAGTACTACTGTTTTGCGGTAGAATATCTGAAGAGTGGGTGATACCTACCCAGACGAGTTTGCACAAAGCCCTAACACCGAGTATGATGGCTTTGTGTCTAACTAACAATTAAAATGTACTTTATTGTAGACAGACAAACAAAGGGGCAATCGCTGAAAACGTTGACCACCTATATTACAAATTATAAATTTCTTGCGTACCAGAGTCATGAGACTAAGAAATTTGAATGAAATAATTTCAATAAAAAGTTCTAATGATAACTTACATGAATGATATATTTGTATTCAAGTCTAAGTTTAAAACTATTTAAAATATATTTTTATTAAAATTTCAGGAATCTAAGCTATTACATAGACTTTGCAAGTGACGATGAAGAGGAAAATTGGATTTATGAAAACTGTGCAGTAGGATTGGAGCAAGTACTCCCAGCGGGAGTGTATGCAAGCCAAGATGAAATTAAAGATAATGGATCGAAGGATTTGGTACGCAAGAAATTTATAATTTGTAGTTTTTAAGCATTTTATTATTATAAAATTAACCCATAGTGTAATTATAACTTATATTTGAAGCAATTTTTTTTTATTGTGGTATCTTTGAGCTAACATGAACTAGTAAAAAAATTCATACAGCAAAGTTACAGTCACAATTTAAAACACCTTAAACATGCCTTGTGCATTTTTAATTTTATTGAAGGTAAATTTAAATGTTGCCATTACAGAAACAGCCTACTAAAGAATAAATTTCAATGCAGTTGACAGATAAACATTTGAATAAATTTCCTCCCACACATGCATGATCCAACTACGCTTCAATAGGTAACACTCTAAATACCATATGCGAAACAAAGGCGATTTATAAATTATTTATTTAGATGTTGGCAAACCTTGGGAATAAAGCAATCGCTTCTCTAAGACTTTAGAACATCCTAACTAATATTATAAAAAAAATTTTTTTTATTTTTTTATTGTATAGTTCGGTGGTCGAGTATATGGGCCACCTGATGGTAAGTGGTCACCAACGCCCATAGACAATGGCATTGTAAGAAATGTTAATCAACGCTTACATCGCCGATGCACCACCGACCTTGGGAACTAAGATGTTATGTCCCTTGTGCCTGTAATTACACTGGCTCACTCACTCTTCAAACCGGAACACAACAGTACCAAGTACTGCTGTTTTGCGGTAGAATATCTGATGAGTGGGTGGTACCTACCCAGACGAGCTTTCACAAAGCTCTACCACCGAGGCTGTTTTTTTACGGCTAGGTTTAGAAAACGTTATCAAAAAAACCTTGATACACGTTATCATGAGTACAGAAAACTGAAAAGAACATACTCTATGTTCCCCAAACAATCAACTGTTTCGTTTCGGTTCTTCTTCCGAGGTGTTTGTTAAACGTGGTAAATTTCACTAAGAATTGATTGGCAATAAATCCTGCCGCTTGTGTAACGCTTTTACGTTGAATTAAGAATTTGACTTTGATTGTAATGTTATGCGAATATTTATATTTTGATTTACAAATCTGTTTGCCACTATAATCCGTGGAAATAGAAGAGCCGCACATCAAACTGGCTTTTCATAGCCTTCGAAGTTACAGACTTTTAGAGTTAGGGTTGCAGACGAGTTGGCGCCAGCAAGGGCTTGCTTCCACGGCGAGTTGGTGTGAGCTCGCGGGTCGCAGCCCTTTGGAAGCAGAGGCCGTGTCAGGTCAGCTCTAGATTGCATTCTGATGTTAGCGCGGTTAAGCGTAAACCTATTGTTATTGAAATTGGTGCGATAACTTATGCTTACTTCGGTTAAAATATAATTTTATTAAAACCTACTCGTAGCAACGCTGACGTTTGTGTCAATAACGCTTTCACCAGCCAAATAAATTCTCCATTAAAATAGCCAGAGGATAACCACTATAATTTTCATATGTCTGTTAATTTCGTTTGATTTAACCGTATGATTAAAATATATGATTGCAACTAGCATGTTTCCATCCAAGTAATCATGAGTATATAATATGTCGCTTTATAATCACCCATTCATACACCGTCAATGAGCATGTTCGATGAAAAACTAAGGTGGCTTCCTTCAAACAGGAGCACAGAATACAGAGTATTAACACATTCTATCACATTCAAATGCGAGTCCGTGTGAGTGAATGTGCGTGTTACGTGTGCATTTGTATAATATGCTAATTAACATTATACGGCACTTTATAGTTACCTTATAGTGTTAAATAGCACACATATACAGTGTACAACCTTGCAACCCGCTTGGTTTACCTCTAAACACTTCTCGTTATTTTATTAGAATATAAGGTAAGGCCTTTGTTCAACATTGATACATTTACATTTTTCAAATTAAGAAACTAAAACTAACGGTCGCGAATTTGTCAGAGTGGTTTAGGCGCAAAATATTTTTCTTATTTTAAAAATATTTGTTTATTTTTTATCTTCATTGGCTCAAACGTCTAATTCTGCTCGAGTCGATTGTGTTGTGACGATGTTGACAACATTCTTACAATAAATAAGATATCTATATGACGAAACAAAAAGATTAAAATCTAAATTCTCCCGTATTGTCAAATGTTGTGTTGTTTATTAGTTTAAGTTGTTAATTTTAATTATTTAACGATATGTTAATGATTTATTTGTTTCAATAAATAAATCATAGTTCAGTTTGTAAATTCGTAAATAATGATTTAGTCAAGGAGCCATTTCTACTAATTAATAACGGTTACGAAACGTTACCGATTCAATTCCGATCTAACTTCCACCGAACAGCAACCGGATCGTTGTCAGTGGAATTCCTATTCTTCCTAAACGGTTAAACATCAACGATAACGTTACGATTCGATTGCGATAAAGTGACAATTTTGTAATAGAGTTGCCCCCTCCAGAACATTGCTTTTATGCCTATATGTAAAAGTTTTTTTTTTTTAAATGAACACTAAGTTCAAATTATATTATAAATACCAACACATCATTGTTGATGTTGTACAAATTAGTCTCACTCGATCATCGTGACCGGACGATCAGTGTCATTCATATATTTACATATTTTATAAAATACTTCTCACTAACATGCAAAACAAACAATATAATACAAACATTGATGGAATTTTATAAACAAACGTGTCTATCCATTTAAACGACATATTGAAAATCGGTTTCCAAAACTTCGAGCGAGAAAATGAGATGTGATCACGGTGAGAAGTACTCACAAATATAACAAAAATTGAAGTATTTGCTATGCTTTAACAATGTGTACTTGTAATTCGCGATTAAACTTTTATACTTAGAAAGACTCGGTGGTAGAGCTTTGTGCAAGCTCGTCTGGGTAGGTACCACCCACTCATCAGATATTCTACCGCAAAACAGCAGTACTTTGTATTGTTGTGTTCCGGTTTGAAGGGTGAGTGAGCCAGTGTAATTACAGGCACAAGGGACATAACATCTTAGTTTCCAAGGTTGGTGGCGCATTGGCAATGTAAGTGATGGTTAACATTTCTTACAACGCCATTGTCTATGGGCGTTGGTGACCACTTACCATCAGGTGGCCCATATGCTCGTCCGCCAATCTATACAATAAAAAAAAAAAAAAAAAAAAAAAAAGACTTTCTATCGACATTACGTAATATATGTTATATAAATAGAATATATGTACATGTTTCATGAAATATTAATATCATCTTACATAGGTACTTGCTTAATAACATTGGTCTTGTTTTTGATGCCATGAATTTAACCCCAGATACGCGAGACGAAAGATATATTCAAATATTTGTATAAGCCTCCTTCACCACCAACTCCTAATAATTTCGGTCGTGACGTCAGTGTTTTTTTTTTCTTTTAAATATACATATTTTCCCTCACTCTCATAGTTCAATGGAACAGAATGGACTTAGCGTGTTACGATTGTGTTTGACTAACAACTTTCCAGGTTTATTAGGTTTGTGGATCATCAAAAGGATTGTATCGTCCCCTAAGAAACCCTTAAGAAGGTAGACGCGCGAAGCGAAACGCGGATATTTGGGAATTGAACGCACCTTGAAAATGAAATCTTCAATAACTCAGATATTACTATGGGACAGAGAATTGTTGGACTAAATTGGCAGCAAATGTGCTCTACTTTAATCCCTTGCAAGGAATATATCTTATACCCTGTCACCCTGTATTCAAATATTCATCTGGAATAACTTATACGTTAATATTGAATATCTTGTAATCAAACCTATGAACATGTGCCACTTGTAAGTCCCAAAAACATTTTGGAAACAGCCTATTGTGAGTAGGTCAGATGAAAATATTTTTAAAACTCTTCATCATTTCTCTCCGCTTAAACATAGCAACAGACTTTAAAAAGGCTTAATGCTTTTGTTTTATACTGCTTAGTTAAATAAAGCATTTGATTTCTTTAATTTTTTTGTTGGAAGGCAAACAGACTTGGCTTTGTGTGGAAGAGGTCGCCATCGTACCTAGCATGCGATTCGGTGTTACTCCGAAAACGTACCAATCATGGAATCTAATATATTAACGGGTCCTATGTGCAGAAATATAGCATAATATATTTTTTTCTAGTATACTCTTTAGAATAGTTATTTTAGAAATTATAGCAACACAAAATGGTCCTATGCAGGGTTAAAAGAAAATGCGATTCAACATAGAAATGCAGCTAACATTCTCACTGTTTTGTATTAGTAAGTTAGTAACAGCCTGTGAATGTCCCACTGCTGAGCTAAGGCCTCTTCTCCTTTTTTTTGAGGAGATGGTTTGGAGCTTATTCCACCACGCTGCTCCAATGCGGGTTGGTAGAATACACATGTGGCAGAATTTGAGAGATTTGACACATGCAGGTTTTCTCACGATATTTTCCTTCACCGTCAAGCACGAGTAGAATTATAAACATAAATTAAGCACATGAAAAATCAGTGGTCCCTGCCCTGGCTTGAACTCACAATCATCGGTTAAGATGCACGCGTTCTAGCCACAGAGCCATTTCGACTTATTTCTTTAAATCTCACTATTTAGTTAAATTCTATTTCATAATATGTATATATAGTCACTTTTTTATAGAAATCGACTATAAAATACATAACGATTCGTCAATTTTTTCGAATTAATTATAACTTATTACCAAGTAATTACTTTCATAATATATTTTTTTTATATACGAAACATAACCTGTTAAGTATACACTTCAAATTTATTTTAATATTTATGTTTATACCATAATCTTTTTAACACCGTATGCATATAGTTTATCAAGACTGCCTCGTTGGTCTAGTGGCTAGATATAAGGCCACAGACCCGGTGGCCCTGGGTTAAATTCCCAGTTCGGGCCAAAAAATAGTTATTGGGGTTTTCTGTCAGAAAATTTTCAGTAACAGCCCGGATTCTGGAAGTTGGAAGTGTATACACTCCCGTGCCTCGGAAAGCACGTTAAGCCGTTAGTCCTACGCCTGAACTTGAACCTTTCTGGTCGTGCCGGATTGCCGTCCCATCGGATTATGAGAGCTAAGGAATAGAGAGTGCACCTGTGTTTGCGTACACACTTGTGCACTATAATATCTCCTGCGCAGTTGGCTAATCTCTCTTGAGATCTTCCGCCGTGGCCGAAATCGGTCAGGAGGACATTATATTATTATTATTATAGCTTATCAAATTAAATAACTTTCGTCGCTAGTAAAGTTATTATTGAAATCGAATTGTTTTTAAGATAAGCGGTTACAAACATTTACTGTTTTATATTAAAACTTATAATTTTCACTTTATTACTTAAAGACGTATAATATAATTGTAAAGCAACAAAACAGGATAGCTTCAAGGTTAGGTATAATAATTAACTTAATGAAGCGATCATTACAATGTTATATTTATAATCTAGAAATTATTATAGCATGTTTTATTCAATACAGATAAAATAACGTCAGTACAGCCTTAATTTCGATTGTCTTTTTAGTGAAAACTATTATTTTAATGAATTACAGAATATTTTATAATACTCTATGCGCCATATATTATCTGTTCGACTTACTGTTGACTTAAAGAGAATGCCTTTTGGTTTTGGCCTTACCTACGTCCTCCTTTACTATATATATTTAAAAAAAAAATAGATCAACTTAAGTCTCTATATTGTGCCTTGTGTTGCTTTATTTAACATTACTTAATATTATTTCGCTTTCCTATAACAATTTTGGTAGGCTGTTTAGAAATTATTATTTTATACCGATTTTTCGAAATCAACGGACTCTTTGGAGGTGACCGTGACACCTACACGCGGCTTCCACATCAATTTACCATAATTAGTTACTAAATTCAAAATAAATTATAGATTTTGAAATATGACGCTCGTATATTTTTATAATTTCGCTTAATCTTAAACATTTGTTTGTTCCGATGTTTGTTACTCAATCACGTTCTAACGACTAAGTTTTGAGGCGATGAAGGATGTTAATGAAATTTGGTATATCTTGTCGTAAAATATATAGATCTTTTTTTTTATTTATATTAAAAACACAGTTCAGGACTAGCGAGTAACAAATTGTATAAAAATGCCTGTTAGAGAAAAGATTTTTTTTTAAATCGTACTTTATCTATATTAACGTAAAATATTCAAATACGTAAATCGTAACGTTTTGTATAATATATTAATTTATAATGTATTTTGTATGTTACTTATACACTTTTCTTTCACTGTATTAGGTAAAAGTAAATGCGTTCTATAATGCGGGCGTCCATAAAATTCTTGTTCTTAGTTTCACAATACGACAACAAAGCGTTTAATAAAACAAATGAAATCCAGCACCTACATATTATGTCAACATAATTTTTAACAAACATTTTTTTTTTAACCGGCCAATTAATATTGTTTTAAGAATTTTAGAAACGCGTTTTGTGTTTCTTTAAATATGATTAAAAAAACTGACTTTTGAGAAACAGCATTCAAAAGAATTTCTCAGTTACCTGCAAATGTTTATGCTAATTTTTTTCCGTAGTTGAATCATATTTAGATAAACTGCAAACTTGTATAAAAACGTTTAAAATATAATAATATACGAATATAATACAATAAGTAAATATACATACCGTTTTTACACAGGAATGTAAAGTTAGCCACAGAATCACCGAGTATACTACAGTTATCACAAACACTAGCGGTCGTTCTCGAGCGCGCATGTAAACTGGTAACCCACTCCTTGATTGTCAATTTGTTGGATTCGTAGTGTGACCACACAGCTCGGGAATGATTTTTTTAATTAAAAAGAAATAAAATATTATTTAAGCGTATGGCAATATTTTTTAACTACAATTACAGTAAAATTTCAAAGTTCAACTGAGTGCAACGATTCTTTGTGTAACGTTTGAATAAAACGCTATTAACGCAAAAAGCATTAATTACTGCTATGCATGAAGATAATGTTCTGAGTTGCACGACCTTTATTTTTATATAGTAGTTAAATAAAAATACAATATTATTCTTTATACATCTTGCAATTTTTGTATTAACTCTGTAACAATATAATTTATTGCTTCTTTGTCTATCAATTGTATTTAAAATAAAACTACTTTAAATTAAGTTAATTACGTAGCGGACGGAGGTATAACATTTACTCTACTGAGCTGGTAGAGCTTTGTGCAAGCTCGCCTGGGTAAGTATCATCCACTCATCAGATATTCTACCGCAAAACAGCAGTACTTTGTATTGAGTGAGTGAGCCAGTGTAATTACAGGCACAAGGAAAATAACATCTTAGTTCCCAAGGTTGGTGGCGCATTGGCGATGTAAGCGATGGTTAACATTTCTTATATTGCTATTGTCTATGGACGTTGGTGAGCACTTACCATCAGGTGGCCCATAGACTCGTCCGTCTACGTATACAATAAAAAAAATGTTTTATTATAAAAAAAATAACCTCGTTCAAGAATTAATTTCAGTTTATATTTAGTGTTCTCGTCACGGTTATTAAGGAAATAAATAAAAATCAAGATTGCAATAACCTTTTCCTGCTACACTGGAAGTCGTTTATTTTATTTAATTAATATGTACCAATACATAGTAAGCGCACGTATAAATAGGTTTTATTTAAGCTCAATGCATATCGGTATATTGTAATTTACATCGAGTTTATTGCAATTTAGACAATGGTCCTAGCGCAGTGGTTTACATACCGGTAGCGATGTCAATTTTAAATTTCATGCCAATTATAATACTGCATCAGGCTTCCACATAGATACTCTACCACAAGAAACGCTTTCCCCCGCTCTTGCTACTAAATGCTACAATCATTTCTTGCAACGCTCCGCTCGCCACGTATTATTGGTTTAAGCGGTAACTAAATCTATTCGCGGCGTATTAGCGGTGTGTAATCTTCAGCTTAGTCGTATAAAACTTTCTCATTGCTAATTTCAATTTTTAATTGCAAATCTCATACTAATATTATAAAGCTTGCTTTTATTTTTTTAAAGATTTAAGCATAAATTACTATTTTAATTGAGGCGTTTGAACTCAGGACACCCACATATAATTCAGTATTTCTTACAAGTTAGGAAAATTGAAGCTAAAGACAATAAACGATAACTTAAAATTTTATGTGTTAGGTACCGTTAAACCTTATCAAATTTGAAAAAAATTGCCTCAGCACATTCCTATTTAGGCCATTGTGATAAGGGGTATAAGCACAGAACGTAGTGTGTATTATTTTGCTCGATATTGGCTCATTCTAATGTTTGTGTATATTTTATTATTTCAAATAGGTTCATATAGGATATATTAAATAATAAAATAAGGGTAAAACGGTCATTTTACCGTAAGAATTCAGGACGGACTATTTAAAATATAATTCTTTAACCAGCTTCCTAATTACTTTACATTCTTTGTTCGGAATAGAGTTTAACTTTAACCTTAATTATTTATACGAAGTTTTTATTTTTTAATGTGTGTATACAATACTAACACATTAAGAAACGAGACTGTACCGCATTGTGCAAAATAATTGTCACTATATATCCTTCCTTCGTCATCAATGACGGCAACGAGAACGATTCAAGGTGGACCCGCCGTTTTGTCTCGATACTTAGAACGCTGTATAACAAACTGACTCATTTATTAACAGAATTGGATTTTCTGATTGACTTGTTATTAAGTACATTGTGTTAACAGTAACTTCAGTAAATCCTCAACGGAAATCGAACGAGATAATACACTCAGAAATAAACATGAAAAGGTCAATGAACTCAAAACCATAAAATTGTCATTTAGAATTATTAGACGTGCATAAATATAAGCGTTTAAAATCTATTTACACGGTAAAGTTATATGTTAAGCTTAAATAGGTATATAGATTTGTTATTTTTTGTATTATTTACAAATCTTTTATTCAAATAAAATTCAATTTTAATGTTCGTTGAAACGATAGGTTTTAAGGGAGCTGTGATCAAAATTGTAATAACAATATTTTCAATTTTTAAATTTTATTTATAACATTTCTGAGTTGTATTATTATACTAGTTACCCATCCCGGCATCGCACGGGAAGAATAATCTACATAAAACGGTTATATTGAAGAAAACTAAAACTTGTTTTTTTAAGGCGTAGGATCCTTCGCGGGCTTACGCAGACCAATTCGCCAAATTTTCCTCGTAAACGGATAAATGGTTTAGGAACACATAGAGGTCAAACATAATTATAAGCATTCATGTTTATTTATGTAGATATCTAAGATGGTTTTGATAAGGTAATCGAAAGTGGACACTGGACAACTTTGGAAATGGCATAGATAATGTAAATATGTTTCGACTCTTGTCTCTTGTCGTTGACTTGTGCAATATTTTTAACAGCTCATAAATTAATTTTGAAATTAATTCAACTCTTATAAATATTGTCAGGGATTTATAATAACCAATACTTAATGTTGTCTTTAAATAATAGTTACATTAAACTAAGTTCTGTCTCAACCTCTCTAGTAGGATAGATTACAATAATAATATTGATCTAAGTTGGCTTTACTCCTCGAGACGTTCATAAAAATTAAATAATAACAAACATCAATACAATAATAATTTGAAATGCTTGGAGTAATAGAGCAAAAAAATTCATCCAAAATATTACACCCCGTCTTATTGTCTCTACTAGTGACAGGAGGGCTGGTTCATTTTTCGCCCAGAGAATCGGAATTGCGATTCAAAGGGGAAATGCTGCTAGCATTTTTATTTGTATTTATTTAAGGTTTTAATGTAAATTATAAAAACAAAAAATAATCATCATTTTATGTATTTGAATGACTAGCTTAAATTACTACCCGCGACATTGTTTAAAAAAAAATCGGTGCAGACTCGGGACAAACTTCAGACCGTCGAAGTTCGCGCGTTTATATTACGATACTAATATTATATTATTAAAGAGGAAAGATATTTTGATTTTTTGTTTGTTTGTTACGATTTAGCTCAAAAATAACTGGACCGATTTTAAAAATTATTTCACTATTAGAAAGCTACATCTTTACCGAGTAACATAGGCTACATTATATTTTCAAAAAAATTAGAAATCCCTACATAAAATGGAACAATGTAACCTTAGGTATCAAAATGTTGCCTCATCAAAAGTCATTATTTTGCGTACGCTGCGAAAACTATAGACGATAATATATAAAATAGTGTTCTAGTACTCATGATTACTCACAAAAAACTCTGCTACGGGATATGCCTAACTATTATAGTTAAGCCACAATAACAGTTTTTGTTCAAATTATTAAGTTAAAATGTGGGTGGAATCAAATAGTGGTGATATTGGTATCAAGATATTAATCTTTAACCATTTAAGTGGTGGTTTGATAATAAAGTTTGATTGTGTACGTGCAAATTCCACTTTAAATTATTCAGATCGGACTTGGTTAAGAAGTCATGACAAGTATAAAAAAAATCTAAGTTAGAAAAATGACACGGCTTAAACAAACTGCAACTGTCCTATGTTTAGTCTATAACCAAATAGTAATTTATGTATTTACGTTATTTATTATTAGGTTATTTTTCGCGGACAAAGTCGTGGGCGAAATGCTAGTTAATTATAAGTACATGAGGTACGTAAAAAATTAAACAAAATATTTACATAAAACTATCTTACTTATGTAAATAATTGATACATACAACATAATTAAAACTCATGCTGATGTTATTGAACTATGACTCTCAATAAGATATTTTTCTTCGCGGTGTCAGATAAAGATTTGTCTCCGTGTTAAATTTTTATAATAAAAAAATACTATACAATTCCTTGTCTGTGCATCTCTTTGGGTCAATACTAAATGTAGTAAATGAGTACTCTTTGGTGCATATTCATCTTCATCTGTGGGTACAGAACACTTTTACTCAGAGAGTGTAATAAAAATAGACTAAATAATAGGATAGCTCAATATCAATCGGATTAGTAGTATATTTTGCGACTTTGTATGAACCTGGAAATAGCAAACAAAATTTACATATTTCAAATATTAACTACAGTAAACGAATCAAACGATAAACATTCCACTAATGATAAATCTATGTAGACACTATAGAGTTATATTGCATCCGACCGACAAAATGAAAAACTCAAATTAAAATTTAAAAAACATTCCATGTTTCAATAAATATATAAAATAACGCTTTATATCATTACAAATTCTTATAAAATACCGCAATGAATTATTTAAATAATAAATACTTTTTAGATGTGTTTATTACGGTAATATAATATTTTTTTGTACGGCAACAAATTATATGTCAAAATCTTAGGGTGACATCTGACGGAACCTTGTCATTTTCAAAATGTAGGTAGTGGGCTAGTGGGTAGTGCGGTAGTGATTTTATAGGTGCTACTCAAACTCATTGCTCGTCTATCGTTTGAGATGAGCGATATATTTCAGTATTTAAAATATGTTAAGTTGTAAAAATATTTATTAGAGATATTATCGTTACAATTTCCACATACTATATTTTCTTAAAAAACATCTCGCCATTTATTCAAAATGAAAAACATGAACATTATATTCGGGGTATTTATATATGTATTATTTTCAAACGGAGCAGTGTGTAAAACTTGCAATTTTAATGTTAAAATCAAACAAATGCTTCATAACGAAGGGTTTCACAGGTGAAATAACTTATTATGTTTCCGCCCTTGTACATGTCTATAAAATTATTGATCCTCAGTTCATTATTTATTGTTACACATACATCAATGAAAGTCAAGAGTAAATAAAAAAACATTTTATTTGGCTTTTAAACATGATGCTGAGCCTTAGATATAACATCTAAATAGTCACATTATTAGAAATAAAGGCACTACTTAAAAAATTTACCATTCCTACCATTAATACTTTTTTTCGTATACACAGGATAATATATACATATATATATATATATGTATATAAAATTTTTTGTAATATATATTACAAAAAAATGCTATAACATAATCTTTATCCAGCAGGTATTTTAAATTCCACATTGATAAAAATTTGCACTGAAATGCACCGGAATGAGTAACTGCTGATTATATCCTTTCCCTCAGCCCAAAGAAATTTTTGTTTTTTAATTGTATAGGCAGACAAGCCTGTGGGCCACCTAGTGGTAAGTGGTCACCAACACCCTTAGACAATGGCATTGTAAGAAATGTTAACCATCGCTTACATCGCCAATGCGCCACCAACCTTGGGAACTAAGATATTATGTCCCTTGTGCCTGCAACCCTGGCTCGCACACCCTTCAAACCGGAACACAATAATACAAAGTACTACTGTTTTGCAGTAGAATATCTGAAGAGTGGGTGATACCTACCCAGACGAGTTTGCACAAAGCCCTAACACCGAGTATGATGGCTTTGTGTCTAACTAACAATTAAAATGTACTTTATTGTAGACAGACAAACAAAGGGGCAATCGCTGAAAACGTTGACCACCTATATTACAAATTATAAATTTCTTGCGTACCAGAGTCATGAGACTAAGAAATTTGAATGAAATAATTTCAATAAAAAGTTCTAATGATAACTTACATGAATGATATATTTGTATTCAAGTCATCATTGCAGCCAATGATATAAAAGAACTAAGTTTAAAACTATTTAAAATATATTTTTATTAAAATTTCAGGAATCTAAGCTATTACATAGACTTTGCAAGTGACGATGAAGAGGAAAATTGGATTTATGAAAACTGTGCAGTAGGATTGGAGCAAGTACTCCCAGCGGGAGTGTATGCAAGCCAAGATGAAATTAAAGATAATGGATCGAAGGATTTGGTACGCAAGAAATTTATAATTTGTAGTTTTTAAGCATTTTATTATTATAAAATTAACCCATAGTGTAATTATAACTTATATTTGAAGCAATTTTTTTTTATTGTGATATCTTTGAGCTAACATGAACTAGTAAAAAAATTCATACAGCAAAGTTACAGTCACAATTTAAAATACCTTAAACATGCCTTGTGCATTTTTAATTTTATTGAAGGTAAATTTAAATGTTGCCATTACAGAAACAGCCTACTAAAGAATAAATTTCAATGCAGTTGACAGATAAACATTTGAATAAATTTCCTCCCACACATGCATGATACATCACAATGTTATTGATCACTGAGTGTGAGATGAACTATATCTTTGCCAAGATTTGAATTCAATTTTAATGTGAATATGCATGATTATTTCAAAAGTAATATTACAGTATTTTTATGAAATAAAACATTGGAGCTAACTTTGAATATTTAAGAACATTTTAAATTGGACATTGATATTATATCCTCGCACCTTGTCTTTGTGCTAGATAGTGTTGACCTTCCCGCTAGATGCTGGTGAGACCTGATCTTAAATTAAGAAATCTTAGTATCACTATGCCAGTATTATGCTATTTATGTATTATATGTTTTAATTCTAGTTACATACAATCTTTCAAACACCAGTCAATATAGAACTGCCGGCCAATAATGCTAGTCCTATACGATTTCAACTATTCAGCGTAGTAAAGGATAGCAGAACACAAATACACATTCCAATACATGCGAGATATCATCGCGCTAAGAGGGGAGGCGGGTAAGTACTTATTTAAATGTACAATGTCAAACAATTTACAAATTTTGAAGTAATTATTATTTTTTTAAATTTTTCTTATGGTAAGTCGTCAAAATTGCCCGTAAGGATTGGTGTTGTTAAAAATATTAACCATTTCATAAACTGACGATGCAACACCAACCTTGGGGACTAAGGTGTTATGTGTGAAATTAATTAAAGATAATATTAAGGTCCTCCAGACCGATTTCGGTCAGGGCGGCCAATCTCAAGAGATTAGCCAACTGCGCAGGAGATATTATAGTGCACAAGTGTGTGCGCAAACGCAGGTGCACTCTCTTTTCCTTAGCTCTTATAATCCGATGGGACGGCAATCCGACACGACCGGAAAGAGTTCAGGCGCAGGACCAACGGCCTAACGTGCTTTCCGAGTCACGGGAGTGTACACACTTCCAACTTCCAGACTCCGGGCTGCTACTGAGAATTTTCTGCGTCCGAATCTTTCAACGAGGCCAAGTGATAATATATATGAATAATTTACATAGCCAAATATATAAAATATATTTTATGTAGTTGAATGTTCTATTACAATTTCAGAACAGTGAGAAATATAATTCCTCCGCCTGCATTGTTCTTAATGTGCCCGGACAAAAATCTTAATATTTGTGATTTCCCTGCCATTCCGCCGGAGAATAATTTCTGCAAAAAGGATATTACATCGAGAGAACTGTGCCCGTGGAAAGAAATACCAGCAGTAATGGTATGTATTGTAATATTAATTAGCTACCCGACCCAGCTTTGCACAGAATAAGGATCTAACTAAAATGTTTATATCATCTATACTAATATATAAAGCTGAAGAGTTGTTTGTTTGATCCGGCTAATCTCAGGAACTACTGGGTCGAATGTAAAAAATATTTTTGTGTTGTAGTCCTTTTATCGGGGAAGGTTCTCGGCTGATTTTTATTAATTATACGCGGGTGAAACCGCGGGCCCAGCTCGTTATACATAATACTATATCTCTTTTGCCTTACCTTCAAAAATTATCATCATATTTTAGCCAATTTGCACAAATTCTTAATGAATAATACACCTAAATCATCCTCACGATTCTGACCGTTCGTTTGTGAATACCATATGAAAATCCGTATTTATTTTTATATTGTAAGCAAAAGAAAAAAAGTTTTACGGCGAGTATAATTTTACATAGATGGCGCTGAGTACATGTTTGCAAGTTGAAATGTAAATATTACTAATTATTTTTCAAGTTTCCCACTAGACCAGTATGTCACCTAAAAACTAGTAAGAACTATTAGCTTTCAACTAGAAAATTCTAGCCTTCCTTTTTTTTTCTACCTTCAGTTTAAGTTTAAAAAAATAAAAGTTTTTTTTTTTACAGGTGACCGATACCCTTTTCTTGGACGTTCCGATCGGTAATATCGACCACTATTATATTGTTGCGTGGGGTACCACCGTAGTCATAGTAGTCGGTTCGTTATATCTTTTAAAAACTATACATAGATATAAGATAGATACGGAAAAAAAGATAAGGAAAAAACAGAAGACATAGTCAATATATTAGAGAATATTTATTGTATGTTTCAAACTAAAAACCTTTTCAAATGGAGGGGGGCTTAGACCAGCAGTGGGAGATTTATAGGCTGTTAAATAAATTATTATATATATATATATCTCAAATAAAAATATTTATTATTGATCTCAAAATTGTAGTTTTTTTTAAATGTCCTTAGTGTAAGTAACAAAGACAAATTGTAAAATGGCTTATTAATGAAGGATGAAAATGTGAGCTTAAGCTACAGACACACACTCATGCAGCCTATAGAGCTATGACAACATAGAGTTGTAAATATTAAGAGCTGTCAATTTTTTTTTAGCTAATTCATAATATGATAAATAATTGGATTTTCCGTATACTTTTGTTATTATGTTTGAAAGCTTGCTTGCTATTTCGATACAAAGATTTTAATTTTACCAAAAAAAACATAAATGGTTGTCTGTAAAGTCGGTTTACGGACGATAATTTTACGTGATAACGTCATAAGAAAACATTGATGATCTGACGCATCGGCCGATGGAGTGGAAGAGAGATAGATGCGTCACAAGCCGAACGCTTGGGCCGATCGTGCCTCTCTATCGCTTGTTCCGCGAACTCGCTTGCGCGCTCGGCTCAAACGGAACGTTACTATGAGTCATGCTTTTTCGTGCGTGCAGCCGGCGTTCATCGAATTATAAGACGTTATCACGTCAATAGTTTATTTTATTAAATATGTTTGTTAATACTAAATCTGGCATATCGAATATAATTATAACTTATAGAACTTCATACCATAGACATTTTTTTGTTTTTTTTCCACAACACAGTTGTCGGCTAAAAACAATATAAAGTAGATAAATAAATAGCTTTGAACTATTTTATATAAAAAACGAATATAAGCGTGTTTTAGAGTTTGACATAAAGAAAGCAATCAATCAATTGGGTTAAGTTTAGTTAAAATAATGAAATGTTTTTTGCAGGTGACCAATATGCTGTTTTGGGAAATACCGATCGATAAATTGGAACATTATAATGCGGTGGCGTAGAGTACAACCACAGTAGTTAGTTCGTTATATCTTTTATAAAATAAATATACTTATATGTAAGGTACATACAAAAAATATCTAGGAAAAAGCGTGAAAACCTTGTCAATATATTATCGTAAAGGTTAAGGTATAAACATATAATGTCTTAAAATTGTAGTTTTTTTAGTATAAAATAATTAGGGGATCTGTCAAATGGTTTGTAAGAGGTCAGTACCACGGTCTTATACACAGATCTATCAACAACAGTAATGGGGGTACGTCGGCTTAATGGTTGCGCTGTTCTGTTCAATTTACGGCCGCCAGAGGCATGACGACAGATAGGTGTGCTGTGCAACGAAGACTGAATAGCATTCTGTCTTCTTTTTCTCTCACACGTAACGCATGCGTACCGCGGTTCACTCAACCGGCATGTCATCGCGCCCATCGATAGCAACGACGTATAGCGGCGTTGACGCGAAATAAAAGTTATATCACGATCGTACCAATCTCTCACCACTGAAATTGGGCTCCCTTGATAGACCTGTATACAAGACCGTGGTCACTACCGTCAATGGACATATTATTAATAAATTATCCGCTCATTTATAAATATTACTATTATTATACTATGCATATATCTATTCACATAAAATAAGATATTAAATTATATGTTGTCATCATAATTGAATATTATGATATCACAATATTAGATACAACTTGATATACAATAGTACGCAAATTGCCATTACAGATTAAATTCAATCTGAACGCAAGCAGTAGATTCTAAATAAATACTAATAGAAGGTACATACATGATTTTTACATACGCAAAATAACGGTGAAGACAAGTTGTCTCCACCATCCACCCTTCGTCCGTCCCATTAGGCGGCCCATTTACCCGCCCGCCTTATTAAATTATTAAAAAAAATAAAAATATGGCTTACGCAAGTTATAAAACAAAAAAAATATTAAAAACAATAGATTAAATTATTGTTTATTAGCAGCAGATTCTTATTAATGAGATGAGTTTTATATCGTATACCGCCATCTATTGATACAGAGTATAACCATGTTGTCAAAGCTGCCCCATGAAAAGAAAGGTCAAGTAACGCCATCTATATTAATTCAAGTGTAATAAACAGAAAGCTAATTGGAAAGACTTAAAGTTTGTTACTTTTTTGTACTTTAGTTATTTATTTATAATATATAATAAAAAATTTGAACGTTTTATAAATTTAAGTTTTGTACTTATTTTAAATACATATTTTTTATACATCTATCATCTGTTAATATATTTTGGATGTTTGACTTAGTAGTAACTTATAGAAATTAAAGGAAGCTTTAGAATTCAATACTCAAGCTATGCACTGTCATACTCTTTGCGTTAAATTGTCGTTTGACCACAAAGCGTAGACTGTGGTCCGATGCCCCCGGATTAGAGATCGTTACCGAAGCCAATTACCCTCAGCCTTGCGGTTCCGGCAGACGGAACACCGCTTAAATATGCGTCTGACGTTCGGTAACGATCGTAAGATACGCTCTATTGTTCGGGGAACTCAACGTATGTAAGCGTCATGATGTCACAAGAGATCGACGGTCAGAGAATAAGTGTTACGATAGTTAGAATAGTGTAATAGTGGTTATGTGCGACGAGGATTTAAAATAAAATATAAAAAAATAAAGAGTGCGTCCAGCGGCAGGGCTCGCGGGTCCGGCCGGGGGCGGCTCTCGCTCCGACCGGCGCCGCGGCGCACAGATATGGATTTAAGATTAACGAGGGCACGCAGCGCGGCGCGGGGCGACGCGGGGTGGCGGGCGGCGTGTTTACGTGCGGGTGCAGGGCGTGCAGGCGGCGCGGATCGATGCTGGGCGGGGCGCGCGGGGCGAGCGGGCGCGGGCCGCGGGGCGGGGCGAGCGCCGGCCGCCAGTCCGCCTCGGGGCCGCGTTCGCGCGGTCGTCGCCTGAGAGTGTCTTGCGGCGGCCGGAGTGTCTCCGCGAGCGCCCGGCGGCGGCGGCGAGCCTCGCGCCGCCCGCCTCGATGCCGCGCGCGGCCGCAGCGCGCCCCCGCCCCGCGCCCCCCTCGCGCCGCCCAGGCGCCGCGCGCGCAGCGCCGCGCCCGCGCTGTCGCCCTCGTCTGCGCCCCCGCCCCCGCGTCTGCGACCCGTGTTCCTGTGGGCGCGCCAGCTCGACGGCACCGTGCAGGAGGTCCGCTGCGAGGACTACGACCCGCGCAACCGCATCCGAATAGCGCGAACCCCATCCGGCTGGCGCGTGATCCCGCGCACCGAGATCTACAACTCGATCCGCGTACCCCCACCCCCGGCGCCGCCGCCTCGTCAGCGCGGCCCACGGGAACGTCGCCGGCGCAGACGCTGCAACCGCTCGCGTCGTCGTACCCGGTCTGTCGCCTCGCCCGCCGTCCGTGCGCCCGAGGACCCTGCGTCCCTGGCGCGTCCTCAACCAGCTGTTTGGTTGCAACCCGACCTGGAGTCCCATATTCCATCGCACACCATTGCGGTGCCGCGGGCGCCTCCGCCACCATCGGAGCCGACACCGCTTGACAATCTGCTTGCGGTGGCTGAGCTCGAATTTAATCAGCAACGCAGTGAAAGACTTCTTGATTTAGAAAGTCCGGCTCCTTATACTTTCCTGCCAGCCGAAGAGGTCGCACGCGACGTAATGTCTTTCGAGCTCGGAGAGCCCAAGCAAGCGGACGAGTCGATGTACTTTGAACGGAAAGCGCCCGCGGACCGCACGGAAGAGTATCCGAATGAAATGGTTGCGCATAAAGATCTCTTCGAGACTATAAGTGAAGCTCATTATCTACCGGAGCTTGGAGGCCCACATGATGAAACATTGCTAGAATCCTTAGTTGAAAAAGGTTGCGAGGATAACCAAATACTCGGCCAGGCACTTGATAAACTTGCACATTTAGTACATGGATCTGGCGAATATACAGAAGAGGAAGAGCACATGCTCTTGAGTAATGAGCCAGTTTCTGATATTATCAACCGATTAGAACAAACGCTTGAATCACCAGGACAAAGCAGTATCACAGCAGCACAAGGACTGCTTCACCTGCATCACATAGGAGACCATCTTACCCAAGCAGATCACGGACAAGCTGTTGAGCCTGCCTATATGACACAACAAGTGTTTGACCCTGAAAATACCGATAGTGCAATGGAAGCTTTAGAAACTAATTCTGAAATGCAGAACGTTAATAAAATGAACCATATAGATTACGATGATAGTACCGATAAGAGACTAGACAGTGAAGTCGAAGGTAATGACACGATGTACACAGAACATATGCCCGGTTCACATGAAACTTTTTCTGATGACAAAACATACGAAGAGAATCAAATGCATTCGTTGCCTGATCAGAGTGAAATTAATATGTCCAGTGAAACTCCTAATGAAGATCCCTCTATGGACTGCATTCAACATTTGGAACATGTACACGCTCAAGAGGATGAACACACTGACAGATGTCAAGAAGAAGATGTCAAACAGGAGATGCCAGCACTACCTGAACACGATGATGTTGATTTTATAAAAGAAGACCATGACGAATCGATGGTGAATGAAGAAATGGTACCCACAGATTTAAGCATAAAAAATATGAATAAAGCTACAAACTCTCATATACACGCTAGTGATATGGAAACGTCAAACCTTGAAGATAACCTATCGGTTAAAAGCGACGAGCAGCCTAAAGATCTAACTGTACATAGACGGCTGCCTACTCCGCATGCGTCGCCTCGAAGGACAGACATACCTCGCGCACCATCAAGGGAGTCAGATGCAATGCAATCGCCACAGCCTAGCGGAATCCCAGCAGTGCCATCATCACCAGAAATATTTACAATGCCAATGACAAAAAGTAAACAAACTTTGTTTTTAGAAACTCTTCTTTCGTCCCCGTCTCCTAAAATGTATACATCGGAAGTCACGATAACTAAACAGCAATGTGAACCTCTAAATTTGGGTAAACACAGAAAATCCGCCAGTCCGACTGTATCTAGTTGTTCTGATGAAATGAGGAAACTAAACAAAGAATTTGGCGAACCCCAAGAAAAGAAATTGCGACGCGAATCATCAGAAGACTTGGCAAAAATTAGCAAAGTTTTTAATAAGTGTAGTGAAGAACAACATTCAAAGAAATCCGATAAACATGTTAATAAACCCAGTGACGAAATGACTCCATTACAACAATTACATATTCTAAAATCAAACCCAGAGAATAATTTACCAGATCCAATATTAGTTCCTAAGAATAAATTAAATAAAATTCTCGCGGCACCCGGCACAGAAATACCGGCTTTACTAATACAAAGACCGGAATTGAGACTCCCAGAAGCCTTTTCATACCCGGCTGTGTTACAAGATCCTGATATTATTGTCATATCATTAGCGCAACTAGAAAACATTATAATTAATGATGAAAAAAACCTAATATCGAGGAAAGAAAAGGAAACAAAATCAAGTTCGTCGTCGAAGAGTTCCTCAAATACAGACAAAGCAAGCACCCCCCAGCCCGATCAACCTCGGCCAATACCTCCGATGGACGCTCTCGCTGGCGAAATCGATGCAGCGACATCTACCATAAATCAAATGCTGTGGTTACCGTATCTTAATCATTTAGAGGCAATGGCGGCATGTACACAAAGCGCGGAATTATTAAAAGTCTTTAATTCATCCGGTTACTCAGGTTCTAATTATTCGGACTTCTCACAAATGTTTAACACATCGGCACGTTTTCTGGGTCAAGGAGGATTCCCTATGATGCCCCCGATGGATTACGACAACCGTCTCCAATTCGCTATGTGGCAAGAAGCTATGTCACACGCGAACGCTTTAACATCGCAGAGGCCTAAGTCGGGATCCACTACAGACCAAATGAAAGAAGTACCAAAGTCGAGTGACGTTCAAAACCCCTATGTACACTCGACTAAAAACCATCAGAGCAAAACACATTCGTCAGCAAGAACGAGCCCGATCGCACATAATTATAACAATCAGCGGTCGATGCCGCACAATCCCTTCTTACAGGGTATGTATCCTGGCATGAATTCCAATATCAGGCCGAATATGCCTTTACCGGGGTTGCAAATACCTTACTTTAACCCTCAAATGATGGGGAATCAAAGATCACCGCGAACGCAGCAACAAAAGAGCCCTAGTTCACCATATTATCCCAACAATAACTATCTGCAATCGGCGAAGCAGTCTGAATCACAAAGTCAACAGAGGAGCTCGACATCGCAGGAATCTCCACGACCCAGAATTAGTGTGAAATCGCTGCACAATTTGCTGGAGCCGTCTGCAGCAGCAGCTTCGGGAGTGGCTTCTACGAGACGCACGTCGACGACGCCTACATCCGCGATGGGTCGAAGACGAGATGAGCCGGAAGTTGGGAGCACCACGCCACTGGGAGAGCCGCCACCGCATATGCCGCCTCACCCGCACGACCCATCGTCGTTCCACCTATGGCACCCATTGTTTGGCAAGTAAGTCTTTATATTTCTCCACACGGATCTAAATAAGAATCGATTTATTAATTTTATACATACACTACGACATATTATATAAAGTACACTTATAATATTTACTTGAAATAAGAAACACATTTATATTTGCATAACAATAGCGTACAGGAAAAAATATATAAATGCAGATATTTGCACAAAGATTTTTACGTGCAATGAATTTTAAATTTTAATTTATTTATTTAAATAGTATAAGTAACTATTAGCTACAGACGAAAATTAATTTATTTATATTTGACATTTAGTAATATTACAAGGCCATATATATATCTATTTTACATGACACGATATAATCTGTGTTCACTTGTCAAAAGTATTGTCAGATACATAAATTAAAAAAATAAGACCTCACTTGTACTTTCAATTATTTTTAAACGCTTCAATGGTAAACTATCGGAAAATAAATTAACATGTTCGAACATTAATATTCACTATTACAGCACAAACATGATCGGCTTAATTGAATAAACAAAACAAGTAAATTAAAACCTACGAACTTCACATTTAATCATTAGTAACAAAGTATTGTAATGTATCCGGTTGGCAATCTTATTGAAGTCGTAACTAGTCTCGTACTAATAATTTATGTTCCTATAAAGAGCAAATTATTACATATAGGTAGTTATAATTATGCATTTATTTACTTCACAACTTTGTACGGTTATTAAGATAATTGTTATTACTTGGAATTTATTTTAAGAATAAAATATTTCATGAGAGAATATTTAATATTTGCTTGTAATAGCTAAAGCCCAATCGAATATTGAAGGAAATACCTTATAAATTATTTTCATAATATAAAATTTACATGTCAAGCAAGCTAAATTGATTGTAATACAAACAATTGATAAAATTTGCAAATAAATAAAATTAACACCAAACTGAATATTTCAGAGAAATCATTTGAGAGAAATTCATGCGTTTTAATTTATTGTAACACAAATTTTTACACTTATTAAGATTATCAGTGTAAAAAATTCTTAAGAATTACAATAAAGTAAAACTAAATTAAATTAGGTATGTGTTGGTCGTTCAAAACATATCTAGTTATTTATTTTATTTTAAATATTGCGAATTAAAATATCACATGTGAAACGTTTAAGTTGTTCCTTATTTGTAGAGTACATTACACGTTTTCCAAGGAAATTAGAAAACAGCTTCCACGCGTTCGAAGTTGTGGAGACGGCATAACATTAAATTTTTTTTTTTTTAATAAATATGATTAATCCATTTGAATTTTTCTAACGATAATATAATGCGACAAAATGTTTCAAAGGAAAAAATATATTTATTGAACAGACAGGGTTGCCGCGTCACGTTTCGGATCACGTGAAGTAAAAAAAAATATATTTGATTAAAGAAATCCTTTTTTAAATGCGAAGTTTTCCTTACACCCACACCGGTTGTCTACCGCTCGTATTTTATTTACAGAAGAAAATAATAAAAGCTGTTTAATTTTATATCAAATGATGTTTGCGTAACAAAGAAATCTTTCCAATTATATTTAAGTATAAACAAATACGCCTGTTTTCATTTTTCAGATAAATTCTATATAATTCAATTACATACTTAGGTAATCTTATTATCGGAATAGAGTAGCTACTACGTCTCTTGCGTTTTATTTCTCGTTAGAATCTACATTTCAAACCGGTCGAATTCAAATCTAGGTACTAATGTACCTACTTTTAATAGCATAATAGAATAGAATTTGATTGACTCACATACTAACTCCAGACTGTATTTTTAAAAACACACTCGATATTTCAGAAAGTGATAGAGGATACGATTTACTACAATAATTAACCATTTAAACGATACACGCATCTCACTTTCAATGATGTAGAAATTACTTCTGAAACAATCGTCGCTATTTATTTAAAAAAACCTCATTTAAATACAAAAAAGTTAAATGTATGCAAGCATTAGATACCGTTATAGGTACGAGTTCCATTAAAGTTCTGTGGGACAAAGAACGCTAATGAGTTTGTCATGTACGCGCTTATCTCCTAAAGGAAATATGCAACAGGATATAGTCCTGTTTTATCCATTATTGTTAGTTGAAATTTGTTTTAAAAACAAACAATTCTAAACTTTTGTCTATGAATAGAAGCTGAATTAAATTAATAGTAAAAACAAGCTTTTATTTACAAAATTAGGCGTTTAGAAGTCCCTTCGTCTGGAACTAATCCTGTGTAGAATCAGATCATGTTTTTGAGAAATATGCAATCTTAAAGATCTGAACCAACACGGAAAAGTTTCAACTCCGTAGGATAAGTAAAGTGGTTCTATTTAAGATTAAAACGTCTAACCCAAACTAAAGAACATTGCATGTTAAATAAAAATGTTTAAAAGAGATAATCAATGCATTACTAATATAGATAATTTATTTGAGATATAAAATATAATCGTTATTGTTTTAATTACACTATATATCTTGTCTTGATTATTTAACAGTTCACTATTTACGTGTTAATTATGACAGATCCGGCAAAGACCCTATTCACACGTAGCCTTGTCATTCAGCCAATACCTAATCTAGTCAAAGATATTAAGATGAAGCCATAGACAATTCAGTACTTTTCAATGATTTGACATTCCTAAGAGCTTTAATTGGTAAAAAAGAATTTATAACGCCTGAGATTATCATCGGTTCTTCTCGATAGAATCTACGTGATCTTTAACATGACAACACAAAAATACTTAGCAGTCCTTGTATATAATAGCCACAAAAGTAGTTGAAGCACTATGTTTAAACGTAACTAACGCTAGGGATTTTTTTTAAATAAATATATAACTGATTTTGTTCAAGATGTTATGTCCAATGACCTTTGCTTAGGAGATCCTGCTTAAGTAAAACGTACTTTGATATTGTTTTTTTTTTATTTAACAAGGACAATGGCAGTACGCATTTGACTATAAGTGATCTATACACAAATCTATACTAATATATAAAGGTGAAGAGTTTGTTTGTTTGATCCGGCTAATCTCAGGAACTACTGGTTCGAATTTAAAAAATATTTTTTTGTTGTATAGTCCTTTTATTGAGGTTCTAAGCTGATTTTTAATTATTATATTTTTATTAATTATACGCGGGTAAAAGCGCTGGCACAGCTAGTGACATATAAAATTGTTCCGGTATATTCAATATAAAAACATCAATGAGCCCATTATTAAGATTGAGTAATATATATGAGCTTAAGCGGGACTATAAAGGCGCATAATCTTATATGAATTCAGCCCTATTAAATTTTATTACTTATTTTAATATTAAAATTAATTAAATTTAATTACATTACATATAAGTCACTTCGTGCTCGGCAGTAAACCTGTCATTATTTGCAGTGTGTATGACCACGAATTGGTATTGCAACAACATTGTAGAATGAGTTCCAAACACTCTCCTCAAAAGGAAATAATACCTCAGCCCAGAAGTGGGACATTTACAGACTTTACATAACATACAGGCGGACTACGTAATACGTTTTAAAAAAATTCAACTACGCTTAATGACAAAATGGATTTTCATTTTTATGAAAATGTCAAACAACAAAATCATTTGATAAAATATGATAAATGACTTTGTATGCTTACAGTTGTTTTTTCGTTTTAAGTTTTATTACTTGATGTATTTTAATTACGTGAATGAATCGAATAACTCATCGTTCACATCTATATATTGGGGGACCGGAAAGTAATGTCGCTTTCTTACGTTAAATTCAAACGAATAAATTTTAAATCGATAATATAATAACTCTCGTTAATTATAACCTTCTGCCACCTATTGTGCAAATTTTGAATCCAGGACCGATAGAAATCAATTGTTTTTTGAGTAAAAAATCTAGTAGTGGCATTTTGGACATCATCCAAATTTTCAAAAGTTTTACCTCGAAGGAAAATTTTGAATTTGAATTTGAATTTACACAAATGTAATCATTTCATTCGCATTTATAAATGTCACAATCAACGATATATGAATTCTATTGTTACGAAACCAACTTTAAAGAAACTGAAGTTACGTGTTATATTATGCACTAAATAACAGAAAGTACTGGTTCGGAACCTAAGTTGGGGACAATGTAACAAAGTCGAAAATCTTTATTATTATTATGAATGCCAACAAAATATTAACATTTATTTTTATTCTTGGCATATAAGCCTTGCCAACTTACTTGCTTTGACTGTCAAAACCTACCACCAGTTCGGAAATAAACACTTCGGACCTGAGGAGTACCGGCGAAAAGAACTCAGTGTATTATTTTTTTATCTCATATTTTACAATGACATGGTATTATACAAAAATAGAATTATATTTTTTAAATATTGATTGGGTTTTTTCTGTCAAGAAATCCTCAGTACAAACTTGTGGATGTTATGTTGGATGATGGATGTTTCGGTCATGTCAGATTTGACATCCCATCGGATTCATAGAGAAAACAAAATGCTCTTATGTTTGCGCAGATATTTGTGTACCGTACGTTCCTGCAATTGGCCAGTATCTCCTGAGACCGTCGTCGACATTTACTTAAAAGGCTTTGAGAAAAGTAGCCATAGTTATCTTCCATCCTATTTCCTAAATTTGTATAAAATACCAACAATGTACATGAACTTCTCCCAATTCAAAACTTAGCCATTCAGTTTTAGACGGCTGTTTCCTCTGCCTATCGGTTTTCCAGTCTGACCTAATAAACTTTATTATAAATAAGTCGTTTCAATTCACCCGAATGACAATCATGACCATCGGACGGATATAGACGAATATATTTCCGTTTTAGATTTGTCTGAAAGCTGTTTCACTTTTGGCAATTTTAGGTCATCTATTTTAGATGAGGCTTGTAGTGACTCTATTCCTAGATTATGACCAATTTAAATTGACAGAATATAGACGATGGCGTCTAATAATGAATATTAATTGATTTAATCGGTCGAGATAATTATTTTAAGGAATTATATACAATGCGATATGAACTTGTCTAAGTGTTTCATACTTTACAAAATCCTAGAGCTTGAGCAGACGATTGAACAAACCCATTTTACGAATAAAAATAAAGTATCTCATAATTTTGCTTATGTATCTACAATGTCGGTTTTATTTCTAAACGTTGATTCCTGTCTCTTTCTTTCATTATTGATTTGACATTCGAAAGAAGGATAAGGCATTGTCTAAGTAATATCCACTACACAACGTTAATAAGTAAGGTCGTATGGTACCTAAAGTTTTACAGTTTGCTTTCAAAAACGTATGGCAATGAAAACTGTAACAGAAATTAAATATCCATTATGTTCTACGTCGAACTAAACCTAATGACGCAACAATGAAAGTACTAACGTTAATATTTAAAGCATAAGTCACAGAGTAAAGAATATGATGGAAGGGGATTAAATAATTTTAATCAGCGAAAAATTATTTGTTTCAATTCAATTTTAGTATATATACATTTTTAAAATGATATATAAATCAAATATGGATCTTTCGGTTTTTTCAAGGTCTATTAATTTATTTTGTTATCACAGAAAAATATACCTCTATTTTTTTTTATTTACGTTTGTAACGACTGGATGTATTATTACCATTTAATATGCTTAGATTATTAGTGGTCAAGGTCTTTTAATTCATGACGACAAACAATGTATATAAAGTTCCGAATTCAAAATCTATACAGTACTCAATAATTGATATAAAAAAAATTAAGATGGCTGTAAATAATATTTGTGACGTTCCATCAAGAATCGAATCGTAACTGGATCGTTGTATTAGTAAAATAGGAAAAAGCTAAACATTAACGATTATGTTTCGATTCGATTCCAATACGTGACAATTAATGGCTGTAAATAATATTTTTCTTTACATAATTATAAATATAATCAATCTGTCCGTACCACACGATCGTGCGATAAACTAATTCGTACTTTTTTATTTCTTACAGATATTTAAAAACATACAATTATATTTAAATCATGTTAATCAACTTTACATTTAATTACTTCGTAAAGTATCATATGGTTTCTCAGTCAAAAGCGCTTTACTCAGCGTATCATGGGAACACGATAATATGAATTAAGGTTTACAGCGCTTTGATAATGTTAGCTCATAATTCAGTTAATGTCATCTTATTACTTATTGCCTCGTTGGTCTCGTGACTAAATATAAAGCCGTAGATCCTAAAATCTTGGGCTTAAACCCTGGGGCTGGCTATTAAAAAGTTATTGGGTTTTTCTTTGTAAGTGGCAGCATGGAGTGAATTATTAATGTTTCTTACATCGCCAAAGATGGTAGCCACTTACCATCAGGTGGCCTGTATGCCAGTCCGCCGTCCGTATTTCATAAAAATAAATAAATAAATCTTATAATTATGAAACTTGTGTTATTGTACTTAGTCTTTGATCTCACGAAAAATTCACACATTGCCACTATCACATACTATCAAATTATATAGAAATTATAGTCATTAAAATAATCCTATAGACAATTACTATTTTTGTTTAATAGTTACTCAATTCACTCGAATCAAACGGAATCCAAAGAAAGACATACCTACATATATATAGAAGTCAGCGATCTCGTGAAATATAACATCGAGTACTCTTTACTTCCAGGCATTTTATCAGGCAAATTATTACAGCAAGATACTTTAATTTATTATTAACTTGAAATTCATCCTTGACGCTCGTAATTAGAGATCCTATCTCTAAGCGTTTTGAAATCTGGAGGCCAATTCCACTAATGTAAAACTTTTATTAACGATCCAGCTTCGACTATTCCTTATTAAACCGAAACGGTATGATGTTACCATATACAAAAGCCAAAAAACCATATCAAAGTCAAACTTAATTAGTAACTTTTGACGTTACATCAAGGACGAAGTGAATCGTAACTGGATCGTTGTATTAGTAGAATAGGGAAAAAGCTAAAGGTCAACGATTATGCTTCGATTCGCTTTCGATATGTGACAATTATGTTAGTAGAATCGTCCGCCTGAGCACCTCCCATTTCGAACTGATTAGAGTAAAATTATACTATTTTGACAGTATTGGTACATAATTGCAAAGACCAGCTATATTTTTTAGTGCTTATTATATATTAAAACGTTCACCCAAACGCGCTGCATCATCTGGTAGAAATTTTATGTATTTGGGTTTAGTAATTTTTCAGTCAGGCATTACAAGAAAAAGCGTCTCCTTTTAATTATATTAATATTTTTATGATAGTGATGGGTTTTCCGTTATATCCTTAGTTCCATATTTAAAGCTTTAACCTTATTTCAATCTATCGATCCCATTATTTATTTATACCATTTCATTATCTATTCTTTGTTCTTTGATAAATACATACAATACGTAATTATACGTATTGTATATTCTAAAACAGGCAAATCACATGTCATGTTCTGTGTCGTTTAAGTCATGCAAAAGAATATTTAAGTATGTTGCAATATTAATTATGTTTGAATGGAACAAAAATGGATACTTTAGTAGGTTAATGCATGTTGAAGTCTTGCTAATTTTGATTTTTAGTTTTTACTTTCATATGTTTTGTTGTGCGTAGGTTCCGTGACGAGACATTTAAGTGTAAGTTGTGTATAAGTGGCTCATATAACATTGACAGTGGTGTAATTTCACAAACAATATAACGAGACACTTATGCAATGGTAATTTTTAATTAACTCCTGACTTCACGTTCGCCTTTTGTGCTCTGCGTGTTAACGACGCGTAATAAAACTTTATAGAAATTTATTGACGAAAATAAAAGTCATAATATTGTCTAAATATCAAATTTAAAATAATGACAAATAAAGTAATATTCCTGAATTTATCGCAAAAAATAAATTATTCAGCTTTTTTATATGGCAACACCCTAAGACTTTAAAAAGTGGACTAATAAAAAAAACATACGTTAATTCGATATTCAACTTCAAGGTCTACAGTCTGACGTTCGTATAAACCTAAGTACTAATAAAGGCATAAATTATTCAGGCCTCCTAAACGGTGACCTATAAAGTATGACGTATTATCGGAAGTCGCCATTATGTCTGTATTTTCATGTCAATAAATGTCAGAATATTCGATTGATATAGAATCGATTGTAAAACTAGTGCACGGATACAATTAGCTATGTATGTTATATGGACTTTATAAATTTCTGTTTTTACTTGGTGTAAGCCTTTGTGGAAGCTCGTCTGGATAGATATCAACAATTTATCACATATCCGCCGCCAAACAACAATACTACGTATTGTTGTGTTTTGATTTGTGTGAGTAAGCCAGTGTAATATGCACAAGGGACATAACATCTTAGTTCCCAATATTCGCGGCGCTTTGGTTACGGCGCCAATTATCGATGGGCGATGGTGACCACTTACCATCAGGTGTCCCACCTGCCTGTCCGCCTACCTGTATTATAAAAAGACAGCTACAGAATATAAAATACAGCATTAATTAACACATTTTTATTATGACATATATTATATACAAAAAATTAATATTGTTTTAATTATCTGTAATTATTTATTCTACTCACATAAGTTTTTTTCTATTCCGTATATAGGCAACTTAAAAGCTCAGTAAATAAAATTTAAATGACATCATAAATCGATCTAAAAAAGGCTAAGAATTTTTCAAACGACACTTAAGTTCAATTAAAAGTTTATACCATAAATACTATTTGCAGAATTCCTATGGCAACATTCAATTGACATTTTAAAAGTCATTATAACCTTTATAGCTAATAGAATAGGGCATATTGAAGTATAGTGCCAAAATGTGATTTAAGGTACATAAAATGGAGGGCTAGCTTATGACATGAAGAGTAATGTTGTCGATTCTCTTGTAAAACAAAATCTAAGATAAATCCATCCATGATCCATGTTTGGTGTTAAAACGCATAGCTAGTCTTAATTCTGTCAATTTATTTAGTGTGTAATCTGTGACGTTTTCTTTATAAGTGCATTCATATCTAGAATCAGCGTTACAACAGCCAAATAGCAATACTGATTATTTTCCGCTTTGAATGGTGAGTGAGCCAATTATAGGCACAGGGAATGGAACGTTTTTGTATAGGCAAAAACCAATCACCAATAAGTGGAACATTTGCTCGTTCGCCTTCGAAATTTGAATTTAAAAATACCGACATTTCCGACATGTCAGGACATCATCATCATTTGATGTTACTAATGAAATTATAATATCTCGCTTTTTCTAATAATTTAAATAAAAATGTACTGGAAAAATGTTCAAGTAGAATTTTTGAATTATTTATAAGTGCCGCGCGGTTTGATTCGCGTTTAATGTGAATGATATTGTAACCTTAATGTGACCCTCGATCGAGATTTTATATAGTTTAACCCTTTCAATAAATGGGCTAACTAACACAAAAAATATTTCTTCAAAACCTAAATAGATACTGAGTCTAGCGCGTTGAAACAATCGAATTTGGAATAGTTCGGAAATCTAAAATTACCAAGAAGAACCGGAAAAGTCTTAGTAGAGTAGTGATTAGCTATCCTTTTTTATCTTCTACATATAATAATTAATACTCAGGCTACAATATTGTGAGTGTTATTAGCGTGCCAGTGACGTCACGAGCTGAACAAGCTCTATAAATGTGAAACAACCTTTAGTATTCCGTTAAACATATATTTAACGAAATGTCAGTCAAGACAATTGAGCCCTATTACTTGAAAAATGTCAAACCGTTTCACGCTAAGTAAATGATGTTTATATACATATAAGAAACGCTATTACTTCGCAACAGTTAACCAACGAAGTAGTTTATTCAGATTTAATAATAAAGGTTTATTTACAGGTAAAGATAGATAGTTAAAAATAAAATAGATAATAAAGAAGATAAAGAGTTATTTGCAAAGCTTAAAAACGTTGTTAGTAAATATATTGACTGTAATTGTCTTTATTTAGCATACATAAGGGATCTAAAACAACGAGTGTCACATGACATATCTATGATAGAACGCGTGCTTATCAATCAGAGATGTCAGTTTCAAATCCGAGCATTACAATTATTTCACATGTATACTTATTTACAATGTTTGTCATATATTTTTGTTTGTATTGTGATGAAACTTGCTCATATCGAACGACTTCATTTATTCATTTATTCGGTTGTAAGTAATACAAAAATAAATCACTGATACAGTTGTAGACTGTAACTACAAGAACCCCACCCCCCAGGTACCCACCGCTCGAGCCAAATAATAAAGTTTGGTAAATAAAAATTTTACTATAGTAAATAAATAAGGTTTTAATCGTTTGTCTAAATAAGGTAATGAAAATTATTCGATCGCTTACACATGAAATTAAATTTTCTTCGTAATAGTAAAATAAAGTCAGTGAATGTTCCACTGTTGTCCTTAAAGTCTCCTCTCCATTTGAGGAGCAAGCTTGGAACTTCTTTCACCATATTATTTGCATGCACATGTTTTCCAACTAAAGGTTCCCCTCAAGAAGCTATTCTACAACGCCAAAGGACTATAAGCAAATCGGGTTTAACTTCGCAGTTATCGGTTGAGATTGTTCTAACTAATGGGTCATTTTTTTAAGGTTAGTAAACTTTAAACTGAACTAAAATAGAAATCTGAACAAAGCGAAGTAGTTTAATAAATATCATAGTACAGCAATCTAAGCTGGAATGTTGTAAAAAGTCGCAAGGAATTCTCTAGTGTTTTATGTAAATTTTTATTTGCAATTTATTCTTTCAACGATTTGTTAATAAAAATCAGCGCAATTTAAATAACGAAGCTCGTTATTTTCTATCTCATTAGACTATATTAGCAATATCGAATGACGTCAGAGACAATGGAGCGCTCTGATTGGTTGACGTCGTTTTTCTTAATATTTATTAGAAGATAACATTACGATCTCTCCTCTGATTGGCTATTGGAAAATATTAATCATTATTTAAGAAAATTTATAGCTTTATGTATTATGTTTTAAGATATAGTCAAATGGCACACGTTTTTAATTCTTGTCAGCTTGTATCATTTTGTATCGGTTGATATTATGTATGTCTATATACATATGTATGTATATATTTATATTAAACTTAAAATTATTATTTACTTTACAACTTAGTCGACACAACAATAGATAAAAAAAAAAAAACCTGGTTGAATTTTTAACACCTAAGCTTTAAGCTTAAGAAAATATTGTTAGAAAAGCTGTGTTTAAGTAGATATCGGAAAAAAATCTAAAACCCATGTATTCGCCAGTTCGCATTGGGGCAGCATGGTGGTTTAAGCTCCGCTTATTTCACCTTGTTCATAAACTACACGGCGCGGTCAAAGGGCAATAAGGTGCTCAGTGAATGCGGGTAAAGGTGACGAGCAATGCCATTCTTCATTTATAGCTAATCTTTTAATTAACAATTTTGTTGAAACAAATGAACGACTAAATTGCTTTACTTTATAATGCCTCCATCGTATGCATATTTATTACAGAAAATTCTATAAACAAGCGATGTTGCGTTTTAATTAAACATTGCAGGCTGCAGTAAAATCCGGGACCTCGCTGAAATTGGCAGGTTTCTATCTCTTTTACACTCGTATACCATGTGTATGTACGTCACGCTCGCACCCAACCTTGTGTAGCCTACATTGATTGCGTCCGGGACGTGTGTCTTGTCCATTGATTTCCTTTCAAGCTGTGAGATTTGATTTATCGTATATCGAAAATAAACTTTATTTATTCAGTATAAAGGTCGATTTTTCCACTTGTTCTCATTTGTAAAGGATATATTAACTAAACTGCTGTCTATTTTACTTGATATTATATTGATTCCGATAGCAATAAATATTCGGAGACTCTTGTTCTCTTTTTAAAAAGCTTCCGTTGGTTTAATTCTTATTTTAAAATGTTTCATAATAATTAACCGAAAAAATCTAAACACAAATTTCGTTGGTAATTAATTACTTTAATTAAATTTAATTTTAGTGTTTTTAATTGGTAACAACATGTTTAACGTCCCCTTAGTTCTGATAAAATCGTCAACCTTGATAGCGAATGTATAACGAAATAATTATTAAGAAATTATGTTAAATTAATTATATAAAATGTTTTTGTATGTTAAATACGCTGTCGTGATATATTAGACCTATTTTGATAAAACTTTTTACTAGATATATTTTATTGTGCGATAATTTTAATTACCGTATATAGAAGGGGTAATATATGAATAATAACAGTATGTTTTATAACAATATGAATGTATTAAAGTAAAATATTATTTATTCCTTGTTCTTAGTAGGGATTCCTACAGGAAATTTTATAAGCTCCATATTTATATAAACTACTACATAATTGATATTCCAAATAAGTAAATACATCATTTTAACGCTATAATTTGCTATAAATACCTGCAAAATTTAATTTAAAGTCAACGAAGCAGCAAATTTGTATTGTTTTATGTGTATTTATTAATAATAAATACAGTTTATTATAAACGCCAGCAAATAAATAAAATAACTCTAATTTATTATTATAATTCGTTTGACAAATAACGCATAACTCAACAGAAGATATTATAAGTGATAAAAAAGCGTTAAGTTAGTATTTGTTGATTTCCACATAGGATATGTACATATGACTGTAATTAAAAGGGTGAAAAAGAGTAAATGAGTTTCGTGCCGGTTCTCAGTACATACATTCCGAACCGGTGGTAGCATTACATTTAATTCAATACTGTAACAATAACATGACGATTCAAAATTGTCCATTATCCTTCTTCCCCCTTCATTCACAAGTCTACGCATGCTGGCTTTCGATGTCACCGTCTAAACGTGACATCAATTCCATCGCGCACAAATAAATTTGGCAACTCATTTCTTTGTCGCACTTCCAAAAAATTGAATTCTTTACCAGCACACTTATTCCCCGCCTCTTATAACTTGGGTTCCTTCAAACGAGGGTGAAGAGGCATCATGTGGGCTGGCAAGGCGGGGGCGACTAGTGCAGAACACTCTTTCCGATTTTACTGGCCATCGTCGCGTTTGGATTCTACTACCACTTAGCATCAGGTGGAATAGAGTCATTTGCCTTCCCGGCAATTATTAGGGCAGTTTATTGTACACTACAAATATTTAAAAAAAATAAAAAAACATTTGGCGACCTTATTGCATTGTATTGCTATTAGGTACTGACTGCAATTAGTTAGCAAAATAAATAAATAAATAAACATAAAAGTTAAACTGCCAATAATCGAATTGTGTTGCAATCGCGCGTCTTGTTACAATATCGTATCATTTCCCACGCTCATCACATTTTTATACTCGATACCGTTTTGTCATTCGATCATATGTCAAAAAGTAAATTACCAAATGACTGACTGATATGTAGTATAGTGATACTTTGTTTAGGCAATTATATAAGTATTCGCCCGCGACTTCGTCCTTGTTCGGAATAGGGGCGGATATAAGGTAAAAAAAGTAGCCTCATTATACTAAATTTTATCAAAATCGGTTCAGTGGCTTATCCTTCAAACCCTAACAGACAGAGTTACTTTCACATTTATAATTTTAGTATAGATGGTGTTTGTTTTTGGAATTTCGATACAAGACTAGATTTGCACATTTTCATAAATTTAATGAAATGAATAGTATCTTGTCCATAGCCACCTGATGATGAGTGGTCGCCAACGCCAATGGACATCTGGTTCTGTGAGAAATGTTAACCATCCCTTCATCAATCAACAGCCAATCGTAGTCCACTGCTGAACATAGGCCTCCCCCAAGGTGCGCCAAAGCTCCCGGTCCTCCGCCTTCCTCATCCAGTCGGTGCCCGCCACCTTCTTAAGGTCATCATCATCCTTTACATCGCCAATATTCCATGTGTATGTGCGCGCGTGCGTGTTATTTTAGTAATAAAATAATTTATTATATCTTTATTAATTATACGCGGGTGCACAGCGAGTAATAATATAAAAGCGAACGTTTGTTTTCACGTCTTAACTTATTAGCCGATAATCGGTTGATGAAACGTGAACATGAAATTTGTATACACGACGCCAGGGATGCAGAAAAAGTCATAGGGTTGCCTAGCACCTGCACTTACACGCGGCTGGAACCGCGGGCGGACACAACTACACTTATACATCTAACTGCATGCACGATAAAAAACTGACTCACTTTTTTGCAACCTTAAGTATGTACCCTTAACCCTATATTACAATTCTTAGTTTTATATTATTCTAATTACCTACATTTTCCAGGGTACTTTTCATGTTATAAATAGCAAAAAGTATAAATGTACGTGCGGTACATTGTTTTGTTCGACTTTGTGTAACTGTTTTTAGACGGCCATTGTTTTATTTACTTACGTACCTACATAACATTGAAACATACTAATTGGAGCAGGTCATATGACCATAAGTTAATCCATACTCATATTATATACACGAATGTACATAACGGTCATGCTATGTGCGAATTTATTTCTTAACTAGTATAATCTGCCATATTAACCAGCAACAAAGCAGAGTCGTGGCGTAAGCTCCAATCCTTTTCCTCAAAGGGTGTTCCCTTTTTTTTTTAGTCCCTGTGTTTTTAGTCCAGCTGTGGGACTTATACATTTGTTAATTTACTTTATGTATAAAAGTTTAAATAATTCAAGAGTAAGTCTTTAAAACAACGACGCACAAACTATACGGCGAGGTGGTTCCGTTTTAATTACAACAATTAACGGACGGCCATTAATTTGTTTAGTACCAGCGATAAAATAGTCTAATGGTAGCTGTATGTGGTACATGCATGCGCTATGTACAAGGTTACGTTATATATTTATATGGATTTAGTTTTTAACATTGCCATTAACATTTTTGAATTTATTTGCTGGTACAATACTTATTTCGCTTGTCTAATATTGTATAGCTAATCGGTCCGGCTTCGCAATGGTAGAAAAATGTGTTTTGTATAGGATTTGCGTAAAATCCGTTCTTAGTGAGCGTCTACGTCAGGGAACGAATAACTGTGACAGATTTCAAGTCAATGGGGCGCATAGTTTAGGAGTTCTCGTGATGAGTGGTATATTTTATATGTGTTGGGAACTATAATATCTATGATATAATAGTTATCTTATAAGACAACTGATATCGAGTGTCTGGTTTCAAATCTCATTAACAGAACAAAGTTAAGAATTGGTTGTGTTTCATTTCCGTTTTCTTGCAAGCACGCAAAGGCTCTCGCGCCTGATCTCATTCGTGTCAGATTGACGTCCCATTGGATTATGATAAAGAGAGAGAAGTGCACTCTGCTTTTATATCTACGCACATATTCGTACACTATACAATGTGTCCTGCCTGCGCAGATGGCTAGTATCCCTTGAGTATTGCTGCCGTATCCGAAATCGATCAGCTGAACATCATGTATACGATGTTCTAAACTATAACAAAACCTGTGACGCAATGTATTTAAATTAAAGATTTAAAATATATAAAGAACGAAATTAAAAATACCGACTGCAACTGTACAAATCGTGACCGTGTGGAATGGTATGCTAGAATGCTAGCAGCATTTCTCCCTTAAGCTGCAATTCCAATTCTCTTTGCGAAAAATTAACCGGCCCTGTCACCGGTGAGGCAACAATCCTTTTTATGTATTTTAAAAGATTGTTGCCATTTCATTTGTGTTCACCAAACTGCAATACTTAGTATTGTTAGTGTTTAGTGAGCCAGTGTAACTACAGGCGATGGTGACTATTTACCATAATGCCGCCTGTCCACCTGCCTTTTATATAAAGGAAGAAGTAGAATTTCGTTATAAAACATATAATAAAAACTATTCACATTCGGTTTGTAGCTCATAGACTTATCCAATATACATCGTCCCAAAGTAACTTCACTAAAATTGAATTTATTCCTATCAAAAGTTGTTTCATATTTCGAAAACAATCAAAATGACAGCACTAACTAAAATTAAATTACGATAGGATTTAATTTAGTTTCCGCTGTACGCAATATGTACGTTAATGTAAAAGTTCTAGAAGCACATTGTCGTTGTTACGGGATATTTTTTTTAATTCTTATATCATATATATATATGAGATATCTATGCGATCTGTAAATGATGGCTATCTCGTAATTAGCTAATTTGATTTGCTCCTGTCATTAAATTCATAATTTTGTGGTTTTTTTTAATTGAGTGGGGCTTTGTGTAAGCTCGTCTGGGTAGGTACCACCCACTCATCAGATATTCTACTGCAAAACAGCAGTACTTTGCATTGTTGTGTACCGGTTTGAAGGGTAAGTGAGCCATTGTAATTACAGGCACAAGAGACATAACATCTTAGTTCCCAAGGTTGGTGGCGCATTGGCGATGTGGGGAATTGTTAAAATTTCTTCGAGTGCAAATGTCTATATAATTAATATAAGAATCAGTCTAAATTATCTCTGCAAGTAGCGTTCTTAAATGTTATGTATTAAATGATTGAAAGGTAATTGAAAATATAAAATTGTTACGTAACTTTACGTATCAGGATATTATATAAACTATGAAAGTGTGAAGTGAAATATATAATGAGGGGTAACCCAGACGTGCTTGCGTTAAGTCTTACTACCAAGTAAAGTAATTCACCGTCCGATAACTGATGACGTATACAAATTCAATGCCTCTCCATTTATGAGTTCAATATTATGAAAACTGGAACTATTCCTTTTTACAATGCGCAATAGGAAATTAAAAAAAAAAGTATGATTTGGAAATAATTGGATTTTCCTCGCATTGTTCTACGTTTTGTAAAATCCGAAAACAGTTTTGCTGAAAAGTTCCGTTAACGCTTCGCGGATCCTTCAACTAATTTTAAAATGCTTAAAAATTCCGAAGTGAAAATTTTGTTTGAAATATAGTTAGAGTTGTGTGACTATTTCCTCGCTTCCGATTAGTTTTCTTGAATGTATTTATTTGTAAGAAGAATATAGTTAGATTACAAATATAAATTTCTTAACGTAAAACATATTTGAATGGGCCCATTTCTACATACATTTTAATAACACCAAATCAGCTTTCGTTCGAGAACAGACACAATATTAAGAACTCGTTGTCGTTTCCCGCCAAAATAAATTACCCAAATGACGACTGTCAATATGACAATGATGTTTGAATGTCATTTTAATCGCCCTGAAGTTGCCTCCAATTGTTACACACATACATAACTAACATACACATTAACATTCGGGGTTGCTAGTTTTTTATTCGAACAATCATAAAAATAAAAACACAAAACCTTCTTTCTCCTGTATTAAATGTCCGAGCGAATGGACTCACATGAGCTCAGTATAAGATTAGCTTAATTGCAAAAAATACCTCGCCACAACGCTTTTATTTACTCCAAGTGCTAAAACAAATGACATTTCCTATTCTATCTAGAATATAAATTTTAATATCACGTGTAAAAAGATAAATAAAGCGTATTAATACTGAATAAAAAATCTTTACTTAATATTATAAATGCAAGTAATTCTGTCTCTTTTATATAATATAGGTAGGCGGACGAGCATATGGGCCCCCTGATGGTAAGTGGTCACCAACATAGACATTGGTATTGTAAGAGATGGTAACCATCGCTTACGTCGCCAATGCGCCACCAACCTTGGAAATTAAGATGGTATTTCCCATGTGCCAGTAATTACACTGGCTCACTCACCCTTCAAACCGGAACACAACAATACCAAGTACTGCTGTTTTGCGGTAGAATATCTGATGAGTGGGTGGTACCTAACCAGACGAGCTTGCACAAAGCTCTACCACCAAGTAAACTCAGTCTGTTACGTTTTCTCAGCCACTGAACCGAATTTGATCACCAAGCCTTTCTGTTACGCTAAAATAAAAATTTGTAATGATCGATGGATGCGGGCTTTAAATTAAAATTCAAAACAAATCTAAGAATAGCCCCGGATCCAAAATTGGAATACGGGATAACCCCTATTGATTGTTACTATAGTCCAGCAAGTGTTTAAATCGAAATACTAGCTGGCTGAACTCTTGTGTAACGAATGGATATTCAAAAACGATTTTAAAACAAATTAAAAATCCGAGAATGGTTCAATTTTTGTTCCAAATTCATAGATAGTAAGCCTATATACACAAAGTCGAAATATGACGTAGTCTGTACAATACGTGAAAAAACATTTTAAACGACTTTTATTAGAACAACTTGCTAAGTAAAGCTAAGAAATGTAGATTGTATCTATAGGAACTGGCAAGAAACTCAGAAGCTTTCCTTTTTTGATAATATTGAATGTAAAAAATAATAGAATATTTATAGCGCGAATGTTGTGTAACAATCGCGTTGGTGAAGTGCCTCGATAAGGTTTCAAACATCTCTTGCAGGGCGGTAAAGGAAAAATCCACGATTGGGCCAGTAAAAGTTATATATAATATATTTATGTCTAGACCTTCTCACTAAGCGTTTAAACAATTAACGATAGTTTTCGTTCCTAAGAAACCACATAAAGATGTTGGTACTGCGGCTGATTATCTTCGTAAAATATTTGACAATCAATTAGTGTAATTTTTCTACATTAACTTTTAAAATAATTTAAATAATTTAAAAAAAATCCCTTATATATAACCCAATTCATACAAGCCCATTTTCAGCTTCAAACCTTCTCATCGAAAGGAAATATTATAAATTAATATTATAAATCGTATGAGTTTATTTGTTAGGCTATCACGTCTTACCTACTCAACCGATCATCCTGACATTTTGCATACACGTTATGAGGGTTACAGAAAAGGACAAGGGTACTTCCCTTCCCTCTCTCACACTTGTACCTAATATAGGGTTTTCCATTAAGGGCGCTTGATCTTTGAAATGCAAAAAAAAATACATGTAGGAGAGATATTTGCGAATTTTTTTTTTTATTTGGAAGGTCTATCGACCCGATTATGTATGGAATATGACATCATTCAAATGACCCCCACGGCTTCGGTTGGTGGCGCGCACACGAAAGGTCCAATTTTCGATGACTCTGGCGCACAAATCGGGCTGTATTTGATCGATGGCGTGGCGTATGTTGACTTTGAGGGCATCGGTGGTTTGCGGCTTGTTGGCATAGACCTGCGACTTAAGAAAACCCCACAAGAAAAAGTCCAGCGGGGTCAAATCGCACGATCTCGGTGGCCAGTTCACGTCGCCTCCGCGCGAGATGACCATGTCCAGAAATTGCTCGTGCAGAAGTTCCATCGTGTGCTGTGTGGCACGAAGCGCCGTCCTGTTGAAACCACATGTTGTCCAGATCCATATTCTCGATTTCAGGCCAAAAGAAGTTGGTTATCATCGACCGGTATCGCTCACCATTGACGGTGACGGCCACACCATTATCGTTTTCGAAAAAATACGGACCAATCACGCCTCCGGCCCAAAATCCGCACCAAACAGTCACTTTCTGCGGGTGCATTGCCACTTGGTGAACCTCGTGTGGATTGGTCTCGTCCCAAATACGGCAATTTTGCTTGTTGACATAGCCATTCATCCAAAAATGCGCCTCGTCGCTGAAGATGATTTTTTTGCCAAAATCGGCGTCAACTTCCAACTGCTCTAATGCCCAGTCAGCGAACACACGGCGCTGTCTATGGTCATTAACCTTGAGCTCTTGGGTCAGCTGGATCTTGTGCGGGTGCAGGCTCAAGTCAAAACGCAAAATTCGCCAAGTTGTCGTCTGCGAAAGGCCGAGTTCCTGTGCGCGACGCGGAATTGACTGCCGCGGGTTTTCGAGGACACTGTCGCGCACAGCGGCGATATTCTCGGCAGATCTCGCGTTACGTTGACGCACGGGAACCGGCTGATTGTTAACTGACCCGGTTGACTCGAATTTGTCCACCAATCGACGGATAGTCGACTCGGCAGGACGATCATCGCGACCGTAAAACGGGCGAAGTGCGCGGAACGTTGCTCGAACTGAAGACCCATTTTCATAAAACAATTTTATGATTTGCACGTGCTGCTCGACACTGTAACCTGCCATGGTGGTTTGGGAGGACGGAATGAATATAACACACTGCATTTGACAGCTGTCACTCAAACAACATGGCCGCAATCAGCTGTCAAAGTTCAAGCGTCCCTATTGGAAAACCCCATACAATAAGATTAGGCTATATATTCGCAATAATTTATGATTTTCGCTTATAGCCATAGGTCATAACTCACCCATAAACAGCGTTCAAGTTATAATAAACCATAAAACAAAAAAAAAATTATGTAAACACTGAATACATTAATACACAGTAGGTTAATTAAACCGTGAATCAATTGATTAAAAACAGTAGCATAACTGGTCCTGTTAGTTACGGCATTGTAAAAAGTTTGGTTACAACAAGGCATCCGGTTCATCGACCTCTGGCCTTAGCCAAGCGACCTTTGATTGAAGTGTGCAATGAGGACGGTACTGCATCTTAGTAAACGTCAGTACGATAAATCTGTTGTGCTGAATTTGAGAGTTAGTATAAGCCGAGATGAACCAGTAACTAAAATCGTTCATCTTTATTGATGATTGCATCTTACTCCACAAGTACCAATGAGTTTGTGTTTGGCATTAAAACCATGCTTGATAGCAAAAGAAAATATCGTGAGCAAATCGGAATGTGTCGGGTTTTAATACGTCACACCAATCCACACTGATGCGACCAAATATCAAACGTTCTGTTTAAAAAAATAAGCCTTTAGCTGTGGGACACTTACTGTTACTTACCTAATCTAAATATATATTAATGGAAACAATTGAAACAGTTTTTTCAGATCGCTATGAAATCTATATATATAAAAGTGAAATACCACTCATCATGAGATCTCCTAAACTAGCCGCCCGATCGACTTGAAATTTGTCACAGTTGGAGTAACTGTGACTTCCCCGACGTAGACGATAAATATGAACAGATTTTACGCAATATTCTATTCAAGACACATTTTTCTTCTTATCTAACCGTGCGGGAATTTATGCCAGGACGATTACCTAGTAGACATATATATTATTTAACATAGGCAGGACAATGTCTGCTTACTACTATTGCAAACAAAATAATTCACGGATATTAAAAAAAATATCGAGCATTTTATTTGCAAATTACTTTTATTGCTCCCCATATAAATGCCATCAATGTGTTTTAAATTGAAAACAAAAAACATTGTTAAATGTCGTACATTGTTTCTGTGCGCTTATTAAACGAGCACGAATTCAGATCACGTACGACTGTATGCAATTTAATTTAGTTTAGTAAAGCTGGTGTTCCAGGAAAAGGAAATGCAACATGTTTCCCATATATCGATAATAATAGATGCGAAAATAACTGTCTGTCTGTTACGTTTTCACTAAATCACTGAACCGATTTTGATGAAATTTTGTATGGAACAAACTTGAATCCCAAGGAAGGATATAGGGTACTTTTTTATCTACCTGCCCACCTTTCCCTACCGCGCGAAGCCGCAGGCGAAATCTTATTACGAATAATTCATTTAAATTGTCGCAGCGTTTAATTATGACGTATTTTAAATTACATAACATTAACGTTTCAATGTCAACTTCAAACTATTTATTATTTAAAAAAAGTTATTGCATTTACTTAATGGCTTTGTTCGAGTCCGTTTGTGTAGTTAATACAATCATTATATATTCAAAGATCAATACTTAGTAATTTTGCTTTCCTATTACTAAGGGTGAGTAAGCTAGTTTGACAGGCACAAGGAACATAAAATCTTAGTTCCAATGATAGGTGGCGTATGAGCGATGTAAGGGATGGTTTATATTTCTTACAATACCAATGTATATGGGTGGTGGTAGCCACTCACCAACAGGTCGCCCATAAGATAACATAAAAAATTGTCTACACGACTGCGAATGCTGGGTTCTTTAAAAGACAAAGCCTGGAGTGTTCTGTATCCGTATCGGTTTGCTGTCTCATAGTGTTATAAGAGTGTATTTACACCAACTATTAAGCTATATCTTTCGTAATTGACGCTTCTCGAAATTGTCTGAGCTGAAATTCGGTTAAGAGAACATGATCACTTTACCATTACAAGACGAAAGCCGGTCCCTTAAGGGATAGACATCTGTCTATTCTGATGGGTACACATTTTAGAATGTCGTCCTTCCGACAGCAGAGCACGTAATACTAAGTACTTAACTAAAATGACATATATTTTTAAATAGCCGTTGACGCAAGCAAACTCTAAAGGTTCTTGACTTTTGAACCTTATTATAAGTACTTAGTAATATCCTCGTTGGTCTAGTGGCTAGATATAAGGCCGCAGACCCGGTGCTGCGGTTCAATTGTCAGGTCGGGTCAATAAATAGTTATTGGGTTTTTCTGTCAGAAAAGCGGGTTCGTTGCCTACAGCGCTAAACTGATTTAAAAAATTCTTCACCAACGGAAAGCTACATTATCAGCGAGTAATATAGGCTACATTTTGTCCCCGTATTCCTACGGGAACAGGAACTACGCGGATGAAACCGCGGGCAAAATGCTAGTATGTACGTATATAAAAAGACAAAATTTAATCCATCTTCAGTTAAACCGAATACCATTAGCCTTAAATACTACGAGCCGTCAGCCCCACCCGCATCTAGTATAAATAAACTCAAATTAGATTCCCATCGTTTTCCAGATTAGCATAATAACACTAAATGTATGTACATTTGTTCCACATGTACAATAACATCATTGTTCTGTGGAAAGTTGAGCCTTTCCATTGTTTGTAATACTTTAATCAGCTTAGTGAACCGTTTTCGTGTAAATATTTTAATGCTTTGCTTAATTTAAATTCAAAATTTAAAAAATAACATTCCTTTAATGTTCCAAATTTGAATATATTCGATTATGTGCGTCCATGTAGTCCGTATATCGATTACAAGCTCGTGTTTGTGGTTACAAAAAAATATATATGCACAAAGCTTAAGTTTAATGAAATTTATTCTCAACTTGCTCCCCGACCCGACTTTGCACGGATCAACATAAAACCTTTATGTTAGAGGACTAATGTATGTATAAGGAAAGCTTTGAATGTATTGAGTGAGCGCATTCGTTTTACGTGCAATTCCCTGAGTCTATGGTATTATCTTAACTAAAACGTTGCTGACGCTAACGTTGAACGATAGTTTGCATTTAAAACACACGCTAACGGTATAAAACATGATCCACAAATCTGTTTCGCTACGGGTTGTCGGATACGGTCTCAGAATTCCCTTGACGCCAAGTTTAAGATACATAGCAAGAACATATTGACCTTAATATGAGTTTAAAACATGAGGATGTAACGCCGTTACAGTTTTGTGTAACCCTAAAAGTGGCTTTTAATTACAGCACGTCTAAAGATTAGGTTAAATTACAATTATCTATACATATAATAAATCTGTAACTGGTCGATGTCTGTACATGGAAGATATATGAGTAAAACTTTTATCGGGGGTCTTTATAAACCCAATAGAACCCAAAACAATGATTAATAAATTTTTTGTCTGTTTGTCTGTTTGTCTGTTTGTCTGTGCGTTTGTGCACGCTAATCTTAAAAACGGCTTAACGGATTTGAGTGCGGTTTTCACTAATGTATTGTGGCTAACTTCACTTAACATTTAGTGTTTATTTTATTTCAATCGGTTCATAAATAATAAAGTTATGTCAATTTAAAGATACACGTAGAACATTTATTAAAAAATGGTTATGGTCAAACTGAAAAGAGATTAAATATAACATGTAATATACACTTTTGCTTATGATTTATCCTATATTTTGTCCTATAATTTTTAATCTCTTTATTTATTTATTAAAAGTTTAGTATCACTATCAAAAATTAATAAATTATTATCTGTAGGAAAAGTACGCGCACCTGTTAGTTGTCAAAATCAAAAAGTTTTGTTAACAATTTTGTCTTTTCAGTAGCTTCGTGTGTTGTTTTTGCATAAAAACTAATATTGCATATTATATATTGTGTGTATCTTTATGATCTCATCTTATATCTTTCATAACAGTACGCTTTAAGTCTGCGTGTGAGCAAGTCAGTTAACTCAGCGATAATAATTAATACGTAAATAGTATATAAGTGTATAAACAAAGCCTAAAAAACAACTATAACAATAATACATGGTTTTAGAAGTGCTTGCTTTAAACATAAACCTGGTATATCACTTCTTAAAACTTTAAATAGGTAAAAATTTTTCGTAAATTCGTGTTTCCTATCAAAATTTTTAAAACGGCAGATAAAAATTCAAACGTTTTACCTACCGAAGGTTTTTCTAAACAACGAAATAAATAACAATTTAACGCGGAAAAAATGGCAACCATATTTTGAACTATATTTATTAGCCTCTTGGATATATATAAGGAGTATTAGCCACTGGTTATGTATAAGAAGTGTAAATAGAGAAAAATAGCAATTTTGTTCAACATTAAAATAACAGAAATTACTTTAGAAGACCTCATTAATAAATGTAACAAGTATTTCGAACCGAGGAAAAATTTAACTATGGCCTGACATGTATTTTTTAAGAGAAAACAAAGCAAACACGAAAGTATAACCAACTTTATTACGAGTCTAGAAAATTTCACTTTAAAATGCGATTTCGTGGAATTAATAGTCATTGGTCAGTGATAAATTTACAGCGAATATGGGTTAGAGTAGCTCGCCAAACATCAAAGATTATTACAACGGTCTGATCTGTCACTAAAGAAAGCTATAGAGATAGCTAAAATAGTAGTGATCGAACAACAAAATATGGAGCACATAAATAAAAGCACTGAGACGTCGTCATCACCGTCATCATCTAATGAATATCAAGTGATGAAGGGGGAGTAAAAGGGTTAAACAACACACAGTACAGAATAGAGAAGATGTGCATATTCCTACGAAGTCAGACGGGCAACTAATTAAGAAGAGAACAAAATTGTGAAACGTGGTTATATTTGCCTTATCCCAATATAAACCGAATAAAAGTATTCTGTAATCTCTCAGCTTAATTCAATTGGTCTTTGGCTACATCAAGCTTGCGACAGCATAATCATGAATAGGAAGAAGTAGATCTGTGCGAGCATATAATATATAATTAAGTGTACTCAGATATTGATATTATATATTTTAAAAAAAATCACTGCAAAAATAACATAAATAAGTTAAAAATAATAATGTATTAAATGTATTAATTTATATAAAATGAATGTACCAACCCATCTTAATATTCAATATTTTAATTTGTTATAAATTTTGTACTGTAGTCATATTCTTGCTTGCCTTTTAATTGTTATTTGGTTAAAAAATATATAAATAATATATATATCATTTATTTACTGCATTTTATTGTCCTCACTTAATGTAATAATGCTTAAGCTATGTGATTTCATTTATATTTTGTTTTTGTTAAATTTGTGTTTTCATTAAGTAATTAATTATATTTGATTATAAAAAAATATATATCTTACTACACCTTTACTGATTATGATGGTTTAGCTGTTTGATTTTATATATGTTTTGATTATTTTAATGATTGTGTAATTATTGTTGGTGGAAACTTAGCTAATGTATGTATATATTTATATATATATGCTATATATAAGTGTCATCTCATTTTTAACACTTAACCTACCAGAGCGGTAAAATAACTGCTTTTGAAACTTTAATTAAAATTGTTATATAGCTGCTTTTGTTTGTATATTATATACTTTTTCTACATAAAATGGCCGCTTAAGCAGCTTATTCAGATGTGTGTCAAGTTCAATGGACAACATTTGTTTTAATTCCCTTTTTTTGTTTAATTAAATTAGTAGCCTTGGTTATGTCTGATTTTATTTAGTCTCTGACAGAAGAAACTTTTCCTTTACTTTATACTTTATATTGTACACATAAAATAACATAAATCTAGAACAAAAACGAATTAATTAATAAATTATCCCTACATATAAATAAAATTGAAGTTTCTGTCTGTTATTTCAAAATAACTGCCTGTTTTAAAGGTTATATGGCTATTTACGATTTACCAAAACCAAAGCAATCATTTTTTTAATTTCATTACTGTCTGCATGTCTGTATGTCCAGTCTAATCTTTCAATCGTCTAAAAATTGAAATAACCGAATTATTATAAGAACTATTTCAAGATTCCGTCACTTTTGGTGTAAGAAGAATGATATTTAGTATTAAAGCTATGCATACGTATTTCGTCGTTTTTAGAAATTTAACTCCAAACGGGAGAAACGGGGTAAAAGTATTAGTATAAAAATTTTAAAAAATAGAAATATACTATTTGAGTTTTTTGATTGAATTAATAAACATGAATTTCAAAGTTTTTAGAAACTTTTATTTTTGTTTGGAAGAGTTGGGTGCAAATAATGACATTCAAAATATGCAATATCTTATATCAATATCTCTTAGGGAGAAATATACGAACTTCACTATGTTGGTGATGTTTGGATAAAAAAAACATATTCCATTATTGCCATATGTACCACTTAATTGGTATTCCCTAAGCTTATATTATTGTAAAGTTTCATTAAAATCTATTCAGTAGTTTATGCGTGAAAGAGTAACAAACGTCCATACATCCATACAAACTTTCGAGTTTATTATATTAGTAGGAAGTAGGATTATTATATGCCCTGTACTGAACATACATACACTATACTGGATGGGCGAATAAATCGATTGGTAAATGTTTATATCTTATTGATTAAAAAATCCTTATTTTACCCGTACGAAGTCGGGACGGGCAGCTAATTACTCGCTGATAACGTATCTTTCTGTAGGTAAAAAAGGTTTTTAAAAACAGTACAGCAGTTTTTTAGTTTATTCGCTACAAACAAACATACAAAAAATCTATTTTTACTTATTTATAATATTAGTATAGATAAAGACCACGCGCGAGCGAAGCTGCGGGCAACAGCTAGTTGATTAATATATAATAATCGACGAAATCATTTCCCAATGCGCCTCTTCGTTATGCTAGTCATAGGAATATATAATTTTGCATTGAAACTTGACTTCAAGATTTTTATGTATCGTATTTAAGTAGCTAAACCCGGCTTGTCCAATTGTATATACGAATTATCAAATGCGTAATGTGTAAATAAGTAAGAATAAGTTGATGTGCCTTTTGGTAGCGAAGTAAAGCAAATAGAATTATGATAGACGTCTTAGATTGTCATTAGGGTATTTTTCATTATAAAGACTTAAATTTATCTTTTATGCTGATCTGACTAACTTTGTGAGTGTCTTAATCTCAAACATATATCTATACATATATAAAGCTGAAGAGTTTGTTTGTTTGATCCGGCTAATCGCAGGAACTACTGGTTCGAATTAAAAAAAAATTTTTGTTTTGCCTAGTCCTTTTATCGAGGAAGGCCCTCGGCTTATTTTTATTTATTATACTTTTATTAATTATACGCGGGTGAAACCGCGGGGCACAGCTAGTATTAACATATAAACAGCACTGCTTTGCGTTGAGTTAAAGTAAAGAAGGTTGGAAAGCATTGGGACCGATTACATCAAAAAAACTGAAATTTGCATTTCATTATGAAATGCATATTTCATGAACGGTGTGAATGAAAACCAAACTATTAAAAGTAATCACTAGTTTTATTCTTTGAAAACAATGTTATAGTAATATTTAATACGAAATTATATAATAGCACTCGTCTTTATGTGCCTTCAACACATAGATTTACTCCCACACACCCTCAATGTTTAAAGTACAATCGAATGATGGAGAAATTTATTTATTTATTCTTTATTGCACACACTACGAAAACATAACAAATACAAAGAACAAGTTTTACATAATATAGTATGCAAAGGCGGCCTTATCACTTAAATCTGATGTCACAAATATTATATTACTTAATAATAAAAAGATTGAATTCATTTTGAAATTATAGTATACACAGTTTGCAAAGGTCCTTGTACTATGTTGGAGACCTATATTTCTGGGTAGTCGCTCATCCACCAGACACATTCATTTGAAATGATATGGTTATTTACAATTTTTAATACAACTACTACTTACTATGATAACTTATAACTAGATAATATAAGAGTAGGTGTCTGTTTGTGTGCGTGTGTTTGTGTGCGTGTGTTTGCTTGTGTATGTAACATTTCGCTATTTTATCTAGCAAATAAGACGTGTTATTGGACGAGATAACTTGGTTCTAAACTTGGTAAATAGTAGCTTTAGTCACATTTCTTTGATCGTAATGAGAGAAACCAAACGCCGTGTCAGCATGCATGAGACAGGACAGTAACCATACGTCCCGATTCAGAAGTATATCTAACTTCTTAGCATCGATTCCGGTGATATATACGAGTACATTTGTATCTCTAAATAATATATACTTAGATAAATTATAATCAAGAGCTAATTTGAATCACAAGCCAATTATCACTTCTGTTTCGTTATATTAACACATTGTATGTATGTATCTGTTCTCATATATCTCCTAAGCTACTTATCATATGTTGACAAATTTGGTATCGTTAGTTTTGCTAAGATTCCCGTGTGTTATTGGCTATGTTGTCATATTACCACCATCAAATAAGTTTGTAATCGCTTTTTTTGGGACGTGACTACAAATTTTCGCTTTTCAGATTGTTCTCTTTTACTTCTGCTACATGACATCGCTTCTTACCGAATTTCATGATTCTATGTCAACCAGAAGTATTATATGATATATCTTATACATAGGTTTTGATACCATTAACGGCTGTCTCTTTTGATTGCGTTGACTTAAAACTTTTAATTTTCATCTGCAAGGGATTGCAGAATTGACTTAATAGTTACTTGATATTAATTTCAACATGATACCTCCATGTATTCCTTAAAAAATCGGCCTTGACAGACGGACAGACGAATAACGAAGCTAATAATTAATATCCTGGGACATTATTCACACAAGGCCATCTGATCCCAAAAAAAGAAAAAGAAAAGAAAAGAACACTTTTATTTGGGACATTTTAACAAAATGACAATTAGGTACCAAACTAAGCATAGCTCGTACTATAGAAACCAGACAACTGATACACTACATATACTAGTTTTCTTTTGTAAATACCTACTTACATAGATAATTACACCCAGATTCAGGACAAACAGACATGTTCATGCACACAAATGTCAGTCCTGGGTGGGAATCGAACCCACGACCTCCGGCGCGAAAGGCAAGTATCTATCTACCAACCACGCCAACCGACTCGTCAAGAAAGAAGCTAGTCTGATAAGTGTTTAATTTTTCCTTTTGAGGTACGGAACCCTAGAAACCTCTTTATAATACTACTACGCCAAAACACGTCAGTATCGATTTATTGAGTTAATAGTGTGTAAATACAGCTTGTAATTAAAATCGATTTTATATACTTTAATGCGATTAAATTTCTTCATCTGTCATGTCAGATGCACCTGCTCAGATTAAGAGATGCGATTCCGATAGTCTTTCCATCTGCCGTTGTATGAATTATATTATATAGTAATTATATCAAAATCTTATTACTACATATTATAAAATAGAGTTCCCTGCCGCGTCTGTCTGTTTGAACGTGATAATCTCAGAAACTACCGAACGGATTGTCATACAGTTTTCACCAATGGATGGGGTGATTCATGAGGAAGAATTAGGTGTATAATTTATTAAAGTGTATGTTATATATGATGGTATGTTTAAACATGACATATTAAAGCCTAGGAGACACCACAGATAAAAAAGGGAAAAAAGTTTACAAGTCTGACAGTTGACAGGCATTTACGAGGTTCGTTGCTTACCTTGTTACTGCTTTGGTATTTAATCTAATAATTAAATGAAACAAAAGATTAAGGATTGACTTAAAAATATTCGTACTGTCACTGGAGTACTTAGTCGAGGAACTATATGAGTCAATTTTAAATTAATGCGAACAAATCACAAGCGTGTAATAATTTTCATACTGTCCGCGTAGGTACATAAATAGAGACGATTTAACATAAAACGTTAAACTGTCAAACTTTTTATGTTAGGCTGTAAAAGTTAATACGTTTTTCTAAATACTTTTTATTGTTTTTTAATTCGTAAAAATAAAAGTAATTTTATTTGAAAGTCATGACAGTAACAGCCTGTGAATGACCTACTGCTAGGCTAAGCCCTCTTCACCTCTTTTGAGGAGAAGTTTTGGAGCTTATTCCACCACGCTGCTCCAACAATTAGTGGAATTCACATGTGACAGAATTTTAATGAAAATTTGACACATGCAGGTTTCCTCACGATGTTTTCCTTCACCGTGAAGCACGAGATGAATTATAATCACAAATTAAGCACATGAAATTCAGTGGTGGCTTGCCCGGTTTGAATCCACGATCATCGGTTAAGATTCACGCGTTCTTACCACTGGGCAACTCATGTCTTGAAAATATTAATATGCGTGTTGTGATGACCGTTTAATTAAAAATAATACTGTTACAATTCACATTATTTCTTCGTTGTTTTTTAAATTTCGAATCAAATTTTAAACTTTTTTTTTGCTATGTTTTATAACCGAATAGCTTTTATTAATATTACAATTATATACATCCAAATGATATAATGATCTCACGGATGATGGAAAATCCTTTGATGAAGCTTACAAATACACTACAGATTAGAAAGTATCATATCAACCGAGAGCTCTCATAGATTTTCCATTAACACGATATAACTACTGTTGCCATCAGCCATAATGCATCCGAGGCTATGATAAACAAACTGCAGACGAGCGTTGAGATGTGAAAGCGTAATTTCTCTACAGCGGCACCCGTACCGTCGCGCTTCATGTTGGAAATCAATACAGTACATTTATTGCTACACTACACACCTATGCCTATATATCTATATCCTAGTTCAGTAATTCTCGCCTCTATCGCGCAGACTTACGATCTATCAAAAAAAAAAAACAATTTGGAGAAATTGGAAACTAAGACTTCCTAACCTTTGCCCCGAGTACTATGCCTTGAAAAGTAGGTCTATCCACTAACCCATAAATTACGTACTCGTTCAACACACGAATCCGGCATTTGCAATACAATTCATTATAGACCGCCTAACCTAAAAGTGTCCATACCAGAATAAAAATTGCAAAAATTGTCTGAAACCTTTCCCACAGCTATAAAAGGGCCAACTATTTCAGAGTCGAGCGTTGAGAAATGTAGAATGTACCTAGTTCGGGGAGGAGGAGGGGGGTCGGTCGATCGCCTCTGAGGCTCGGCGAGCGAAGCGGCAACGTCGCGGCGCGGGGGCGTGGCGGAACGGCAACGGTGCGATCAGCTGTTGCGCGCTTATAAATTCAAAACAGGCGGCTGCAATCCCTCGGGTATCGCGGATGTAGGGCGAATAGTCAACATTGATTTCCAAGGAAGAAATTCGTGAGTTTCCTTATATTGTCTGTAAGGCGTTATCGATCGGCGCGTGTCTAGTTCCGTCGCGCGACGGTGTCGGACGCTCGTATCGGGATCGAGAGGACGTATGGAGGAGTACGACTCCTCATCAATTTCAAGTGTCATGAGAACTAATGGTACATTTAATGGATCTTCACTCGCCTTTGTTATTGGTAACAGATCCCGATCAAACAAAACCGTTCTTAATAAAATGGAGATAAGATAATGTCCTTAGTTTAACCGAAGTAGAAATCTACTAAAAATATCTAAGTGTTCGATTTTCGAATTACAGTATCAGTTACGAGCGTTACTTCGACTGATGTCGCTATTCAAATTGTCATTTAAATTCAAATCCCCTGATTTTCGTTTTTGATCTTGTTATTGGAATGCTTCCATTTAAAAAAAAAAACATTTTAAATTTTCAAAAAAAGAATCGTAAATTTGCATTTGTTTTTAATCTCATGGCCAGTTCCTTTCATCAAAGAACTTTCTAATCAAATTGGACTGTCTAAAGATGGAACTTTGTTTCCAGATAAGCACCGTCAAGTCTTTATTTCCATACAATAGGATATTTTAGACGAAAGAAACAATATTATAGTAAAGACGACGTCTCACACGCGATAATATCAGGACATGGTATCTTTATTGGTATCTGCACCAAATATAGTGCTGATAAAGATCAACCCCGCTTATGTATCCTTAGGACAAAATATATAAATACTCTATTAAATATAGCCTCCTGTTCTGTACTTACAGAACATTCACTGCTGTATAAGGTGGTCTGAAGTTATCATAAATGTCCTAGGTTTTTACAGCTCTCTGAATTATGGTTGAAGAAAGATATAGTTTATCAAAACATTGTTCCGTATATCTTTACGTTCTGTTAGTGGTCCTACTTAGTGGTAGGACTCTCTGCAAGCCCATCTGACCAGGTTCACAACTCATCATATATTCAACCACTAAACAGCATTGCTTAGTATTATTGTATTCCGGTTTGGAGGGTGCCACTGAACATAATATTCATTTCCCAAGGTTTGTGGTTCATTGGCGATGTTAGAGATGGTTAATATTTCTTAAAATGCCACTCTATTGGCAATGGTTACCACTTAACATCAGGTGACCCAATTCCTAGTCTGCCTACCACAAAAACGTTTATCCAGGACATTGACTTAAGATTATAAGAAACATCGTGGATTATTTCAACTCTCCGGAAAAGTCACGTTTTTTGATAAGTAATATATAAAAGAAGTATATCAGAACTTTGGATTTCGAGGACTACTAACTAATTTACTTTTGAAGTTTTTTTATTTTACATTCATAAATTTGATTAAGAAGTGCTTTAAATTATTTGAACAGAATAACTTTGTGCGCCCTCAAAAACATTTCTTTGTTGTTCCAAGTTGTCCAACAATTGTATCCACATACAATGCCTTCTAAATAAGTTTATTCTGAATTTGAAATTCTATCATCTGTCTGGCCAGACAAACTTACCTGAGACAAGCTTCCGCTTTGTTAGCCCGAACGATGTATAACGAAAAAATTCTATATTTTAAAAAATGCAGGACTTTTCCGCGATCTTGTAATAAACTAAGAATATTTTTATAATTACAGCAAAATCTTTAAAAAAAAGTAACAGCCTGGGAATGTCCCACTGCTTGGCTGCCTACTGGCCTTTTTTTTTGAGGAAGGGATTTAGAGCTAATTCCACCAAAAAGAAGATAATCGAAGATATCTTTGTGATCTTTTCTTAAAATTTAAGCATAAGACGAATCAATTAAATTTCATGTCTTTACTCTCTTCACCCCAGGTTTTCGAGATTTTTATAATCATCTCACAGATAAACATATAAATAATTTTCTTTCAAAAATACTTTGAATATAAAAATTAATTACGAAATATAAAAATTAGGTACATAATATAAATTACGAAAATTTAATTATAAACATTATATATACATCCAGGTATCCCGGCGTCTTAAGTTAAAATGAAATTAAGTATTTTGCTGTAATCCGACTAGCAATGCGGTTAAGTTTAATTAATTCTGAACATCAGAAGATTAGCGTCGGATTAAGTGTTCGCATCAATTCTAGAACAGTAAAGGAGGTCGTGTTATATTTCTTAATGTTACATGTTTTATCTGTGGACTAGATATTTGTAGCGCTTTTGTTCTTATTGAAGAAATTACTTGGTGGTAGAAGTTTGTGCAAGCTCGTCTGGGTAGGTACCGCCCACTCATTAGATATTCTACCGCAAAACAGCAGTACTTGGTATTGTTGTGTTCCGGTTTGAAGGGTGAGTGAGCCAGTGTAATTACAAGCACAAGGAACATAACATCTTAGTTCCCAAAGTCGGTGGCGCATTGGGGATGTAAGCGATGGTTAACATCTCTTATCCATCAGGTGGCCTATATGCTCGTCCGCCTACCAATGACATAAAAAAAGTGATGTACTCGTACTGCTTCCATATCTAAATATCCAAAAATGTCTTATTTTTATTATATATATAAAATACAGATATTTGACATATATGGCAACTTTCATAATCTATTAATTCAACATCCATTTTTATACATAGTAAACCTAACTAATATTACCTAAGTACTAAATTACTGGTAAATATTTTAAAAAGTATTAATTAATATGGTTTCAGGCATGTTATTGATAAAAGAATACCCGACATGATTCAGGAAGGCTATGAGTTCACATTCATTCGTTATGAAGAGGACGCGTCGAAATCCCATCGTCGAATTAATCTCGAAACATGTCTGAAAATGTTCGATAGTAAAATTAGTAACAATAAAGAAAGATAACGAATATTACGTTTATAGAAAAAGAATTGGCTTCTTAGGTGCAAAACCACATTCGGTCTAATAAACGGTAAAATCTGTTTTTCTATATATATATATGTATATTCTCAGTAGCTATGTTTACTCGAAAAGCATGTAAAGCCGTTGGTCCTGTCAAGCCGGATTTGTCATTGGGTTATGAGAGAAGAAATAAAATGCATTTCTGTTTGTGCACACTTTAGTGCTCTATATTACGTCCTGCACTGGCTGGTCTTCTTATGGCCACTTTCGGCCATAAGAAGACCAGCCATTTGCCTTTATCGGCAGACTTTATCATGTTTATAAAAATAAGCACATAGCCGCACCGGAGGCGACTAAGCTAGGTCCAACATTCATAACGTCTCGACTCGCCCTCCTAGGCAAAAAGGTCATGAAATTAGTTTAATTTCATCACGGCCTGAAATGAATTTCGCATTCACAAACACTCTTAGTAGTTTTACGACAAGGCTTAGGACGGGTGTTAACTCTAAGTACTTTAAGTAGGACATATTCAGGATAAGTGTCTATGTGAAGTTGCGCTGTTCCTTAAAACACCTCTTAATCTTCTTATCGATTAACTACGACTATAACTTAATGTCCTCTAAAGTTGAATCAATAATAAATTCAATATCATATAATTCTGCAGTCTAAGCTGCTTGCAGTTGCCGGTAATTAGCCTCCAATTAGTTATTAAAAATAATCTTATTAGTAAAGCTATTACTTTGTTTCTGAATATATAAGACATCTGACAAAATGCTATGCTCGGATTGAATTATAGCTGGGTCTGGTGTATGAATTAACTAATTGTATGTAATTTATATTTCTTTTTTTTTAACGAATAACAACTTAGTCTCTTTTATATTCCTCTCGGTACATTCCGAACCGGTGATAACGCTTGATGCTTCAGAAGTACTTGTAAAAGCCTATTTGAATAAAAATATCTATTGATTTTTATTAGATTATCTATTGACACAATTTATTTAATCGAAATCGGATGTCACATTATAAGGAAATAAATGAATATCCATGAAAAGCAAAGCAAAGGAAAACCGAGGCAAAGTCTAATGGATTTCCTGATTTTCTGAAAAACGGTATTCATCACGAAAATATATGGGACAACGAATCATTCAAATCGCAAAAAAGACACGCGTCAAAAATATAAATCCTCCTTTTATGAATTCTAAAAAGAATTAATTTTAAAAAATAAAACTGCTGTATACAGTGCTGTGATTGTAAAAAAAAACAATAATATCAATATTGCTTTTGAACTCTACAAAATTAATTAAAGCTTTGTTGCTTTGAAATTGTCGTTTCCAATAACTGCCAAGTTCATGCTTTAAAACATAGCATCGTATATAAATAACGTTGATATTAAAGCTTCATGAAAATGTAATAAAATTAATTGCAATTTTGATTACTTTTACAATTAAGTAGCTGCTTCGCGGTTTTACTCGCGTTAAAACTTCCTGCTCGACTCCCGTATGCCGCGCCGTAGCGTCATGATACTAACCTTTCTCAAAATTGGGCTATCAAATGCAAAATTTCAAATTCGGCTGCTTTTATATGATTTTAGTATTAGTATCATTACGTTTTATTAAAATCAAATGCCTCCAAGTCTGTCTGTTTTATCGTTCGAACGCAACAAATTCAATAACTAGCGAATGGATTTTCATACGGTTTTTACCAATGGACGGTAATTCATGAGGATGGTGTAGGCACGTTTAGGTGTATAATTCATTATGGTTTTCTTTAAAATGAGTGAAATAAGACGATGAATGTTGATGACGAAAAAAAATTAATGTAGATACATTCATTTCTATTCGACACATTTCCCGAATACCTGGTATATAAAAATATTTTGTTAAATATATACTATAAGCGTTCATAACTTATACATACATAATACGATCAATGGTGCATGTGTTAGAAATAGTTCAATTTATGAACGACTTGACCAATTGAAGCCAAATTCACACAATGTATTTGTTTCGTCGAAGCGATGGTTCATAGCTATGCTAGGGATCCGATAGATAGCGCTTTTTATTTTATTAAATTTGGAACGAAGTTCTTTTACCCAAGGCCAAAGTCACGTCATATAACGAAATAGCGTTCATACTGTGCCTACCAAATGATACAAAATGCGATGCGTTGGGCGTACGAATATAGGAAGTCGATATAAAGGAGGTTGACGTGCTTTTTGGTGTGACAAAAATACGGTAATATAATCAATATAAAACTACATTTTAAAACACGGCTTGAGTCGAAAAAATATCGTACAGAACTCCGTTCCTGCCGGGGGACCCCCGACCACACAATTTTTTATTCTTAAATTTTTTGGGCCATATGCACCGTGGTTTGCTAGTATGTATTATTATGTATGGGTTTCACAGAACATATTTCATAAAAAAACGTCATTCCCAAGATAATAAGACGGTACATAAAAATTGTATTGCCGACGTTGTATATTTCAATGATGAACGAAAAAAAATTTAATTTAAAATTCACTATTTAATAATTAGCAAATAAAACTTTCATTTTTGAACAAAAACACTTCAGTTAAGGATAATTAAACAAACGGCGTTTTTTCGCTATGCTCTACCGCTGCTTGTAATAACAAACACATATAGGAATTCTTTATCAAGATTCATCTATGTATGTAGCCCTTGAAACTGGCCAATGCGATGCTAGCATAGATTGGCCTAACAATCATTTGTAATTGTATAATTCGTTCACTAGACCATTTACTACATAAAAAGTAGAGTTACTGGTTCATTTCAGTCCATATAGAGTAGGAAAGTTTTGCTTAATTAGGTATATGTAAAATTTAGTAAAAAAAATAGAACCAAATATCTCTCGTAGAAGATTAGAGAATGTAGTACATAAAGTACATATTCTCTGAAAGAGTGAACACAAAAAAAAAACAATCAGCGTGTGCAATAGGTCTTTTTACAAAAGATAAAAGGTTTTTGTTTTGTGGCGTAAAACTGATGGCTTCATATTTTATGCTTTAACATACGAAACTATCACGATGTGTGAAAAAGTTTAAAAAAAACAAGCCGAATAAATAACCTCCTTCATTTTGATGGCGACTAAAATCAGGGTAAACTCCTTGACTGTATTTAGGTTATAACAATGCAACAAAAAACATTAATAGAGTCACACGCCGAAATGACAAACAAGGGCTGCCGACGGAAGTGCAGCGGAGCCCGACGTTCAATAATTTGCGTGCGGGGGGCGGTGCAGCAAGGTCACTGTCGCTACGGTACACGCGATTCATTCATGCCGTACGAGCGATTTTTTTTTTTAATTTCGAACGTTTCCAGCTCGGTGTGAATGTCTTTAAGTGATAAAAGTTTTTATTACCTTTGTGTCATAAGGCACAGATTATAAATCCTTACATGACAGTTACATAAATATTGTTTATTTCAAGGCAGTACTTTTATAGTTAACAACGATATGATAAATAAAATTTTATTCTAATCGATTATCCCTAAATTGAATTTATATTAATTGTAATGGCATATTCAAATAATTTTAATAAATTTTAACCGCTTATTTGTTCCTTTCCATAAAAAGTGTCAAATTTTTTATCGATGACTTGTGGGTTTATTAACCTAAGAAATGTTTATAAAATAACAACATACAAAATGTTTATAAAAAGCAACTCAGAATGCAAGAGTATTAAAAAAAAATAGTAATAATTTTATGATAGCTTGAGTTAAAATAAAACATTAACGGCCGAATACTGAAACGTCACTTAAATATTAAATGCAACTTAATTCTTTGAGACGCCGTTAATTTACAATTTCCCATACTAATTTAGGAGCTTCTCAATGTTAAGTAGCGTTTAACTTTGAGGGACGTTTCAGTATTCGGCCGTAAGGGCCTTATGAACGATTTTCTCTCTTATCATCGGTATACATATTAAGGAAATAAAATAATAATATCTGTATAATTATGTTTTGTATTTCGAGTGTCACTTTAAGTTAAGTGTGTTTTTATTTCAGTGAGTTTTTTTATGAATTATATTTAAATATAAATATAATTATCATAACGCATAAATTGAATATTGCGTACTAATAGATATCGTTTTTTTTTTTATTAGATCAATGTTTCCAGCTTAGTTACTTCGCTTATCTGTAAAACAGACGCCTGTCATCACGCAATAACAATAGCAAACATGCTATTGAGACGCTATTCATGAATACAAAGCATTTTTTTTTTAATCGAACACTATCCAGATCAATGACATATTATATTTTCTTTAATTCAGAGGCTAAATTAAAAAGGCACTAAAATAAGGCCAGATTAATAAGAGTTAGGACAGTTCGTAAATAAAAGAAGCCGCTCAGAAAGGGATTCCGATAGTCAAGAAAAACGGAGTTGAAATTTAATGTGTTGTTTCAGTTCCATAGACAATGCATTTTCATTGTGAGTATGACCTGATTTTACACTTACTATTGGCTCGATACGAACTTCTCAAGGGTCAACAGTATAGATAAAAAAAATTGTATATAAAAGCTTGGTTTAAAAAAATGTACTTACTATTTAATGAATTGTTAGTCTGTGCCATTTCGACAACACTTGTATGTGTAAACGTCGTCGTCTGCGTTCGGACTGAGTTATGATTAACGAAGTTGAAATGGTTGTCAATCAGAATAATTTGAATGATTAACTTTCTGTACTTAATTTCAAATTAAGCTCAAAATGAAGGAAAATATAACACCCATTTTAATAATGTTATATGTAAACAACTAGGGTGTAAGATGCAACTTACATTGCTCAGATACAATATTGTCTAAATTAAAAAAAAAAAACAAAATTCTGATAACTTCTTTAACTTAATTTGATCGATTTAGGAACTATGGCTGTTATATCCAGTAATAACCCTTATTAACAATTTTTATTGATAATTCCAGTCCGCCATATTGGATGTATAACGCCGTTCCGTGTTGCCAACATCACCATAGAATCTAATAATAGGTAATTTAATTAAATCCGCCCAAGCGTTAATTTGATAGATAACATATATAAGTAAATACACATCGATGCGTTATAATATATAATATTGATATATATATATATTTAGATGAATTTATACCTATTGTATATTTTAAGAACTATATACTATGGATGGATACATTTTGACGATACATATTTTTAAGATATGAATTACAAGCAGACATTTTCAAATTTTTTTTTTTTTAAATGTTCTGTATGCCGTTGTGAGAATAACGACATCCTTATCAGTATGATATTTTATTTTGGGCTTTTGGATTGAATTTGAAAATGGAATTCGTTAAAAAAGGTTTTATGCTACGTATTCCCACTGAAAACATATAATGCACAGATTAAATAGTGTACTTATAAGAAAATAAACTCAGGCGATTAATCTCATGGCTCTAATGTTACAAGCAATGTTCTGATGTATTAGTATGTAAGTGGTGTTTGTACGTAGAAGCATGTATAATGCATGTATTCCAGTGCAGTCAAGGTTAGCTATACGGGTTCCCGATACCGGTTTGCTGATGTTACCCGGTACCCTAACAAACGTACTGGCCGTTCATAGAATACACATGTAAACGAAAAAAAAAAAAATTGATTTGACGGTCAGTATACTTTCTTTAACGTCGTTCAAGACACTGCTTGTAGTTAGCGATTCGCTAATTGCAAGCGGATTTTTTGTTTGTTATTTTTTTAAGATAATAATAAACTTTAATAAATTAATTTAACGTAAAATTTTATTTAATATTATTTATTAATTAAATTTCAAGTAATTATTTTTAAAAAAAGTGACTTAATATAACCTCAAACTTTTTCAAACATCACAAAAAATCCCTCACGAAAAAAAGGGTGTGAATGAGTGTTAGGCACACTCATTCGCGGTTATGTGTAAGTTGACAGCTCTTTCGTCAATAAAGTTATTTCAATGGGCCCTCATCGACCTTAACAAGTGTATTTATAGCAAAACGGGCTCACCCCTGTTTTTATCAATTAAAATGTGGATTCGGAGCCGTCAAGAATGCGTCCATGCAGGAATGCAACACCAATCCACTTACAAACATTGATATGCAATTTTGAACCTTACTACATTGATTTAAATTACATCCGGAATACAAATACTTTTGTAGGAGAGGACGAAATCAGTATGTACCTCTGTTAATGGAATATACACTTTAAGTTATAGAAATTAAGAGTTACACTGCTAGCAATTATTGTTTAGTTTCAAAGTGCATTGGGAGGGGTCGTACAGTATAAAGCAATCAGATACGGCAATTGAACAAGTTTACGAGAAAGGGTCTTAGTCATTATAAAATTGTCAAAATTGCTTAGAAACACTTTCATAATTCTATTTTAAAAATGTATTTCGGAGAGTGACGTTATAATAAAACAAATAAATTTATATTTGGAGCAATAATTACAATTTACTGAAATAATACAATATAAAATTACACAAGGCAAATATAGTGTTTCAATTTTTTTTTTTTTTTTAATCTGACTGTGAACCTTCTAGTGTCAACATTTTTAAAAAGGATTCTTTGGATCAAATCTAAATCATAACAGTAAAATGTAATATAAAATGTACATTTAAGTCGATCAGTTAATCGAAAACGATTTGAATCGTCATAACAGAACAGACTTAAATTGAATAGTTTGCTAGTTACACGTTCTTAGAGTTTATATTGAAGTATATACATAGTTCGTGTCATAAAATTATAATAAACTTACTAATATTGCCGATTTCGACAAGTATAAAAGGCGATTATGTAATGTAAAATAGCATAGGATTCGTGTATATATATTTAATTAAAGCATTAAAGATTCACATATATATAAGTAATATATAAGAAGATGAAATTCACGCTTGTCACGTCAATTGCCTAAATGAGGTGGCCAAAAAAGTACACTCCTCGCAAACATAGATAGTAAATATATTGTACAATAAAAATTGCAAAAATGAATGACTACGTAGATTTTAACCTCTCTGAACTTGGGAGTTTTTATATCAAAATATTATGTAATGCAAGATGAATTTAAAGTACCGTGTGTCAATTTCCACCATAATGGACCACAGAGAAAGATAAATACTCATCAAGGCATTTTACATTTGACATTTTTTATAGCAAAATCATAATCTATACTTATTGACAGCAATCTTATTAAAGGACTGTATGAAAATGTTTACGTCTATTCTGTTGTAATGCCGAGTTTTTTATTTAAGGCAATTTAATTTCCCAATATTAACGAATATAAAACACCAAAACTCATTGGTGTGAATTAAATTCGATACCTATGCAAACCACCTTACAGAAATTGGCCATGTCGTTTATAACTGCTCAATATGAGGAACGTAGCGTACGCGTTGCGGTGAAGGTTTTAATATATAAAATTATTATATAAATAATACTATATAGTAAAACTAAAACCTCTGCAACGTCATGCGTCTTTTGGTATAACATTTATATATGGACTTATTATTTTTTTCAGTTAGACATTAAAAAAGAATCTTGCGTCTAACTAAATGTGCTTGAAGGAGATAGTTATATATTATGTAATATTGTATTTCACACTTACTTTATAAAACTATCATTTAAGATAAACTCTTAAGAAACTGCATAGTGAAATGTCTGGGCACTAATTGTCTACAGTTATCGTCAATTTCGTTCCAGTTCACATTAACCTAGTTTTTCAGTCTTGCTTAGGCCTCGGTACGTGATGCATTAGAGACTGTTACCACTAATAGCTATATTTAGCGATACTAACACATCTAGTGTTTGATAAAAAATGTAAAGAAAAATCTATTTACATTTTATATAATTATATTTTGTAATCAAATTGTGCTTACCTTGAAAATGCATTGTCATCGGAACTTAAGATATGTAAAATTTCAACTCCGTGGGATATAAGGAGGTGGTTCTCAATCAGTTTGCAAGATTTAACCTGAGCAAACTAACATACATTGTTTAATAACATAGTGTGAAAAGCAGATATTGAACTAGATACTTCAAGCTTTGATTTTTTTTATAAATTATATTGGGCAATTTTGCCACCTGATAGTATTAATAGATACTCTACGTATCTATGGGTGGTGCCGACAACTTCCTAGGTGGCTGTCCTGCTTATATAAAGAATGTATGTAGAAAAAACTGCATAGCAATGATTATGACAAAATAATAAGTATTTTTTATACTTTTTAATAACGTTGAAGAGTTTGTTTGAACGCTCTAAGCTTAGTCTTTACGAGTCCGATTTGAAAGACTTTTTTGCGTTTTAAACTCATTGAGAAACCCATTTGACTTATAGGGAGCAGTAACATGCAACGCGAGGGAAACCGCGCAGAGCAGCTAAGATAAAAGCTATAGCAGATAATCAAATTGATTTAATTTAATTTGGTATTTTGATTTAATTCGAATTAATTTATTATAATTTATAATCTGTAAAATATTATTATTTATAGTCTTGTATACATGATCCTTGTTTGGTCGAAATAAATGATTTTATTATTATAAATAAAAATATAAAATACACTGTACAAAACATGACTATATGTAATGATGATGGCGACTATTCGATTCTCAGGTCTTTAAAGCAACCACTTGTTTTTACGTCTGGTTAGACAATCACTACTAGCTAACCCACTACCAAACACGAATACACTGTATTGCTATATTGAGTGAGCTACTGTAATTACAGGTAAGAAGGGTGTAACATTTTAGTACCCACGGTTAGCGGCGCATTGTGCTTAGAAATGGTTTGTGTTTCTTAGGACCTTTGTCTGTGAGTAAAGCTGATAGACAGGTGATTCCCAATTAAAAATATGGTCTAATTGTTCGCCTACAAAAAGCATCATTATTAATATTCCCCAATTATATATGGACATTTACATATTACAGTAACAGTAACAGCCTATGAATGTCCCACTGCTGGGCAATGGCTTCTTCTCTTTTTAAGGAGAAGGTTTGTAGCTTATTCCACCACGCTGCTCCAATGCGGGTAGGTGGAACACACATGTAACTTAATTTCAGTGAAATTTGACACATGCAGGTTTCCTCGCGACGTTCTCCTTCACCGTCAAGCACGAGATGAATTATAATCACAAATTAAGCACATTAAATTCAGTGGTGCTCGCCTGGGTTTGAACCCACGATCATCGGTTACGATTCACGCGTTCTCACCACTGGGTCATTTACATGTTATATATGTATAATGTATAAACAAAACAAAAAAACAGAAATTTAATCATTATAGTATACCAAAATTATAAGTTAAAGCACGTAGCGTTTGCTATAAAGGTTATAATGCGTCTGACTTGTTTAACGTATGCAGACAGGCCAAGGTTACGTTGTGCAGCGCAGCGTGGGGAAATTGTGCTTCATGTAACATAAAGTTGCACACACAATCCTTACTAATCCTCGCTTATATATAAGAAAATATCCCTTAAATTAATTATTACAAATTGAAATTCTGACGTTAATAACTACAATTTACAATCTACACGAAGTTAACAATTGTAATAATCTTTTTGAAAGCCTTCACGTCATATCTCTCTACGATCTTTTCCTCGTTCGAAACATTAATACGAGTTATCTCCATCTCGTATCGCAATTCATATCTCAGCATATTTAATGGACGCAATCTTTAAATACAGTTATAGTAACTCAACCATTTACAGTTAACGCGAAATCTTTGAATTTTCTTGTATAAGTTAAAATCAACATGAGTTTTTTCATTAAAATCATTTATAATATGTTTACTTGCTAAAATTATTTATTTAACTACAAAAAATATCTGAATCAGTTTCTAAGTTTCATGATTTTTTTTTTTACTTGATTTTATTTAAGATATTTTTTTTAATCTATGGAATCAAAAGTTCCTATCGAAGGACTTAAGCTTGTCTGCCCAATTTACGAATTTTTTTTCTTGGTACTTCCACGAATGACACATACTTGCAAGCGTTTTGAGCACTAAAGTTTACATTTATCTACAACAGTTTTATCAAGTAACTCTCAGTGCAATTGCTATTGTGTATTAATCGAAAGACGTAGTTATTACACTTTGATCTTTGAGCCTTCAATCCACATCCACATCATAATTGACACTTTACTAATATGCCTATTACCTAACATTTGCGTGTGATACTGCGGTAGCTATAACCTTTGGCTGTCTGGTTGGTAGGTTTGTCTGGTTTTTATTTATTATGTAGGTAAGCGAACGGGCAAATGTCTACTCGATGGTGTCATCAATGGCCATAGATACTGGCGCCGTTCGATGTACTCATTAAAATGAAAACTCAGCTTTATCCGGATTTTAACCCGCAACAATCAGATAAAATCCACGTTTCCTATCCAATGGAACTTCTGGGCTTTTCATGTGTAATGTTACAAAGCGCAACCCTACTCAGATTGAACGCCATTCAACCAACTTCACTGGTTCAAATGAATTAAATGAACATATATGTCCTATCCACGTGCTTAATTGGTTTTTGGAATTTACTTCACGCTCTACAACGACTTAAAATAATGGCTTGTTAGTGCAGTCTTCCAATCAATTATTTTTCTATATTTTTCCATAGAAATAAAATGCAAGAATACACTATCAAACTAGAATGACTAGATAAAGTAAGACATTGAGATTTAGGTTATTGCCTGTTTATTTTGATATGTGTAAAAACTTGACCTATTTTTGGTCATGGTACGAAAATAATATTAATCGGTCAGTTAAAGGGATAATCAAGATTTTTTTTTTTCTCAGCTGCAACTCTACATTTGATCGATAATTTACCAAACACTAATGTTATTTTCGTAAGCTATCATAGCCTTCATTTTATAGCTATACAAGGTACGGTACGGCTGAAAAATCTCTTCAAGAGACTTACTTTATTCTTTACAGAACATAGGTCTCAATAGCATCCAGACGTGACATTCACTTAAGTACTAAGTTAAAACGTCTTTAGTGCAATATGAAAGGTTTTAAACATGGTATTGTTGGCTCGCGGGGGGAGGGGTCGACGACCGCGTCAGACAGCACGGCTCCATTGTGCACCGACGGACCATCAATGTGAGAATTATTGAGAAATATTTCATTTCTGCCGTATAGTTTCATAGTTTAACGACAGATACAACGTTTGAAAAGTTTATTGTTTTAATATTGAGTTGTACTTCGAGTTTACATTGTTGAACGAAACTTCACAGACGATTCGGTTATTTAAAATACAACCATTTAATAAAAATAAAATTATAGCTAATTGATACTCGATCGTATTATTAAAAAATCAATGTAGTGTTAATGACTATTATTTAGGTTTAGTTACAAAAATGAAGTAAATGAATGATTGAAATGAACGATAGAATTCCAGAGACCTAAATGTGATTCGCTCATTATAATCGAATATTATTCCGATTATTGATATTCTAATATCGTTTATTTCAATTGTAACAAAACCTCGATCGTGTTATCAGCAATTACTCAAATACATACTGTGCTATGCAATTAACAATAGAAAAATTTACGATTACTCTTTATCGAAATGGTCTATGCCTCAATTTAAATTTTAATGTCTTAATTTGTGACAATTGATCACAGATTATATCGTTGATTCCGTTTTAAGAAATGTAAAAAAGGAATTACCATCTCATTACCGCGCAAACAAATCTAAAGTCCTGTTAAATGTGACAATATTTGTCAGTTAAATAATGTCCTCCTGACCGATTTCGGTCACGGCAGCCAATCTTAAGAGAGATTAGCCAACTGCGCAGGAGATAACCGTGCACAAGTGTGCGCACAAACACAGGTGCACTGTATTTTCCTTAGCCCTCATAATCCGATGAGACGGCAATCCAACACGGAACGAGTTCAGGCACAGGGCCAACATCGTAACGTGCTTTCCGAGGCACGGGAGTGTACACAACTTCCAGACTCCGGGCTGCTACTGAGAATTTTCTGACAGAAAAACCCAATAACAATTTATTGGCCCGACCTGGGAATTGAACCCGGGACCACCGGGTCTGCGGCTTTATATCTAGCCACTAGACCAACGAGGCAGTCATTTGTCAGTTAATGTCATATTGACTGATCATCTTCGATCATCACTATCATTCATGATTGAACAAATTGTAATTTGGGTCAGGACTCAAAAACTCATTTGTCTGAACCAATTGTGTTTAGAATCTAGGTCTTACTACATTGGCATTACGCCAAAATCGTTTCATTCATTTTTCTTAGTTTCATACATTCATTCATGAAAATGATGCAGCGTGTTTATGTTACAGACATCAATTATTTTTGTGTTATCGATAATAAAACTTAAATAAATAAATAAATAATCAAATATTAAATTCAAATTCAAAATACTTTATTAAATATTGAAGACACTTTCTTATTGATATCAAACTAGAAACTGCCACCGTTTCGGAAAAGAAACACCCAGACCTGAGAAGAACTGGCGAAAGTAACTCAGCGGGTTAATTTTTTTTTGTCACTTCTTTTATGTATTGTTTACAAAAAAAAATAGATAGAGCCATGCGGCGATCGTCTCATTGCCAAGGTGTGCTAATATATAATCATAAAGGCTAGTTGTCTTAGATGTTTCAATAGAAAATAATTTACAACCAATTCAATAAATGGCATAAATTTTCAACTTTAAATACCATCAATAGTAGAATTTGCAGCTTAAAGCGCTGTCCATCGACCGCAGACCGCTGAGAACGCGGTTTCAAGGAGATGCATCGCAACCACAACACATTCAGCTTGCGGTTACTAACGACACTTACAATTTTGTTATATAATATTGCTTATAATTTTTACTAAATATATGAATTTACCTACAGATTAAAAATAAAAATAATATAAATCTTAAATAAGCGAGAGAAATAGCGAGTTTAAATGAATTTGATATATGCTTATGTAATTAAATGTTTTTAATTACACATTACTGGTTGCATTCTTGGTTGCTACATTATATCATTAAAGTTTTTATTAGGTTTGTATCGATTGCTAATTATATCGAGTAATCGAGTTCGATTTGATCAGTTTTATTTTCGCCAAACCGTAGATTCAGTCGAGTTTATCGTTAGGTACAGGATTGAACAGGCTTAAAGCACAAAAAGCGCTTAAAGGTAATCATTAAATGCTTATTACTTTCATATTAATTCTATTTGATCGTGTCAGATTGGCAACCGGTGTTTGAAAGTGAGGGAACAGAGAGTGCATCTGTGTTTGCGCACACTCTTTAATACTAAAGCAATTCATGCGTAGTTTTCATTCTTCATTGAGAACGACCTCCGTGACCGTGAAGGATGCCAGGATGCCTGATCCAGGACCTGGCCATACAGAATATACAAAAAACAATAACTTCCAGATGATCCTCGTTTACGTCAAAAAACTTTGAGTCACTTTATCGCAATCGAAACAAAACGTACCCTAATCGTTTTCCTGTTTTAACATGAATTCTACTAAGCTATAACGATTACGATACGCTCCGGGTTCGATTCCGATCATTATAAATTAATTGAATTGTCCCCCTGTGCCCGCTGCGAATTTGTCTATTCTAAGACTATGTAAATCCCTCAAAAATAATAGCGTAATTGTTGCGTCTTTCTTGCTAACCCTTCATAAAGAATTTAGTAACAAAAATATTTTTATTTTATAGTCAGAGGGTAAATAATAATTATATAATTTTATGAAAGTTATTTTGTTTTAATATTAACAATTCTCGGGATTTTTCTATTTTATAACTATGTTTAATTTTATCATAATATCCATGACAAATCACTACATTGTTTTAATCTTAAACTACGATTTTTATATTTCTACAAATCAATAAATAAATAAGTTAATAAAGCGGAAAATTTCTAGAAGCCCTTTCGTTCTTCAATAAGACCTTATTTTTTTCCATTTAAAATATCCACTAAATATAAGTATTACTGCATAAAAAAATGCAAGAACCAAATATCAAATGATCTCTATGTCTAGCATCTTACAATAATAAAATTTGAAAATAGAACAATTAATAATTATTCTTTTTTTATTCCGTTATTCTATTTCTATCAGCATTACACGCGAATGTTCACTACAAATCCGTGGCTTGGCTAACTAAACACGCTTCAAAAATAGCCTTTTGAAGTTCGAATCACACAGATTCGTAGCTTTCAATACTGTCATTGTATCGTGGCAACTATTTGCACTTTGACCTGTGCCCGGTGACCGCAGACCAGCAGTTTTGTACGGGTTCCGTGCGACGTGACGTAACCGCAACGCGTGTAACGTACATTGTGCGGTCAACGCAACGCAACTGTTTAATTTTTTACGATGACTTTCATGTTCTTCGTATGAAATGATGTATAATTATATAGTTATTTGCTATCCCGCTCTGACATCACGTGGATTCAATTATTTTTTATCGGATGTACCATGTCCGATGCTTCGAACGACGTAACTCTAAAAAATAACACGACTAAAACTGGGAGTTGAATAGTATTTCGTAAAACAGTAACCACGATATGAACAATACGGTAAAGTACTACAAAAGATAACTCACGGACATTTTGCTCTACGCATTTGATATCTACTAATCTCTGTTTTTTATTTGCAATTACGTCTTTAATATGTACTATATACTATATGGTAATGGCCTTGCTTATAAAGTTTGCTTAGGGGCTATTTAGATTTGACACCCTGTCCTTTCCTGTACGCCTGACAATGTATATGAAAAATTTCATAATGATCGATTTAATAGTTAATACATATACGAGTATAACAAACAAATAACAAACATTTATAATATTAGTAATGATGATTTTAATGTACAATATAACTTTTTTTGTAAATAGTTTACAGCTATTAAAAAAAAACTAATTAAATAAGCGTACATTTAATTTAATCTGTGGAGTCAATAAAAATCAGCGCATACTCTATTGCTGGGAATATCTCTCGCAGGGCACGCCATAGAGCAGTATCTTCAACTTTTATTTTCCAAACGAAAATATTCCCAATAATAACTTAAATTATAATGTATAAATAATAACTTAAATTATAATGTATAATAAATTAAATTGTAATGTAATAATAATAATCCTCTGAATTGAATCGTAAAAATAACACACAAAAATTACCATATTTTCAGAATTCTTGGTATGATTATAAAGTACTCTGAAAAAACAATTGATAGATCAAAAATGTATTCACATTTATTTTCAGGTGTTAAATGTATTAATTACGCAATATCTTTCACCGCAATGATCCACGCGGTGCGGTTTCCGTGAACAGGTAACGCAAAGTCTGTTTAAAAAACACTATAATTAAATTTCTTAAAAAAATACAGTGTTTTGTTCCGTCATGACCAAGTTAGGACAGCACCTGAGGTTATAGTTAAAAAAAAAAAGTATGATAAGATCATTATTAAAATAGAGAGGTTCATTTTGACCTTATTTACATATAACGCTATCGTATATAGTTATAAAATACATAAGACAGCATTGTAAAGTGCTTTCAAATACATTTTATATAGTAATAATATTTTTTAAAGCTATTATCACTTACACGGAGACAAATTATTAATAATCTACTCTATATATTCTTTACTAAAAAAGCATACGACTAAAAAAATAAGAGGTTTACGTTCGATATTAACATGTATCGATTCAACTTAGAGTTGAACAATTGTAATTTTATTAGATAACTGACATTACATTTAAATAAATTTCATTCGAAATGGCTTACGTTATTTTTATTGCTTTATTGCTCGGTGTCGTGGCTATGCCATATTATGTCAGTAAGTTAGTGTTAACATTCTTATGTCGTAAATAACAGAAATGTGACATTATTATAATATTATAAAATTTATAATACTCGACTGTTATGTAGAATTTGATTGATAACAACAAAATGTGAGCATAGTACGGGTGCGACTTGTTTTAATTTCATTTGCAAATTTTGACTAACAAATACTAAACCTAAGAACCTAATATCTTCTTAGTATTGACTATTTATAAATGAACAGTTTTAAACCTATATTTTATTTAACGGCTATCAATCAGTGTTTATCACGTGTTAGGTATTATATAACATTTCTATACCTCTGACAACTACTATGCAAAAATTTATAATAATCGATAGAGTATTTAAGACGAAAGTTTGCATTTATAATACTAATAACTATGAGCTGCTAACCGTGATATTACATGTTACATCTTTGACATTATTTTAATAAATTTATTATAAGCTTGCTATTTAATGATATATTGTATAAGGTGTAAGGTTCTCCAGACCGATTTCGGCCACGGCGGCCAATCTCAAGGAAGATTAGCCAACTGCGCAGGAGATATTATAGTGCACAAGTGTGTGCGCCAACACAGGTGCACTCTCTTTTCCTTAGCTCTCATAATCCGATGGGACGGCAATCCGACACGACTGGAAAGAGTTCAGGCGCAGTACCAACGGCTTAACGTTTACGTGCTTTCCTAGGCACGGGAGTGTACACACTTCCAACGTCCAGACTCCGGGCTGCTACTGAAAATTTTCTGACAGAAAAACCCAATAACTGTTAATTGAACCCAAGACAGCCGGGTCTGCGGCCTTATATCTAGCCACTAGACCAACGAGGCAGTCAATGATATATTACTAGTACATTGTACACCTATGGGGGAATAACTCAAAATTCGGTTAAAAATTAAACTTCTAAAATAAATACATGAATCAATACGGTTATTCGAATTTTGAAAACTTTTATCTCATATCCCATATTTTTTATGGCACGTATCAAAGTTGTACTATACCAAATTCCATTACGATCGGTTCGGTGGCTTAGTCGTGACGATTTAACAAACATACAGATAAATTTATTCGATTTTTATTTGGTTTAAAACAAAACCAAACGGATTGGACCTTTTGCAAGGCTAATAGTGCTTTTACTATATGACCAGTATTATACAGAATGTAACGATACCTAATAACCACTTCACGGGTCGTACACGAATTTTGTTACACGCTGTATAGCATATTTAAACATCACATAAAGACAAAAAGCAAGAAATGCAAAACATTTCCTTATAAGAATGAATTATGAAGCGGTTTAAATTGTTAATATGTAAGAAAAAAACAACAAATTTCCCAGTAGCTTACCATAATAGTCGTAATACAAATTGTAATATTTTAAAAAACGTGACAGAATGAGGAATTGTTTTATTACCACTGTCTATATTACGATAATTCATTACATATTCGGTTATATTTAAAATACATTTTTTATCATATGTCAGGTATTTTACTCGCTAAACGACACCATATTTGCCCATAAATACTTTATAACAGATCCCACTCACGGTAACGGCCTTACTTGTAAACTTTGTTTAGGGGTAATAACTTAAACATAGCCTTGTCTTCTTCTTTCAAATGTCAAATTATTAATGACAGAAAGGGTCAATATTTAATATAATTTATAAGTGAGGCCGTAAGTATTTAAATAATGCTATATATTTCATCGCCTCAAACCATAGATAATAATATGGACAGATTCGATGGTGTGTTTTAACAGCAATACAAAAAATACTTTAGCCAACACTAGACTATACTAGATCAACATTTATTAAGGATTTTTATTTGTAAATTCAGTTAAATAACGCATGTCAAAAAAACAAATTTGTAATTACATACCTATAACTATTATATTACTTATTGTTTGATTAATTATAAAAATAATATTAAAACCGAAATTATGAAAAAACAAAAACTGCAAACCAATACTAATTAAAGTTTTGTTGTAAGTTCAATATATCATATTACTTTTGACAGTAGATTTAGCGATCATAGATCAACTGATGAATATTTTTAACTGGCAAAGAATAGACGCGCAATAAGTATATTTAAAAAAATCCATCTAATATTTTATGATGAAGGAAGCAATTATATACTAGAATTTTCATGTTATTGTATGTTTTTAATACAATTGTTAATGATTTGTTAAACCTTATTGGATGTCAGTAACATTTATACCCCGCACGTCCATAGACAACGGGACTGTTTAAATGTCAAGTAAAGGAGGGAATGCAGAATGAAATTTTTAAATTCGCAGACATTCGTATAAAATTATCAAAAATAATTGTTCTCCGAATTGTCCTCTATATCTATATATATTATAAAATTATGCTATCTTTACAATTGCTTGTCGGTCTCGACGTGAATAATATTTTTGTTGAGGAAATTAAAGGATTGACATATCAAGGGATTTTGCAGTGAACAAAATTCACAATACGTAGACTATGTCACCGGTGTGACACCGTTACTTCTGGCGGGTTAAGGAGGCCGTACAACCAACATAAAATGACATCAATAATGTTTAAAGCATCTGTATTGAGAACTTCAATACACTAAATATCACAACAAGCGATTTTAGATCTTATTACAATAACATAGTACATATTATAGCATAGATCAATAGCCGTTTGTCACACGCGAGGTCGGTAACCCTGCATTATGAAATATACAATATTTTGAAGTGGGATTTAGGTCGGAACTGAACGTTGACTTCTAAATTTGCATTTAGTGACATCCACGTTCCACGCTTATCCTGAGTCTATTACAAACAAATGCCAATATTTTTATCTAATTGCAAAGTCTATACAACATACACGCATGTATTAAATCAAAATATTTAAGGTACATATTTTTTCGTTTATCGATGTTGATTGCAGTTTTTAATATAAAGTGTTTTTATTTGTCATTTATTAAAGTTTAAATAGACATAGTAATAACTAACTAAGTATATCTAGGTCGTGACCTCAGAAACCTCTTAATGTTAACATGAAAGATTTATTGTTCTAATTTTTCAGAAATTAATTAAACAATAACTTCAAGTAATTAACTCCTTAATGTAATTATGAAATAATTATTATATTAAGAAACATACCAAAGCACACCAAATCCTATCTATTTGTACATATATGTATATATTTCGTTGCAAATCTATATGAAAATTTTATATAAAAAACATATAATTACGATAACGAAACGATTTGTCTACTTATAATATTATATATAAATATTAAATAAATATTATTTTAAGCGGTATTTTTTTTTTCATTTTTACCTTATCAACCATGTCAATCATCATAAAACTCGATTAAAAAATACGAAACCTTTTTTCATATATGTCACATGTTGAGTTAAAAATCTACAAAAAAAATAATAAAAATAACTGAGTGCATTAAAAATCTTTAAAAGCAAAATAAAAGCAACAGTGCACTTGATTAATTCAGCTGGCACTTTAATGTCAAACTGGCGACCTATGAACCTTATCAGCATAGTTTTTAGGGTGAAAATGCAGCACACGTGAAACGTAGTGCGCTCGTAGTACTCGGGTCGAATGGAGTCACTTAGCAACAGCCTTGACGCGTTCCGTTGAACCTTACCACAAACCTACACATACATTGAACTACAGACTTAATACTGAGTTTTGTTCCGAAATACGAAAAGCTTATAAATCACAGGAGACATAGACCGAATTTGCATTATCTTATACTTTGTATTCGACATTTGAAAATTCGAAATAATGTAGGTACTCAATATGCAGACTGTACACATAGCAAACAAGAAAAAAACAAATTTGGCGCCAATTTACTTCCACGTTCTAAATTTAATTTCCTTTTTTTTTTGTTATAGCCTAGAAGCGTGATGGACTACGGTCCAAACCATAGACATCCATGCTTTTTCATATGAGAAATCTTTGCCCAACAGTAGGACATTTATGGGATGTTACCATTGTGTTGCTGAATGCAGGTGGGATTACAATCGTGCAGTTCAGATGCGTTTATGAATAGTATTAAATAAAATACACGGGTCAAGTATGAAAATTTGAAACACTTTTCTATATTTTGCTATTAAAATGACTCGTGTGAGTTGTGTTGAGTGAGAATATTATCCGGTCCGATTTTTCCAATGAGCAATGAGTTTGACCCTTGGCTAGGAAAATATATTTTTTAAAAGCCATTAATGCAATTATTTTTATACCGTATATCATCATTTTCACCTGTACGTAATTTAATTTTTTTATTATATATAGTTATTAACTTGCACGTTTTATACGTTTATTCGTAATTAATAAAATATCGGTATAGTCATAGTTATAAGACTTATAAGTAATAACAAAACGCAACATTAATTTTAATTATAAAATTCATTAGCAAAGTGTTTTCGAAAACGAGCCAAGCTCTTTACTTATTAATTATTTCAATAACGAAAATGAATACATACATATTTTATAGAAAGGTGTTATCGTCTCATTCATTTTTATTAAATAAGACATTTATAAAATTAAATAAATAAAAGCACGCTATTTATAATCATACATAATTTTTATGAATGGCAATTTAAAAATAATACGCAATAATTTATGATACGTCAAGAACGTGGGTATTTCTTTTTTGTTCTTTATGATGGAATTTTTATTGGGATATAAATTATACATACGGAACGTTTTAAAATAATTTATTTAAAGATTAACTTTAAAAAACCGTAACAGTCCGTTTACTCACTGCGTGTAAACGCTTCCTCCTAAATTGAGGAGGGTTTAGTCCGAGCACGAGAAGAATTGTGGTGGTTTATACGGGCTTGAACCAGTAATCTTTGGTTAAAATTCTCGTGTTCCTAGCCACCGAGCCATATAGGCTCGTATTGAGCAATCTCGACTCGGGACCATCCAACACAATATTTGTTTTTATTATATACCACGTTACACAGATTAAAAATAGAAACATGAAATGCAGTATAAAAGTATTTCTTATCGTTTCCCAGCGATATTTTCATAATACAATATGTTTATTGTATTCAAACGATAATTTAAACTATTTACATACAAATATTATGAAAGTAGGACGGGCTGAATATTTTCAACTGGACAAGACTTCCCCTTTTAACTGTTAAGGAGAAGGCGTAAAGCATCCACAACGCTGCTCCATAGTAGGTTGGTGGGCATACACCTCACAAAATCGAATCTGAATTGTTGCATATTTCCATCACGGCTAACACATGATGTAATCAAACATAAATTAAGCATATTAAAACTCAGTGGTGCTTGCTCGCTTTTGAACTCCCGACCTAACCGTTTCACGGGTTACACTCGACCTTCTTTATAAGACTATTTTACATAATTTCATAGAAGATATATTAAAAACTTTTTTAATTTATATTATGTATTAAAATGTTATTTAATTTTTATGCAAATATTACGCTTTGCAATAATAATATGCATATCACAAAATGAATATTCAATCTTATATAACGTTAAGCGCGTCATGCTTTCATTATAAAATTTCAATATAAATTAAAAATGGTTAGAGGAAAAATCCCACACTGATCCCTGGGGGCGTTCGGCCGGGATTTGTTGGGAGATAGTGGGATCATGCACTATTGGTTTTGTTCGCGCTTGTAATGCCAGTCACAAACAAATCCACCAATTTACGAGGGGTTACGTAAAACGGAATACACATACTTATTTTTATTATATTTTTTTAATTTAAATATATAGTAATGGTAAACAAACTTTTATGTACAACTTAGATACTATTATTCTTAAAAAAAAAATAACTTTCAAATATAGAATTATTAATACCGTCCTATTTACAGTTACTGATATTCAACTAATAAGAATATGGGAATATGAAATATAAATTCTTTAAAAAAAATAACACTATATACTATACGACAGGTAAAAAATTTAAAAAAGTAATATAAATGATGGTCCATTCTTAAACAATCACAGCCACCTGTCCGAGAACTCGACTCACGCTCAGCCGCGTCCTTTGTGCAGATAACATATCTTGCTATTATAAATGTTATCCGTTTCCGTTATATTGCGTATATAAAGCTCGTAAATAACAAGCATTCATTATATTATTCATGACTATCTGTATTTCGTTCAATAATATCGTATAAAGGGCTATTGAAAGTTGATTGACTTATGTGCAAGTTAATTTACTTTACGTTCTAATTTAAATTATCAGTTTTTATTCGATTACAGAAATGAGAGTAATGCTTCAACGCATTTACTTACCGGCTAGAGTATATTAAAGTAACAGACTACTAATGCCTCCTCCCCATTTGAGGAGATGGTTTGGAGCTCATTCGACCACGCTATTGCAATCCAAATTCGTGGATACACATTTCGCTAAATTTCACCTGACAAATGCAGCTTTTGTCGCGACATTTTTTTTGAATACGAGATAAATTTAAGCACATGAAAGTTTAAATGATTTTTCCCGGGTATGAACCCGTAATCTCTCGCTAAGATTCACGTATTCTTACTTGCCATCTGGGTTTTCCTAAGTGTTATAAACGTCATCAGAAATGTAATAACCGATGCATGGGTTCATTCATTAATTACTACACTATTGATAAACTAGTTAGTATTAAATTAAGTTCGACATTCAAATTTTAATGTCATCGCGACGTTAAGTTGTTTTCGATGGATAAAAAAAAAACTTAACAAATTTTCTTTAGTATAGAAAACTTATAAAATTAAAAACTTCCTTGGTATTTTATCTTGCAAAACATTTCTTAACCACTATTAATTCTATTAAATGCTTTAAATGAAATCTGGCGTGGCAGCCGTTTTAATTGCACCATTCACTATAATACTAGCCATAAGAATTTGTATGATCAAATGATAGCCTTTTTTGTCCGTTTATTATACAGCACAAAACTACGAAAGATATTTTAATTTACACCAAATAATTATTTTCACAATTAAGACATTAATTAAATTTTAGGTTTTTCATTTAATTTGTTTTTAATTATATATATAAGAACTTAATTACTCACCCGTGAAATGTTGACAAACGACTTATGGTGATATACTATTTTGGTTCTTGTATTCTTTGAGTGTTATAATTATTATGGTCAAAATGCTGCGGTGAATGTGTGACGTTACGCGACTAGATCGCATTCGTAACGAGTACATCCTTGGCAGACTCGGCGTTTTCGATATAGCGGAGAACTTGCAAGAAAGCCGTCTGCGTTGGTTTGGCCACATTAGCCGCAGACCGCCAGACTATGTCGGAAACCGATTCCTGGCCTTTGTTGCCTTCAACAGGCCCTAGATCCCGCGGCAGGCCCAAGAAGCGCTAACTCGATGTTGTAAGGGACGACATGAGAGAGCACGATCTCACTAAGGAGAATGCTTTAGATCGGGCAAAGTGGAGGAATATATGCAGGAAAGCGGACCCTGGCGTTACTAGGCTATGCAGAAGAAGAAGAAGAGGTCAATATCGCATATCACTTTCTGACATTTCACGACCGAAATAAATATGTCTACTAGAGACATATTTATTTCATTGTGTTTTATTGAGACCTTAAATTTGTAAATAATTTGACAGCTAGGCTATTAATTCAAATGGTGACAGGAGTCAAAATAGGAACGGTACTCTTTGCATTTCTACGAGAATCAGCCGTCTTTTCACCATTTGAGGCACTAAGGCAAAGTTTTATATCGTTTGAAAATTTATTGTTCTTTTTTTTGTTTTATATTGCACACTCATACTAGTGTAGATAAATAGCATGAAAACACTGAACACAATCGTGTTTATTTTTAATATGATTGCTTGTTTCTACAGACTCGCATTCTTGCCTTTTTGAATTTAATTTATTTGCGATGGTATATTGATTTTATTCCTAGTACAAAAAGAGGGAGATTATTAATTCTGCCCTTATAAATAGTCAATAACTTCGCCAATTTTGATGATTCTTTTGTTATCCGATCGGATAACTCAAAATGAGATCTACTTTAATTTGAAAGGAATAAATATAATACTCAAGTTAATTTGCTACTTTTCCTGTGTGGTTATACATAAATTCAAACAAAAAAAACAGCCGTTAGGGTGCAATAAGGGTGGAAATCAGGGGATTCGTTACTTGTTTTTATAGTGAATTGATTTTAATGAATTTGGATTCCATGAATAAATGCGGGTCCCGTGTGACAACGGAAAAATACACCTATAAGCATGGAAAACTACGTCTCTGAACGGCGCTTCCTCATTTGAACAGCGAGCTTAATACTAATATAAAAATTATAACGGACGACGAACCTCCTAATATTTTCTTTAAAAATTATAAACATCGGCGTTAGCCAAAGCAGGACAAGGCAAATCTATCGATGTTATAATAATTAATCAAACGCCATTCTCAATAATTAAAATTCGTATTTTTTTTATTTCAGAATATATAATGTAATCGTATATTGGACGGATATACCGCAGTACATAACGGACTTACAGCGATCATTTCCTGCAATTATATTATTCAGAACGTCCAATAAAATGTTAATGATAAGACATTAAAGACGGCAAGTGAAACAAAATGGCCGCAACTGCGGATATTTACGTCATATTTTTTCTTTTAGCTATATACGTTTAGAAAATTCTTTCGCATATACACGTTTATATTTTAATGTAGCAAAAATTATGACTTAGTATAACTATTTATTTAATTTCAATTTATACATAGCAATCTATTAACGTCTAACCCTCTTTCAAGCAGATGGATGGAATAATCTCCAAGCCTCCTTAAGAAGAGAGAATGTATTTATGTATTATGATTATGATATAATTTATGTACTATGATTATGAATGTCCACTCACCGGTAACCCACCCGTAGGATAATTAAGAAAAAGAAAACAAACAGTAAAGTTCGTTTATTCGTACAGTTGCCTTCTTTAAACATTTGATCGTACTGCCTCGGTTGGCCTAGTTGTAAGTTTATAAGGCTTCATGTACCTAAATCCTGGGCTCATATCCCGGGATCGAAAAATAAAAGTTGTTAAGTTTTTCTGTATATAATGTTAATAGTACACATTTATATAAATTTGAATGTAAATAATTAAATAAATTTATGAAACTGTCGTCAAAAAATATATAAAAATATCTCTGAATTCTACGCCCCATTTTACATCGCTACATATATTGGCACATGTCAATACTATCAGAGCGCGTACGTGTGTGTAACTCCTATCGATCTTAGATGTACATATGACACACACGGAAATTACATCTGAATGTAGTCCTTACTGCACGAGCCATTAGAGCCATTTTCCTCCAACATCATATGACCTATAAAGGCGAGGTCGGACTAATTTGCGACACAGGCGAACTGGAGCTCAAAAAAAAAATTCGTACGCCATCATTAATTTTAGTTTCCTGCATGTCGTGTCGCGACATTTTTCCGTGTATATTTTTTACGTAAAAAAATAGCGATATGCATACATTTACTTTGCAAATGACATTTTATTTTGAGGTGTACATTCGTTCAGTTTACATATAAAAATACTGTGCACTTTTCGTTTATACACTAGAAATATTAATTTTATGATATGGTTAATATTTGCTGTATTACAATATCAATAATGACACCTTTAATTTCACAATAGCTATTAATGTAATCTCCGAAGACATAAAATAAATACACAACATTTCTCAAAGCTACAAATGATTAAAACTCTGACATTATAAGCCTCAAATTATAATAATGCCGGTATATATTTCTCGTACTGCCTCGTTGGTCTAGTGGCTAGATATAAGGCCGCAGACCCGGTGGTCCTGGGTTCAATTCCCAGGTCGGGCCAATATAGTTATTGGGTTTTTCTGTCAGAAAATTCTCAGTAGCAGCCCGGAGTCTGGAAGTTGGAAGTGTGTACACTCCCGTGCCTCGGAAAGCACGTTAAGCCGTTGGTCCTGCGCCTGAACTCTTTCCGGTCGTGTCGGATTGCCGTCCCATCGGATTATGAGAGCTAAGGAAAAGAGAGTGCACCTGTGTTTGCGCACATACTTGTGCACTATAATATGTCCTGCGCAGTTGGCTATCTCTCTTGAGATTGGCCGCCGTGGCCGAAATCGGTCTGGAGGATCTTATATATTTCTACACAAAACATATTCGACATTATCTTCTCAAATCATGTTATCCTTTTTCACACCACAAATGTGAATGAGTTGAGATATTGTGTAGTTATATCAGAATCGGTACTATTGTGCCCCACAAAATCAGGACCGCAGGACCAAAATTATAATCAATTTCCAATTCCAATATAATTCATGTTGGACTTGGTATATTGTTCTTGATGTATTAGTATTGGTATGGTTGATTTACCAATCAAATACTATCATAATTAATCATTCTTATTAAAAATATTATTATATAACATCTAATATCAAATGACACGTCCAATTATTTCAATACATAATATAAATTGATTAAATCAAATTAAAAAAAAACAGATTTCTTCATAACTAACGAATATAAACAATAATTATTCTTTCGCATAATAATAACAATATTTTATTTCGAAGAAATTATAACGATCTACATTATTCAACGTATTTGCTATTTATCTTTATCAAATATATACTTATATATATTTTAATAAAACACGCTCGTAAATAATTAAACATCTTATTCGAAATCCAATATTAATATCAGCCGGGCGTATTTTTGATTAGATTTTTATTAATATTTTGGTATTATATACAAGAATGTTTTACGATTTTGTCTATTCACAATTTTTATGATAAAGATAATTGAATTATATGTATAAAATTCTTGGTAATTAGACAAGTTATCATACGCTATCATCAGGAGGAGAGCGGGGGTGATCGGTGGTTAGATGTGAATGAGTAACACACAAACAAACAAACTCACTTTCGCATTTATACTTGTATGGATATGTAGAATCAGTATAGAAATAATTTATTGCTTACATTGACAATTAATATAATTAAATAACTGCTTAATTTTCAGTTAATTTTCAGTTTAATTCTATTAAACTCGGCATGCGCTTGTGTCTACGCCTATCCTATTAGCTACTTCTCGTACGTTTGTATATTTTTTTTCTCATTTGACATATGTGTTTATTTCCTATACACATAATCAACAGTTCTCTATTCAACCCCAAATATATTCATAATTTTATCTTATAAAAACTTCTTGTGCGGAAACCGTAAACTTTATTAAGTTGTACCTTTAACCTGTACAACTTCCAAGCGAATAAGTATTGGATACAAAATCTTATGATATAAGTTATATGCAATTTCGTTTAACAATAAAATAAAATTAGTTATAATATTTTTCGTACTTTTAACAAATTTAATTTTTCATGCCAAAATAAGTTTCGTCTTGACACAAAGATTGCACGCCGTGAACGCGCCCTGAGAGGGATCGGTGGGGTGGGGTGGACCACCCCACGTATACACCTCTTTAGGGAGGCACCACCCTATGCGTGGGGCGTACTTTAGCAAATTTTTTCGTTACGAAAATATTTCTAATTGGCATTATTGCTAAGTAACGAACGAAATTTATCTTTTTTTTTTTGTTACGGAAAAAGTTCTTTTGTTTTGTAGACAATACCTAAAAATGTTTTATGATATTTTTGTATGTTATACTAATGTATGTAATTTTTGTGTAACGAATGTTTATTAATCTCAACGTATCAAGATTACGTGGAACGGAACGTAGATATTATTGTTTCATTACAAAATAAAAATTACTTACGTATATTTAATTTACTTTAAAGCGGTAAGAACCGCTTGTTTTCAATTCATATGTACGATTTACGTCTATATTTATAACGTGTAATAATTTTGAAGATTTTCAAAGACAAATTAATATAATACATAAGAAATCATTTAAAACAATATAGCGTAATGCTATAAGCTATTGATTGGAGCAGATAAAACACTATTTAGTACGAAATAAACAAACAGAATTTTAGATAAATTGTTCAATTTTATTTATATAAGTATAGCTACTTATATTAAGGGTTTTATTAAATAGGCTTTAGTGCTTAAATATTATCATAAAAATGCATTTCTTTCTATTAAATCTCACCATTTTAAATCAATAAACCCATCTAATCAAATTAAGTGTTGCGTGAAATTGTAACGCAGGGGTGGATTCAGATGATTTCTTCATTGAAATCTTAGCTTAGTTCAATTTCATAACAATTTTATATTTACGGATCTAAATAAACAAATATTGCTTTATAGTTTTCCATTTATTTATTTGTTGAAATTGAAAATATAATCTAATTATAATCAAGGCTATACTAATTCTCCCAATTGAGTTAAAATGTTTTACCGGTGTTGGTTGTACATACGGGGTTTCTGGCATAGTAAAATTATCTATGATTGTCTAGTCTAAGTAGGCAAAGAAAAAATAATTCAATACCTGTTTCTCCTCTGTTTGAAATTTTTTTGTGCTTATTGACACTAACACTAAGGATGTTGATTTAGCAGCGGCTTCGATCGTCTTAATTCAAAATAGCTAAATACTATTTTCCTCTTTCTACAAAAAATAATTTTGATAAATTCATCACTTTATCACTTAGGGTTCAAATTTGTAAAACTATAAAAAAAACCCGTATGCAAATTTTCATAGAACTAGCCCTAGTAGCTTGGGGCTGTGCGTTGATATGTCAGTTCTTTAATATATGTTCGAAGCATGCAAAATCATAAATACTCCTTAAACTTTCAATAATGATTGTGGTCTAATTTCCGCTGACTTTACGTAAGAGAACCATGAGCCTATAGTTTAAAACGAGCATTATCGCAATTGAAAGGTAAATTTAAGACGATACGATAGTGGTAATAAATTCGCTATTCAAAGTACATCAGTGACTCAACGAGGACTCTCAATCACTCGTTGTCGGACGTCATGCACACAAACAAACACATCACAGCTGTAGTGTGATTGATGATTGTTCTAAGTGCATGGTATTGTTAGAACTAAACGATATTGGCTTTAAATTTTCTTATTTTATTTATATACTTTATATTCGTATCGTTAGTTCATGGTTTGTCTTCTTCCTTCGAATGTCGAATCAATTATGACAGAAAGAGAAATCGTTGTTTAAATGTATCCTCGCTTAATGATTTTGACTAATTGTCTATATTCTTTTTTTTTAAAGATTTGGCTTGTTTTGTATTCGGAATAATTATCAAATACGAAAATATATAATAATTTATTTGCATAACAACAATCAACAAACAATCAGAAATTAATAAACTGTTCATTTATTTAAAATATAATAATGATGTGGTTTGACACAATGTCAAACACAGTCACTGAACGAATTGACAAAATACAGTTGAATGACTATATATATATGACCGAATATTCTGCTTTAGCGTTGCATTTACTTCATTATTAAATGAGCTCGACATTTACTTAAAAACATATAAAAGGTCGTTGCCTATAGGTGCTGTCACAGATAATATATTTTAACTACATTTTTTTTTTAATTTGATTAGCCCACTTGTCTCTGGTCGTTAGATTCTAATCCCTTTAACGCTATTTATGAAAACTATTTATACAGACTATACAAAGTATAAGATCCTATACGTAATATGTATTTTTTTAATCATTATAATGAATATTAAATAAAAGATCTAATGGTAAGCTTAAAATTTAAGTATTCATTAAAAGCTGTTTATAATTGCACTGGCGTACTAAATACAAACAAAAATAAAATATTGAATTGATCGTTATAATTAAGATATGTAAAATATCTGAAATAAGTTTTAATATTAAAATGTTTTTATACTACTTAAAAAGTAACTAACTGACCATTATAGATTTATTTTGATTTTATTCCAATCGAGAAAAACGCACGCAACTATAATATCGTATCGCACATTTATAAACGTTAATTACTATAAAATAAAACATTTAATATTAATGATAAAAGTTAACAATGTATTTGTGCACAAAAAACGTTTCCGTCGTAACTTTCAACTATAGATCATCCTAATTTTTGTGAAACTTTACCATTATTTAATTATAATTAACGATCTCACAACTAACAAGTCTCATAAATCAAATACATACGTACCATTCTTTCCTGCGTAGTCGAGTAATAAAACCTATTACAGAATACAGTTATGAACTTCAAACGATTCGAAATGTGTCTTATCGTCTTTAATCAAAATAATTTATGGGAAACGCTTTATTAATAAATAATTGATACAAAGTGATCTTTGTACTTGTATTTAAGACTAGCTCTTGCTTGTGACGTTGTTACAAGCTAAGGATAAAAAAAATACAATAATAACAGATAATAACAATTTTTTTTTATATCATAATGTATTGTTTGAGGTCGAGGACATTTTAAATTTGGAAGCAAGACAAAAAATAATTTGTCTACGCATTCAATTTACAAACAATAGAGGTAATCAAGTACAATCGCGATCTATCTTATAAATCTGAACTCGATTTAATATGATATAATTATTGTTTAAATGAATTTTTATATTTTATATTCTTCTTTTGTAATTATATTATAATGATAGCAAGTTAAAATGGTACATTAGTAGAACCAATTTGGTCCAACGAGCCGGATAAACATTTTAAATTCTGTTATATTAAATGATTACGTACAACTCGTAAACAGTTCGTCGAAAATGTCGCAATTTCTTCCGAAATTCTGAAGACATTATAAGAGCTAGTGAGGGTGTAGTGAAGTGGCTATAAGAGTAGTTTCAGACGAAAAGCACTCGACGAGGCTAGTCGGCTCCTTCACTTCACAGATATAACCAGACTTATAACATTGAATGTACGTTGATATACAGATACACACACATGTAAAACAATCTTCTTAAGACGATATTATAAATACATAACATACATGACCAAATCCTATTTTTTCTTTTGAAATTATTGAATTTGAACTAAACTATGTTATAATAGATACAATAGATATAATAGATACAAATAAAGGATATACGCAATCCTATTTTTAATATAGCATTTAATATTAGTTAAGTTTTTTTTTTTTTGATATAATGGCTATATTGTGGAATAAGATGAGATGGTATTGTTTATTTTTATTAAATAAAAATCAGCTAACAAATAGGTGAGCAGTTTTTTTTTTACCTATTCGTTGGTCTAGTGGCTAGATATATCCACTGATCTTGAGGTCCTGAGCTCAAAGCCCAGGTCAAGCAATAAAAAGTTATTCCGGGCCATTACTGAGTTTCTGTCGAAGAATCTGTAGAAATTGGAAGTGTGCACATTCCCTTGACTCGGAATGCACGTAAAAGCCCTTTATCCTGCGTCTGAACTCTTTCTGATCGTTTTTGATTACAATCCCATCGGATTGAGATCGGATGAGAGTGAAAGAATAGAGAGTTCACCTGTGTTTGCACACACATTTTTACACTATATTATAGTGTAAAAGAAGATATATCTTTTAAGAAGGCTGCCGTGGCTGAAATCAGTCAGAAGAACATCATCATCATCATAAATAGAGAAGTACAGTTAATCTGGTCGTCGTCTGTATCAATGGAATTAAATATGGTAATAGATAAAGAAGGGTACCAGACGATAAACAAAAAGACGCACAATCACTCTGTGGAACCAGCTTTCGCCGGCGACTTTTCCGAACCGATATGAAATATTCAAAAAAAAGATAAATGTATACAGAGCAATAAACACATTTTGTTGTATAATTCTACGTACATAACCATTACATACGCTACTTTATCGATCCATCAAACTCTGCCAACAGATAAAATATTATATACATTATACGTCATGAGATAAAAACACATTCGAAATATACTAACGTTTCCGAGTCGGAACTACGCCAACCCCCCCCGAGATGTCGAAGTGTACAGAGCCCACCCCAGTCCCCATGTCACCCCAGCTATGTTTCTCGAACATTCCTATTTTTTTTTTCGCGTCCTGATAAAATTAAAAAAGTATACCATATTTCTGTGTCATTTTTTCTTAATTAATAAAATATTGGAATATGAATTATAATTATTTTTACAATTTACTGAATAATCCCCTGGCGACGCGCCGACGATAATTAATTTTCATTTCGTGATTAAAAAAAAATCACCCTGTCTGCTATTTTAATAAACGCTCTGATGGTTCCGTAGCATAAACATTTAAAATAAACAATATATTAAAACATAGCAGTTTCAGAGATCCGTTTCGCGTATGGGTCAGTGCCACATATAACTTTTATAAAGCAAGGCGGGTTAGCAACGATCAAATAAGTCGTGCCAACTTACAGAAAGTTGGCAAGAAATGACATAGAGTCGTTACAACCTCCATTTAAAACTTTAAACAAATTATAATTACTGTTCCGAAAACAGATGTGTGATTTGTGAAGGCTAAATTTGTCTACCATTAACTTCTTAATAAAAAAAAAGAGTGTTTCGTTATTTGTGTGTCCTCTATCGTTGCTAAGCCTTTCATCTGATTGTGATGAAACTGCGGTGAGTCTTTCAATATAAACGTGATATTCTACCCTCGCAAACCAGGGACAGGTAGTTAGTTAATATTTTTTTTGTGTGTGGTTGCTTAGCCACCAGGCTGCATTTTTGCTGTATTGTGAATTGACAAATAAATAAGGTTGTCTGTGAGAGATCGCTATAAGCGATAAGACCGCCTTAGCGCACCATTCATAGTTTGATTGTGTCCTATTATTTACTTATATGTTTGTTTTTTTTTCTTTTTTTGTGCAATAAGTATTAAATAAATAAATAGCGTATACGTACATAACGATATATGTATTTTGGGTTTCAATACCCCTTAATTTTTTAATCTACCTAGAAACTCCAGTGGTGCTTGCTCGGTTTGAACTTTTAAACCGTTAAGATTCTCGTCGTCTTCATTCCATATGTACAAAAAATGTTACTCTTAATTTAGGGTCGACTAATTTTATTATGATACACAATTTGTGAATGAATCGATTGCATCCAGATTTCACTGTTCAGACATACCGTACTAATAACTAACCAAACAATTATCAATACTTATGACGTTCAAAAAATTTCGCACCATTTCCTTTTCATTATAGTATTTCTTCAGTGATGGGCCTTATTATATTTGATAAATATTATTATGAATATATAATAAGATAAGGATAAGTAAGGCTCATTATATGCGTAGATTCTAAGAAAATTTTATATAAAGAAAACTCTTATAAAAGCTTGCCAATACCTATTATATAATACATAATGTATTAAGGATCTAAAATTACATACTCCACGAATGGGTTTCGCGAAGGTAATTTGATTAAATATTATTAATCTTCTGAAGAAACTGGTTTTTACCAGTTATTTTCGTAAAGATACGTCAAATTTAGCTGAGAATATTTTTACATAATAATACGCAAGAACCTGTATGTATGATATGAAAATATTTTATTTGTTTTTAATTAACGTCAAAAATTAAGGGTTTCAATATTCGATTTTGAATTAAAAATTGATATTAAATTATTGTAATGAATCACTCAACATATAACATTTCATGTAACAGAGGATGTATATATTATGTCAAAATGACATTAATTCGTCCATCTTAAATCGAAATGGATATCGTTTTTTGTTTTATCACCATAAATGTGCGTGAGGTCCTCTTGATTGACAATCTATGCGTCTACGCGTGTCTCACTTGGCATCTTAGAGCAGAATCTATCAACTACGCAGAAGTTTTTTCTGACACAGAAGATCAGAACCTTATATTGTGTTAGGAATATGTGAAATCATTAAAAAGTTATAAATTGTCTATGGTTTCATCTCAATATCTATAATTAGGCCACCAGGCTCCGTGTGAGTAGGGTCAACGTCATATGTAATGCATTCATTTCAAAAATATACGCATCAAAATAGTCAATCACTATAAGTCGGTTGTCAACATTTCACGGGTGATTAATTTAGCTCTTAAAGAATAGAACAGCAGTGTTTGTCAAAATGACACTAGATATAGTATTAATTTTACGACAGAATTCATTCGTATTACGAATTCTCTGTAAATCTGTTATCTGTTACAAATATTATGAAATAAAAAAAAACGTCAATACGAATAAAATCAGTAAAGAGTTTTTATATAACACGATCTTGTGCGTCTGAACCTCAGAAACAATCCAATTGCTTTTATTAAAAGGACGAACCTTTAATAGACGATTGACATTTGATGCACCGAGGCAGCGGGTTCGACCCCTGGGTCAGGAAGCAATTGGATCAATTGGCATGGGACTGCGTGCGCGCCGTGCAAATAGGTACATGTCGTCGTTGATGATTGAATTATATGCAATATTCGTTGTAAAAATGTTGATATATTTAGCATCTGCTAGCGTGTAAAATGATTTTATAAGAACCTCGAATTGGTCTATTCATAAATAGAACACCAAAACATATAAATTGCTCACTCAATTACTCTTTACATCCAGATAACACATTTGAACACATCATAAATCACAACTCACACTTAATAATAATTAATTAATTATTTTACCTTTATGTGCATTAACAAGATGGCGGCGGTTTCAAATTAGCGCGCTTCGTTTCTTTTTTTTTAACAATGCTGTTGTATGGAACAAAAAGTCTCCAAACTATATATATATTTTGTTATGTTAGAAATTGATTACTAGCTCTTTTATTTATGTTTACAATTTCTTTTTCTTCTTGTCCTGGCGTGTCTGGACAAAATTCTCTGCCAATCTCACGTATAAAACATTTGAAATCAACTTCAAATTTTGAATGACTACATAATATGCTCTGAATTCTTCTTTGATATGACTAATTAACTATGTCAAATTTCAAGTCCATCTGGCACTTAGCTTAGATCTCTGATGAGTGGTATTTCGCTTATATACTTATATATAGATTATTAATGACATATATATTAGGGCGATGACGTACACCTCTTACAAGTTGTTGCTTAATACGACCGTACGAATAAAAATCTGTAATATGACGTGATATACATAAAATATACGTTCATTTTAACGCAACATCTATCTTTTACAACACCTGATATAAATTTATTTGTTTTACCGGTAAAGAACATGTAAGGAAGATTTAATTTTTTTTATTAACTTAGGTATTGAAACTGCAATAGCAGTTCCAATTACGGTCATATATACTTTTAACTAAGAACAATTACACGAATAACTAACATAACGCAGATTTATCTGGTGCTCTGTAAACTTATAAGTTCCATAATTATATAAGTTTTGCATTAAACCTTAAAATAGTAAACTGCCGCGTTAAAAAATTAATTCTTTATATAAAGCTTAAAACTACAACGATTCCAACTAAAAATACATAAGCTAACTGTATGTAGATTTTAGTCAGTGTATATAACTAATTAATTTCAACGACATTTCTGTAATATAGAAATTATTATGTTGTAAACTCCGACATAATCGCAGGATGTCGCCGACCATTACTGAATAACTACAGAGCAACGCAACACAACTTTCTCCTTGAGAATTATTAAGTTATAATTGTAATTACTTTAATGAAAGCTTGATTACTATTTAATGTATATAATTGTAAAAACCGTTGGTCTAGTGGCTAAGTAATACGACTGAAAGTGCCGTATTGAATCTCGAGTCAGCTAACAAAAGCTATAAATATTAACCAATAATATATTGTTCTCGTGTAAGTGACTAATGTCTTAATGAGAAATAAAGTTCTTTTAACCGAAACCGAAACTATTGTGTGTAACTTCAAGAATTTCTGATTCTGACATAAAGAAAAGTCACTTTATTCACCAGGGCCCCGGAGCTCAGGGTCGCCTCTCACCTATCACTCTCTAATTTTGAAGGCCAATATAAGTTCAAGATACGTGGAAAAGGGGGTTAGGACCCGATTCATTCTCTATGCAACTGGGCCCTTATCCACCTATATAGCTACGCCACTGGTTCGGATGTAGATTCACTCGAGAAGAACCGGCAAAAAACTCAGCAGTTGATCTTTTTTGACAAACAAGTTACATAGATAATTAATTATAATTAAATTATTATTTATCTCGCAACCAACGACTCCACATATTTTTATCTATCAATTTTAGTTTTCCAACCATCCATTAAGAAATAGCTAAAATTAATTGAATAACGATGTTGGAAATCAAACTATAACTAAGCTCGTAACTGTTGAGCTGCTAATTATAAAGACTTCGCTGTCAGTACATTTAATTATAAACTTTACTAAATCAAGTTATTTACACAGCAGCTTGTAATGTTCTGTTAATCACGCGTTACGTAAAGCGTTCATGCTTATAATAATTAAGCGAATCTCTATATGATAATTATTGCTACCACTTTCTATCTTTGAATTTTTTTACTTGGTGGTAGGGCTTTGTGCAATCTCGTCTGAGTAAGTACCACCCACTCATCAGATATTCTACCACAATACAGCAGTACTTGGTATTATGTGTTCCGGTTTGAATGGTGAGTGAGCCAGTGAAATTACAGGCACAAGGGACATAACATCTTAGTTCCCGAGGTTAGTGGTGCATTGACGATGTAGGTAAGCGATGGTTTCATCATATCTCGTAGAATATGAATGTATATGGGCGTTGGTGCTCGTCCGCCTGCCTATGCTATAAAAAAATTTTATAATGATATTATATATATATGTATGTATAATAAAGAGTTTCTTCATTAAGAATAGAAACATATCTACCTGATAAAATCTTTATATATGTAAAAACAAAATCAAAATAAAGTTTATTAACGGAGGCTGAAATGCGATAGATTAATGAAACGGAACAGGTGGTAACTTTACATTATTCTTACCTTGTTAATTGACATACTTAAATAAATTACTACATCAAAAAAATACATTTACAAGTCAACTTGTTTAATTAGAATACGAATTCAATGCTTAGCTTATTATTTATTGATATATTCCTTATTATTTATTGGTATCTTCTTGACCAATTTGGGCCACGGCGGCCAATCTCAAGCGAAATTAACCAAGTGAGCCTTACTTTAGTGCACAAACACAAAATCTCTATTTCTTCATTCGCATAATCCGATAGGACGGCAATCCGACGTGACCGGAAAGAGTTCAGAGCACAGGTGAAAAGGCTTCACGTGCTTTCCGCGACGCGGGTGTATACACACTTCCAACTTCCAGACGGTCTGCGACAGAAAAACCCAATAACATTGTATCGCCCCGAACTGGTATTTGAACCCAGGGCATCGTCATCTGTAGTTTTATATCTAGCGACTAAACCAACGAGGCACTTAATTTGTTATAATATATTAAATACGAGGAAATTCTAAGAATACAAACAACAAAATATAAATCCATACCAATTGTCCAAAACAATACTATTTCCATTCATACAAACCATCAAATCAAAACATTTAAAGGTTATTGACCTTTAGTAATAAGTAAACGATGATTTGAAACGTGTGCTTAAGTTGGAGTTGGATCGGTATTTGCCGAGCCCAGACGAAGTGCTCGTTATGGCATTAACGTGAAATGCCACTGTAGCTATTCGACCTCGCTTATATTGAAACTTAACATTTACTGGTATTTAAAATAAGTATTCATAAGATAAAACTATAAATATACATCGTTTGATTTAATATAGACAAATATTAAAGTAATGAAATTAATACATACATTTTTTTTATACTTTTGGTATTTTGTACTTTGGTTTCAGACCATAATAAATCCGCCTACTCAATATTTTTATAAAAAAGCAACAATACGATACGATTTGATCTTAAATATATTCATATGAAAAAACTAAATCTATAGTCATAATTAAATATTAAATTATATTTTTTAAAAATCGGCCGTATTTCACTGATGTATATCTTTCTGAATATTTGACAATCAATAAATAAGCATTTAATATATTTTAGTTGAATAAATAATTTAACTAATATGTCATATTATGACATCCTGGGAATCTTTTTTTTTATGTAAGAGGGGCAAACGAGCAGGAGGCTCACCTGATGGAAAGTGACTACCACCGCCCATGGACATGCAACACCCGAGGGCTTGCAGGTGCGTTGCTGGCCTTTAAGGAATGAGTACGCTCTTTTCTTGAAGATTGCATTGTCATATCAGTTCGATAAAGTCGCCGGCGAAAGCTAGTTCCACAGAGGGGTTGGAGGCAGGAAATGTCTTAAAAATCGCGCTGTTGTGAATTTCCAGACGTCCAGGTTTCATAGAGAGGCTATGAAAGATATGACGACGTAAAATTAACAATTTATAATTATATGTACATATAAAGTAAATACATAACATAGGATTAAAAAAATGTAGGTACATACTTATATGTTAAATAAATAATCGTTTAGTTGAACAACTTGTAAACTATTACGAAATATATTGTTAATTATAAAAAAAAACAATAACAAAAAATGTATTGTATACACGTATTTACATTGTTTTTTATATTTTAATAACATGGAAAAATAACAGTATACAATGCTTTTTAAAAAAAAAAACATTTTTTTATACACATTACGAAAATTCATGCAACTTTATTTAAAAAAAAAACAAAACAAGGTCTTTCCGCTTACATAATTCTGAACGTTTACGGCGCATCGATAATTAGCTGACATCCGGTACATACAAATGAAGCCAATCCATGTATTTAAAAAAAAAAGAAAAGTATATTTAATTACCATTATTGTCAATAAATCGACATTCTCTGGGGACAAAACTTCAAATTTATTTATTAAATATATTTAATCAAAGTAAAAACTAACAATTAGGAAAAGAAAATACTGTGAACTGAAAACCGACGAAAAAACTCATACGTAATTATTTTCAAACTTCAATAAAATAAGGAAATAGTCAGGTGACGATCGTCTAATTCCCAAGGTGTGAACGTCATATATGAACTCACTAAATCCACACAAACTTATCTCTACAGGTTAACTAGTAGTTTTAACGCTTTCTGTGATAAAGTCACCATTCAACTTTTTGCCTCTGTTTTTTGACCAAACATTTTTCCTATATTATTTCTGCTTGCTATATAATTATTATTTTTTTGTTTTTATAAGTAGGCGGACGAGCATATGGGCCACGTGATGGTAAGTGGTCACCAACACCCATAGACAATGGCATTGTAAGAAATGTTAACCATCGCTTACATTGCCAATGCGCCGCCAACCTTGGGAACTAAGATGTTATGTCCCTTGTGCCTGCAATTGCACTGGATCACTCACCCTTCAAACCGGAACACAACAATACCAAGCACTGCTGTTTTGCGGTAGAATATCTGATGAGTGGGTGGTACCTAGCCAGACGAGCTTGCACATAGCTCTACCACCAAGTAAATTTATATGGATATTTTAATCGTGGTTCATCTATGTGTTTATTCATAGCAATTATGTAAATGTAATGCCAGAGGGCATTCTCTTTCAATCAACCCTAGGGTGAACAGAAAAACAGGAACAAGGCGAAAACAAGATCGCAAATAGGTGAATTTACAATAAAATTAAATAAGACAAGCCGAGATGGCCCAGTCGTAAGAACGCGTGAATCTTTACCGATGACCGTGGGTTCAAACTGGGCAAGCACCACTGAATTTCATGTGCTTAATTTGTTATTATAATTCGTCTCGTGCTTAACGTTAAAGGAAAACATCGTAAGGAAACCGGCATGTCTAATTTCACTGAAATTCTGCCACATGTGTATTCCACCAATCCGCATTGGAGCAGCGTGGTGGAATAAGCTCCAAAACCTTCTTCTCAAAAGAGGAGAAGAGGCCTTAGCCCAGCAGTGGGACATTCACAGGCTGTTACTTACTTAACTACACGGGCTTGCATAAAACTAAACTATTAACATGTTTACCCATCACTATTATTTAAAAGCGACGTTGATTAAAAATTAAAAAGTCGCACGTGCTAATTCAATACCGTTCCAATCACAATAAAATCTCTCACCAGGCATCTCAATAAAATAAAATAACACGTGGCGATGTTCCACATAATTGTTTACTTGGAAAGAGATCACACCTATCGAATGACGAACGTCTTTCACGTTTCGAGATAATAAAAAGCAAATTGACTTAACACACACATACGATTGAGTTTTTATTGATATTTTCTACTTTAGAGACTTGGTGTTCCGCGTAATTAATGAGCGGTTGTATTGAGTGCGTATTGATTTTATTATTATAGAACATGTTTATATTTTTAGGCTTTTTTTTTTGGTTAAATATGCCAAGGTTTGACTTCCGAATCGGTACAAAATTAATTTTGGTTTTTTGGTCAATGATATCTGGAGTTTAAAAAATGTTTATTTGTTAAAATCTCAGCATTGATCGATATGAAAAAAATATTTTTATACATAAGATAGCCTATTTATTGAGAAACCTTATATATAGTATAACATTAAGTTACGATCCGACCCACGGATAAGGAACAGATACAACGCGTGTGACACCGCACTCATACCTATTTTAGTGAAAAAAATAAAAGAGAAAACTACTTTTTTATTACATACTGCGTTAAGGTCTAAATGCGTTAGTCGCGTCGTTAATTGAAACGCGTGTTCGTATCGCTATAAAAACACCGATACATAGCTACGGCATCGCAATCATACTATAAACGCACTGTAATTCTAAAAATCAACTTTAGCTACAATAAAACTTTTCACGCGCCAAAAATGCGCTGTATCCGAATCCGATCGCAATAAAAACTTAAACAATAACAATTTATTTAACCAAACCTACCTGCAGAAATATTATATTAATGTTTATAGAACAAACAATGTTGCACAACTAATTACTCAATATGATAAAATGATAGCAATGCCTTACTCTCCCTTAAATAAGAGGTTATTCCACCGCTCTTCAGGTTGGGTTTGTCCTACTTGCTTATAAGTTTTCACTTATAACTTTTTCGTTTTTTCTCGCACATAAAACACAGTGACGTTTGCCCAAATTTGTCGACGCGTTTTCTTTCCACTTCGCTATCTCGGCTTTATATGTACTCAAATGATAAATAATGCTCTATAGAATAAAGTTAGATAGATATATAAAATATATATATATATATATATATATATATATATATATATGTATAATAAATAGATATATAACATATAGATAAATAAATACAAATATAGTTAATTAAAAAATTTAAAATAAAATATTAAGCCTTGTATTCGCTAACAATGGCACCAAACCACATATTACCGCGTTAAAAAAAGTTTGTAAACGCACGCACGCACTGTGCTCGTTGAAATTCATTTGGTTAATAATTCATAACTCCAAGTGGGTCAAGTTCGCGTGTGCGCCTGCGCATCTTGTGTGACAAGGAAAAAAATACGCTGAACGTATGTAATACCATTTGCATTTTATTTTAAGATAATTCGTCAAATAGGAATTCTGCTTATTTCTATACACGGCTCAGCCATTAAAAACTGCCCTACCCGAATAAAAAGATCTGCAATTATTAAATAATTTCCAGCAAGTGTATCACTTACCATCAGATGCGTTATTACATATATACTTAAAAAATATATTAATACCTGTACATCAAGGTTATTGTCTCGCGTGGAGCGGAAAGTTCATCGACGCGTTTTCGAAAATATGTCTGTCAAAATATGTATGTCATAAACAATTCATCGTATGAAAAGTACGTTTTAACGTCTATACGGTTTTATAGATAGAAATTATATATTCTTTATGTTTTTTTTTAAAATTATTTTCGAGTTATTGTCGGCTTACTACGTTTCTTGGACTGATAGAATCGGATGAAACTATGGACAACATCCTCGTTCTCAAGATATTCGAGCAAAATACTGAAGAACATACATACATACACAACTATACAACAACTAGAAAAACAATGATAGCAATCTCAAAACGTAGAGTTTTGTTAAACAAGATCAGAAATCGATTTCATTACAAAAACTTTAAAATGTGAAGTTAAAAATTAAAACATAAAATAAAAGGTAACAAAGCAGTTTAATTTATTCAACATTAACTCAATATTAACACAAAGATATTCATTTAATCTTTTCATTTAAGTAAATTTAACATACAATTGCGTTTGATTTAAATATTATAAATATTAATACTATAATCGTAACATATTCGTAAATTAAAACGTTCATTCATACATTCATTTTTTTTTTCAATGCTTTGCGAATCGTGTAAACGCTTCAAATTGTTCAACCTTTGTATAGGTGCCTAAAGGACGCCTTCAATGGGGTCTTCATATTAATAAATTGGCAAATAGACTCAGCTCTGCAGCTTTCGCGGTAAAAAAAATTAGAATGTTGACTGATGTTGATACGGCTCGCCTAGTGTATTTCAGCTATTTCCACTGTATAATGTCTTATGGCATTCTACTCTGGGGTAATGCAGCCGACATAAATACGATTTTTGTACTGCAGAAGAGAGCTATTCGTGCAATTTACAACCTGGGCCCAAAAGATTCATTAAGATGTAAGTTTAAAGAAATTAAAATAATGACTGTCGCTTCTCAATATATATTCGATAATGTTATGTATGTACGCAAAAACATAAAATATTTTCCCAGGAATTGTGAACTACATACTGTTAACACCAGGAACAAGTATAAACTTACAACCACTGTTACCAGATTATACAGGGTTAGTAAGTCTTTTATGGGACAATATATACGCTTTTACAACAGGATCCCAGAAAGCGTTAAAAAATATTCAATTATGAAATTTAAAAGAATTGCTTGTGTGTGAACGGAACGCTTGTGTGCAAAAGGATATTACACAACCAATGAATTTTAGAGGATTGCACACCTTGGGAATGAAACGATCGCCTCCAGGGCATTACAAATAAATAAGAATATTATAATGTAAATCAATTATAATTGTAAATAATAAGCTTAAAAAAAAATCCCGCTGAGTTTCTTTCGCCGGTTCTTCTCAGGTCTGAGGTGTTTATTTCCGAACCGGTGGTAGATTTCTGACACTCAATAAGCAAGTGTAACGCTTCTATATTGAATAAAGAAATTTGAATTTGAATTTGAAGTGGAAAAATTTAAACAGCTATAGCACCGACTCCAGATAATATCTAGTTATATAAGAATAATAATATATTTCTTAAAAACATTTTAACACTAATATCAATATTGTTCATATTTCATTCTAAATTCAAAATACAAGTTAATTTTTTTTTATTTAATATAACTTCTACGGCATTATACACATACACTTAGATCTCAACAGTAAAAGACCGTCAAGGCTTCGTATTCTGTCTGAATTTAAATTAAATTCCTCTTAAGGATTAGCCAAGAGACTAAAATAAACAAAGTTTTCTTTAAACTGTCTACCGTCGTGTTTTGATACAATAAGGATCTTCACGCTTAAGATAAAATATTGTCACACAATTTCCACCTCTAAATCCTTATGTTTAAAGATCATCTTAGTAAAATGCATTTTATATACTAAGAGACCGCTGATACAGCATTATAATCTTTATTTCTATTGCAGTTAAGCTGTAATTACTTTTGTTCATTTTGAGTCCACGATACAGCTATTTAATATTCTGTTGTTAAATATTTGAGATGATATGAAATTAATGCCATATTGACATAGAACATTTTCCCAGTGTTCATTAGTTATTATTGATTCCAAACATTATATATATACACAATATGTAAAGGTCATATTCAATTGTTATGTAGCAATCGTGGTAATGACTGGACTTGGAATGATTTTCACATTCAATATAATATGTCAATTTTTTTTTCTTTTTAAATACAGATTAGTCTAACATTTTACTTTTTTCTTTCCAGCCAAAAAAGCTACAACAGCCCATGGAGTTGGACGACGGTGACCGCTACGGGCGACTGACCGCGGGCGCCGCGCGGGCCACCGCCCGCGCTCTGAGCGCCGCGGGGAGCGCCGGGGGGAGAGTGAAGAGGGGGGAAAGGAAGGGTCGGCGGTACGAGAGGGGATTAGACACGAATTAAAAAAAAGACAATCAGTTGATTTTACAAAATGTATTACCAAAACACTTGGTACTTCAAAGACACTAGATTAGTTTAATTGTAACGAAATTCGTTCCCCGATATTGTTTATTGTATTTAGATTTCGGGCATGTGTTAATTTTTGTATATTTTTATTGCTTCGAAATGTTAAAATTACATTAACTTTCAAACGGACGGTGGAATAATGTCTATCAATTAGTGTCAACTTGTCGCACATGATGAAACACAACTGTAGGAGCGTTGTTATTTTTGAATATATATTTTTTTTGTTCGCGACACTTCAAAACGTATGTCATGTGCATGACATAATTTTAAGAGGCTATGATTTTAATGTTGCAATTTATTATAGTCTAAGAATTAAATTTAATGAATTATTTTTTATCAAAATCTAACCAATTATAAAATTGATCACTGACTTTGTCAATCAATTTAAAATCGTACCTAGGACTAAATAAGGTTCGTTTCTAATCACCCGCAGCACCCCGCCCGATTGGTGAACGAAATGATCCGTCCGATGTCGTTAGCTCCCCGTGTCGTGGCCTTGCCGTGGTCGTCACCATGGCGTGATCTGTGTTACTGGTCTTTATAAACCTAATTACCACAGTGTTTTTTATTAGTCATAATATATTTTTACAAATTACAAAAAGGAAGATAATTCGCTTATATGTTTGTTTGAACACATAGGCGTTTTACACAATACGATAAATTGTATCAGAACTATGTATCTAATTTCATCGTCAGTATATACTTGTTCATTTCATGTCCACGTAGAAATTGGAAAAAAAACAGTTAGCACAAGTAAAACGAATTCTCTCATTTAAATGAAGTTATCCCCTTTTGGCATCATAAAGTGTAAAAGGATACCTTTTTCCACGAATAAGTTTATTACACTAGCGTGTTACTTTATACGGTTGCTCTACTTTCAGTGATTGTGGTTTAATGTTTTTTTAATTGCAACTATATCATGAGTCAATGACTCCAAAACCAAGGCCTTTTGGTATTTTATTGAATAGAACATTTTAGTACACATTACCCAATACAGTATTTTTTTTTAATTGCGAGCTAATGACTTAAATTTTATGGATTCACTATAAAGGCTAGTACACACTCACGTCAAACCACTGGAACGGAATTGCTTTTTTAAACCCACCTTCGTCGAGCGTCTCCGTCTTACAGTGAATAAATCATATATTCAACATTTAAACAGGATAATTACAATTTATGACGCTCTAAATACCATATCCCTATTTTATAAGATGGTGCATCAAATCGGGTATAGTGACGGAAAGTGCATAGAATTATAATTTATTATTTAGTTGTGATATTCATATTGTATGTGCGTCCGCGCACGTAGTTCTGAGCATAGACATATAGAACGGGCATCACTATCAACACAAATGTGAGGGAATAGCAATAGCGGACATTATCTCAAAGTTGTGATTAAATATGGCTATTTTTTTCGCTAGTGTAAGTTATGGAGTTTAGTAGAAATGGCATCGTATTACCAAAATATTGTATATTTTTTTCTCTTTCTTATACATCGAACGTTCTCCGTGTTCAAAATATTTGGGACATGTTAATTGAATTAAGATATATTGGTTGATGCCATTTTTACTTACTCTGTTTTGAGGGTAGTCGTGTCGTCTATTCTATATGGCCATGGTTCCAAATGAGTGCAATCCCAGATGGACTGTATGTATATCGTAGTTAGACAAGTTAAGTGGCGGTACGGTGCATTTAATTTATGTATGGGTGCGGTTGAATGCAGATTGAATTTGAAATTTAAATTTTTTGAACTTTCGTCCGTGAATGTCTTTTTTGTGAACGTTCTTCGTTGTTTTTAGAATTAATTATAATAAGTCATAGACGACACGTATTTCATAGTGCTTATGTTGAAAATGCAATAGTTTTAAATGTACATCACTGTTTAAAATTACATAATAATGCATTTTTTCGCTCGTTTAATGATGTAAATGATTTCAAACTCAACCTGCACCTGTGCTCTTGATATTTATAGAAGTTAAGTTTACAACTCCTGACGAGACTGATCGAGTTATGGTCACTCAAATTTCAACTCAATTCCATTATATTACGTTTGAAAAGGAGTTGCATCATGACTTTTTATGATTCAATCCGTACAGGAGTTGACGGCTTAAAATGACAAAAATCGGACTAAAATGAGAGCAGGAGATGATAATACGATCTCTCTTTCACTCTTAGGTATTAGGAATAAGGCTGGGCTTATGTCAATATCTTTATGTAATTACAAACAATTTTACATTCTCGTTATAATTTGATAATTTAAATTGTAAACATTCTGATAATTTACTTTAAAATCTAGATTATTTTGTTATTGTCGTAAATAAAGTTTTGTAAGTAAGTAAAGAAATAAAATGTCAGAATGTTCACTTTTATGTAATATTTTTGTAAAATAAGTCTCGCATCGATGTTACAAAATTGTGGCGGAATACAAAAAATTTGTTGATTGCATTTGACGTCCAACCTCAGCCTTATATTTATATATATATAATATAAGCTAAATAACTGCTCTCATTTCAGTCGGCTTACGTCTGTGTTAGTGTCTTAATATTATGTAATACCTACCTGCGTCTATATAATATCTATTTACTTAGAACATTTATTACTGGCCCTAAAATGTCGTTTAAAAATCTATCAATTTAAATAAATCAATATGAAAAAATAAATCATCAGCCTTTAAATGAAATATAGATAATAAATTGTATAACGAAGTTGGTGATGCTTGATTTAATTAAAACCATACCTCTAATGATGTCACTTGTCATAACGGTTCAACCCACGGGCTTCAGGACGCCTAATAGGTACTAAATCGATACTGACAAGTGCTAACGAGGCATGAACTCGGCTCCAACATTGCTACAAATTGGATATCGACGATGATCGTTGAATATTATTTGTTTGTAATGTAAATACAAACCATCGCAAGTTCTTACAGTATAAATAACATGTTTTATCTCTTAAAATAAATAAATTTAGCAATTTCGAAAATAATTGGAATAATTTTTTTAAAACAGATCACATATAGCATTTCAGATTTTTCTTTTTAATAGATATTATGTAAAGGCAGGCAATATAAACGTCATTTCTTTAATATCAGTATTTATTTCGTTATTTTTTAAGTTTTCAATGATTTTTATTGTTCTCGTTGCTTTCCTTGGAAATCTTTATCGATTTTTTAGACTTAGTAAATACAATATTGTATGAAACGGGGACAGACAGCAAAAACTGTGTACTATTTATATTTGGCAGTATCAACTTTTGTAATGTAAAAATCAATTTTTCTATTCCGATATAATGTTACAACAAAATTTTTGATAAGACAAATATTGGTTTTGTTAATTGACATTTGACCGCCATTTTGAATTACATATTTAAAGTCACGCAGTTCGTAAAATTACAATGCATTTTAAAATTAAGAGCACTAAGTAAGTCATTAATGCTGATTCTATTGAACACAATTTGTAAACTTGCATAATTTGACAGGATCAAAACGCTTATTCTTATTAACCTCACTCTTGTGAAAGATATAGCAATATTAACCCTGTCAAATTAGTAGGTATAGAGAGATTGTAGAACAGACAGCAGAATTAACACTATTAGCCCGTTGGTTGAATGTGGGTTAAAGAAATGACCGGTTGTAATATCAAATTGTCTGTCCTTGTATGAGGTTGTTAATTATTATCGTTCGTGAGTATTCCAAAAGTTTCCTGATGTAATTTATTGACTTGATAAATGAAATTACGCTTCTAAAGTGTACTATTACATATGTAAATATAGGACAACTAATACCTATTATAATAGTGAATGTTGTAATTTGTATATAAGTAACGAAAATTAAATTTTAAATACATAGATAACATTGTGTGTATTCATTTATTTTTATATGAAAAATATTTGAAAATCCCTTCAATCCCCTTGTTTGTGCTTGCATTTGGGCGCCATTTTTTGTATCAAGCTTTTTAACATTTAGGTAAATGTCAAATGCGCTTTAAAATATTCTTGTAGTTTTTTTTTATTTATGAATTTAAACTTGAATCAATTACCTATTGAAATTCTTACTATGATAAAGCATTTCTAAATTTGAAAACTGAAACACGAAGAGCAATAAATGTATAGATTTTCTGCTCATTTTAATGAATTCAAAGATAATACTTGTTCATCATAAGAGACAAAATATTGTAGCTTTGTTTTTATGCTCATATGCAATCAGTGTGCCAAAGATGATAGAGGAGAAACAAACTGATGAAATGTATAATATCAAGACGTTCAATGTATCGCCTTGGCAGGTGTATTAAAAAAAAAAAGAAAATAAAAGTGCACTTGGAAAAAGACGTTTTATTGAGACTGTACTAAATACTACACTTTTATTAAATAAATTAAGTAACCCTATTTTATTTATTCATCATCATGTATGTCGATGGTTTTTTGTCTATTATCTTTTACATATAATAAAACTGTAACTAATCGTTGTATGTACATGGAAGATATAGATAAAACTATTACCGGGACCTCTATCAACGCAATAGAATACAAAACAATGATTGTTAGAATATTTGTGTGTGCGCGATAATCTTATGAACGGCTTAACTGATTTGGGCGCAGCTTTCACTAATGTATTGTGACAAACTTCACTTAAAATTTAGTGTTTGTTTTATTTCAGTCGGTTTATAAATTAAATAAATATGTAAATCCAAAGAATCATGTCCAACATTTATTCGTTAAATATGCTATAAAATAACTGTTCAGTTGCATTGTCTAATTAGCTACCTATAAATGATCTGTAATATTATGATGACTAAAAGTTTATAATAACAAAACAAAGTTAAAAACAACCATTAGTGATTTATTTAAGTTATTCGCGGGTGAAACCGCGGGACGAGTGAGGGTTCCTCCTGAGTGACCATAGGGGTCAATCCGTGTACGGGCCTCGGGGTGTCCCCCTTTACTCGGGCTTGTCCTCCCCGGCAAGAGATCTTGCCGTGTCTTTGTATTTTGGCCTATGGGGCCAGGGTTACGTTAACCCTAGCGTACAGCTAGTACATTACGTATTTAGTGAATATACATTATATTCCCCATACAAAATAGAATGAAAATATCCAACTGTCAATCCGCTGCGATAATGCGGTCCTTACAGATCCGTGATCGAATGTACGATGTAGCTTTCTTTGAAGTGGCTCGTTCTACTAACCAAAAAGATATTTAAGTAACTGCCCTATCATTGTACCAACTTAATGTTATAATGTAACGTTAAGCTTAATTTCAATACTTTTTTAATTTCAGTCTACTAATCATGACTAACTGACAAACATCAGGAAAGACTCCGAGCGCCTAGACTTTAAATGTTAGAAATGTACAAATATTAACTTGTAAATTTCAATAACGCCATCTCTAGGGTGCACAGGAAAACATAAAAATATTTCCTACATAAATAGAAATCCATGTAATTTTACCTCATTTAGAAGTCTTTGTTCGTTAAAAGGGAAATAAAACAACAAAGAAAAGTCCATATACAGAAATATATTTCATTACACAATTCCACATGGTATTACATTACTATTTGGAGAGGATAACACATAATGAAACACATTTGTTTAGAGTAAATACGCGCCAAACCCTTGTTTAAATCTGACGTGAACAACGTTATTTTTCTTCTACGACTATACAACGCGAAATGCTCATTAAATAATAATATTTTTAGTACCTATTGTTACTATATAAAAAAAACATTAAGAACACACAAACAGTCATACATTAACAAGTAAATTGACTATATTTTGTAGTTACAAAAATGATCACCGCGGTCTTGTGTACAGGTATATCAACAGAGCCCAAATTCAGTGGTGAGAGATTGGTGCGATTGTGTTACAACTTTTATTTCGCAATAACGCCCGCTGTACGTCGCTACTATCGAACGTGGTTGTTGAATTGTGTTATTTAATCAATGTTATATCGTTTTGCGGATTTGTTGTTATTTAACTGTTTTGTTTGGATTTGAAAAAGTGCTCGGGATAATTATTACGCGAATTGTCATGCCTCTGGCGGCCATAAATTGAACTGAACAACATCATAAAGCCGACGTACCCCCACTACTGTTGTTGATAGACCTGTGTATACGACCGTGATTATCACATAACTTGACATACATAAAACGCCATCTAGCGACCATTACAAATATTTAGTACAACTTTTTATCAATAGATGGAGCTATACGAAACGTGTTTTTTTAAAAATACAAATACAGATGGCAGTGTATTAAAGTTCACATCAGATTTGAAACGGTATTACAAGACGACGGAATACTAGCATAATCACAGTTGAGGAATGGCGCTACATACATTGAGCACCGGGTTGACACGTTCACACTTGTCGCTACTTCGGTCACTACAACTTAATATTAATTAACCACGAAATCACTACCAAGATATTTTTATTGAAAAATAAAAACTAGTAACGATTGTATCTTAGACAAAAGGATAATAACCATATTAATTCTAATGGCTGAATAAATTGTACCAAATTTACTTTTATACTGTAAGAGCATACAAATTATCGATAGACAAATTCTAATTCGGCATAGATTTAGCGCTAAAATACGCAAGTAACGCTTCAGTGAAAACGTGCCCATAGAATAACATTTAAGATATAACACACACAATGAGAGAGAAACGTTAGACAATACAATTTCATGTTATATACTTACTATATACTAATCACAAGTTTCTTATAAAATTTAACATATTAACTTATTTATATAGCAAGTATTATATAAGTTTTATATTTATAAGTTAGTTCTTGTTTAACGAAATCTAATACAAAATTGAGATATTAATGAAAAAAAATTTTGTTGAGAGTTTGATTAATGGATTTCTCACTTTCTGACATCATTGATTTGTCATTAGAAAGAAACAGACATTCATGTTTTATTAATCACCTTTAAAAAAAAATCTATTGTCCCACGTCTCTCATAACAATATGTTATTTACATAGGAAATGTACATAATTATATATAATCTATACTATATTTATAAGGAATTTCCAAACAGGGAAAAAAGCATTTTGATATTTTTCTGTAAGAATAACTTATTTAATTAATATATTTCTAACATTGTTATTGTATAATTGTGATATATTTGTTTAAATTGTAATTTTTAGTAGAGATTAACATCAAGTGCTTTCAATATGTTTACTTAATACATTAATTTTAGTTAACAATTAGTACATATATATTGGAAAACGTTTGTTGTAAATTTAACAATAATTCATTATTATTACATACAAAATTAAAATTAAATATCTTTTAAATAAATAATTATTAATAAGTTAAATTCACAACATGAAAGTAAACACTAAGATGTAAAGTTTCAAAGGATATTTCACGTTAATAAATAAAAAAAAAAATTAAAAACGAGAGATCAATTTAATTCACGATATTGAATTTAATTACACCATTTGTATCAAAGTAGTTCTTCAGTTGATAAAACTGATTAAAAAATTCGGCGTTGTTCCTTTAAACGTATGAATTACAAAATGAGATTTAGTGATGCTGGTCCTCACAATTGTGGTAACGATTCAAAATTGCTTCTAAGTCTATATGAATTTTGAATAATAATTTTTCGTTTTAATACAACTATCAAAAACAAATTCGAAATAGAGTCAAAAGTTACAGTTGACAGATTAAGCTGGGATTGGATCGGGATGTTGCTTGCCCATTAAAAATAAATCACACTCAATTTCTCATACAGAGTTGTGAACACAATAAATAACTTAACAATAACAATAAAATTACTTCTGTTTTGTTTTAGTATCCTCGAGAAAAGCAGATTTCCAAATCCTGATATGTATTTTGGGGTAATATAATAATCTATAAAAAGATCATACATATTCTAAAATCAACGAAACAATTTCATTTTGTTTTATAGAAACATTTTATAAATTAGATTACAAGTTGAAGGAATATTAAGATTTCTTTATTAAATTAAATAAATAATCCAACATTTGTAAATGGCCACAGATAATCACAAGAACCGTGTTTTAGTACATAATGAAAAATTGGGGCAGTTAATTCTCAATACTAACGTTATTATACATATTTATATATATGTACTTATTTTGTATAGTTTAAAGTTATATGTAATGGTTATAAATCTAAATGATCGCAGCTTCGATTCCGAGTTTGGACGTATTTATCAAACACACGTTTTATATATTTTATAATTTAATTTATTACGGAAGAATTTCTTACTTAAGTAATACACAAATAAATTTAACGAATAATTTAAATTAAATACTTAAAAGCGACGCCGAAAAAAAACCTTTTGCTCGTGGACGTTTGTATATAAACGGTTGATTGAAAAAAAACTTGTTAAAAAAAATATGATGAGATATTAAAACTTTATGTAACTTGATGTCGCTTTTATATATTTTACAATGTTAAAAAACAAATAAAACAATAGAATAGGATCAGATTCCATAATTAATGCCGTAAACTTTCAAATATTTTTATATACGTCATTTATATTCTAATTTATTTATATGCAATTGTGTAGTATACAGAAGTATAGATTATGAACATTGAAAAAATGTACCTTAATACAATGCGTTAAGTATTAATATCGTATATCAAATAACAATAAAAACACTAACTATACAATGTACGCACCAAACATCAGCCGTGTCGCATTCATAGTCGTTATATCTTTGGAATAAGAGCGAATGTCGCATGAAGAAATGTCGTCAGTCGAACTCTTAGGCGTTAAGTCTTTTGGTGGACGTTTCCGTTTTGAGATCTGAGAATAGAAAATATATAATTCGTACTTATTTTTAAACAATACTTATAATAATAAATAAATCAAGTTAGTCTTGCTATTATAAAAAAAGGAAATTCATCAAAGTCGTGATTGTAATTTTGAATTATTTTGTTTTACTTTTTTTTTGTTTTTATGAGTATTTTAAAAATAATTATCCATTCCATACGTTGCCAATGCGCCATCAACCTTGGGAACTAAGATTTATTTTACCTTGATAGGTACGTGACCAGACGGGCTTGCACACTGGCGACACCTAGGGCTTAGATATTCCTCGCACTTCAAATCTCCATTACACATTCATAAAATGCTAACAAAATAGTATACTGTGTGCTCACCATGTTACTTATCGAGTAGCGAGAGCCGGAGCGCCTCGTCGAGAGCCTTCTGCTCGTCCGCCAGCTGCTGGTCGCGCGCTGCGTGCTCGCGCAGGGACATGGCGAGCACGGCGCGTAGCTCCGCGTCCAGCTCGTCGTCGGACTCGTCTCCTCGCTCCGGCTCGTGCTCGTGCGCCGCCACGTGCTCGTCCGCGTCCGGCCGCGCGTCCGCCAGCGACGCCTCTATCGCTCTGCGACACTGGCTATGTTACTGGCCGGCTACTCTAGCGGGGGTTAGCGAGCGGGACGGGGCGCATGGTGAACGATGTTGCGATATGAGCGATGCAAAACGTTTAGGAATTAGGATTTAGGAAGTGACATTATTTTGATTATTAGAAAACAAATTGTCAAATTACTTAAATAATTTTACTTTATTTTTTATTTTTAATTATTCTAATACGAGAAGAACAATAGTCGGACGGAAGGAGGACGCAAGCGACACACAAATATCGATGATGATAAATGGACGGTATATAAATAATGACAATGGTCATAATTAGCATACAATACGATTAAACGCCTAATAAAAGTGCACATCATATACGTTCGAGCCAAATTAATATCGTCGATATCTGTAATAAATTTACAAACAAAAAATATAACGAATTAACATAAAATGAAATATCGATAAGAGGTTATGATACAAAGTGAATATGAAATCATTTTTTTTTAAGTTTTTAAAATAAGTTAAGAATAATAATATGTAACGTGTGTCCGTACCGCTGCAGGTGCGCGTCCTCCCGCGCGAGCAGCGCGTGCGGGCGCGGCGCGGGCGACGGGCAGCGCGCGCCGCGCAGCGCCTCCCACACGTCCACCTGCGCACGCCGCCTCGCTCGAGTGCCCGCGGGCTCATTGCGTACAGCGTCATCGGTTGTCGCAAACGCCGTGTGACAATTCGACGACTAATATTTACGACGACGTTTTTTAAACACAAATGGAGTACATTCGGTGATGCTTGCCCGAGTTCGAACCCACGATCGTCGATCGAGTTTCCCATCCCACTTGGCCATCTCGTGTTTGTAATTCATCTCGTGCTCGACGATGAAAGAAAACATCGTGAGAAAACCTGCACGCGCCTCGTTTTACTGAAATTCTGCCACGTATGTATTCCGTCGGAGCAGAGTGGCAAAATAAGCTCGAAAACTTCTCGGAGAGGAGAGAAGGCCTTCGCCCGGCAGGGGGACATTCGAAGCTGTAGCTGGTACTGGCTTTTTTTTTTAATATTTCTATACTATAACGGCACCTCGTCGGCGGCGGGCGGCGGCGGGCGTGCCGTACCTGGTCGTCGTGCGTGCCGGCCTCCATGAGGCTCTGCTGGATGGCGAAGTGCAGCAGCTCGTCGTCGTCGCAGGGCAGGCGCTCGTCGGGCGCGGCGGCGTCGCGGTAGGCGCGGCCCACGGCGAAGCACGCGTCGTCCAGCACGCAGGCCGGCCGCTCGCCCGTCGCCACGTGCGCCACGTGCGCCACGCGCGCCTCCGTCGCGAAGATGTTGCCGAACGTGATGCGCGCGTTCAGCACGTGGAACAGCGGGATCTCTGCGGGCGGCACGCAACCTCCGTCGTGAGCTTCTTGTACATTCGACTTTATACGAAAAGTAATACATCATTTAAGCAAAAATGTATAATAAACGGGCATTTATTACCGATTTTGACCGGGAAACCGGATGGCAATTGCATCTGAACGAAATCTTTCAGTTTCGCAAAATGGGGCGACGACATAGCAGCCATCAAATCTAGGATAGGCATTATCTGCTCCTGGAGCTGCAATATATAAATAGAATATATTAAAATTAATGGCATTAATCTAACGCTTATATGAAAACAGATATATTTGTATATGTAAACATATACATGGTCATTATTTAGTCTGCTAATGAACATATAAATTTTAAACTACTTTATAAATTGACGACATATTCAACAAACTATATTCTCATTGTTGAAAAGTCGGTAGTAGTGATCAGATAAGCAGCACTGTAAGGGGCCATTCGTTTATTACGTAAGACGATTTGGGGGGGGGGTTGACCATGTCTTATTTTTTCTTACAAGGGGATAGGAGAGTCTTGATAGTTCTTACGTAAAATCACAAATATACGCAAAAAGACACCTGGTCGTTTGCAGCCGAAAAAAAAAAAGGTCATCTTGACATATTTACGAGAAAAACGACACCCGTAACAGAAAAATCAACAAGCGTATATCTATTTTTTTCTTTAGATCCATTCATAATAAATATTAAACCCCTGTTTAATATTTATTAGGGTAGGGGGTCGGCCTATTCTTCTTATTTCGGAGGAGGAGGGGTTAAAAACTAGTAAAAATCGTCTTACGTAATAAATTAATGGCCTTTAACTATTAATAAAATATTATATCATAGAACTGGTTTCATCCCCAAATCCAGTCAATCAAAAATCAAATTTGGAATAAGAAATAAAAAATATTGAACCTCCAAAGGATAGTCTTCGCAGAGCCACAGTGTCGCCTTGAATTTCTGCACCTTAGTGGACACCTCCCGCGACCGGCCGATGTCTCTGTCTAGCGGCTCCCCGGAGAAGTACTCTTGCCACGACACGGCCGGCCGGAGCTCCTGCCCGGACCGGCTCCGTTTCAGCGGTTCCTCCTGGAAGGAGGAATAAAACGATGTGAAAATCCGTCAGCAATTCCAATGAATCTAGACAAAAACATTTTTAAAATACTTGGAAGTGGCAAGGTCACTACGCAGAGGCAGAGCCAGTAAACACCGACACATCGCTCATCAGATTTTAGCTACAAATTTTTTTCTTCACCGAGAAATTTCAAGTCGTTCCAAGGCATGGAACGCTTTGAAGATGGTTTTTTAGCACTTTCGACAGGAGAGCCAATTAGGGAGGATCTCATCTCCCCGCAGCGACCACATACTGACCCGGTCGGGCACGAGCGGGCGGTCGGGCTCGGCGTGCGCGGGCTCGTCGTCGGCGAGCGCCAGCAGGCCGGCGAGCGGCGCGCGCGGCGCGTGCGGGCGGCGCTCGCCGTGCGGGAGGTGCTCGCTGCGCGTCTTGGAGACCAGCTCCACGTTGTTCGCGCCGAACACCTTGCACTCGTACCCGTTCACGATCTCGGTCTTGTCCTGCCGCCAGCCCCATATGCCGCTCTTGTTTCTGGAGATACGAAACGAGATATTTCGATTGACGTGAGCGAATCGTTCGTGGCCACGATTTAAAGCTACTAATTAAGATTTCGATAACCATCGATGAGACTATTTTGAAATCATATACTCGTGTATGGTTCCAAGTTTCAGTACCCGACCGAGGATCTATAGGGGCGCGAGCGTCGTTTGAAATGTCTCATTCAGCGTTGAATTCACACTAGGGGCAATCGGAGCTAGGGCCCAGGGCGGCAAAAATCGTCGAGTAATGAATCGTTTTATTAATTTCAAAAATATAAATTGAAAATTTACCATTTCATGCAAAATTTCCAGAATCCGACACTGGTCTCATTATAGAAGACACAATTTTTATTTTTATTTTTTAATTTGAATGTACTTAACATCATCATAATAGATATTCAAGAAAATATATAAATTAGAGTTGCAACGAATACTCGATAAGTATTCGGTATTTTTGCATTATGAAAGATTACTAAATAATATATCTCAATATTTGTAACTTAAAGTATAAAATAAGAGTTTTGCGTTGAGAGCTCAGAGTTAAAAATTGTACATGTTAATTACATGCACAATTTTTACTGCACTGAGCACTGGCTCAATCACCCTTCAAACTGCAACACAACAATACCATGTTCTGCTGCTTAGCCGCAGAATATCTGATAAGTGGGCGATACCTACCCAGACAAGATTGCACAAAACCCTACCCACCGGTAACATAAACTATTAAAGTCCTCACCTCTCGAAGCTGATCTTATCAGTGTCGAGGTAGTTGATATTTATGGGCGCGTTGAGACGCTGTTCTATCACGTGTGGAGGGGGGGAGGGCCAAGGGCGGTTTTCTCGTTCCCCACACTCCAGGAACTCACACCACGACGTGCCCGCCTCGTGATCCAACTCCACCAGGCTGGCGTTCTGACCTAAAAAGAGATGAAGATAAATAACGGCTTTAACAGCGGATACCAACGTCAAAGTTGCGAACTAAAATCGCCATTTTCAACCCAGTGTTGAAGTTGTATCAACAAATGTGTGTATAATAAGCCTAATTGCTGTAGTTTCTTGTAAAATCTTGATAGATATATATTTATATTATACAGGATTATTTGTAACACACCGCCGGCAGCGTGGAGATCGTGGCACTCGAGCACAAGCAACGTGCGCGCAACATAAAAACTGACGGACGACTGGCGGCCTTGGGTCAGTTCAAAGGCGCTCGCGCGTGCTCCCCCTTCCCCGCGCTTCGCAGGGGCTTGTTTACGTAATCTTTGCGATGCGCGTAGATTTATAAACATTAAAACGGGAAATTAAATTAATGCTTATTATTGTATGAAAATAAAATCTAACAAATTATCAAAAGTCGTAGAACAAAAGTTGTTGCTTATGATGATAGCTATCTAGTCCTGCGAGGTTGCTGGGTCGTTAGAAATAACCCTGTATATAACCTAAAATGTTTTAAGAATAATATTAATTTAACTTAAAACTTACTAAAGCCTGCAATATAATAATTGTAATGTTTAATATAACTGACGTACCTTGTCCTCTAAATATGTAAGTCCTGTCGCCTCTCTGCCACCGATTGTTTTCGAAACCCACTAGAGTCGTGTCCACTCGGACGTTCGCTCCACGTTTGTACACTTTGTATGTATCGAACGGACACATACGGGATACAAGGGGAACTGAAAGAAGAAATTTCATGAAAAGTTAACATGTTTAATATAATTATAAAATAAAATTATTACATCTTTTGAAACCCGGTATTAGCTAATTGTCATGACAAATCATATAATAAAGTACTTTGATTTCTTTTTTTTTTTTTCTTATTTAATTAATTTTATTGGACGAATATATTGTAATCTGTAATATTCAATGTTATTTAGATAATTAATATTGCTACAGAATAATTATACTTGATTATTATATAAAGAAGCAACTGATTATTATTATTTTTAGCAAGTCACACTTAGAATAGCCGATATGGCCCAGCGGTAAGAACGCGTGAATCTTAACCGATGATCGTGGGTTCAAACCGAACCCGGGCAAGCACCACTGAATTTCATGTGCTTAATTTGTGATTATAATTCATCTCGTGCTTGACGGCGAAGGAAAATATCGTGCGGAAACTTGCATGTGTCAAATTTCACTGAAATTCTGTCACATGTGTATTCCACCAGCCTGCATTGAAGCAGCGTGGTGGAATAAGCCCCAAAACCTTCTCCTCAAAAGAGGAGAAGAGGCCTCAGCCCAGCAGTGGGACATTCATAGGCTGTTACTATACACACTTCGAACTGTAATATAGCTTAAAATTGTGTCAGTCCGTAATTTTAATGTTTGGTCTGTTTGTGTACCTATATAAACAAATAAATATTCAAATTTAAAAGCATTGTTCAAAGTTAAAAAATAATATCATTACCCCAGCTCGTGAACTCCCATTTCATCTCGACATAGAAATCTGGTGCTAAACTAAGCTTATTCAGTAAATCAGGGATCCCACTTGCTCGGACGACATGTCTTTGGTAATCACGACGAGACAGCACCAGGGATAGCAGTTCGGGATTACCAGTCGCCGTAGCTTCTTGCACCGCTGTAAGAAGTAGTGCTATCATAACCAATATACAATACTTATACTACCATTCTACAAGTATTTAAAAATATACATTACAGCCCCACGATATATAGGTCAGACCAATACCAAATTAAACAAAATTTGCTTTAAAATGCACATAATAAATGTTTTAGCGACTTTTTACTCATAAATAAATCTTATCTTTTATATTAATTTTATTTTACATTATATAAAATTAAATGTTTCGATCTTGTATATCGAAATATATAGATTAACAAAACCAGACATATTTTAAAGTTTACTAAATTTTAATTAGGTTTGGGTTAATCCCGTGCGGATAAACTAGATGTCTAGATAATCGGGGTCTGGATTAGCAAAATTGTTTTAATTGTATATTCAAAACGCTCCATTTGATAGACAGGACAAGCCTGCTATAAATAATTATAAAACAAAAGTAAAAAGCCGGTAAGTCCGGTGTACTTCAAGTTACCTAGCAATAGTCTTTTGAATTTATAAATTATTTGGCACTAAGCTTACCATCAAATATTTTAAACAGAAAAAAAATATTCTCACAGCGAATGTTTAACGATGCAGATAAAGAGCGCATAAAGCGATGTTTCTAAAAGTGTTACATACAATGGGTTTCTACATTTAGAAATAAATGTGCATGTAGCACCCATGGCACATAAAAATACGTTACACTAAACAAAATTAAGATCTATAAGCACCTACTGAGTTTCTTTATCTGATTTCGTTCTGAGGCAATTCTACAATCTAGCAATGTAATATGTCCATATTGAATAAGGATTTTGATATCATCCATACTAGTGTCTTTAGTACGTTGCAAAAAACATCAAGTGAATAAGACTTTACGGCATAGCACACATTCAAGATTTTTTTTTAATAGTTCGAGTTAACTATTTTAAAGATGAAATTAAATAATTTCACAAGCTAATTAATTGCTATTGATTACACAAACAAAATTAATAATATAATTATTCAATGTTAAAATTAAAGGGTTACCTGTCCATCCGTCTTTTTCACAGTTCACATCAGCATTTCCGTCAATGAGTGCTTGTACAACTTCTAAATATCCTAATGTGACGGCTAACAGCAGAGGTGTTCTGCCGTGGGGGTCACGTTTTTCTAATTCCTCTGATGAATACTGTAAAGCAAAATAATGAATAACTTTAAGGTGTTTGTTTATACATGTAATAAGATGAAAAACACATAGCCTATTCCAATCACAGGAGGAGTAAAGAAAAATAGATAGATATCACTGGTTGAGGCGTTGGATAATCTTTGGTAATCAATCATTTAAATATATTTTCGATTTGTGAAAATCTCTATGTTCTATTTTACTTATCCATCCAATTAAGAATGGCTTCTTTAGGAGTGCGGACGACAATAGCCCAAGGGGAGATTGAACCTTCTGGATTGATCACCAAATGTTTTATTGTTTAAGGTTGACAAAATTGTATTTCTTAAAGGAATTTTAGTGCATTTATAAATTGTTGATGTTTAATATGTATTAACAAAGATATAAATTGCAGATTATCAAAGCAGTAATCTTCACAATGTAGTAAAAATATGTAAGCATGACATTAATAGGATTTTCTGTTCATACAATATTAGGCAGCATGTTTGGAGTTCTAATCCATATCAACCACACTTGTATGGTTTCATCACAAATAATAAGATTATTTTAATGTGACACACCTACACATTTTGTTTACATCAATAACCTTATGATATTACAGTTTTCGTGTTATATATAAATATATTTTTTTATATCTACTAATAATCTTTCACATATTATGTATATACGGTCTCATGAAATAATATTTTAACTAATATATCATTTTATGTAGAAGGTTCTTTAGGTTTTACTTAAGACTTTCGACTTACAAAGTACTCACCTTTTTATTATTTAGTGCTGCCGTTAATTCTAGGTGTTTGTTGTTCCAAACAAGCCAATGAATTGGATAGCGAGTCGCGATTTCTTCTGATGTCAGAGGCATTTTATCCACACATTTATTTTCTGATTTCAATGAATTTATCCTATATTAAAAGTATATTTCGTAAAGCACCTTTATTATTTTCTTTTGCACGACACTGTAGCCAAATTCATTGTAATACGCAAATATGTCACCACCTTTTGATCCACTCTCTGAGTAATGTCAAATCAGGGAACCCATTAGTCAATAGTTATCAATGGTTAGTTCTCAATTCTCATTTCTTAATAGGTAATATGGTAATGGTACATTCAGGTATGGTACTTCAATGGTAATTTTAAATCTGTTCCTCTTGCACTAGCTTCATTTCATTCATTCGACGCAAGTAAATAATTTACTCGATGGTGATTGGTGCTCGAGGAGTGACTAGTGATGCTGGTGAATTCATCAATTGGTTATTTCATATTCGAAATTTTACGTAGTCTAGTAGGCGCCTACACCTATTTATTATATATATACAATTTACTACGTTCAGAAATTGAGCACAATGTGTCACTTATGGCACAGATTAAATACCTGACAATTTGCAATACAAGTATTTTTTTATAACTAAAATATATTACAAAATAATAAAATATATAAATAAAGTAAAATATATATAATAATGTTATGCCTTTTTTAATTGTTATTAAAATACTACACTGAAGTTTGATGATTGAAGTTTTGATTTTGAACATTTGAACATCCATTCAAAATCAACAATGACGAAACGTCAAATTCATTGTTTTCAATTTTTGATTCATTGATTATGAAGTAATAACTTCACCTTTATATTTGATGCGCAATATCATAATATTTATTTACGACGAAAATATGTTAAATTGTTAAAATGAATAAGTCTATATACCCGATCATATGTTCCAAGCCCATATATTTTCAGCCTCGCTTATGTATAAACATAAAAACTTTAAAGACTAAATCCCAAAAAAAGATTGAGGTAAGATAAGATAAATAGTAATGTACTAATAGTTAATTTATTTTAGTCTTTATTGGTTAAATACTAATGTATCTATAAAATACCAAACTTCCAAACTCAAAATTATTTAATGTACAAGATTACGAAAAAGATAACGTACTTTGTATAAATCGACCAATAACAAAAATGTTGATGCCTTTTTCAAGACTAGTAATGCACTCTGTACTGTACTGTCTTACTTATAAACATTGCTTAATGATGTTTAGTTACAAGACGTACAAGACCATTGTCTCTCTCTGTCATTGTTGACATGCAAAAAAAGAAAACACAGCTTTAATTAACTTACCACTCCCTAAACAACTTTTATAGATAAAGCCAAAGCGTGTAGTGTCAAATAGAATAATATTATATATTTGTAACTTTTGATTTGTATTGTTTTTTTAAACAGGAAAGCTACAAAGTTTTAGATATCCCTCAAAACTCTAGTCAAGATGTAGTAAAGCAAGCATTTTTCGAACTTGCAAAAAAATACCATCCAGACTCCAATTCCCCTTATAGAGATATTGAAAAGTTTGTTGTAATAGAAAATGCTTTTAGAGTTCTTTCAAAGCACAACACCGGGTCGGCTAAGTCGGATGAAATTGAAAAAATGGTCTTCGACATCAGAGTATGTTTATTATTTGTTTTAGTTTCAATATTTTAATAGCACGCAATCTTATGAAATATAAAAAGTTTATTCATAACTTTCCAAATTGATAAATGTCTTAATCATACAGTAATACTACTAGTTTCAGAATTCATTAATCCCAAAAGTAATAATAATTTTGAAACGTAAATTAATAATTAATTTCAATTAAAATTGGTACTTTAATGATTTCATTAAATTGTTATTGCAGTGAGCTAATGTTATAAAAAATATTAACTATACAATACTTTTGAAATAAGTAACAAATGAATATAAATAATAAAAAAATTAAACATTTTTCCAGCATACAGCACCACAGCACCGTCAGTATCTAAGTTTCGAAGGAGTAGGTCACGGCACACCCTTCCAAAGAGAGAAACAATGGACTCAAGTAAGAGCTCAAAGAGCTGCTAACAATGTCATGGAACACAGAATAGCTAAAGCAGTGGCATCTGAAAACACCCTTATGAAGAAGGGATCTTTGAAAAAACATGATATAAAAACCAAGTACGGCTTTGATAGACTTGTAGAGGATCTTATACAAGAGTCAATGTCTAAAGGGGAGTTTGAGAATTTAAGCGGAAAAGGGAAACCTTTGAAGGATCAGAATCGAAATCCCTATGTTGACTTTACTACCCATAAACTTAATGAGGTGAAATAATTATGCATAATATGTAATAAGATAAGAGGCTTGAAATTTATTTAATAATTCTAGTGTTTATAGAAGATGTATAAATGTAGGTGCAGTGGATATTCGTCACATGCAGATTTTGTCACAATATACCATCACAACCGACCATGATACATATCCTAAACATAAATTTACCACATGACAGCTCAGTTAACTCTTAGCTCTTGTCTATTAACATGTATAATATGTATAAATATATATTAAATAAAGTTATACTATAATGTAAAGCAATAAAACTGTGAAACTTAATTCTTGTATTTACTATAAGTCATTTATTTTCGGTACCTTTTAAAATCTCATAAATAATATAGCATTAAATATAAATATTGTTCAGTAATTCAATAATTTACCATACTTAAATTATCTTATATAAATCATTGTTCACAGGTTTTAATAAACAACGGTATAACACCGGAATGGATAACAATGAGTAAGGAAATAGATCAAGACATTGAAGCGCTAAAAGAAGAAATAAAAAAGGATCGAATGTATATAGGACCGTATCCTCTAAATGAAGCTGATACAGCAAAATGGCAAAGAATTTATGAAAGTAATAAATTGCTGGCAAAATCTATCAATAATAAAATAAATACATACAATCTTATTGTACCACTTATAAATAAACAAAAGTTTCATATTGAGTTTGATAAAATTTGCAATGATATTCTCGAGAATGGCATACATTCAATTGATAAACATGTTGAAGAACAAAAGACGGTGCCAAGTAATTCAGGACAGGAGAGTGATGATATCTTGGGAGTGTTTTTTAAAGCTTTAAGTGAATTACTTTTTTCTAAAGGAAATGAAAAGAAGAAGGTTGACCATTGATTGGTACATTGGATAAATTAAATATTGTATAAGAATTATCAAAATTATAACATATTTAATTCAAGTAGGCTTTTGCAAGAACATTTGAACAGATGTTTAATTTTTTAATCCAATATGAATTAAATTTTGCTTGGTTTTTTTAACTATTAGAGTAAGAATGAATTATATTAAAAACCACTGTGATATTATGTGAGTTAGTCATAAATTAGGAGTAGTGTCATTTATTTTGGAAATAAAACATTATTTATATAAATTTGTTTTATTAACATAAGCTTAATATTGCCTACAAAATATTTCTATATAAAACAGTTTCAACATGAAAAATATTTCTAAAACAATGTTTATAACATCAAAAATATACAATTCGAGCTTTCTTATTCGAGTTTTTTTTTTATAATTATTATATATTATAAAGGCACTTTTACATGGAAGACAGAATCATATAGAACTTAATGTCTTTTTAATTATTATTATGATTATCTTGTATATATAGAGTAGCTCATAAATGCGTAATAATTTGTAGTCTATGAAGACACTAAAATATACCTAACTTGTATTTTTAATTTAATTTTAATATATTTTATTATTATACAACACGTTAGAGCTGCGTTCATCTTAACAGTTTATTTAAATTCATAGAACTATTTAAATCAAAATGTAATGGCACTGAGGTCTAGATCTTAGAACATTGTGCACAATCTCAATAAAATATTTTAATAAGTCAACGCCATCGTATAATATATTTATGGAATAAGCGATCGGAATGTCGGCCTCGGCGCTCCAATTAAATATTTATTAAAATTTTCACAATTATTATTTCAATGGTATAACATAATGGTATCTCAGTCTAACTGCGAATGAGAATTTTACCTTTTGACTCCAGTTATACAACGATTAATTTTTTTTTTGTAAAAAAAAATGCAGTTATATAAATGTAGCTTTCAAATTGTACGAAATGCTAAAGAAATGCTTGTCTTTTTTAAGAGTACCTAATTGTTTATACTTATATTCCTATTCACCCCTCCAATAAAAAATAAAGTTTGTGCTAGGGGTGGGTTCGACAATGACATCACTAGGCCCGTAAACCGTTGGTAATATTTTGTAGAAATCGCGTCGACAACAATCGGATGCACCCTGGCTGAGGCCGGCCGCTGGCGCCTACGTGTGCCAGATGAGGCCGTGCGCGGCGAGGCGCACGCGGCCGGTGGCGAGCAGGCGCAGCGCGCGCGGGTAGGCGCGGTGCTCCGCCTCCAGGATGCGCGCGCTCAGAGCCTGCTCCGTGTCGCCCTCCAGCACGGGCACGCGCTCCTGCGCTATGACTGGCCCCGTGTCCATGCCCTCCTGTCGTGTCCACGAATATGTTACGAACGAAACCTTATCTAATTCTTTATAATGATAACCTGACCTAGGTTAAATTTCCACAATGTGTACAGTGTACAAATGTTATTGCTGTACATTTTAAATATACGATTACAGTTGTTTTTCATTATAAAAGTCCATATTTTTTTTTTTTATATTAATGTAAGTCTACCACTGATGTGTTTTCTCAAATAATTTTCGTCTATAGTTATTAGTGTTCCATATATGTAATCGGAGGACTCACATCGACGAAGTGCACGGTGCAGCCGGACTCCCGGTCGCCGGCCTGCAGGCACTGTCGCTGCGCGTGCAGGCCCGGATGTCTCGGCAGCAGAGACGGGTGGATGTTGATGAGACGACCTTTCCACCTGAGAAGTAAAACGTCATTTTGCACTTGTAAACTCTAGTCGAGATTTTGGCGTTTGTTAAAAGCAGTTGTTGGTAAAATTTCGTGTTATTTAAAAGTGTTGCGACTATACAATATTTTAGTTAATGGTTTTACATATTATTAATTAAATTTGCACAATTTATGCCTGTTTTCATAGTCAATAATTTGATAAAATATATTATTAATTATATACGTACCTCTGTACAAACTCAGCGGAAAGTATCCTCATGAAGCCGGCGAGGCAGACGATGTCAATCTTGTGTTGCTCCAGCGCGGCGGAAACGGCGCGGTCGAACTCCTCGCGAGACTCGTAGTCCTTGTGGTTTAATACCTGAATTGACGCACACAAGTAGGTTTTATTTATTTATTAAGGATCAGCAGTCACTACACTTACACAAGTAATAATAAAAACACATTCAGATTTACAACAAGACGTCTAGTCTAGTCTTGTTCAGTATCAACATTTATAGAATAAATTTTTGTTTTTTATACTGCAGATTATAATATAATAATAATAAATGTTTACTTAAAGATAAATATATAGAGTATAGACAATAGTTTTCATAATACTAAAAATTAATTAATAAATTAAATGATATATGTATAGAATAGAGGTCGCGGGCGCACTGACCACCGTGGGCACGTTGGCCCGCCGCGCGCGCTGCAGTGCGAGCGCGTCGGGCTTGTTGCTGAGCACGAGCGCCACCTCCGCGCACATGCACTGCGCCGGCTCGCGCGTGCAGTCCAGCAGCGCCTGCAGGTTGCTGCCCGTGCCCGACACCAGCACCGCCACCTGCGCACGCTCGCGGGTGAGTGGCCGCGCTAGCTGGACGTGTGTGTTCCGCGGGCGCAAGGAATGCCATTTCTTAATGCGGACAGTGTATACAATATACAATCTCGTGACAGGAACTTGCGTATGCGTGTACGTGTGTGTGTAAGTGCGTGCGCGTGTATGTATCCGTGCGGCCCACCTTCTTCATGGGCAGCAGCGGCATGCGGCGCGTGAAGTCGAGTGCGGAGGCGAAGTTGTCGACGAGCACGCGTGCGCCGCCCGGCGGCCGCGCCTGCAGCGAGCCGATCACCAGCGCGCCGTGCGAGCGCGTTATGTTCATCACCTGCGAGACATCGATCATTACTGAGCTGTATTATTTAATAGTATACATAAAGAAATTTATCCGTAAAATAAGATGTAAGGCTTTCAAAAAATTAGCAAGTAAGCTATCCTACCTCGGCCTGATTCTCCGGGGATACGATCAAGACCATCCCGATACCACAATTGAACGTGCGGAGCATCTCGTCGTCCTTCACCGCTCCCGTGTCTGCTATCCACGCGAACACCTGAATTTAAAATAATTTAATTTTTATTGTTAAATCATACAAAATGACGTAAACACGTCATCCGCTATTAATACGGAACAGCACGGGGGTGCAAAAGAAGCCCCAACTAAAACACAATTATTATTATAAAATATATATATATATATTTTTTTTGATTTCGTTATCTGCTTATGTAAGTTAGTAAGTGTACGCACGGGGTGCACGTTCCACCAGTGCGCGTTGAGGCGCGCGCGCACGTTGTCGGGCATGACGCGCGGCAGGTTCTCCAGCAGCCCCCCGCCCGTGATGTGCGCCACGGCCTTCACCACCCCGCGCTGCAGGGCGGGCAGCACGCTCTTCACGTAGATTCGGGTCGGTTTTATTAATTCCTCACCTGTAACAATATGCATTCGATTATTCGCGTACGATGCGTATGCCAGATTCCACGATGATCGGTTAAGTAGTTAAGACGTAAAGGCGTTACAAAGAAACATACTCGCTATTATATTAATCATATCAGTTAGAGTTATGACTGCCTCATTGCTCTAGTGGCTATATATCAAGCCGCAGATCTGGTGGTCCTGGGTTCAATTCGCAGGTCGGGCCAATAAATAGTTATTGGGTTTTTCTGTCAGAAAACTCAAGCACGTTAAGCTGTTGGTCCTGCGCCTGAACTCTTTCCGGTCGTGTCGGATTGCCGTCCCATCGGATTATGAGAGCTAAGGAAAAGAGAGTGCACCTGTGTTTGCGTACAAGTGTGTGACTATAATATCTCTTGTGCAGTTGGCTAATCTCTCTTGAGATTGGCCGCCGTGACCGAAATCGGTCAGGAGGATTATATTTTTTTTTTTATCAGTTAGGATAATTCATTACTCGTCAAGTATCAAAACTGTTTGTTGCATAAAAACTTACCTAAAGTGAGTCCTTCTACACTGAAGGGCGCTTTGTCCTCCAGCGTAAGACCGGACTTTTGCATCAGACTGTGTATGAGACTGAATCCGTTGCTGTGCACGCCGTTCGACGACAGACCGATAACTATGTCCCCGACCTTTATTTGAGTTAAAATTATGTTATTACAAGTGTTTTTTCAATTATACTTTTTATGAATCTTGCACAAAGCAGACGAAGAAAACTGTATGGAATACACGTTGCGTTACAGTCGCTGTTGCAATTTAATTCATTTCAAATAAAGATTTCAACGTCCTTCGCTTCATAATTAAAAAGAGTGAAGAAGCGAGACAGCAATATATTGCGCACCTCTCTTACCATCGCACGCTCCAGTGCAGGGAGACCCTTCGAGTTTAGTACAATAGGAGTGGGGCGGGCTCACCGAGACGTGGTTGATGCGCGGCAGCACGTGTCCGCGCTCGACGGCGCCCAGCGCGAAGCCCGCGATGTCGTAGGCGCCCGCCGCGTACATGCCGGGCATCTCCGCCGTCTCGCCGCCTGCGGCGCGAGAGCGTCAGTACGGGCACAGAGCGGGGGCGGGGAGGGGAGGGGGAGGGGCATGTCGGTACCGATGAGCGCGGCGGAGGCCTGGCGGCAGCCCTCGGCCACGCCGGCCACCACCTGCTTGGCGACGGCCACGTCGAGCGTGCCGCACGCGAAGTAGTCGAGGAAGGTGAGCGGCGCGGCGCCGTTGCAGAGGATGTCGTTGACGCACATGGCCACCAGGTCCACGCCGATGGTGTCGTGCTTGTTGATGCGCTGCGCCACCTTCAGCTTCGTGCCCACGCCGTCCGCCGCCAGCACCAGCACGGGGTCCTGGAACGACATCGCGGTGCCGTTAAGTATCGTTTAAAATTTTCATCAGAAATAATTAATATGAGACATGCATTTGCTGCAATTATACGCCTTTAAAAAAAAAATCGCTTGACAGTTGTTTTTCTAGTAATCGATTACTCTATGAGTGCTTCGTGTTGAATAATCGTAAGTAATGAATGATGTTCCACCTTATAGTCTTGTTCGACGGCTTTCAGTTGGAAGCAACCTCCGAAGCCACCGAGACCGCCCAGCACCCCTGAACGGGACGTTGATCTGGAAGTAAATAAATAAAATTATATAAATAAATAAAATAATAAAAAGTAAGTAAGACAAATACATGTTATGTAAGAAACCTGTTCCGGTTTAATAATATATTGAGATAGTATATAATAATACTACAATATACATAAAGTATATAGTAAATTTATATAATGATAAGTAAACAACGAGAATGTTAGTGAATGTTTTTGTAGTAACTTTATCACTAATATTAAAAAATATATTCGTTTGTTTTTAAAATATTTACAAGATAATAATAATCCGGCTGATGGAAACGGATATTTAATGTTATATTTAAAATTTTCGATGTGGACATAGACTATTAAGTTAGGATAAGCCAAAATTAAGACCTAATTTACAATGACAACATAGGCGTTGAGAAAATTTAAATTTCAGGCTTTTTCATACAACAGTACTCTTTTCTCTGACATATAAATATCCGCTCAAAGTCCCACAACTGGACATAGACTTCTCCACTTAAGAAAAATATTTGGATCATAGTTCAACACAACACTTGAATGTGACATGTTACTCACATAACTTTTATCGCAGTCCTGTCTGCTGTCTGTACTGATTTGAATAAACCTTTCATTATTTCTTTATTCTTCTAAATATCAGTTCACAGTCGCCTTTTGATAATTAATTAAAGTTCTACCACTCACCTGGCTAAGGGTTTGATCAAGGACACCAGAGAGTCCCCGGCTTCGATGTCAACTCCACTGTCCTTGTACGAGAGTGGCTTGTGTGGTATTGACTTGTCAGCCAGATATGGTGCAATTAACGGTTCCATGGCCTGCTTAAAGTTGTCGACCACCACTTGGTGACCACCTGCGGAAATTGGTAATGCGTTCATGAATTACATTAGCATCAATCTAATTCAACAGTAAACAAAAACAAATATTTTTTAGTTTTAATAGGACGCTGTTTCAATTTTATTATACGGGTCGGCTAAATGGGCCACGCTGTTACCATTAGTTGGTAATCAGTCACCACCAACCACCACCACCAATCTTAAGAACTAATAATAAAGCGGTGAGGAGATATACAAATAATATTCATATTCAGACAAATAGTGTTTTGCAAGTATAGTCTGGGTCTCACCTTCCCGTCCTATGTTCTGCACCGTGCCGACAACCTTCAGCTGTCCCCCCGCCAGAAGCTCCGACAGGTATAGCGGCTCTGCGATCACCACCATCCCCACTCCGCAGTTGAATGTACGCAGCATCTCGAAGTCGGACACGCGACCTGACACACACACAATGTAGCCACATATCGAGTTACACGATTACTCGTGTACACAAACGATCACACGTATTTTTATGAAGTTATTGCACGTGTTTAATTTAGTGCAAGAAAATAGTGGAGATGCAATACTGATATTTCTCTTATTAACTTGACGTTAAAAGAGAATATTTTTAATTTTAATGGGGCTGTAATATTAAGTAAATATTTATTTTATTTATTAATATGCTTTATTGTACACACAGTAACAGAAACATACATTAATGGAAAAAAAAAGTAAAGTAAATTCCGGTAGCACAAAAGGCGGTCTTATCGCTAAGAGAGCGATTTCTTCCAGACGACCTTTGGGACAAGAATATGAGCTTAATAAAGCGGTGGAGGTGTACAGGTCAAATACTTTAGCGAAAAAAAATTTCTAATTCACTACTATACATAATACTAATATACTATATACATACATACGTGTCTACACATATACAATAAACTAAATACATGTACATCATTACATAAACTATATATAAATTATATAAATACATATAATAACAGTAAGTAACAGCCTGTCAATGTCCCACTGCTGGGCTAAGGCCTCTTCTCCTCTTTTTTTAAGGAGAAGGTTTTTGGAGCTTATTCCACCACGCTGCTCCAATGCGGGTTGGTGGAATACACATGTGACAGAATTTCAGTGAAATTTGACCCATGCAGGTTTCCTCACGATGTTTTCCTTCACCGTCAAGCACGAGATGAATTATAATCACAAATTAAGCACATGAAATTCAGTGGTGCTTGCCCGGGTTTGAACCCAAATTCATCGGTTAAGATTCACGCGTTCTTACCACTGGGCCATCTCTGCTCCTACATATAATAAAGTAATAATAAATAAATATGTAGCTAAGATAGTTTTAATAATAACCAATGGGGCGCGATAATAAACAAAACCACACCGAACAGGTATTCATAAAGTTAAATAGTACGCCTTGAGTCGGGTTATAACGTGCTGATAGATTGAGATCGTTTTAAGTGAATCGGTAAGGAATTCCAAAGACGAACTGCTTGGACGGAAAAGGAATTAGAATAAAAAGAAGAAGAATGAGAAGGAATTTTAAGAATAAGATTTTCATCAGATCGTCGAGTGCGGCCATGCGAGTCTTTAAGAAATTCGAAACGTTGCTTAAGATAGTGAGGAGAGTTTGGATGAAAAAGTATACAGTAGAGAAGAGAAAGTATGTGAGTATTCCTGCGTAGACGGATTGGGAGCCACTCGAGTTTTTCAGAAATGTTGACCACATTTGCTTGAATATTTGCGAAGTCCAAATATAAACCGAATACAAAGATTTTGAATACGCTCGAGTTTATTTAATTGCTCTTCTCTGAGATCAAGATAGCAGGTATCAGCATAATCAAGGATGGGAAGAAGAATTGTTTGAGCTAAAGCAATTTTGGTAAGAATTGGTAGAAGATTACGTAATCTGCGATTGGACCCAATCGAGTGGAACATTTTCCTGCTAACTTCGCTTAATTGTGACACCATGAGAAATTTTGATCAAAATATATACCTAAATTTTTAACTTTTTTACTTAAAGGAATTATAGTTTTATTAAATACAATAGGTGGCAAAAGAGAATAGTCTACACGGGGTAATAATTTGTAACTACCAATTACAATAGCCTGACTTTTAATAGGATTTACTTTAAGACCAAAAGAAATACTCCACTGTAATTTTTTTTCAGAATTAATTAATTGTATGGTCTGAGGTAGATCAATAATTTTGGAATGAGCATAAACTTGGAGATCGTACGCATACAAGTGGTAGGAAGAAGATATCGATTGAGTTACGGAGCTTATGAAGATTGAGAAAAGAAGAGGAGATAAGACACCGCCTTGAGGAACACCGGCATTTACCGTCAACCAGTCCTTTGCGATAACTATTAAACCAATTAATTACCGAAGGAGAAATATTAAGATAATTTAATATAGCTAGGAGTATGTCGAAATCTACAGTATTAAATGCATTACTAAAATCTAGCAATGATAAAACCGTAAGTTCCTGGTTATCCATGGCTAATCTAATGTCGTCAGTAACCTAACCAATGCAGTAACGGTACTATGACCAGATCTAAAACCAGATTGTAAAGGATTTAATAGGTTGTAGGAAGACAGGAAAAGGTTAAGCTGTTGATACAAAAGACGCTCAAGAACTTATGAGAGAAATCAGATTAAATATTAATGGCAGACGGTGAAAATGTAGATTCAGATTATCAAAGCAGATGTCACATTTTACTCAGTAATAAACAAGACATGAGTATAGAGAAAAGAGAGATTCACTAAAAGTTAACCATGAAATTTAATAGTTATCGCGTCCAAAAAATTTAAAAAGGATATTCACTAACTAAGAGAAATATATATTAGAACACATACCTTTAGCTTGGAGCCATCCGAAAATAGGCTTAATTTCAAACTTGGTAGCGTCCAATTTAACTTTGATTCCGGGCGGCAAAATTCTCGGTATGTTCTCCAATATTCCGCCACCGGTGATGTGCGCCAAGCCCTTGATGAGGTCTTTCTTAATCGCCGGCAGCAAAGCGTTCACGTAGATACCTGTAGGCTCGAGGAACTCTTCACCAAACGTTTTATTCGTTGTACTGAACGGAGCTTTTTCATGGAAGCTGAACAGATCAAATAGAAAAAAAACGTTAAAATAATTATCAGATACTGTTAAGTATAACTGGATACTCCATATACATTTATTTATATGCAGAGATTAACTTATTAATTTAATAATGTATATTTATATATGTGTATAAATCACTAGTTTTCGTCTGTTAGTTAATATTATTATAACAACTTTTAGGTACATTTTGCATAGTTTCCGGATAAAATAAAAGCATAGCTTAGAAAGCTACCTGTGTCCAGTCTCAGCCATGATCTTCTGCACGAGGCTGTACCCGTTGCTGTGCACGCCGGTGGAGGCCAGCGCCAGCACCACGTCTCCGGCGCGGATGAGCTTGCTGCGCGGCAGCTGCTTCAGGTTGTCCACCACGCCCACCGCGAACCCGGCCAGGTCGTACTTGCCCACGTCGTACATGGACGGCATCTCCGCCGTCTCGCCGCCTGCAGATATCACCATCGAGACAATCTTTTACTATTCTTTTACTCATATATTTTACTCGTATTAGTATCTCCAAAAAACATAGTTTAAGAAGAAGATTTTTTTTGTACAGATGTAGATGCTCAGATAAAATACGAGACCAAAATAAATCGTAACTGAAGTAATAAGATCATTAGTATCAGATACCGACCGAGTAGAGCACAGCCCGCCAAGCTGCAAGCGTCGGCGATGCCCTTGACGATGGTGGCGGACACCGTGAGCTGCAGCCGCCCGCACGCCAGGTAGTCCAGGAACGCGAAGGGCTCGGCGCCCGCGCACAGGATGTCGTTCACACACATGGCCACCAGGTCCTGTCCTATCGTGTCGTACTTCTGCATTATCTCGGCCACCTGCGCGAAGAACAACATCAATCAGACTATGCTCTCTCCATTCACGACTGAAAGCTCACAAACTCTTACACCTTGTGAGTCGTCATTTAAATGTTACCATCGGTTTAGAATGTTAATTCTGACACAAGTAATAGGCAAGAAAATCCCATATTAACTCTTTCCCACCAATTAAATTACATCAAAGCTAACCTTAAGTTTGGTTCCAACTCCATCCGTCCCTTGGACTAAGACGGGGTCCTTCAAACTGGGGTCCATGGCGGAGAGCTGGAACAGTCCGCTGTAGCAGCCCAGCCGGCCAAGGACTCCCGGTCGGTGAGTGCCGGTCGCCAGGGGCTCGATGAGACGGATCAAGTTGGCTGCTGCGTCGATGTCCACTCCACTTTCGAGGTATGACAGACCATTGACCCTGGAAATTTATGATGTATTTCATTGAAGGTACGAATGGTATGATGATGATAATGATATCAAAATTAATTTATGTTTTATTATCACTAATATTAAAAGACCATGATTTTTTTGTCACATATAATGTTTACATGACGAACTAACCGTATAAGTTACCGGTTTATATTTATGAAAAAAAATAAAAGTTAATTTTTTATAAACTTAATTATTTAACATTATCTTGCGACAGTGAACTCCAACTTAACATTTTTTTCGTATAAGATATAAAATACTATGTATTTTTATGTTACATGATTATTTCATTTATAGCTATATATTCTGTTTAAATCTACAATAATGTCGATAATGATTTGACACAATCTTTTTAGTAATGGGAAAGGATGAAATAAAAAAATAAAATAAAGTTGCATGTTTATTGCAATAAAAACGACTGGTACAGATAATGAAAAAATGTAACGCAAACAATATTAATGTTATATAATGCGAGTTTCGTGCGTAACTCATTCATTCGTTCTTCAATCAGAACTGAAACAAATCGACAGACATGAGCAAGCAACCGAAAACAGGACAAAACAAAAAACATGCAGTATAACAAACACAAATTCATAAATAATATTAACCATTATTAAAACAAAGTAAATATGAAACAAAATGTTAATTAAATAATATAATAAGGACTCCCCATGGATACAACTAAACTATTAATAAAAAATCTAACAAAGTAATGTTTAAATCAACAATTTTGAAAGTAAAAAAAAAAATGATTAGGTCACAATTACCATAGACGAAATTACAAACCAAAAAACCTGAATGTACCCTCTGCATGCGTAATGAGCGTGATGACGTACAAGCAGGCGCGTACTCACTTGGAGAAGGCCCTCCGGGCGATGTCCTTGCGGAACTGCGCGCCGGGGAAGTCGATCCCGGCGGCCACGTTGGTGGCCAGCGTGGCGGCGTTGCGCAGCGAGTTGGTGCGCGCCGCCACCAGCAGCACGCGCCCGCCCGCCGTCACCAGCGACTCGTTGGCGCCGCGCGCCACGCCGCTGTGGAACACCATCACGCCCTCCTTCGGCACCTGCGACAGCCCTGCGGGGGTCGCGGGGGTTGCGATCAATGTTAAGCTACCGCCGGCTCGGAATGTACACCTTACGAAAACTCTCTCTCTCAATACATTATCGACTATATACAATCAATTTACATATGATCCTCTGAATGAAAATAATCAATATATCGGGTACACGAGTACTTGTGTATTGTGTAATGAGTCTTATAAAATTAATGTTTCTTACACAAATGTATGTTATATAAAATATATCTCTAAACCGACGTATTGGAACATATTTTTGGAAAAATGTAAGTCCATTTTTGTGTTGTTAATTCTTGCATATTCGAAAATTTAAAATCCTTACATTGGTACCACAATACGTTTAGGAACTATTCAACTGTGATTGCGGCTTAAGTCCAGAAACCGTCAAGGTATTTTATCAAAACATACACTTAGTCATGACTTCTGTAATAGGCCTGTCAACGTTTTTCAACTCACCGCTTATGACGCAGCCTTTCGTAGACGTTTCGGGGTAGCCTTTAGACGCGATGACAACACCAACAACTGACATATTAGCGTTCCACTTAACTTGTACTTCTTTCAAGGTACCGTTAACACAAGCCTGTTAAAAATACATACTAATGTAACGAACCTGTCTAAACTACCTATAACATAAATTATATTAAGGAGATTTATAAATACTTCATATTAATAGTAAATTTAATTTATGTTATTTTGTTTGATTGATTTTGTTATGATTTATAAAAAAAGTATGTCTTATCATTTTTCTGTTGTGGTAACAGTATATTTAATATTTTTTAGTTGGCAACATGGTCTTTTCAAAAAAGGCGGTAAAAGAAGGTTGTAAACATGGAGAGGTATAATAAATCGTTGCTGAGTTGGATATTGGTTTCTTTTTTGTTTATAATCGGTATCGTCCTACCATAATACTAATATTTCAAAGAGGATTACTTAATTTTTATTTTAGTCAAAAATAGTACTGTTATCTTATTTAAACCCCTATAATAGGATATTACCCTTATCTGTCTTGAGTTTATTGGTATAACTCACCTTCATGATACGATACAGATCAGTCTCCAAGAGCATCATCAAAACTTGTGTCTCAGGGTCTCCGAAGCGGCAATTGAACTCGAGGGTCATGGGTCCAGCCTTGGTCACCATCATGCCAGCGTACAGCACCCCTACATAATGGTGTCAAGAGTTTTTAATAATCCAATGATAATTATTATAATTGTTGCTTTTTCTTCGACCATAATAAACTTTTGGTAAGTGTAGATTTATTTTCGAAAATTTAGTTCAATATTTCTGTGTCCAATATTTTCATTGTTCTATTCCTGACACTTTTTTTTAAATAATATTATTGCAATAAAACATTCTAATATACCATAGAACAAGATTCATATCAGAATGTAAAAAAAAAACTTAAAAATAAAAAAACATTTATTCCAAATTCCGGAACACTATGGACCTTGACATTGTAACGTTAAATATTATTTGCCTATCTGTTTACTTACATCAACAATTTATTTAAGAAAACAAGTTGGACGCAACCTTTTTCGAACATTACTCATTTATAATCATTCAAGCAATTAACGACTTTAAACAAATTAGCAAAAGAATCATTTTGTCGTAGAATCCTTTTATTTAGTCGACAGAATTTGTTTTTCATCCACTATCAACATTTATCAGTCTCTTAATTATAACTGTGGTTATCAATATCTTGTATTAAACATGAGAAATTTTTATGTGACTAGCTTCAGGGTAATTGTAGCAATTAAAAAGTTAAATTTAGTTTTATCAGCTGTTATTCATATTTAGAAATTAGAATTATAATATTCATAATATTTATTTGTCATAGTCATTTTAATATTATACTTGATGTATCATATGCTTATTGGAACGAAGTATTAGAACGAAGTTCTTTTACGCGGCTTACAGTGGAGTAAAATGGCAGTGGCCCAAGGTCACGTGTAACGAAAAAGCGTTCATCCTTTGCCCATCAAATGCTACAAAATGCGATGCGTTCGAATTTAAAAGATCGATATAAAGGAGGTTGAGATGCTTTTCGGTGTGACAAAAATACAATAATATAATCAATGAAAATATACACATTTGCATTAACACACATTTTAAAAGACTCAAACCGAGTCGAAAAAATATCGCACAGAACTTCGTTCCCGACGGGGGTCCCCCGACCGCAATTTTTTTTTTTATACTCTTAATTTATTTTAAATTAAATTCATTAGCATATTTTAATGAGCAATATCCATCACTCATTTTTCTCTTATTATGTTACATTGAGGACTAGATAGCGCTGTAGTCAATTTAGTAAAAAATCTATACATATTTAAAGGTTTTAAAGGACGCTGACATGAAATAAGAAATGTTATTCACATTATATTTTCGCACGCAGATTTGCGATGACTTGCTAGTTTTCTACATAAATATAAGCTAAAAATAATATTAAAAACTAATCAGATAGGTCAAGAGACAATCAGTCGTAATATAATCATTGTATTTGAAGTAAATATTTACACAGCATTAATATTGATAACAAACGTGTTGATTAGAATATTTGCGACTTTATATCAAATGATTGGAAACTATTCTGTAAATGTGACGCTATTTAAAAAAAATACATTTGTTAAGAGTTTTTTTTTTAACTGTGGACCTAAAAGTATTCACAAATCAAAATTTAAAAAAAAGGCGACATAGATTATTGTAGCTTAAAATGATTTAATTTAAATTAAAGTTATGCATAATTATGTGTAGGTATACAATGACCATAGACTAGAAAATATAGGGACCTTCGACATCTCCAAAAGTTCATGTTTGATAGCATAGATTTTATTTATAAAAAATAGGGAGATAAACAGGCAAATGGGCCACCTGATGGTAAGTGGTCACTACTGCCTAAAGACATTGGCGGCATTAAAGTGTCAAGTTGGTGGCGCATGCCATTCATGTACATCATAAGCATTGTGGAGTTATGGTAGAATATATGATGAATGAGTGGTACCTGCCCAAACGGGCTTGCAAATATCTCTCCCATTAAGTTGTAACCATGACAAAATATTTAATTATAATTAAGATCTTTATAAATTGTTCATAATGCAAAAAGCATTGAATCTAATTAACATATTAAACATTAAATCAAAGATAGCAATATAATTTACACGGATACATTTATATGCTTTATTTATGATAAGCAATAATTTCTAGTTATTTACGACAGGCACATGTCAGATATGGGCGGGAAAATCGACATAAAAATTGAGTTAGTCAGTCACCTCTGATAACTTAAGTTTAATTGCTATCTCGTGCCGCCATGATAGTTAATGTTTCAAAACACATCTAGATCTTTTATATAATACTAGAATATAATAAATTGTATACTGTAATTGGATTTGATACCGAGTATATAGCTAGTCATAATTTGCCTATTTATTGAGTAAACCCACAAATTCCGAAACACTAATTATAGTCAGATTAACTTTAAGGTCATTGGTCGCTGGAAGCTGATGACGCAATAGGCGACCAATGAGCGTTCGTTATTTAGCCAGAATAGTAAACCTGACATTGCTTATTGTCTTAGAAACTTGCGTTAAATGTCATGTCTAGTTTTATTTAAATAAATTACATGAAGAAGACAGTTTTTGATAGATCTTAAGTCGTTACTTTTGTTATCTATTGAATATATTTCACAGTATAATATTAAATATGTATATGGATGTATAATAAATACATTCAAAATGTCGATTTACTAACAAAATAAAAATTTTTGTTTTATTGATTATATATGACAGTTTTATTACGAATGGCAAATCCATTCGTAAGGAATAAATTAACGTTAATATGTAATATTTTTATGATTTCATAGAAAACTTTAAATGATTTTAAGACGAAGTACGTTCTCCATTGAAGTTATTTAGATTTTCCAAAATATGTAATCTATTTTGAATAAACACCAAAGTGTTCCACTTTAACAATATTTCGTTAGAAAATCTATGTACAAAGTGCAAATATTGCTACCGAATTTTTACGCAAACAATGGAATATTTTCTTGACGATAACCCTTGACGACGTCATCATCATACACATGAGATAAAAAATTGCAATAAATTCCCGAAAATCAATCAATAATGCACTGTAATAATGTAAGCGCTTTATTCATATTAATTGAATGGTGTTGGCATTTCTCTGTTCCATTCTAGAAGATTTTTTTTTTAAGCTTAGTGAATTGTTAACAACCGGTGATACGCTATTTTGATACGTATATCCTTTAAATCTTATAAAAAATAACTAGAGCTGAGCTGAATATTATTAAAAGGTCGTAAGTATAATTTCCACAGTAATAGTAAAGTCATTGAACTCACCAACGTATTTGATGCCCTCAGCTTTTAAGCCGTCGACGGCACGTTGCAATACTTGGTCCTTCACATCGGCTAGCTGTTCTGGTGTAATCAGAGGACAGGGGGAATAGGCTCCCATACCACCAGTGTTCGGTCCAGTGTCCCCATCACCGATGCGTTTGTGGTCTTGAGCTGGTGGCATCATCGATACGGTTTCGCCATCAGTGAAGGCCAGTACCTAATCAGAAATAAATAAAATATATAAAGTTAATAGATTTTTTTTTATAGCATAGGTTGGCCTACGAGCATATGGGCCACCTGATGGTGAGTGGTCACCAACGCCCATAGGCATTGGCATTGTAAGAGATGTTAACCTTCGCTTACATCGCCAATGCGCCACCAACCTTGGGAACTAAGATGTTATGTCCCTTGTGCCTGTAATTACACTGGCTCATTCACCCCTCAAACCGGAACACAACAATACCAAGAACTGCTGTTTTGCGGTAGAATATCTGATGAGTGGGTGGTACCTACCCAGACAAGCTTGCACAAAGCCCTACCACCGTACAATCATTTATATAATGTACTAGCTAATCGTCCCGGCTTAGCACGGGTAGATAAGAAAAAAATATTTTATAAAGGATTTGCGTAAAATCCGTTCTTACTGAGCGTCTTCGTCGGGGAACGAATAACTGCGACAAATTTCAATTCAATCGGGCGGATAGTTTAGGAGATCTCGTGGTAATTCGGTCATAGTTATAGTTACAGAGCAAAGTTGCATAATATTCATATTAATTTAAGATAGTTTAAACACGGGTAGTCCTTAACGTCCAAACCGATTTTGTTATTTTGTGCTCAATGACAAACTAATAGAGTCCTATTTAGACTAAGTACAAAAACCTCAAAGCTCAATCTGCAGGTAGCCCAAATCATTTGAATATTCGTTGAAACAAAGAAAATATATACGCCTATGTCAATGACGTGAATTATATTATTTGTTTAATCAATTTAGTTTACGTTATGTACAAGACTTTTCTTTGATAACCTTTATTCAAACGCAATGACCTGCACGATAATTGGTAGATATTATCTCGACGCAACCCTGATTATTTTATAATCAGCTCATTAAACAAAGGCCTTTTTCAACTGAATCAATCTATGTCTAGGAATATAAATAAAACATTGAACAAAAATTAAAAATAATTTTCGAACCGCAGATACCTTTGATATGCAACCTCGTGCATACAAGACAGACCGTATTATGTCTTCAAAAATTAAAACTTTTAATCACGTAATTTTGGTTTAGACGGTGATTGATCCATGGTAAATGCAGGTTATGTTAAACGCTTTCTTAGATCCAATATTAGAAGTGATTTATGCAGTACAGTCCCCATGTGTATGGGGAAAGTAATCATTTAACATTAGGTACACTATTTACTCGTATGGTTTTCTAAAATAGCAGTTTTGTTAACACACTAATAATAAATTGATGCATTAGCTTCTGTCTGCCATATATATAGGGTTTTCCAATAGGGACGCTTGAACTTTGACAGCTGATTGCGGCCATGTTGTTTGAGTGACAGCTGTCAAATGCAGTGTGTTATATTCATTCAGTCCTCCCAAACCACCATGGCAGGTTACAGTGTCGAGCAGCACGTGCAAATCATAAAATTGTTTTATGAAAATGGGTCTTCAGTTCGAGCAACGTTCCGCGCACTTCGCCCGTTTTACGGTCGCGATGATCGTCCTGCCGAGTCGACTATCCGTCGATTGGTGGACAAATTCGAGTCAACCGGGTCAGTTAACAATCAGCCGGTTCCCGTGCGTCAACGTAACGCGAGATCTGCCGAGAATATCGCCGCTGTGCGCGACAGTGTCCTCGAAAACCCGCGGCAGTCAATTCCGCGTCGCGCACAGGAACTCGGTCTTTCGCAGACGACAACTTGGCGAATTTTGCGTTGTGACTTGAGCCTGCACCCGTACAAGATCCAGCTGACCCAAGAGCTCAAGGTTAATGACCATAGACAGCGCCGTGTGTTCGCTGACTGGGCATTAGAGCAGTTGGAAGTTGACGCCGATTTTGGCAAAAAAATCATCTTCAGCGACGAGGCGCATTTTTGGATGAATGGCTATGTCAACAAGCAAAATTGCCGTATTTGGGACGAGACCAATCCACACGAGGTTCACCAAGTGGCAATGCACCCGCAGAAAGTGACTGTTTGGTGCGGATTTTGGGCCGGAGGCGTGATTGGTCCGTATTTTTTCGAAAACGATAATGGTGTGGCCGTCACCGTCAATGGTGAGCGATACCGGTCGATGATAACCAACTTCTTTTGGCCTGAAATCGAGAATATGGATCTGGACAACATGTGGTTTCAACAGGACGGCGCTACGTGCCACACAGCACACGCTACGATGGAAGTTCTGCACGATCAAGCGCCCTTAATGGAAAACCCTATATATATTAGTATAGGTTAGTGGACGAGCGTTTGGGCCACCTGACGGTAAGTGGTCACCAACGCCCCCATAGACAGTAGTTTGTGCATTACTTAAAAAAAAATAACATCGCCAATGCGCCACCAACCTTGTAATTACACTGGCTCACTCACCCTTCAAACCGGAACACAACAATACCAAGTACTGCTGTTTTGCAGTAGAATATCTGATACCTACCCAGACGAGCTTTCACAAAGCACCGAGTGAATGAAGATGAGAATTGAATGAGTAAGAGAAAAAACGCATATGGTAAATGAAAATAAAAAAAATATTTTAGAGTAGTGATTACGTTTTTTTTTTCAACTATTCTATGTAAATAATCATTTCAGTTTGATTGAAGTAAAATTAATTTGAATTAAAGTTTATCTCGTCCCCCACCGTTCAATGAGCTCTGCTATTGACACGACCCCAACTATAATTCTGTAATTTTTTATAACATTAACGTAAAACGTTACACCTAGTAATGTTACGTAAACTCCCAGTCGATTTCATGACGGTGCCGCATGATTGTAGCAATAAACAATATATATTTAGTTATAAGGTCCTCCAGACCGATTTCGGTCACGGCGGCCAATCTCAAGAGAGATTAGCCAACTGCGCAGGACATATTATAGTGCACAAGTGTGTGCGCAAACACAGGCGCACTCTCTTTTCCTTAGCTCTCATAATCCGATGGGACGGCAATCCGACACGACCGGAAAGAGTTCAGGCGCAGGACCAACGGCTTAACGTGCTTTCCGAGGCACGGGAGTGTACACACTTCCAACTTCCAGACTCCGGGCTGCTACTGAGAATTTTCTGACAGAAAAACCCAATAACTATTTATTGGCCCGACCTGGGAATTGAACCCAGGACCACCGGGTCTGCGGCCTTATATCTAGCCACTAGACCAACGAGGCAGTGGTTTAGTTATATGGTATCAATAAAAAAGGCCGGTTAAGTGCGAGTTGGACTTTGTCTGATACATTAAAATATGAAGAATAAAATTTAAAAAAGTAACGAATTAAACCTCGACTGAAAGAAACTCCATAATTAGTTTTTTTAAATACATATTTTGAAGGGATACATAATTAGCTGGAAAACTATGAAATGATAAAATGTGTTTTTACGAAGTCGATGACGCAAGCTTATATTATTTGTATAGTAAATGTTAAATAACTGCAGTTCATCTGATAGTCATCAATAACTATTCGGTAAATGTCCAATTTCTGGGTAAAAATCTCTTTTCTCCTTGTGAGAAAGATTAACTGGAACACTTATCTAAACACTCACCGACACTTCGTCTCCTTCCAGCAGTTCTTCAATAACCACGGTCTGGCCAGCTGTGCCATACTTTGCTTCAGTCAGGATTTCGTCAACCGCGTTGCACGCTTCCTCCTTGGTTGAAGCTACTACGACACCCTTGCCAGCTGCTAGACCTGAAGCCTTCACTACTAGGGCTGGGAATTTTGCACTAAAATATAAAAAAAGAAATTTATGTCTAAAATAGTATAGTAGGTAGACAGACAAGTGGCCCACCTGATGGTAAGTGGTCACCACCGCGCATACATCTTGGCATTGGTAAAAAATATTAACCATCCCTTACATTGCAAATGCACCACCAACCTTGGGATATGATAAGTGGTTTATACCTTCCCAGACGATTGCACAAAACCTACTCAGTGTCTTAAAAGACTAAACGGAACACAAAGTCTTATTCAATCATTTTCTACTACTTTTTTAAGAAAATGTTGGGTTAATATTGTTGGAAATTGATAAAATGAAATTGTCGATTTTTGTTCGACTAAATACCAGAAATCGATTCTGTGTTTTTAGAAAGTACGTACATAACATTTCGCCTCACGTGTTACCAAAAAAACTGTGACATCGAATTCAACCCAATTTCGTCCGATGCAAAATGATCAAGAAGATCAGTAAGTAGTTATACATACTAATTAGACTGGACAATATTTTGAAACAATGATTTAATAGTTTACCGAATCAAATAATAATATTATCGATAAGAATAATGACAATTTCTTAAATATTATTACACGTTGAATAACTTACTTCCTAATGAATTCCTTAGCTGGTTCCGCTTCAGTGAAGGACTGATACTTTGCCGTAGGTATCTGGTATTTGCTCATGAATTTCTTGGACCAATCCTTATTCGCTTCTATTTCAGCGCCAGCTTTCGTGGGACCAAAGCATTTGATACCGTGTGGTGTTAGCGCATCTACGATGCCATTTGCTAAAGGATCCTCAGGGCCGATTACAACTAAATCGATGGAGTTATCTTTGCACCATGTTACTAGAGCCTAAAAAAGTAACGGATTACGTTTAGGCGTTTCGGCGTTTAAAAATCAATAGTGTAAATAATTTGACAGAATTTGTTGGTGTTGTTCCGAAACATTAAATGTGACGATGTAATTTAACTCGGTGTAAACCCACTTATTTTATAAAATCTTTAGAATTGATATAGATGAATCGCTTTGATGAATATATTACAATTACTGCAAATAGTTTTTAGTATTGAAACATGTCTTTAAGTGCTGTGTGGTAGACACAACACAACATATTTTTATGGTAACTCTGATACATATTGATTCATACAGTTCTAAATTTAGAATTAGTAAATATTTAATATAATATAGTAAAAAAATGGTAATATTCTGCGTATATTTTAATTAGCCTTGCTAAGGAATGTCGCTGAAACTAAGTAACGAAACTCATGAGTGAACTGTATCAGAAGGGTGATCTACTACAGTAATCTCTTCTGGCCAAATATTTAAAATGAATGTTTTTTAAAAACACTAATGTTAATAATATCTTTGATGGATATTTGAAAACTTTCTGGATGTCTCTAGTAAACATATAAAACCGAGAGCAAAAAATAATTAAAGGTACTTTTTAAATTAATATAAACATATATATGAATGACTAAAAAAGTATGATTTTATTTGTTACATATGTTCGACGTAGAGACTTGAAAATTCTACAGTAGTTGTAAAGAAATGGAGAAAAGGAAACGAAATTCCCATTTATTGACTGATCTGCTAGATTTGTAAGCTGGTAACAGCACACAGCAAAGAACAAATTTTAGAGTAAAAACTAAAAAAAATTTAAAATATTGGACTAATAAAATTTGTTGACTATATATTGACTATGACGAATTGAAAGGACCATTACTAGAAGACATGTCAAAAGTCATAAATTAATTAATGTATATAATATAATTATATAAAATCAATAACTACTAATAATATCTTTATTAATTCATACATGATAAAAAAAGCTTAACTATTTATTTCTTAGATACAAAAAAAGATAAACATTGTTGCTATATTTAAAAAAAAATTAAAAATGCTTTTTGTTGTTGTGTTAAAAATAAAATTGTAATCATGCATTACAATGCCTGATCCACATAGCAACATAATAATCACTAACAGTTAATATGAAAGTTTAGTTCAAAGGTTATCATGAATTAGATTGTTGAGTTGCTTATGAGCCGGCTGTGATAAGCTTCTTTTTTCAACAAAAAAAAAAAAAAAAACATTAACAACTCTAGTAATTTTAACAGTATGCTACATAAATTAATTTACACCTTTGTTATTTAGAGAGATCTAAATTCTTTATAAAAATAGTTTAGTATACATTTTTTTTTGCAAATAAATTTGACTAAAATCATCAAATCCTAATAATGTAAATACTGTTCAATTTAATTAACTATATGCTTGAAATATTGCTACATTTTGGATAAGTTGAAATATCTATCGAAAGCTTTTTTGACTCCATTATTAAAGTATAAAAAGCAGTAATATTCTGTCTTTTTTTCAATCATTATTGTTATTTTTTTACCTATTCACATTTTATTTTTAATAAATTACATTTAAATAAGGCCAAAAGTGAAATGCAATAAAAAAAATATTATTAGTAAATACTTATAAGATTAAAAAAATTGATAACATTTGTCGATATTGATAATACTAAACAAACCTTACTATGGTCCCAACCTAACGTCAAACTGAACCGAAACGTCATTTTAAAGTCTTATTTGGTCAAAAGAGATTACTATAGTAGATCACCCTTCTGATACAGTTGACTCATGAGTTTCATTAGGTAGTTTCAGAGACATTCCTTAGCAAGGCTAATTAAAATATATGCAGAATATTACAATTTTTTTACTATATGTTACTTATTCTAAATATTTGTTTAAAACATATTAGAAAAAATAATTCTCATGTTTAATGAAACTTATTAGTAAGTATGTTCACCAGTCTCATATGTCTCATATGTCTCACCAGTAAGGCTGAGGTATTACCTCAGCCTTACTGGTGAGAAAAAAAATACTTACAGGGTAATCTTTGATATTTAAATCGACACTTTTAATATTGTCTTTTGTTGATGATATACCGACACTACCGGGCGCACAGTATATTTGTTTTACTAGCTGAGAATCGGCTAGTTTCCAACAAATAGCATGCTCCCGACCACCGCTACCGATCACCAATACTTTTTCGGACATGTCTTACTCAAATTATAATTATATGAAACAAAAAAAGCACTTATTTACAATATAGACACCTCGTGTTTTGATAAAATATCATTTATTCTTTACGAGACAAAAAATGTTTATAAATGATAGATTAATTTGATTTTACTAATATATTAGAATATTATTTTTTGTAAAATAGCTACGTAGGTTCTAAGACCTTAGTTATTTAAAAAATTAAATACAACACCACTCACAACACGCGTAAACTTTAAAATGACGTTTCGGTTCGGTTTGACGTTAGGTTGGGGCCATAGTAAGGTTTGCTTAGTATTATCGATATCGACAAATGTTATCAATTTTTTTTATCAAAAACAATAATGTTCTTTATTTGTTAATTTAATCTTCTCATATTAACGCTATTTAAAAACATCGACAATTAAGAAATTTAAAACTTATAAAAAACATTTCAAACATAGAATGTTATTATATACATTTATTTTGTTTTAATCGATATAATATTTAAAATACGTATCTAGTTGATTTATTTTAGTTGAGTTATAACTTTAGTCACGCATTATTGCAAATAAATTATATTCAATGCTCCTAAAATATTTGATGTAAAAATTCACATGATTATCTACAACATTTTAATTATGAAATATATTCTTGTCGATTATTTTATTTTACGTCTCTATAAAAATGAAACGAAATTGTGGCGTTACTTGTATCAGTATAATAACGTGGTAAGTGCAAAATGACAAGAGGTCAATCTCGGGTACATAGTGATGAAATCTACATCTATTTATGAACCCAATCATACCATACAATGTCGTTTTGTTTATTAAAACCCGACAAATAAAATTAATACAAATTTCCATACGATATTCCGGTTAAAATTTATTATAAGTTACATTCATTAAAATTTTTTTACTTCTAGTACAAGATTTAAGACAATCTGTTCGTCAAAAAAGGAATGTTCAAAAATCAAAGTAGTTGTGTCGAATACATACGAGTGTACATAACGTTTTGAGAAGGAAATATGATTAGAACGAGATAATGATGATCAAAAAAAAATATTCTGAATCCTACTTGTTTGAGAAAAACAAAATCTACTATCATTCACCAATAATCAATAAATTACCATTACCATTGATATATTATACTTTAGATTACAGTCGGAGTCAAGATTCATGTTCTTAATTTACGATTATAGTTCATCTAAGCCTCGGTTCCTCGGTGACGAATATTATTGGATGAAAACCTACATAATTTTGTCCACAGGATAGGAGGTCTTTCAGCAGTAATAGGATATATAATCATTTTATAATGTAATAGTAGCATGGTAATTAGAAAGAAATAGTAAAATCTGTAAAATAACTCTTTACCTACATACGATAAAAATTACCAGCCATTGCATTATTGATTTTCGCATCCACATTCATTGATTTGAAATGTTTCTATAAATGTATTATAAGTATATTACGGGTGTGGAAGTTAGAGAAGAAATCTTATATCCTTTTAACACAATACTATTATTAATCAGAATAGGGGGCTATGGTATGAGGTATTTTCTGTTTTGATAATTTTACAGGCATACACGAGGTATATTTGTATGATAATATGTATAAATAATGTTTTATATAGTAGTTTGGTGTTGGCCATTGAAAAGGGAGGACCCTCCGACCAGACGGGTCGTTGGTCTGGTGGGCTACCGCCCGACGGCTGTTGTCGGGTTCTTGTATATATTTTCAATCGCTCGGATAACTTTAATATCGCGATGTAGGATACGTCAGTTTTTAGTTTTCATATGTGGCGAGATAGATGTCGCTACAGTAGAAATAGTAGGTAGATGTAATATAAGAAAATACCTCATAAGAAATAACTCATTTGTTTTATTTTTCTGTTACCTACAAATTACAATAAGGTTTATATTTATTGGACATAATTAAAAACATAATTTTTAAAAGTTGATAATTCGAAGTACCCACACTTTTAAAGAATTATAAACGATTTAATTAAAATTTATAAAATAATATTGAAATATTATGCGTTTATAGGATCGTTATTAAAGATGGCGAATTTGTTCGTTCTTCTTCTTGTCATTTTGCTGTAATGGTGATGCTCGTTCGTCGTATTAAAACGTATTTGTGTATGTTGCTATAAAATGGCTGACACCGGTCTACGTATGAATTTCGCCGCATTAAAGAGGGCAGATCCATATGCACGAGAAATAATTGATAGTGCTACCCACGTTGCACTTTATACATTTCAAGAAAACGAATGGGAGAAAACTAACATCGAAGGTGCTTTGTTTGTGTACAGTAGAAATGGTGAACCTTACCACAGTTTGGTGATTATGAACAGATTAAATACAAATAATCTTATTGAGCCTATTTCTAAAGGAATTGAATTACAATTAAAAGAACCTTTTCTATTATATCGGAACGCGAAGTGTCGTATTTACGGCATATGGTTTTACGATAAAGACGAGTGCGTAAGAGTTGCAACTAAACTGAATTCTATAGTTAAAGATTCTACTAAAGCGTCAAACGAAATGTCCCAGAATCCACCATACCCAGCACCGGTGAAACCGAGCGCCTCAGTCGACATATTTAGCATGTTGAGCAAAGCTCAAGATGATTTTAATACTAATAAGGGAATGGCGACTAATAAAAACGATTTGACTCCATCGCGAGCACCCGACATGGCATCACAAAGTGTTATGGATTTCTTCGCCAAAGCAGGTAGCGGTGCTGCTGCACAAATGCCTGCTGTGTCCTCTCTTCCATCACCGGGAATCTTTGGACCTAGGTCGACTGACGCTCGTGAGGGCCCTTTATTGCTGCAGAGGCTAATGAGTAACCCAGCACATTCAGTTGAGCATATTGAAAAACAACAGCGCTCCGTCACTCCACAGGATGCACAAACATCAAATGGAAATATTTCTATAGATCCAACTATGAGGCAAAATAATTCTTTTCAACTAAAGTCTACCCCAATAGAGAAACAAAACCAACAAAGGATAAATCTCAAGAAAATGCAGCAGCTAGAAGGTGTTGACAATGGGCCGAATCCATTAGAAAATGAATTAAATTTGATGCACATTTCTTCGCCAAAACCAACATCACCTTTAGCATCTTATTTAAATCAGTCTCAAGATATTGGGCATCAAGTGGGCTCATATAATAGTGGTAAGTTAGATGAGGTAGGTGGAGTTTTTCCAATTATAAATACTTTAGCAAACCAGCAAAAACCTGCTCTAATGCCTCCTACAATGTTCACGGCAACTAGTGGAAATGACAAGCAGCCCTCTCCAGAGCCCCTCACTAGAAATCAGCTTCTGCAGGCTTTTAATTATTTATTAAAACATGACTCTGATTTTGTTAACAAATTACATGAGGCATATGTTAAATCATTCTCAGAAAAGGCCTTTTCGGTTTCATAAACTTCTTTCTTTGGGACAAACCACTGAAATCGCCAGTGGACATGTACAGTTGTAATTTGAAGTATAAATCCTCTTTAAATGTAGACCCGGTAGTTTTCTAGTTACTTGTTTGGACAGAGTATTTTTAAATAAGTTTTAAACCTTTGACAGTGTCATATAAATCTGTATAAAAAATGAATTTTAGTGACTTCAAAATGTCAAAAGTCACATTATATAACGGAAAAGCTATTTGTGATATTTATATTGGCTAATACTTTTACTCTGTTGTCCTTCCAGATTTTCTATGTAAGACAATTATTGTCATAAGATATTCAGTGATGTTGTTAGATAGCTTGACAATACAAAAATCTTTTTTTTGTTAGCTTATGTAACAAGTATGTTTAACTATCACATTATATTTGTAACTATATATGACTATTTGCATATGAGTGCCAAGAAAACGTCTGGCCATAATTTATAAAAACATTCATTGCAATATTTTTTATCTATCTTCAATCGCAACCGGAGTTTAATGTAGGATATGTCTTTTATAGATATATAATATAAATAATATTGTTTGTTTGTACTAATGCAATGAGTTTTGAAACATAAGGACATTATTTTGACTTTGTATTGTTTATAAGGACTGCAAAATTTTGCTATTTATATACATATCTTTAATTTTTTTTATTCTTAATACAACAGTAATTTCGTTTCTCTTTACTTATGCATGCATAAGGTCTTACTTCATGAAATATTAATGTCAGTTGTATGCTTATCTAAAATTCATTCTATTTTCTACTTTGTTTTGATTTTGGTTGGTTAAACTTTTCAAAGGAATGCCATTTTATTTAGTATATTATGAAGTGTAAATTTTTCCAGTTTGTACTTTGATATTAAACGCAAGATATGTTTCATTCAAAAGTCAATGTAATAGATTAATATGAATACTCACATGTCTGATATGAAACACTATTTTTGTTTGTTTAAATTGCCTATTACTAAATCGTACTCTGTTACACTCCTTTTAAATATATTAAATGTATCGGCAACATTTGTTCGTAAATGTCACATATATATCACTCGTGTTCATATTTTAAAAATGAATGAATAAAGGTATTTTGAATTTTCATACTCATAATTGTTTTCATAATAAAACCATTACTAAAATAATGATATGATGGAATGTGATATGATTGTAAAAATGTATATCAGGTTTGATTGAAGTATTTAGTTCTATACTCAAAGAAAATTAAAGTAAGTTGTGTCCAAATACAGTGCAAGATTTTTTGAGGTGTCTACTGAGCAGTTTCTCTATAATAACTATGTAAATAAGCTCGCAATTAATATGCAATATTTGCTATAAGTTTGTTGTAATGTTTGATTTAACAGGCTGACACCCATTTTAGCTATTGAAATACAATGTGCTTTGATTTAACACAAATACTATTCCTTCCTTTATAAAAAATTTACAAGTAAAATAAAGTATGTATTATGTGTCTTAACAGTAATTGATTGACTATGGGAGCTATTTGTTTCGAATAGTTATATTATTAATTGTTACTGATCTTGGCCTACAATAAAAAAGAAATTGTTATCTAATTTGTAAAAACCGAATTTATTTGTAAAACTGCTCCCAGATTTTATAAAATGCAACTGATGTTAAAAATGATTACATAATAAAAACCTTTAGAAAAAAAATATTCGAAAATTAAACGTTTCATGATGAAGTTGGTATTTTATTTGAGACTTTTAATCAATAACCTAAACTTTTTTTTAAAACAGACAAATCTAATTAGAATTAGATGTAAATTAGTTTTTAGCGGGAAGCAATAATACACATTAATTTTTAAATCGATTTAATATTTCTATATTACAAATCGCTTTTGAACTTTGAACAACCAGTCGAGACCATAAATTGTTACACAATTTTTTAATTTTTCAACATATAGGAGACTTGTCACAGTGCTGTGAAAATGTCTCAATTGTCTACTTAAAATTACATGTATTGAGACCATTTCAAATATTTTATTTGATTACGAATAAATAACTAAATTTTGTTTACAAAATGTTAACTCAAAAGATATCTAACGAATTAGAAGAATCTAACAACAAACTTACGTTTTTAATGGAAAGCGAGACCATCAAAGATCTCAATTCAATTGGGTATAACTATTTAAGAATAAAAATCCGTTTGATTTACGGAGTTACACACAAATATCTTAGTAATGCAACATTTTACGAAGATTGTATTTAAGGACAATAAAATATCTGAAATTGCCCTCTATTTGTGACTAATCATAAAGACAGATCACAGTTACACACATATTAAGATACGAAAACATTGTGTGCAATACAACATGCAAGGCAACATACTCCATTTATACTTATCACTTTACTAAATTGCGCGGGAAAGCGTATGAGAGATTCAATTCGAGCAAAATTATTCCCGCTATCGTGTAAAATTTTGCAAATTATATTAGTTAGTTTTGATAACTAAGTTTTTTATTAAGTAACAAATTTTATACTAATCTTTATATCTACAAGTCTATACATAAGAATGGTATCTTAATATTTTATACGTTATAACATTCCGATAGGTAAATTATCTAGAAAATAATCATAAAAATTGGTCGTGTAGTTTCTGACAGACGATGGAGGGTAGAGGTAAAGAGAATCGTCTCATATCGTAGAAAACTTAAAAAAAGTGTCCTGCTGTAAGCTATAAATAACAGTTCTAAAACCTTCCAGAATGGCGCTAGTGTAGACAACGGGCATGGTATGAATGTAGCAATTGTAAACGAATTGAAGTATGACGAGTTAAAAATTTTAATATTATTGTCGACTAAAGAAGTTACCTAATGAAAATTTCAACTACTTGCGTAGTACAATGTAGTAAATATAACCTTTAAGAATTATTATGAGAAAACGTGTAGCTAGCGTGATCTTATTTCATGAACTGTGAATAGTACGTTTATTGATTTACTCTAATAATATTTGGCGCTTCCTTTAAAATTTACCCTAATGCTAATGTGGCGCCACCCTAATTTAATGCATCTTGGCAGACATTTTTTCATGTACACAGATGATTCTCCTTCCCTCCATATGACAGACCCATACATAGCGGGCAAATCATTTCGGTGCTTCGATTGCTTGTAATAATGTCGATTTGATATTATTTGTTAGCTAATATGGAGTGAAAACGGTAGCATCTATCGCCAGCTTGCCATACATGTTGTGTCGTACATAATGTGCACTCGTCTTAATATTATAACAATTTTGGAAGTAGTTTAAAAAAATAATATTTTTTTTATTGTGCTATATGTTGTGTCAATAATTAATAAGCGTTTACATTGTTGAATATGAATAAATTGTTTTCAATAGATATTTTTATATGCATTTATTATCATTGTTTACAACTTGTAAATATGCAACATTTTTATTGCTATTACTATAGTAAACGTTTTAATAAGTGTCATCTCTTGTTGGTAGTTCATAGTGAAAGGATAATAGTAATCTCACGTCGTAAACAAATCACCCTGTGAACAGCAGTGGAACATTTGATATGCTAAAGGAAAATATTTACAGATAATTTTATCATTAGACACGTTACACACGATCAAGACCCTATAATTTATTTTACGATAATCTTAAGATAAAATTATCTTGAGACAAAACATAAAATCTGAAGGTATTGTAAATGGATGGGATATTATATAAAATCTTTTCATTATCTCTTAAATTACCTTAATCTTTAAAGCAGAAAATTTCTGTGTATTTAAAATGTCTTGCGATCTAAAATCGTTGCGTTTTTCAGAGATTTACAGGACAATTGATTGTATTCTTATAACTTATATCGTACCTGTGTTAACTTAGGGTTAGGATACCATTTATATTAAGACATCGTAACATTTATATTTTAGTATATTCATCGTGTGTCGCGATACATTTCTAACGCTAGAGGAAGATACCGATTTTAAGTTAAGTAAAAATTCTATGATAGGATTTAAATTGATATTGGTCTTAAAATCATACGAAAAATAATATTGTGTGAAAACATTGCAACCTCTTTTGTTTGAAATATATAATCTGAAATTTAGTCCTTTTCCTGTTTATAACAAATGAGAACAGACTTAATATTCGTGTTTTAAAAGAAAAAATCGTTCGAATGATTTTCGTTGTGAATTTGTTTATTCGTCTATCGTTAAATTCTCAAAGCTGTAAAAAAGTGATTTAACTTGAAAAGATCAAGATTTTCTTTCAGTATATTTAGAATTTAGTCTCTAACAGTGATAAAGGCAGGATCTCGGTTATTCCACAAGTAATAATACATTAAGAACAAATACATCAAATATTTTTTTTTTTTATATTTTAACAAATATAATTAAAACAGAGTCTATAAATTGTATCAAATCTCTTGATCAGTAGAAAATCATGATTTTTTTTTAACATACAATTTAGTTGTCATGGACTTTTAAAAACAAACTTCTGCCAGTGACATTAAAGTTCAAAATACATCAACAACTGTTTCGATGGTTCAACCGACTACGGCGTAAAAGCGTTCACTCGTACAAGCGTCTATGTAATTATTGGTGCGCGTGTGTCACTTGATGCTGAGGAAGTTATATCATGACGTCATTTTTAATTTTTATGTCTATGAAATTTATCAATCCGTAGTCGGTTTACAGTTATTGTTTACAAATAATAAATTTGATAGTTAACATAATCCAATCAATAAAAACCAGAGTCCATTAATCTAGCATAAACGTGCTTTTAAATAACAAGGATAAAACATCTAAACGTTTACTACACAAACGCTTTTCAATATCGCCGTAAAAAATCTATACATACACGTACTTAACCTGTCTTAAATAATATTACCCTATGTCCGTGGATATAAGGTCGAAAATAGCTTATCACATTAACTATATAATAATAATAATAATTGCATTAAATAAAGGTGCAATTTAATAGCGATATTGAATAGCGTTTATTAGTAAATACAATTTGTAACTGCTTCGGTATTTTTGTACATACAAGTCACATATATTACACTATTGTCATACTGTTAGCGTCACACTGACATGCACACTTTAATTTAAACGTATTTTTTTTTTCTTTAAGATTTCGAACTAATATTTAATCAGTAACGGAATGAATTCGTTTTATAGCATTTGTACTATATATATATATATGTACGAACATATACATGAAATATATAAATGTAAATGCGCATCGTTGTCCCGATTGAGGAGAATCTTTGTATAGCAGCTGTTTGCAGCTTCGAGAATGTTCTCGCATAAGGTAAGTAAGTAATTAAAGTATGACAAGACATCGAGTCGAATAGAAAAGTTCTATCGCTTATTTTACGATGCATCTGTTTGTACACACATATAAATAAAATTAATTTAATGTAAAATTTGTTGTCTATCAAAATCTAATAACAGCCAATTGTTAATTCTTTTACGAATTTACAATGAAATCAGGGATTGACAAAAAATTGTTTTGTTTAAATTAAATTTTGGTACTTATTACTTTTTGAATATAAACAACCTGAAGTTTCAAGGAGCAAATTGCAGTGAATACGAAAACTTTAATATAAAATAATAAAATGACTATTACATAAGGAAGGTGAAACATAGATAATAAATTTAAAAAATACCTTATGTCAATGCGACGCTACGCTTTACATTACACAGCGCTATTGTCTTAAAAGTAAGTTAAACCAATGACACGATTTATTTCCCAAATATAAAAAAAAAATGCCTTTAATAGGATCGCCTTTTACAAACAAATCGTTTAAATTTAATTATTATTTTTTTACAATATTTATAGAAAAAGTTCAGTTTTGCACCAATTAGGAAACGACAAACATTCATAATTTCGCTTAATACAAATTAACATAACATCTTAATATTGTTTGGTATGAAATATTTTATGATTAAAAGAGAAGTTTTGTAACAAAATTTTAATATTGAAACTCACATCGCTTTTTTTTAAGTACGCAACAAAGCTAAGACTGTAGAAGAATCATTTAAATATATTCACTTACGTCATTGTGACATTTGAAAACTTTTGGCGCCATTTTTTTTATATGTCATGTGATTTGAATTACGAGCTAAACACGTTAAATAATTGAATTGTTTCGATTTATTTAACGGAAATTTATCACATTCTGTATGAACTATAGTATATCCAAAATTACTATTAAATACTATTATTTCATTAGGTAAGTGCTTTGTTGTTTATAAGTTTAAAAATAGGACTTAATCGCATGTAAGGGATCGAATAGAACTATGCTCCTGCCTGAAATAACCTCAAAATTACTTCTATACAACAAACAATCACGTGCTACAACTACATTATGAAACTACATCAAATATAATCATACATAATTTACAGTTCGTATACGCGCCGACGAGGCTATCAAATAGATATCGTACCGCTGAGCTTATCTCACCTGATCAACACGATGTGTAGCGTCTTAAACTAAGCGCTTTTCTTATCCGTGTAATAACGCACCTGTGTAACGTGTAGCAGTAGCTTTACTATTACGCAATAATGGTCATTGTATTGTTAACGCAAGTGTATATAATTTAAAATTCGATAATCATTCAAACAAAAAATCTCACAGGTTTTCTAGTAAATTTTTTTTTTCTAGTAACGCTTGTGTTTATTTTGCAACAGATAAATTATTACTGTTAGTTACATAAATTTAATTTAATTCTGGTTCTAGGTTCGTTATAGCAATGTGAGTTTCACTACTGTTGTAACTCGGTAACATAGGTGGGGTTTTTGAGTAATCAAAGTTGGTTTAGAAAATATCACATATCCATCGAATCATTGAATCGACAATTTATGAAAAACTAAATTACATTTCTTTATTGTAACACAATTGAAACTTTTGTATAAAACATTCTCTCCGAGTTTAAAATATATAATTTTGTATTAAAATTTACAAATATTGATACAAAGTGACAAAAAAAAAAAAATGATTACATTAAAATTTTTCTCGAAAAGGAAATATAAAAATAATATTCCTTTCGAGTAACGGAGAGCGCAAACCATTCGCGTGTAATGGTTCTTAATATAACTACATACTACACTTAAACAAAATCCGGTATAGAAATCAGCCGTCTCGCACTACCACGGTACGAGCGAAAGAGACACATGAAGGTCCAAGTCCATAGCGTTCCACAGATAATAAATGGGCGTTTCAAAAACTACCCACACTCCCACACATGCAGGTCGACTTAAAATATACACTGTCAAAGTATACACTAATCACTTTTTATTTTTTAAAACAAAACTTAAAAAAAAAATATTATTTAACTATATTAAATCTATATGTATATTTGAATAGAAGCGCTGAAGGACCTAACGAGTGAAAAAATAATAATAAATAGGATCCGGAAGCGCCACGGCCTCCTTCATTTGTACAAAAGCCAGTATATGCCTGAAATAAGAAGAAAAACTATGATTTATACATATAATAAAATAATATATCACGGGATTCATGGTCTGTACGCAATATTTTTTTGAAAAATGTCTTTGTGTACACAAAGCGCAAATCAAATTGTACATAAAGTACAAATATCATTCAAACACACACTCATAATGCCTGTAACAGTTCTTCGAAACAAGCTACTTATTATGGTATACTTAATTTTTTTCTATTTTTTGATGTGATAACATCTAATAAAACGATGAGCCTCGGCTGCACACACGAAAAAGCATGACTAATTGTCACGTTCCGCCTGAGCCGAGGGCGCGAGCGGGAGCGCGGAACTAGCAATAGAGAGGCACGATCGGTCTAAGCGTTCGGCTTGTGACGCATCTATCTCTCTTCCACTCCATCGGCCGATGCGTCCGAGTATTCATCAATGTTTTCTTATGACGTTATCACGTAAAATTATCGTCCTTAAACCGACTTTTTATAAAGTATAGGATTTATAAAAGAGAGAGACAGACAACCAATTATTTTATAAAGTATAGGATTTATAAAAGAGGTTTTTTTCAAACTGTTATTTTGTAAAATTATCATTGTATGATTTCTTTATAAAATACACTTATATACACATTTTAGTCATGTGCAATGTATATATTGTATGGAATTGCACTGGCTATTAATATAAGGCTTTTCTAGTTTATGATGTCAAGGTTTTTTTAATTATGTACATTAAAGTTACCATATCTTTTAATGTATGCATTAAGCCTGTCAAATGGTTCAAGGTCATAATATAACTACATCATAATCATAGGAAAATAAAAAGTATGAATAATTGGGTTTTAAATTTTATGAAATACGAGAAAACAAAAGAATACGTCAAAGAATAAATAATAGTTTATGGCACGTATAATTTGTTGCAATACTAATAACGATCATTTGACTGTTGGATTTGGTCATTTAAAATTCATCTGAAGTAGTACTGTGTTTGTATGATCACTTTGTATCTTACTACTACTTATAGCTAAATTTTATGTATAACTAGCTGTACCCGCGGTTTCACCCGCGTATAATTAAGAAAAATTGAATGAATTAAAATCAGCCTAGAACCTTCCTCGATAAAAGGACTATGCAACACAAAAATATTTTTTAAATTCGAACCAGTAGTTCCTGAGATTAGTCGGATCAAAAAAACTCTTCAGCTTTATATATTAGTATTAGTATAGATAAAACAGTGTTGATAGACAGTAACAACAGTGTGACGGTGTGACGTACCGCGGTCGCTACCACAGGCGGTGCAGGTGCAGGTTGCGCGACAGCACGGAGCGCACGTCGTGCGTGAAGCGCAGCGCGTCCAGCGCCGGCAGCAGGTTCAGCAGCGCCACGTCCAGCGGGTCCGAGAACCACGACTTGATGGGGATGGCGTTGTCTGCAACACGACCACCGGGGGAGTGGGAGAATAAATATGTCTGAGGGAATAGAAGCGCGGCGCGAAACCGAAGTATTGGCAGCACTAGCGCACTGTCATCGAGCTCGAAAAAATAGATACTGTCATACGTTTCTTATACATTTAATAATAAATAATCTAATTAAAAGTGATTTCTGGACCTGCCCGCAAATAGTGATAACCATACATCCGACAAATATATACCAAGTAAACTTTTATTAGTTATGGATGGGGGCCATTCATTTATTACGTAAGACGATTTTTACTAGTTTTTGACCCCCTCCCCCTCCTAAATAAGAAAAAAATAAGAATAGGCCGACCCCCTCCCCCCTGTTTAATATTTATTATGTAAGAATCTAAAGGAAAAAAATAATATGAGCTTGGTTGGTGTTGCTGTTACGAGTGTCGTTTTTCTCGTAGATATTTGTACCATATTTCCCAAAACTCGACAAAAAATGTAAAGATGAGAGTTTTTTTTTATTCTCTCCTGCAAACGAGCAGGGGGCTTTGCGTATATTTGTGATCTTAAGTAAACGAACTATCAAGACTCCCTCCCACCCCTTTGTAAGAAAAAATAAGACATGGTCGACTCCCCCCTCCCCCCTAAATCATCTTACGTAATAAATGAATGGCCCCATGGGACGATGTCGATGACCTTAATTTAAGCATTATTATACCTGGGAAATCCCGGTATGCTCCCGGAGAATTGTCTAGGATGAAGACCCTGTTTAGGTCGTCACATATCGACGACAGGTTCTTTGTGTATGACCCGTGTTCTGCGGTGCAGTGCTGTCTGGTAAATTAAATAATTCATCATATTACTTTAGCAAGAACAACTTTTTAAAGCATTAAATTTAATAGAATCAATTGATCAAGTATTTTAAATGTAATGATATTATTATGTTAATACAGATACTATATAAATATACAATGTGTAAATAGAGATGTTACCAGAAATCAAAAAAATCTAAAAAATCCATAGATATTGTCTATGTAACGTTTATTTTTATCATCACATAAAGATGCCGACTATAATAAAATAAATACTAATTAATGATTTTTATTTTTAAATAAATAGTAAGTTCTAACACTAAAAAATACTATAATACTCTAAACACTGATATTTAAAATTATTGTTTATAGAAACAACAAATTCTCATTGTCAATGTATTTCAGTAAATTACTAGGTGGTAGAGCTTTGTGCAAGCTCGTCTGGGTAGATACCACCCACTCATCCGATATTCCACCGCAAAACAGCAGTACTTTGTATTGTTGTGTTCCGGTTTGAAGGGTGAGTGAGCCAGTGTAATTACAGACACAAGGGACATAACATCTTAGTTCCCAAGGTCGATGGCGCATTGGCTACGTAAGCAATGATTATTATTTCTTACAATGCCATTGTCAATGGGCGTCCGCGTACCTCTACAATAAAAATTTATTTTCATATATAACATGTTTATTTTACAAGTATGTGTAGTTATTTTTAAATTGCAGAGACAAATTATAAAACAGAGAATTTGCTTTTAAAATGGTATCATACCTGTAAAATCTCCTCCTGAGGATCCCCCGTCCGTTGTCCAGCTTGTCCGCGACCGCCGCACCGTATATTTCCATCGAGGCCGTGAAAACCACCAATTCGTACCACTGTGACACCTGAAGTAAGATTGGTCGAAGATAAAATAACTTTCTATGGTTGATTTCAATGACACCGGTACATCATCAGTCGCGATCTAAATAATCAGTGGTATTCGTGATAAAATGGCGTTATGAACAATAGTGAAGTATTTATTCTTCGAAATAAAATTAATATGAATATAAGTGGTTACGTGGAATAGTGTCGTATTATAAATAAAGATATATTTATCGATAACTGTTTACGATAAAGCCGAGATGGCCCAGTGGTAAGAACGCGTGAATCTTAACCGATAATCGTGGGTTCAAACCCGGCCAAGCACCACTGAATTTCATGTGCTTAATTTGTGATTATAATAATTCATCTCGTGCTTGTCGGTGAAGGAAAACATCGTGAGGAAACCTGCATGTGTCAAATTTCACAGAAATTCTATCACATGTGTATGCCACCAACCCGCATTGGAGCAGCACGGTGGAATAAGCATCTCCTTAAAAAGAGAAGAGGCCTTAGCCCAGGAGTGGGACATTCATAGGCTGTTACTGTTTATGGTGCTTAAAATAGCAGAGCTATTAGAAAATCGCATGGAATATATAAATCTAAAGTCTGTTCATTTATTAAATATTCTTGCTGTGAATGTGACGAGTTTGGATGCATACTTTTAATATATTTACTTTAGTAACACAAAAATCAATATAATATTATTATTAACAAGACATTAAGGTGAAAATATTGTTCGAAATATGTGCTAATCAGTGTAATTAATATCAATAGATATGATTAACTAATTTAATTTTTTTTTTTTTTAGAATAAAAGTCTCAATATGTTTCATAATTTTTTTTTTATCATAAATAATAAATTAAATAAATTTTACTTACTATATCCAAAAAGTAGTCAACATGAGGCCGTTTATGCACGAAGAATCTGACTGGGTGTTTATCTATGGTCACTTTGAGCACAAAGTCTGGAGGCGTGCCCGGCTTCACCGTCGGCCGCAACATTGCGTCGTGGTGCGAGTGTATGAGCGTCTCGTCTAAGTCTAGGACCAGCATTTTTCTTTTGACTAGACCTGAAATTTATATAAATAATCGTTTTATTTGGTGGTAGGCTTTTATATCTGGGTAGATCTGATAGCACCATTAAGTATTGTCGTTTTGGTTTGAAAGGTGAGCCGGTCCCGGAGTTTCCAAGATCCGTGATGCGATGCTGATGTAAGGAAAAGTTAATATATGTAGTGTGTGTGTAGTGCGTTTTTAAAATAAAGACTAAAAGACATTTGAAATATTATATACAACTCAGAAAAAATATTAAGGTCATATATTAAAACAAATAATTAAAATTCGCGTCTATCTCATTAGCAAGAGAAATTTCCGTAAATTTTCCGTAGTCATAGAACATTTCAAAAACTTTTATTTATGCAGTCACTAGCACATTTTTTGTTATTAATTATAGTAAAATTATAATTAGTTTATAAGATATAAGGAATCTCACTTAAATATCGAAAACAGCCCGTTGGCGTGGTTGGTAGATACTTGCCTTTCGCGCGGCAGGTCGTGGGTTCGATTCCCACCCAGGACAAACATTTGCGTGCATGAACATATCTGTTTGTCCTAAGTCTGGGTGTAATTTTCTATATAAGTATGTATTTGCAAAAGAAAAAGTAGTATATGTAGTATATCAGTTGTCTGGTTTCCATAGTACAAGCTCTGCTTAGTTTGGGATCAGATGGCCGTGTGTGAATAATGTCCCAGGATATTATTATTATTCACATAAAAATCTTATGCGTTATTGCATAATAATTTTAAATCAAGTATAACAATAAGTATGTTATTAAGAGAAAGCTATCATGAAACTTAAACTCAACAAAATGATTGATAAATGTATTCAATCTGAAATTATTTATTGAGATAAGATATAATAATGACCAGTCTTGTGGGATTTGTTTATCAACTTTTGAATATATTCTTATAGATAGTAACTTTAAAAAAAAGAGTTTTATGTTTATTTGTGTAATTTACTTTAATATTATTTTAATAATTTTAGTATTGTCTTCATGAATTATGTCTGCCTTTCGTAGTAATTGCAATAACCTAATCAATCAAGTTTAAAATGAAAAAGTTTTATTTATTAAATATGAAATAAGAATTTAATAAAAGTCATTCTAAATACAATAATTTTCAATTAACTGAATTCTAAACAATATACTTTGCTTGTTTAGACTGTAGTATATTTGTTTTAGCTGTGCACATATCAGGTTAACAATAGATTGGATTGACAAGTACATATCATATATAAATATATATTAATAATTAAACAAGGTTTATTTAATCAATAATAATAATATCCTGGGACATTATTCACACACGGCCATCTGATCCCAAGCTAAGTAGAGCTTGTACTATGGAAACCAGACAACTGATATACTTACATACACTATTTTTCTTTTGTAAATACATACTTATATAGATAATTACACCCAGACTCAGAACAAACAGACATGTTCATGCCCACAAATGTCTGTCCTGGGTGGGAATCGAACCCACAACCTATGGCGTGAAAGGCAAGTAAGTGTCTCATCAACCATGGCAATAATTTACATGTTTATTATAATTTAACTCCTTTAATTACAATACCATTGGAACCAATCCATATTAGTACATAAACAACAATTTTATTTGCAAACTTTAAATTTAAGAGCTATAATTTTAATTTCAGAATTTGGAGGTTATTCTGTCAATAGATTTGGCAAAAGTCATATTTTTTTATTACGTATATAAATAGAATGTTTCCTTATATGAATGCGGGGTAGCTTATCGGCAAATTCAAAGACAGATATATTCTATTATATTGGATTAGTCAGCATAATATAATATGCTGGGATTTTCCTAGCTGTTTGTGGTAGACCACATCTTATTCACTTTCAATATATCTAATGCATGTCGATATATATTAGTGTTGTAGCTATGGGTTTATTATTGTGTAGTACGAACATTTTACAATTATGTAGCTAAGTAGTGAAGTTTATTATAGAATCTTCTGTTGATGATGTCAAACTTATAAACATAAAAAAAAATCTATTAATATTTATTATTATATTTGTATAGTAATATTAAATACACAAAATATAAAAAGTATTTGGAGGTTTTTTTATGCTATCACCTTCTATAATTCAAGTGAACATAACCATTATGGTTTATGAACTGTATCAGCACAGTGTTAGGAATTAATATGAATCTTATAAAACATTAAAACTAATTTTAACGAAACATGTGTTAAACATTTGTGGGCCATGTGTTTAAATTAAGATGTAAACGTTAAATTTTCAATAATGAAAACATCTTGTTTATTATACAAGGGTATGAGATAGTGCTATAAATAGCCAAGGATCTATATTGATAACGCGTCCAGTATGTCCCTGATAAAATTGCACGGATGTAAATCATACTATCACTGGCCATATTATTAATAGACATTGATAAAATCTGAAGATACTTACTCAGCCTGTGTCGAGATACAGGGGAAAGTGGATATATTTCATATTTGACAGATTGATATTGAGCCAACTGAAAAGCAAACACCACGTGAGACACAAAAGTTGTAAATACATTCAATTTCACTAAACAACCGCTAAAAATTTATATTTACCGCTCGATATTGCTTTCTAAACATGTAACAAAAACAACTCCATACTTTGGATGCGATTAGCATGAACGCGCGAATGCCCATTTGCAATTGTTTCAGCATTTGAAATGTTTACGAAACGATTATCAGTATACAGATACCGTAAGTGTTAAACACCGATTGATCAAACGAGATCATTGACAGCGTAATTCAAAACAAATTCAACGAAACCCAGTGCCGAAACATCTAACCCGCCATGACATAATCGACCCAAATCTCAGACCATTGACAAAATTACATTTTCCATACCTTTCATAAATTGTCTATAGTTGTAGTTATGTGGATGTAATTTTTAATCTTCAGAAAATTAAAAATTGTAATAAGTAGTAAAATAATTTATCATTATGCCCTTATATATTCATTCTGGAATCATTAAATCATTTACTTCTTAAAATTGTAAAATAAGTCCTTTTCAATTTAATTTTAACCAGACTCCTTTTAGTTTCTATTATTACCCGTCTTGTTCGTGTTTTGCCGTCTCATTTGGCATAAAGTATTTATTACCTGTGCAACTAGCTATTGACGTTTCATTTTGGGGGCGGGTATCGTATCGTCTAATATTCTTTAACATTTTGCGAAACTGCCCTAAAATGAAATTATTAAAACACTTACGCTGATTTTATTCAAAAATTAAACCATTTTAAAAATCAATGTATCTTCCTAACGAAACGTGAGTTACCTATAGTGATACAGTATTATTTTTAACTGTATTGGTTTTCTTTTATTGGTCATATCCTGTTTTATTGATTAACAATCAACTTATCCGTACACAAGTGTTTGTTCAATTGAAATTAGGGTATGTAACAACGATGAATATGTTTAATTTCTTTCAGTAAATAGGCTATCGTCAATATGATCGGGGGCCTATTCGTGTACAATCATAAAGGGGAGGTGCTCATATCGAGGGTGTATAGGGATGACATAGGGCGGAATGCCGTAGATGCGTTTCGAGTTAACGTAATCCATGCTCGTCAGCAAGTTCGTTCGCCGGTAACAAACATCGCCCGCACCTCCTTTTTTCATATCAAGGTAATGTATAAGCAATACTTTAAAAAAAAAAATTACTTTATTATATATGATTGATTTTATAGCGATTATACAGTGTTATTAACTTGGCAAAGGATACTATAATTTTTGGCTCAGTTATCAGGTTCAATGCCAAGATGTTTTCTTAAGGCATTAAAATTAATTTGAAAATTATTGAATTTGCCTAGTTATTTTATTTATTCTGGAATAATTTAATCTGTAAAATTTATTCAATTGTTTTGCATTATTTGTTTCAGAGAGCAAATATCTGGCTGGCGGCAGTAACTAAGCAAAATGTTAATGCCGCTATGGTATTTGAGTTCCTGCTAAAGATCATAGATGTAATGCAGTCTTACTTTGGCAAAATCTCCGAAGAAAATATCAAAAATAATTTTGTTCTCATCTATGAACTTCTTGATGGTAAAAATATACTTGAAAGTTTTGTTTTAAATTAAATGATAGTTAAAATTCTGCATTACACCAGATAATAAACTATTAAGATCATACTCGGTGGTAGGGCTTTGTGCAAGCTCGTCTGGGTAGGTACCACCCACTCATCAGATATTCTACCGCAAAACAGCAGTACTTTGTATTGTTTCTTCCGGTTAGAAGGGTGAGTAAGCCAGTGTAATGACAGGCACAAGGGACATAACATCTTAGTTTCCAAGGTTGGTGGCGCATGGGCAATGTAAGCGATGGTTAACATTTCTTACAATGCCATTGTCTATGGGCGTTGGTGACCGCTTACCATCAGGCAGCCCAAATGCTCGTCCGCCTACCTATACATTAAAAAAAAACAAAAAAAACTATACAATGATTCATCTTATTACTCAATTAAACCAAATGATCAATAGAATGTCCTTATTAATTTTAATATAAATTTTCTATAAAATTTGATTAGATAAGCTAAAAAAAAGATATGAATCTATATGTATTTATATCAATCTGATGAAATTTGACTTTTATTCAATAATTTGTCTTCAGTAAATAAATTTTCATATTAATAAAAAATATTGAACCTTATTCTTATCTATTGTAAAAAAAAAAATATTCATACATATGAATAACAAAACATACCACAAATGAAATGTATTATTATTATGTTTCAGAAATTCTCGACTTTGGTTATCCTCAGAACTCAGATACGGGAGTTCTGAAAACTTTCATCACTCAACAGGGTATTAAGTCTGCATCCAAAGAGGAACAAGCTCAGATTACTTCACAGGTATAACAATAAATAAGTAGTAGAGATTTATTATATTTTGTAAAATTACTTATTGGTGCTCAGATTTACCAATAGGCCACCGAATGGTGTGATAGCCACCCAATCAAAATTGGTGCAAGAAACATTTACCATCTCTTACATAATCAATGCATCACTACCCTTTCCAGTGTTTGTTGTGTGTCTTGTTTGTGCCTTTAGTTACATGGCTCACTCACTCATCAAACTCAAACACAACAGTACTATGTACTGCTGTTTAGTGGTAGAATATATGATGAGAGACCATGCAAACTAGAATGTACTAAGCCCTACCAATTACCAAGTAACAATTGCTCATTCTTGTTCATATACTATTTATATATGCATGTAAGCATGCAAGCACGTAAAGCCATTGGTCCTGCACCTGAACTCTTTTTGGTTGTGTCGGATTGCCGTCCCATGGGGCTATGAGAGTTAGGGTGCACCTCTGTTTGCGCACATACTTTTGCACTATAATATCTCCTGTGCAGTTGGCTAATCTCTCTTGAGATTGGCTGCCGTGGCCGAATTCTGTCAGGGGGACCATTATATATGCATATATCACAAATTGACTAATGACTGAATACTTGGTGGTGGAACTCTGTGCAAGGTCGTCTGGCTAGGTACCACCCACTCATCAGATATTCTACTGCAAAACAGCAGTACTTGGTACTGTTGTGTTCCGGTTTGAAGGGTGAGTGAGCCAGTGTAATTACAGGGACATAACATTTTAGTTCCCAAGGTTGGTGGCGCATTGGCGATGTAATCGATGGATAACATCTCTTACAATGCCAATGTCTATGGGCTTTGGTGACCACTTAATATATTTTAGTGCGTCATTATCGCTAATTTAAAAATAGTTTTTTTATCAGTTCAGCGTAAAGCTATGTAAGTGTAGCAAGGATTTTGTTTAGTTCAGGTGTATTAATTGTAGTTTTATTTCATTTGCAGGTCACTGGGCAGATAGGATGGCGTCGTGAAGGCATAAAATATAGACGCAACGAACTTTTCCTTGATGTTTTGGAATACGTCAATTTGCTAATGTCACCTCAAGGTATATTGTCTTTTTATCCATAGAAAAACAAATAAGTAAAGCTTTAATACTTAATTTTGAAATGTTAGCATTCTTATCTTTTGTGTAGGATCTACTTTTTGCTTAGAATCTATGTAGTTTGTACATTATATTCGGAATTTAAGTATGATCATAACTTTTTATTTTGTCCTATGTTTCTTTAGAGCATGTCATCAGTAGCTGACTAAAAGATTCTCGTTCTCTTTATATCCGAAAACCATGTACAGTTAAAACCTTGTCATATTCAAATATAATGTACAAAATTGATATTATATTATATCATAAGTGAGTTAAGTCATGATTGCAATGTATGTAAAGCTTTTGGCACTTGGATAAAGATTTTTGGCATAATTCCACCACGGTAGTGGGGTAGTTTTAAAAAAAATCTAACAGACATTGTAATATAAGCTGGGTGTTGCTTATGCTTTAGAAAAAAATTATAAAATTAAATAATATCAATGGTATTAACCATGCCAAAGTATTAATTTATAATACAATAAATATTATTGTAGAATAGTATTGAAGATTTTTTTGTATTTGAACTAATAAGTTGAAGAGACGTTTTTTGCCCATGCTTAACACTACTAAACCAATATGCATAGAACTTAAACTATAAGGCGCAGCGTATTTAAAAAAAGGTATTACAATGTAATATTATAAGTAGCAGTGCTCTGCAGTTTCATGCACTTTAATTTTTTTTATTGACCTGATATTTGACACATGTCAATTTGTACATTCTTGCATATATTAAAACAATGATTTTAATGTAATTATTATATGTTGTTCACAGGGCAAGTTCTTTCTGCCCATGTCGCTGGTAAGGTGGTGATGAAGTCATACTTGTCGGGTATGCCGGAATGCAAGTTTGGTATCAATGATAAGATAGTGATGGAGGCTAAAGGAAAGGGTAATGGTGAGTACTTTATTAAAGTATTAGCCTATAAATATCCCACTGCTCGGGGAGGGCCTCCTTTAAAGGGGAATGTTTGGATTTAATTACATTTGTCAGAGTTTAATACAGATTCCATCATGATGTTTTCCTTTAAGTTGTTTATTGAGATGAATTATAAATGCACTGAGCGGAGCACGCCAGTAAAGCTTCCAATCTGTGCGATTTTTTAGGACATTTTCATCAATCATCGTTAAAATTTCACAAAATTTTAATGAATTATATGGCAAAACGTTCCTAAATCCCTCTGTCCATTGGTGTAAACTGTATGACAGTGAGCCATAGTGGTGACAGACAGACGTGCCGGGGAAATTTTGTTTTATATTTAGTGACTCAGCATATGAAAATTAAAAGTTTAAAACAAGTATTACTGATATTTACATTGGCATTTTTTCTTTCTAAAGCAATGTTTTTATTCTATCTCATCTTTCTTTTATCACTGGTAATCTTCAGGTGGTATATCCGGCAACACGGACAGCGACCCGGCCCGCTCGGGCAAGCCAGTGGTGGTGATCGATGACTGTCAGTTCCATCAGTGCGTGAAGCTCAGCAAGTTTGAGACGGAGCACTCCATTTCTTTCATACCACCGGATGGAGAGTTTGAGCTCATGAGGTAAGAGTTATTGATTGTATCAAAATCAAAACTAGACTTAAACTTTGGTCAAGAACCTTAGAATCATTAAGAAAGATATATTTTGCCTTGAAGTTTTAAGAATAATATTTGAATTTGTTATTCTACAGATACCGTACCACCAAAGACATCTCTCTGCCATTCCGTGTTATCCCCCTGGTCAGAGAAGTGGGACGAACTAAAATGGAAGTGAAAGTTGTTCTCAAGTCGAACTTCAAGCCTTCCCTTCTGGGGCAAAAGATTGAAGTCAAGATCCCAACCCCTCTGAACACAAGTGGAGTTCAGCTCATTTGCTTGAAGGGAAAAGCTAAATACAAGGCGTCGGAGAATGCTATTGTTTGGAAGTAAGGAGCAATCAGTTGTCTGTTCTACTAATATAACATATAAAATCAATCAATAAGAACTTCGATCTAATCTTTTTCTCACCAACGCCCATAGAAATTGACACTAGGAAATATTCAGTATTCCTTGAGGTGTCAATGAATCAACTGGGTCAACTTAGACGTGAATCATCTCATTTTTTATTTTTTTTATAGCATTGCGCACCTGATGGTAAGTGGTCACCAATGCCCATAGACATTGGCATTGTAAGAGACGGTAACCATAGCTTACATCGCCAATGCGCCACCAACCTTGGGAACTAAGATGTTATGTCCTTTGTGCCTGTAATTACACTGGCTCACTCACCCTTCAAATCGGAACACAAAAGTACCAAGTACTGCTGTTTTGCGGTAGAATATCTGATGAGTGGGTGGTACCTGCCCAGACGAGCTTGCACAAAGCTCTACCACCTGTATAGTGTCATAGTATGAAGTTATATTACCGTACTCAACAGCTAATATTTAACGAAAAAAGTATATTTTATGTGAGGATATATGTTAGACAGTCATTTGCAAAAATGGCATTGGAGCAAATTCCTTTTGCACAATACTATACTAAACTACTACTAAACTACTAAATAGTCTATTCCAATAGAAAAACGAGCACAGATAAACAAAATCCAATAGTTACATATTCCATGTTAATAACTATACAAACATTTTTTGAATAATATTCAAGAATTCATACTATTGTTAGTTGGCTCGTTACTCATTTTCAAACACATTCAGGATCAAACGCATGGCGGGCATGAAGGAAACTCAGTTGTCAGCTGAGATTGAACTGCTGGAGACCGATACTAAGAAGAAGTGGACTCGTCCTCCCATCTCCATGGGCTTCGAGGTGCCCTTCGCTCCTTCGGGCTTTAAGGTTAATATATTTTAATTTTTAGCAAGAAGATATATTTTTAACCTGATGATGTCCATCTGACTGATTTTAGCCATAATGGCCATGCTAGTCTCCCTAACCAATAATATGTTTTTGTATGAAAACGTATGTAAAGTACAATAATGCTGCTGGAATAATTTCAAGATCGGGCGTCCAACTTTCCGTTCCATATGATCTGCAGCCGTAAAAGATAGCCACATATATATTATAATTATATGTATATGAATCTTGTCGATTATTTTTTCATATAAAAAAAATGTTTTGTTGTAGGTGCGGTATTTGAAGGTGTTTGAACCAAAACTAAACTATTCGGATCATGATGTGATCAAATGGGTGCGCTATATCGGTCGTTCCGGATTGTACGAGACGCGCTGCTAGACCTGCGGGACATGGAAGGTAGTATATATTGATATAATTTTATAATAAAATAATATACATGAAGAGCATTTAAAAAAATTGAAATTGTAAAACCCTACAGCTTTAAGTTTTTATTCTACCGTTTAACAGCAATTCAATATGTTGTTCCTATTAAAAAAGCGACTTAGCCACAGTCAGTATAAATAAGCCCCATGTTCTCATGATTAACATTTCTTATAGTGCCAATGCGTTTGGTGGAACTTGTAACTAACATCAGGTCCACCTGCCTGACTGATATAAATTTTGCCATTACACAACATTATCACAGAAATTTTGAGATGAATAATCCAAAACAAGTGAACATCAATATATATTGCTGTAATATATTTTCATGTTCAATGTAATGGCCCATTTTATTTTGAAATCAATTTTTAAAATTTACGATTTCTGTATCTTCTAATAACGTTTTATTGGCCCAATCTGGCCTTATGTAAGACAAATATACTTGTAGTAATAGTTGTATACAATATTAATTTTGTTACAGGATACATCAAGCGGTTTTGAATATTGTAGATCAATAATGGCGTGTTACATAATATATTAATTTGTATATAATACACAATTGCATCAAAAGTTAATAATCCTCGAGTTGGTTTTAATTTTTTATAATAAATATATTTTGCGGGGCCATAGATATAAAGCTTATGGATGGTTATCTATTTATATATAAGAGAATCTCAAAATTGGTAATGTTTCGAAAATACGGTATGCGTAACCTGTATTATATACCAATGGCAGGAAGAGGTGAGATAAACATTTGTATATGGATGTATGGATTTTCATATTACATGGGATCTGTAAAGCTTTGCTATTCACACTGCAAAGTTCTTACTTGATATGTCATACCTTAGATATATAGATTCACTTTAGCCATATAAAGTTACTCGGTAACATTCAAAACGAAATTTTGTACGAGTCCGTAGTGAATACCATAGATTATTTTAGATATCGACCAATGATGACGTTACAATTCAAGGTTTTAAATCTTTACTCCTGCCATTGTAATTGGCTATACATGATATACTGTTTTAAAGTAATATGGAGAATGTAAAAAATATCAATATGTTTATATGTGTATTATAATTTTAATTAAATGTTTCCATTCGTTTGTTCATTCATTCTATTTGTTATAGTATTAAATTTTGAATCATTCAAAAAGACGAATTGTTTTTTCAACTTTTGTATGTATTGTATTGAACAGCCGTATTAAAAATTATAAATTCAATTTTTAATAGTGGCTTTAGCTTATATTTTTATTTATATATTATGTTCTAGGCAATAAATAAAGACGGTATACATAGGTTACCTATGTACCTTGTAAGCTCTATAAAGTTTGTCTTTTAATCATATTTAAAACGCAGATTAATATAATATATTAAGATATTCGTTATTCATTAAGAAGTTTAATTTTAACATTGAATGAAAAAAAAATATATCATTCGTTCTATTATGTCAATCGGTAAAATCCATTCCTTTAGAATTTTAGATATGGGCTTGTTTTTTATTAAATTATAAATTGTAATTGTGTATTAATTTGAGATTTTAAAATATAAGCCCAGTACTCTATTATATAGTCATCTCGTACATATGTAGATACGTAATGTTGCAAATATAATAATACATTTGAACCTATCACTTTGATGTTATATAGTTGTAAATTAAAAAAAAAAAAATGTCGGGTGACTTGAGCAAGATTAAAAAAAAATAAATTCAACATACTTATTTTTTTAGTTTAGTTTATTATCATTTAGTTTCAATTAAAAAAGTGTATTCATTCCTTAAAGATGCGCTGCAATTATTTCATTTTTCCTTTATAGTATAATTATTAATTTAAAATACAATTTAAATGTTGTATGTTCGTCCTTTGTTATCCTGATCTATTTATCCGATTGTGATGAGGCATTGGCGAGGTGTTCTGCGTACACCAGAGAAGGTTGACCCCCAAAATAAACAAGAATTGTTCTTTATACGTTTGTATAATTCTAATCTATAAGAATTTTGTTATACCCTTATCTATCCGTACGACTTCTTAATGCTGCTAAAGTAATAATGTAATGTCACTCGACCGTTTTTTTTTCATAGAATTAGAATCGAAGTTTTGAACGTGATCTGTTCTGTAGTGTGTGTACGGAACTTTATCTGCAAGCGTATAGGAAATGCTTTTATGGTATATTGTTCAAAAATAATGTATAATATATGGTTAAAATATTATTGTTGTTTTATTTTGAAGCTCCCTCCCTTATATAATGAAATACAGTAAAAATTATATATTAATATTCAGTAGAAAAGTTGAAATCAAAAGTAGACGATGTTAATGTCAAAGCCCAAAAGCGATTGCAGACGAGTCATTTAAACGTTACTGGTTAAGACTAAGAAAGTTGTACTTCAGTTTATGTTGCTTGTAACGTTTTGGACTTATATATTTTTTATAGTTACGTAAATAATACAATTACCGAAAAATGCATTTTCTGCTAATAAATGGCAACAAGCGTGCATTGTGCGTGACTGTGCCAACAAACGTAGGAGGGATCATTAGTAAATATTATTAATGATTCTATACGATTATTTGTAAATAAAAGTTATAAATAAGAAATTTCATTAATACAATAATTTAATGGTGATATGATTTGCTACATACAAAACTCATTTGGAATAAGATAACGTCTGTATTGGAGATTATTAATCGAACATTATGTCATTTTGTTTAATTTATAATACTTGCAACACTAGTTATAAAGACTCTAAACTCTTAACAACTTAAATATATTATATATTTGTCTTCATCCCTTATTACTATTGGGACCAATCGTTGTCGTTTGACCAATCAACGACGTCAATCTTTTCGCGCCATCTTTAATACACTTCTTGAACGTACGGCGATGGCAGCGGAATAAAATAAATAAATGAAAATTTTAAATTTGACATTTGTTGATTAGCAAGGGGAGCTAACATTTAAAAGTTTGAAGTTAATGGTTGAGTGAATGAGAAAGACTAATTCAAGACTTAATATGCAATTTATCTATTATATCTATTTCTATTACAAACACAAGTCGTATATCAATGACCGGCATTTGCAGAACTAAATTTTATAATTAGCGGTCGGTGGAATCCCACCCAAGGTTAACCAAGGTTAGCAACGGAGTTTTTGCCATCACATTGCTTATAGGTTTTTAATTGTTTTAATTTAAATAATTTCATCGAATTGTACACTTGTTTTTGAAGTGAAATATATATTGGCGCGCATTACGGGTAGTACCGACTTGTATGTCGGTGACGGCATACTCGCTCTCTTAAGCCTTCATACTCCCTCTCCGCCGCCGTTCTCTATTTCCTTGCGTGGCCGTGGTGTGTACTATATCAAAAAAAGTTTAATATTATAATAATACGAAACTATGTTGTTATTTATTATACTACGTTCTCATTAATAATTTCTCATCACAGTATATTTAAAACAATAATATAGTTAGGAGACGCCTTGGTCCATGGCGTTGTTAAAAAAAAAGAAGCGCGCTAATTTAAACACCGCTGCCATCTTGTTAGTGCACATAAAGGTAAAGTAATCAATTAATTATTGGCGCGACTTGTGATTTGTGTTCAAATGTGGTATTTGGATTTAAATAGTAATTGAGTGAGTGTTTGGTGTTCTATTTTTGAATAGAACATCGAGATTTTTATTAAATAAGTTTTCACATCTGGATGTTAAATATATATTTATTAACAATAATGTCGATTATTTTGATCGACAAGACACTGACAAATATTGTCTTTAAAGAAGAGAAGTCGTTAAAAAAATGCACAAATACTCAGCTGTGTCAATTAATAAATTTAAATCACATGTTAAGGTAAATTTGATTAGTAAGGCATATTATTCGATAAAAGATTTAGTCCAGTCATTATATTAGTACATTTACACAAATACATGTGAAAAAAACTAGGTGTGAGCCCGGCCTAAGAGCTCCATTGATGGACAAAGACTCTCATTAATCAGAAGGATTTAGAGCTTATTCGAAGATCTTCTCCACTGAGGACTTTTCAGATATGTATTCATATAATTTTGTTAGTCATAATATGAAGCATTAGATGAATAGTGCTTGAAAAATTATGTGGTATGTCCAGTACATATAGTATAATAGTCCTACAGACCGATTTCGGCCACGTCGGCCAATCTCAAGAGAGATTAGTCAACTTCCCGAGACATATTATAGTGCACAAGTGTGTGCGAAGCGGGTGCACACTCTATTCCCTAACTCTCATCTGATCGGACGGCAATCAGACATGACCGAAAAGAGTTCAGGCGCAGGACCAACGGATCAGAGGCGGCGAAAGACGGGCGACGTGAGCAACCGCCCATGGCCTCGTGGTCCTGGGGTCTCGCGCCTCGGAGGCTTATGCATTACTTAAAAGCCGTGAACGCGAGGAAAAAAAGGACTTGTCATGAATCGAAATATATTTAGTGTAGGAATAGCGTCTCGAAGGGAAGGCGTACAACTATGTTTCAGCGAATAAAAGGACAACCGCAACCGCACTTCCCTTCATATGGTGGAAACGCGTAAAAGCGATGGCCTTGCAAAATGTTTCTCGCCCACATAAAATTCGGTCTTGCGCCGCCACTGCAACGGCTTTACGTGCTTTCCGAGACACAGGAATGTACATAGTTCCAACTTCTAGACTTCGGGCTGGGATTGAGAATTTTCGACAGAAAAACTCAATAACTTTTTATTGGCTCGACCTGGGATTTGAGCCCAAGACCTCCAGGTCGGCGGCCTTACATCTAGCCACTAGACCAACGAGGCAGTCAGTACGTATATATACCGCAAGTTTAGATTCATATTCATTAGACAATACAGCTTAGATATGATATAGGTTCAAGTATATTTAACTAAGATAAATATTGTGAGAAGCATCGCATATTGTTATTTTAAAGACGCGTTCTGGAAATGTAATAAACCACTTACTTCCTCGTAAGGCGTAAATATTTAATTACTAATTTCCGCCCGCGGTTTCGCCCGTGTGTGAGGGGGTGTTAGTACCCCTGCAGATCTCTCTGTAGAAATTATATTCATGATGATCAAATAACCAAACAAACTCACTTTCGAATTTAAAATATTTGTAAGGATTACTTTTAAATATACAAATTTACCGCCTTATTCATAAACTTTATTTAACTGGTGATTAGTTAAACAATATTTTGTCTTCTTCTTTCGTATGTCAAATCAATAATGACAGAAAGAGACAAATCAGTGTTTAGCTAACCAGTAACTAAGCAACGTTTATAAATAAGGCCGGAATTAATAATAATAATATAATAATAATAATAATAATATCCTGGGACATTATTCACACAAGGCTATCTGATCCCAAACTAAGCAGAGCCTGTACTATGGAAACCAGACAACTGATATACTACATATACTATTTTTCTTTTGTAAATACATACTTATATAGATAATTACACCCAGACTCAGGACAAACAGACATGTTCATGCACACAAATGTCTGTCCTGGGTGGGAATCGAACCCACGACCTGCGGCGCGAAAGGCACGATAAAGTCATATATCTACCAATCACACCAACCGGCTCGTCAAATTTAATTTAAATATATTAATATAAGAAAAGATGACAATCTCTCCTCTTACAAAATAAGATTCGGAACTTAGTCGGTTGAATTTACATGTATTAGATTTGTAGCAGTTTTAGAAATAAACAATTAAATAGCGTGAATAAAGTCAAATGTCAATTTAGCAACATTACTCTTCGGTTAAGGTCTATGTGGTCCACAACTATATAGAAATATACATTATCTGTAACTGTTCTATACTGCTATCCAGTTTCCGATTGTTATTATTAGTTGCTACTAAGCATGATTCACACATTTTTCTTCTTGTTTTAATTGGTTATTGATCTATTATTAGAACTGTAGCTATTGTTTTTATTTATGATTATTTCATTGATTCCTTTATCATCGTGATATAGTTATTAGATTGAATGTACATTTCCTAATTACAATCTCTAGTATTTAATTATTTACTTCGTTTTAATTCATACGTCCCTTCTTTGTCCTCGCCTTATCTCGTTACGCGGAGTCAGCTTTCCGTATCATGCGACGCCACGTTGATCGTGTGTTCGCGTCCTCAACGGTGAGGCCGAGGCTTTCATGTCCCTCTGGACATCTGTCATCTAAGTAGTTTGGGGTCTTCCCCTGCTTCTCTTTCTTGTAGCCATGAAAAGGCACTTTTTCACCACATAATCGTCGTTTTAATCCATACATCATATTTACTGAATATTTATTTTTGAAAAACGCATAAAAAATTGTATCTTTAGTTTTCTGGTAATATTTTTAATAATATACACACATTTAAGCAATTTAAATATAATACATGTAAATAAAACATAAAACCATTCCTATAAGAACGTAATTGTAAAAGTAGTTTAAGTTTAAATATTTAAAACAAAAGTCTTCCATCGTCTTAATTACCAAAACGAAATAATAAAACCATCTTAACGGTGTCAAACAAAGCACAAGTTTCCATTCGTTCAACAAAGCAGCGCTGCGACACTTGAAGTTAAGACAAAAACAGACTTCACGCGCGCCCTAAATAATTAATCAGCTCGGGTTACACCAGGCCCCGGAGAGCACAACTTTACTTCGTAAACACGCATAAATTTTCTCGAAATCTTGACTAATTTTATTACGCGTGCCTGGAGAGCGCGAAATGTCTTTTTTTCCCGCTGAAAATGAATGAATGGATTAGGAACGAAATTTGTATTTAAATTTTGTTGACACTTTAACGTATTTTTTTTACGTACGAAATAATTTATCTTATGTTTTATTTTATCTATGGTGGGATTCAAAAAAAAAATGTAATTAATTAAATCTATTTTCTTTAGTTATTCTATGACTGGTATTAAACAAATAACTTTTTAATTAATTGCGGATATTGTTTTAATTTTAAAGTATACTCTTGAAATATGGAAATCTTTTTTATATAACAAAAATCTTTCCTCAGGGAATTTAACGTTATTCTGAAAATGCTTAGGTATGTGTGTAGCGTATGTTATAAAAGTAAGTCCATCACATCTTTATCTATCAATATTTTTGCTAAAATTTGGTATATTTTTTTTAAATTGAAACAACGATATTTTATTTATTATTTATGTTTAGCTAGCAAAATTAGTTATTAGCAAATGAAAGGCGCAAATGTGATGAATTATTCGGAGTGAAATTGTTTTGACAAAATATACAATTTATGTTGTTAATTTAATAATTTCTCTCGCAGACAACAATTACGCAGTTCGTCAAAGAGTTTCTATTTAAAAATACATTCTAGTAAAACGTTGTTTGTTAAACGTAACGTTCCGTTAAATTTGTTTTTATCACTCTTAAAATACTCTATCATTTTTATGTGACATATAAATAAATATTTACTTGTTTTTGTAAATACATTTATCAATACAATAATTGACTTAAGTGCGAGTGGAATGTACATAGTTAAGCTTAAGAGGTTGTTCCATGGACTCACAGAAGTCACATATACTCCATATAGCCGAGAAAACATTGAAAACTATTTCCTTTAACTGGTGGATTTAAGTACAATTCCTATATGTGAATCCGTTTTCTCACGCGAAACAGCATTGCTTCGTATTTACAAATACGAGTGAGACAATGTAATTTTAGGCAATATTTCGATCCATAATGGCTTATGATTAACAGTAGTCACGATGCTCGAGTAGACTGAGTAGTGGTCGCTAGTTGCTTTTTATCAATACGCGTTGCCCCGCGGCTTCACCTATTATTAATAAAAATATAATAAATTATTTTATTACTATAATAACACACACGCGCGCAAACACACACGCACACACACACACACACACACACACATGGCTTCTGATAAAGAAAAACGTAATTAACGATTTGCAATTAATTTTCATAAGATACCGTAGGGTTTACCGATCTTATATTGGCCTATCATTTGCGCCATCACATGTTCTTGTGTGTACCAATTTTCATTAAGATTGGTGAAGCCGTTCTTGAGTTATAAGAAGACATACAGACAGACAGACAGAAAAAATGAAAAAATAGTATTATGTGAATCACAAAATTAGGTGAAAAAAAATTTACAGACAGAGCCAATAGATTTATACAGTAGTATAGATGTGGTGGAATATAATCTACACTTTTTCTTATAGTATAAATATCGATATGAATCTAAAACGGTCCAGTTGTTAGAAACGAAATTGCGGGGACAAAGAACAAGCAACAATTATTTTTCATGTCTTCAAGTTCAGCGGTCAAAACATCGTGAAGAAAACTGCATGAGATGAAATTCTGTCACATGTGTATTCCGCTTTCCGCAGCTTGGTGAAATAATCTCCATAAGATTCTCAAATGATAAAAAAGCTATGACCAGCGGTGGGAGTTGGGACATATACATTCTGTTATGATTATTAAAATATAATTTTATATGGACAAATATATCAGGTAATATTTAAAAATCAGTGCTTTATATATACATATCGTTTTCACAAGTTAAACAAAAGTTTACCTACGAAATTTCGAGTAAATTGAACGAGTCTCGACCAATTTCAATTTGGAGCAATAAGGAATTATATTGAGGAAATGGCTTAGCCTGGAAAACAAATCCAGGCCCGCTGATCTCGCGTAACGAGTTTTGAGATGAATTTGGATAAGAACAAACATTTCGCGATGTATTGAAAAAAAGCTATCATTGTAAAGGTTCTGTACGATGAATTTTATTTACTATATATAAATTACAGTAACTTGAAATTAGAAAGAATTTTAAAGCGGGCAAAACTGCGAAGCGCAGCTTCTTATATAATAATAGCATATACTAAAACGTCTGCAAGGCGATGAATCTTTTGGTAAAAGTTTTATGGTTATTGGTTTAGTAATTTGCAATTACACGTTGCAATTATAGCGTTGCCTCTTCTTCCGTTTATTAGTATAGATAAAACAAAATAAAATTGAGATAAAAGCTAAATCCTAATTATACGCTGATAGTCTTAACTGATATAATTCTAAATTTAGTTATTAATCCAAAAATATAAACTTTGTTTATATTCTATTGTTTGTTTTGTTTGTTAAACGATTAAATAAAACCTATTATATCCATTTTAGTAATTTCCCCAGGGATAGACAAAAAATAAACACATGTCTGGAATCATCGTTAACGAGAAATATAATAGTTACGTGATGTTACACGTACGATAGAGTCGTACGTGTATCATCGTAAATTAATCGTTATATTTGTGCAAGCAATTTTAGTAAAGATAATATTAAAAGTCTATCCTGTCAAAAGTTTGGCTTTATTAAAAAAAACAATGAAAATGTTATTTTTATCTGTCGCCAACGAAACTCACACAAACCGAGAGGAAAAGGAAAATGAAAAAAACAAAAACGTCGAAAGTATATGAACCACCAACTGACACTTGATACCGACACCGAGTATTTCAACAAAAAACTGTGGATTATTTCTGTTATGCTTTAGTCAGTTCAAAATGGGCGTTTAGAAAAAAAATTTAACAGTATTTCAAAATAGATACTACGTCGTAAAAATGTTGTTTAATTATTAATAATTTAGTCGTCATAGAGAAAAAAGTTATGCCGATGTGTTATATATTTTCGGTATATAGATTCGATTTATTACATTTTCAATTTTTCATTTACACATATTGTTAGAACTTTAGTGGGTTCTAATGGAAGTTAAAATCAAAGATTTAACCTCGGAGTAAAATTATATTATTCGCTTTTGATACAGAGACACAGCGTTCGTTCGATAGTAAAAAGTTATATAAAAACAAAAATATTTATGTAGGTAGGTAAAAAATTAAAAGTAATGTAAAATGAATTAGTGTATGCGGAATTGCTATATTTATTTAGTAGGCGCTTCCTGAAGCCGTAACACATATTATATAATATAATTTGTAACTATATGCCTTAACATTTGTCCATTGCCGTTTGACAGGCTGTTTGTACTAAATCCCTTTATTTTCCCAAAAAAAAGTTACATTTTTATTGTTTTAGATGAGAGAGGCTTAAATTCGCTTACTTTTAATATAGAGAATGACCAATTTTTACATTCATACAAAAAAGTCATATTACTAGTATGGACATATGTGTAAATATAATTAAAATATCATAAATAGAATTTAGTTAGGTATTCGCTATTTTGGTTGATATTAAATTATCATATTAGTAAAAAAATAAAAATGAAGTGACAATCGATAAATATACTTCTGCTATGAATAGCTTGTAACTAGTAAATGTAAGGTCAATCCAACACGTGCATGTTTATTCATGACATTTGTTTTTTTTTAAACAACAGTCCTTAAGTTAGTTTTTTAAGTCTAAAATTAAATTTAAAAACATAAAATACCCCGGCCACAGTCGTGTATTTTGATCCTATAACTTTATAATATGTAGCTAGAATTTCGAATCAGTCGGTCCTTTGAAATTTGGTAAGACCCTTTTGTCAAGTAGGAAATTAACTGATGATCTTCAAAAAACTGAACAGATCGTCATAATTTAAAGCTAAGAACCAGATCAGAAAGAAAGAAAGAATCCGTATCAAAATCGGTCCACTCGTTTATAAGCTACGATGCCACAGACAGACACAGATACATACATTAAACTTATAACACCACTCTTTTTTACGTTGGCGTTTAATAAGATAAAAGTGCGAAAAACAGAAGTAGTTTGACGTCATAATCTCAAAAAATAACATTTATGAAATGATATAAGTTTCCTCCAGCAGCTTCACCCGCATGTGAGGACGGGAGAAGCAGATTTTAGGCACCCCTTATTTTCTTATTTTTCCTTTTCTGTATCCTTGACAACTTAGGGGACACGTATGCAAAATGTTTTTGATTCAGTTGGGTAGTTAAGACATGAAAGCGTAACCAACAAACGAAAAAATAAATAAATCGCATTTATATCAGGAAATGTTATTTATTTATTTAAATACATTTTTGCTGTATATTATCATCATCATAGGTATATATAATTGAACAGCAAGGATTCCGTATTTATTTTTATACTTTCATAACCTAGAAGTTAGAAAGAAATATGTTTTATTGAACAAAATATGACTTTAAAATCGTGGCCGTATTTGGAATGCCATTAGCTTGCATTATCTGTGAACCACTTCCAAGGGGTGGGCTATCGGGATTATTTGGCAGTTCTAGTGTTCAACTTTTAACCGAACTTTAACGGTAAATGAGAACTTCATAACATTGATATTGCGTATTAAATTCGGTGGATTTGATTGAACGGTTAACAAAAAATAGTTTTTAATTCGATTTTGCTTACTATTCGTATGTTCCTTGATAACTAACGCTTTAGATTAGATAAACAGATTGCAATTAATTGATTATAAATGATTACATTATACTCTGGGTAGAGTAGAGGGAAGAGTATGAAACTCTCTCTAAGTGACTCTGTTTCATTTAAGCATCACGTATCCAGGTTTATTATAAGTTTTAGATAAAATACTTAAAATTAAATAGTTGCTTTTGTTAACACTGACTTCAAAAATATCTGATTAGGTATTGTTAATGTTAAAATATTATTAAAATATTTTAAATTTAAGCGGTATTTATATGAAGATTTTTTAAAGCCGATTTTTTGTACGCAAGTAGAATCGACCGATTACCGAGTATCGACGAAGTAGAAAGTTTGCGCATATATTAATTTGTCTTATAAAAACGAAATGAGCAACTTGTATGTTGTCAATATGGGTTGCTGACAAAAGTTTCTGAAATCATCTCTCCAACTCTCAACCTCTCAATAAAAAATTAAAATAATGTAATTGTTACTTTTGTTACCACTTATCAGATATTCTACCGCTAAACAGCAGTATTTTGTATTGTTGTATTCTGGTTTGAAGGGTGAGTAAGCCAGTGTAATAACAGGCACAAGGGACATCACATCTTAGTTCCCAAGATTGGTGGCGCGTTGGCGATGTAAGCGATGGCTAACATTTCTTACAATGCCATTGTCTATGGGTGTTGGTGACCACTTATCATCAGGTGGCCCATATGCTCGTCCGCCGCCTACCTATACAATAAAAAAAAAATCTTTTTTATATATTATACTGTCCCTTACGAAACGTTCATACAAAGTATCCCATTTATTTTAATGTAAAGTTATGTTTTAAACTTCAGATGATGATAAATTAATTTCGGATAGGTTATTCGTCAAAACCATTCTGTGTCTACATCACGAAAGGAGTGACTATGCTCAAATTCAATTGCTTAACTCTAGATAGATCTCGTGGTCGGTCAGAGTTAGAGAACCTTAAACAAATTCTTAATAACCAACACCAAAAAGATCAAAATAATTTCCAAAAAATGAAGTAGAATTTTGCCTTTTAATAAAAGTCAGCGTCCATAATCTAAGGGACCCTAAAGATATGCAAGCCAACATTCCATCATGTTGCAAGCCACAATAATGGCATCGGTTTTAATCTTCGGCCGGGGCAGAGGCTGACGAGATCGTCTTGAAGTCTGTTTCCATTGACATATACTGGCAGCAACTTGAGTATCACAACTGACAATATAATATTTGTTATGTTATAATATCTGTCAAAAATGTTTATAGCTAGTTTTTGCATGTGTCTCCCCACTAACATCACCCAATGTGTAAATAGGTATACAATAATTTATCGTGGTATTTTGACTCATGATAAATGACTTCATAATAGATAAAACACAAATTAATATATAAGCTTACACAATTAGTGTGTGTTGCGGGAGGCGTATGTTTCAGGATCATCTTAGATCATGCATTTACTTGGTGTAAGCTCATCTGGGTAAGTACCACCCACTCATCAGATATTCTACGGCACAACAACAATATGACAGGAATATTTAGTATTCTTGTGTTCCGTTTTGAAAGGTGAATGAGCAAGTGTTACTTCACTTCACAGTCACAAGGGTCATCAAGATCCCATGATACGTACGGAATGGTTAATATTTGTTACATCGTCAATATCTATAGGCTGTGGTTACCATCTACCATCAGATGGCCTATTTACAAATCAGCCTACCTATTACACAAAAAAATATATCCTGGGACATTATTCACACACGGCCATCTGATCCCAAACTAAGCAGAGCTTGTACTATGGAAACCAGACAACTGATATACTACATATATTACTTTTCTTTTGTAAATACATACTTATATAGAAAATTACACCCAGACTCAGGACAAACAGACATATAAATTTCAAAAATATAACTCAATGCAGGAGCATTTGGTTATATTTTAGAAACATACAAGTAGAGTAAGCATTTCAATTCATCTGTTAAAATAAAAATAGATACGGTATTTATAACGAATGTCAGTCAAAGAAGACGTTTACGAACAATGGAAATTTGTATTAACAATCGGCAGTAGTGTTGGGCGCGCGCCAAGACAACGAATATATCGATAGTGACTTACATAAGGAATCAATTAACGAGCTATTGGGCACAATGTAAGAGATTTTCGTATTAACATATCTATAGGAGTCCTTGTCCTCTTTGTGTATGGATCTAAAGGAAATTATTTAATATTCTCCGTTTTCCAGAAAGTTCTTGTGTAAAGTGGTTGAAGGTTTTTTTTAAATAATTTATTTGTAAAAAAAATCGTTTTGTTCACTATGCTTTATATACTTGTATCTTTCTTAAATGTTTTTTTTTTTTACTTTTTAAATTCTTACAGTGAAGCTCCTACAATGTTTGCTTGGTATAGTTCGTTGTAAGCGAGACTTGTATTTGGTTTTAATATATTAATATATTATCCTGTGCTATGTTGATGTACATTGTTCTGTTCTTGTGTGCCATATAGCTTATCAATGTAATAAATGTTTCTTCGTATATTAATTTTAAAATAAATACTGTAATTTATAAACTTCTTAATGTCATTTACTGTAAGTACATTTCCCAACAACTATATAAACAGGTATACGAGTATAGATAGATAAGGTAAAGGTACCTGATCGCATGAAGAAGGGCCTTCTTATAATACGTGTCGTTAAAAGTAATGCTATGTTATCTAAGTGCTATCTCCAACCAAACCAAACGAATTCTTTACATACATTAAAAGCTAGTCACTGGTAGGTCAATGACCGACACAATAATAGAAATAATGGGCCTCGATTCGAAGTTCTACATTGTATTATGTTGTGTTATCGTCTAAGTATTACTTTTATTGCTTATGTTCAGATAGAAATGAACAAAAACATTTCAATTGTATTAATAAAAAATAAATAAGTCAAAATAAAAATGTCGTATAAAACAAAAAGCCATAAAATAAAATAAATATTTATCGATGTTTTAAAAGCACATCACTAAGTATTCGTTCAATGAAATCGATGATCGAACACCTGTTAAGTTTTAGGTATAGACTTATTTGGTCTGTCTTCAAGTCTACGATTCACTTACCTTCCTCTGTAGCATTGATTTTACTTTAATTGTTTGTTCAAGTAGCTCTTAGCTAGTACTTAGCTGGAGTAAAATATGAGATTATTTGATCTTCAGGTTTGTTTAAGCCGAGATAAAAATTGCTCTCCTCACTTAATAGTGTCTGGATAGTACGAGTGTTTTTATTACCTATGTATGTAATTATATACGTAACAAGATCTTATCTTTTATATATTTAAATGTGTTATTTATATCCTGCGGTACATATTTTCAATAATCTGTGAACAACAGATTTTGCATTTACAGCCTTTAATTCTGTATATATGTATGTACAAGTACATATACATATATTATTTTGTCATTTAATCGTTTCGTCCTTTTTTATTTTAATTAAAGCCTTAAATATGAATATACAAATAAAAATTAAAAATAGCTATTGTACAAAGCACACCGCGTGGAATGGTGGATGCTATCACTTCTCCATTAAATTGCAATTCTCATCCGCCTGTCGAAAAATGAACCAGCCCTCCTGTCACCACTCAGAGGCAATGAGACGAGGATTTATCTTTATCTCAATTACTCTGTCATTCGATAACTTATGTAGCCATTCTTATGGGATCAATTAAAGAGTTAACATACGTGTACAATTCTGGTATAATACCATCCAACCGATGGTGTGAGATGTTGCCCTGGTCTTTTAACTTCAAGAAGACATTTCGAATTGGTCTCCATTCTGGTGTCTATCAGCCAGTGAAAGAGCTCCGCGTACCAGCCTAATGGATATCACCCAATTCATACTACAGATTACACTGAACTGAGGTGAAATGTATGCTATTAAATCCAACAAGATATTGAAGACACAAGGGAATATAATAATAATATTTTTGACACTTGACGGTGTTTGTTTTTTACTTCTTGCTGTATAAGAAGCCGAGATGGCCTAGTGGTAAGAACGCGTGAATCTTAACCGATGATCGTTCGAACCGGTTGGTTCAAAACCGGGCAAGCACCACTGAATTTCATGTGCTTAATTTGTGATTATAAGTCATCTCGTGCTTGACGGGGAAGTAAAACATCGTGAGGAAACCGACATGTGTCAAATTTCATTGAAATCCTGTCACATGTGTATTCCACCAACCCGCATTGGAGCAGCATGGTGGAATAAGCTCTAAATCTTCTCCTCAAAAAGAGAAGAGGCCTTAGCTCAGCAGTGGGACAGGCTGTTACTGTACTATACAGTACTATTATCTGGGGTTGAAGTAGATCACTTATCATAAGGACTAATTTCCTCGTCTGTGTTTAAAAAAAAAAAAAACATTTGTAATGGGTAAATTCAAAAATTACCAAACTTATTTTAAAATATCTTTCATTGAAAGATAGATTATCAGCGATCTATATTTTATTTAAAAAAATAGAGATAGCAAAATTGATAGAAGTGTTCCAAGTTTTTTCTATAAAAGCCGTTATATATAACAAATTAAATAGGCGTCATATGTTTGTGTGTCTTAGTTATGTTAAAATTATGGAATTACTATTTATTAATTTATCTTCCTCTTAACTGTTTAAAAAAAGCATACATATCGATTAGGCCGTGAAATAGGAAATATTTTTTTTTTGTTATTTGCAGAAAAAAAATAACTTTATAAGTTAGTTACAAAAAGTAACTGTTGATATGAGTGTCTTGCCTGTTCTTGTTAGACTCCACTTTTCGAACGCCTGGTAACTTCACTTAATTAAACAATAACTGGCAAAATGACAGTTTAGAAATTCAACTCTATAAGTTGAATAAGATAAATTAAATTGTCTTTGTTTGGAGCTACAAAATGATATAGCTTTAAAAAAAGATAATAATTTTTACATAAATTGTTATTTTTTAAAATTTGAAAGATTTTTTTTAATCTATACAAAATATTTTTAGGAACATCTTTCTGATCAGCTTGCACGAGTACAAAGAAATGCATCAACTTTCGCTCGTCAAACCGGAAATGAAACAGAGTTCAAATAAATTCCTTTTTTACAGTGACTTTTTCTGCGCGTCTTTTATAGAATCACTATTTATTATTAAAGATTCTTATGTTCATACGACTTTTTTATTAATTTATAATTTTAAAACGAATGAATGAGTTAGGATTTATCCGACTATTTGTATAAGGCGTTGCAATGTGTACTGTATTTCCAAGTTATGTATGCAAGTACTGACCGAAATGATTATTTTATTGCATAAAATTTACGACTTCATCTAGTACACAAAAGCACACTCGATTGTAGACGATGAAAACTAAAATCTGGAATTGAAACTAAATAGGAGTGAATACAAAAATCCAGACCTAACCGGCTTTGCGAATAAAACTTTTGTTGGGAAATTTTCACAAACACTACAGTTGGTGCGACAAAGTTCCGCGATTTTCATTTCAACGACGCCCGAAGTTGAGGCGACACGAGTTACAACGTTGTCAAATCAGCTCAGCTACTTTACAGCGATAAGCCGAATTCTCTATATTTACACATAAAGAAGTGTTATTTATATAAAATGAGTTTGATTTATTTTAGTATGCTTTTGTAAGATTTTGATTCAATGTGAGACATAAATAGCTGCCATTTGGTTAGTTGGTTGTTCTCAACATTTTCAGCTTCCTAGTAAACTTCCTGCTTTTAATTCTAATGCCTTATTGGATTCCATAGTGGTTTGAAATTAATAATTATAATACAAAAGTTCTGAATTCAAATTAACATTTTGTTTTTCGAAAATAACTTTTTTTATTTCGTGAGATGGATAAACTCATAAGGAAGTTTTTCAGGACAGGAAATCTTTCATGCAATGTGCTTGTCAGTCTACAAGCTCTTGATAACAAATAATAACATCCTCCAGACCGATTTCGGCCACGGCGGTCAATCTCAAGAGAGATTAGCCAACTGCGCAGGAGATATTATAGTGCACAAGTGTGTGCGCAAACACAGGTGCACTCTCTCTTCCCTAGCTCTCATAATCTGATGGGACGGGAAAGAGTTCAGGCGCAGGACCAACGGCTTAACGTGCTTTCCGAGGCACGGGAGTGTACACACTTCCACCTTCCGAACTCCGGGCTGCTACTGAGAATTTTCTGACAGAAAATCCCAATAACTTTTTATTTGCCCGACCTGCGACTTGAACCCAGGACCGGGTGTGTGGCCTTATATCTAGCCACTAGGCCAAACGAGGCAGTCAAGCTGTTGATAAGTACGTTGGGCAATACTAAATTATACCCATAACATTATAAGTTGTTAAATTAAAGCCTATTTTTTTTTTCAGGCACAACGGACTTCATTTGCTGAGTTTCTTTCGCCGGTTCTTCTCGGGCCTGGGTGTTTCTTTTCCGAACCGGTGGTAGTTTCTAGTTTAACAATCAATAAGAATTCAATTTTTTTTTATTGATAGACTGTTTCGTTTTACTCTTGTGCTATTTATATATTGTTGTGCAATAAAGTGTTAAAATAAATAAATAAGAAAGTTTAATACTTCAATATTGAATAAAGTATTTTGAATTTGAATTTGAATTTCTTAGTCCCCAGAGTTGGTGGTACATTGGCGATGTGAGGAATGGTTAATGACGTCTATGGCCGTTTACTGGCCTATTTGTAAGTCTGCCTGTCTATTGTAAATATATAAAAATATTTTTATACGTCTGTCAGAACAGTTCTGGAGATTGTCCCTAAGCATGTGAGCTGTCAATAGTCAAATGAAGATTGTTTGATAAGAAAAAGTTTTTATTAAGTTTTCTCATTGCATATTAATGACAAAACAAAACAATGTCACCTGCCATCATCACGATTTCCAGTTATCCAATAAAATATAGACAAAAACCACAATTGTTAGTAAATTTTACTTAATGCTACTTATAATGTGATATCTTAGCATAGTTTAAATTTATCTCTTACTAGGCTTAATTTTATTTGTTAAAAACTCATCAAAATCATCATTTGAAAGCAATAATATGAGTCTGCTCTCCCTGGGCTGCGTATCTTTCATCGGATAGACCACCTTGTTACCTGTCCTCTTCACTTGTGCAGTTCTCTTGGTGTAGATTTAAGTTATAGTTATTGTATCAGTAATTATTAGAAAATTCGATGGCTCGAGACGTCACGGTGTGTTTAGAAGGTTAGAAGACGAGAATCTTAACCGATGATTCCAAGTTCATGAGATTTCCATGTGCATAATTTGTGTTTATTCATCTCGTGCTTGGCGATGAAGAAAAGCATCGTGAGAAAAGATTAATGTGGTGGACGAAATGGCACGTGTATCCACCACCCCGCATTGGAGCAGCATGGTAGACTCCAAGCCTTCTTCAAGCCTTAAAAAGAAGGGGCCCAGCAGTGGGACATTAACATTTATTTTTATTAGAAACAAATTTTATTTATCTTATGAGTTTTTATTTGCTTCATCTTTGAAAATCTTGATACCCACGTAGCCTTCAGACACTAAGCAAACTCTCTCGACTCGTGGTGGTGTTGGTGTCCAATGGCTTCGCTATTCACAATATTAGAACCAGCATCTTAGTTACATTAACATAGAATAGTTTAATTATTACACAATGTATTTGGGAAAACATTCTATACATTTATAAGCAAAAATAAGAAAATCTAAATAATTTTTATGTTTGACTTTTTCTTAATATTGTTACTATAGCAGACTTATATTTTGTTCGTTTAACGAACTGATCAACGTTATTAATGATATATATACATATTACATATACATAGTTACATATGTACATTGGATTCTTTTTTTTCCGGTGTTTGTGTTTAGTTGTTTAAGCTATCAGATAAACGATAGCTCTATTTGAAATTGGGCTTAAAAATGATTAAAAATATATATTCGTCGTTAATTAAAATACTATTTTTGATTATTACCAAAACAACTGTTTGGAATTAGCATCAAATATTACTGATTCGTCACTCGAGTCGATCCACAGGTGTGAAAACACCAACTTTCGTTTTCATTTCTGATCATATTGACACGGGGCCTTATCATGTTGGTATCCTGGCTCCACAGGTGTGAAACTCATTACTCTTTTAACCGATTGTGCACCGGCGCCTCGCCGTCTAAGGGACAAAGCCTGTTTGTTTTTAAAGTCTCACCGGCCCAGTGACCGAGTGTGGAATCGACCGGCGCATGCGTTAACACGGGCGGCCCGGTAGTGATGACTTAGTGCGAATTGTATTATATCGACTTAGAATCGAGTTTTCTTTATTCGGTTATGTCGTTCGGGTATGTCGATAAAATACAATGTTTAGTTCGTGTTTTATTGTATTTTATGTTATTTTGATTAGATAAAACAAGAAATGTGATCTTGTCTTTAAGATTACAATAGAATTTTCAAGAGTATTTTATCATTACAGTGCGGTTTGAAAATACTTTAAGCTAAGACTGAATTTAATTGTCACATATATATGTTAAATTAAAAGAACACAATACGTTTAAACGTTTATCAAGCAAACGTTAAATACTGAAGTCGTTATTAAATTGACATTGACCACGCACTTGTGTCTGTTGTGTACTCAATAAAATTGTTTGTTAAAACTTTAGTGTAAAGTTATTTCCCACGTTTTGTTAAGTAAATATTATATCTATTCTGTTTTAAGTTTAAGTAACTAAAAAACTCGATTAAATTTAATCAACATCAACATCGTTATTAAATTCGCTACTGAAATCGATAAAGGCTGTCATGGGCGGGCGTCCCTACATCTGGCAGTCGCGTCTCGCGCCGCGCCCTGCACGCGCGCCTCCACCCCGCGATCCAACCCCATACGTACCAATAATCACTAATGCGATTTGTTTACATCAATTCCTCATCACGTGCTCTAAAAAGTAATGGCGGACATCGGCCAACGCCACTGACAGCCACGCGATCACAACTGGTATGTACATAAAACGAAATGTGTTCGAAATTTCAATATGTCTACGTTCTATCCACATTCGTGTAATAAAACCTCGTGTTTTATATCTTAGAATTCGTTTTCTTTAATGAAATCATAAGAAACATTAGAAATAGTATCGATATACGTTGAAACTAGATTAATTTGTGGTCCACGTGTAAGACTTGTTTTATCTGTTTTCATTTCCACGTTCGAAATTCGAAATGTTTGTCAATTGATCATTCGATATCATAAAATTCACATAAAACCAGCCAGTGATATTTTGTTAACATGGAAACAGTTAAGTGGGTATGTTTCCGTCCCTCTCTGACTGAGGCTCTTTTAATCAAATCAACTGCTTATCTCTTTACAGTAACCTCTTTAGCTGCATGAAAAGGTTATGCTGGGGAAATGTCGGACTTCTATTACGAAATATCCTGTAAATATATATAATAGAAATATTTAGTTTAAAAAACTGAAGAAAATAATTTAAGTGAAATAATGTTTTTTTCAAATCGTGAATATATACATTTTCGAGCATTTTTAAAGAAATTAAAAAAAAAAACCGTTTTTTTAAAGAATAGCTTTTATAAAAGTAGGTACAAGGTGAAAATATATTAAAATGTGCTTAACGAATTAAATGAGGAAACATTACGAATAAAAATACTGTCCTCATACAAAAATACTTCAGTAAATAAAGATAACGAAACATAAATAACAAGAGAAAAAAAAATCATGATATGCATTGTGTTATCTGTTATGACAGATTCATAATCTTAGGTAGATTATAATCTTTCACTTGTATGATTCATTCATATAACTTTGTCAAAGTACTTTATTTGTTTGAGTAAAATGTGGTTACAATGTCTTACTTCGTTATTATTAAAAATGTATCACAAATATGTGAAAATAGAAAAAATACCATTAATTTTATAAGTATTTATTAAGTATAGATACGAATGAAACCCATGTAAATCGAAAGGGAATGTCGAAAATGTGCTCAAATGGTCAAATGTCGTCAATAAAAATGGCCGATACGCGACTCGAAAGACAATTTAGACTCAATACGGTTAACGGTCATTTAAAACGTTCCTTTAACAGTATCTTGTTAAAGTTTACTTTCATTGAGCAACATTTTACTTAGTTCTTTATTTTACTAAAGTAGTGTTTTTGTCGAAAAAATTCATAAAACTGTTTTACAATTTTAATAAAAAAAAAACAAGATAGAAATAGAAAATAAACAAGATTTTTAACTATTAGAAATTCTTAATAGCATAAAATAACGTTTTGATTATAAATTAAATTTAAAAATGTTATGAAGTGAGGCTTCATAGTCTAATTGGTTACCTTATGCACGATTTTCGAGAAGTTCAGAGTGAGTTCAGAGTTCAAGTCAGCTCTTTGAATATTATTTCACAAAGTTTAGAATAAGATGTAGAGGAAACGAAATTTTAAACAAAGTATTCGATGAGTAAAGTCTTGAAAGATGCTTAAATACCTTCTTGAAATTCAATATACTTTTTTCTTATAAATTTTTAATAGCGATGACATTTTATAGAAGATTTTAATGTTAAAAACAATGATTTTTTAACATTAATATATATACTAGAGTATTTCAGGAAATATAAACCTTTCATACAATTGTATTAAATGTACGAATTCATATAATGGTAAATATATTAGATTATATTTTCAGTAACATTATAAAAGTAAAGATATTAAAAGATAAATTATCTGTAAAAACAAGTACTTCGTCTTGCACTAGTATAACATCTTTAGACTATACATATTTTACGTATAAAGTTTCGTTATATGTATTAAAGTTTGAGCAGCAGTTGGAGCCGACGGTCCAAGTGAATTTTTGGACATTGCGGATTAAGTTATAATAATTGGCTATCTTACTTATATTAAATAACGCATAAAAAACTTTGTTACTCTTGAGCAGATCGGAGGTATGAAGTTAGTTATGACTCCAGTGCCTCGCAAAACACGTAAAGCCGTCGGTCCTGCACCTGAACTATTTCCGATCGTGTAATACCGTTCCATCGGATTATGAGAATGTTAGAATGCGTAGTGCTTGCATACACAATTGTGATCTTTAATATGTCAGTTGACCTGTCTGTCAGCGGGATTAACCAGCCGAAATGAAATGGTCATCACCTATTACGATTATTCTGTAAATAAATATTCTATATCCCACGGTCCCTTTATATACTTATGTCTAATAATAATTGATGACTATCCTACCCATATATTTCTTCCTCTGTTCTTCTCTACATTCCAAATTGTCGAAGGACTGTTAGAGGAGTTTATGTGTGATTGATTAATTTTAAAATTATGATTCCTCGATGACCTTGCCCAGCAGTGGGAGGTGTACGGGCGGTTATTTGATATAATTATAAAAGCACTAACACTTTTATAATAAAGTACGATATGAAAATTGCACATCGTGACTGCAAGGCGGCTGATTATAAAATTCAATGTCAATCTTTTGCAACATCTTTACTTGGTGGTAGAGCTTTGTGCAAGCTCGTCTGGGTAGGTACCACCCACTCATCAGATATTCTACCGCAAAACAGCAGTACTTTGTATTGTTGTGTTCCGGTTTGAAGGGTGAGTGAGCCAGTGTAATTACAGGCACAAGGGACATAACATCTTAGTTCCCAAGGTTGGCGGCGCATTGGCAATGTAAGTGATGGTTAACATTTCTTACAATGCCATTGTCTATGGGCGTTGGTGACCACTTACCATCAGGTGGCCCATATGCTCGTCCGCCAACCTATACAATAAAAAAAAAAAAAAAAAATCTTTCATTAGCCGCCATCCTGTTTCAAGTGCACGTGCTATAACCATTATGTCTGTGTGTCGTATGTAAGTCTATATTATTCAGAGATTAAATGATGACGTCATCGTTTTGCGTTTGTGTTAGTTGTGTTCTAAATAATAGGTATGTATTCTAACTACCTAAGTAATATTATAAATTCGATATCGTTACGATTTCATGTCTTGACTACTCAACCGGTCCTCATTAAATTTTATACATATGCTTTCAGAGGTACAGCAAAGGAGATAGGGTACCTAACTAGTCTATATGAGGACATTGTATCGCGATACTAATAAAATAATAAATACATTACAAACGAAGGAAAGGTATCACAGGAAACGATGTCACTACTCCCCTAATGTTAAACATCTCTCGGGCTTATTGTTATAAAACTTATATGTATTCTGAAAATTATATGTTTTTTAAATAGGATATAAATTAAAGATGCTTAAATAATAATATGAAGAATGTTTTAATATAAATTAAGTAAAATGCTATTAATTATTTCGAATTATCTTGAGTCATTAAATCAACTTGCTGACGGATTTTGTCGTCTGTGATGATAACTTCCTGATCGATTTCATGCAAAGCGGTCATTCTCAAAAGAGAGTTGCTAACTGCGCAAGGTATACAGTAGAGCACTTTTTGACACATGTGTACGTAAAAATAGGTGCACTTTCATAATTCGATGGGCAGTAAATCTGACACGATCGTGTTTTCGCTGCACGCGAGGATTTTTATTTTTAGTATCTTTAATAGTCCCAATACATTTTTGAAACCAGACCTCTGGATCTTCTGCTTGTTTCAGTAAGTTAAAACACCAACGAGTCACTTGATATCCGCTTCATGGTGATGCAGTTCCCGTAGCTATTACCCAAAGAATTCTTCGATAAGTAAACAGCACAATTATTAACGTCAGTGAAATTGGAACAGTAGATGATAATCTAATTAATGCTTAGGGTCTTTTAGAATCCATAGGTGATACTCGGTGGTACAAACATAAAAAATATTGTTCGTACGTCATGGCCATAATCAAACAGAGGGATGTTCGAAGTAAATATAAAAGATATATATTTTCTCCCGTCGGCTATTTGTACTGGACCTTACATGTACAAAAAGATAGAGACACGGTGTTGGCACACGGACGTACTTACGGCTAGCGACGAGCGTAGATATATATAGGTACTAATTTCTCATTTAAATAGCGAAGCCAAAATTAAAGTCACGCAATTCATTTTAATAAAAGAAAACTATGAAAACAAAATTATTATAGAACTGCAGAAAGTAAAAATATTATTCCAAATACAAAATTCTATTTCAAAAATTGGCCGCAGCATACGCTCGTTACGAGACGTTTATGAATGTCTTATAAAAATAAAAGTGAGACGCGACCACCTCGGACCCCGGAAAAAATTATCATCAACATAAATATTATACCTGAATATACACTTACAGACGAATTGAGAACATCCTCATTTAATGTCGGTTAAAAATGGCCTGAACTTTGACATTCCACGATTGAACTTCTTGAGCTTAGATTTGCATTTTATTAGAGAGAAAAGTTGCTGTTTGTAAGGAATTAACAGCTAAGGCTAATTATATACAACTAAAGCCTGATTACTATATTCTGACTCCGTGGTAGGACTGGTAGATACAATTTATCACATATTCCACCGCCAAAACCATTCGTTTTGCACACGGCTAGTCGAATAGTCTAATTGACGGTCACAATTGTTTTTGAAACGTTTAAAAGTGTGTGAAACTGCGAAGCGTACTTACGTATACAATGGTATAATCTGCATCTTCTAATATAACTTTAATGTGTATCGGCTTAGTAGTTTTTTGTTAGGAATTACAAAATAAAAAAAGTCTCCTCGTTTATTAGTAGGTATAGATCTTGCTTTCCATTGTATAATTATACACACAACACAGTTTTTTTGTTGAAACGTTGTTGCACTTTTACATGAGCCGTTGTAGGCTAGTCACTAATAATTACAAATTAAATTACCTTGCTTCCATTAACGGCGTGGTGGGCGGGTTGTAACGAATTCGAGTTTTTGTAGGTTAAAGCGAATTGGGGCATGACATTCGATGTTTTTTGACTTTTTTTGTAACGAATGAAAATATGTAATTACTTCATTATATTCATTGTATATTAAAATTAAAAATGTATGCAAAATCACCTATTATTTCGTTAGAGAGGAAAACTTTCGTTGTAGCGTAGGTACATTTGAAATGTATTTTTTGTTACCATCCCGTTATTTTTAACGTTTTCATAGCGGCCAAATAAAGAACAAATATTCAGCTGTTGTTTAAAAATGTTTGCCTGGAATTGTGCAAGGATATTTGTATGAATGTGCGGCACTGACCTAATATAAGCTTACACAATCGAACTTCACATATCTATCTCGCTGTTAACGCCTACGAAATCGTAGACGTGCTACGAGATGTGTGGCGAGAGTAAATTAAATCTTCACTGGTTCTAAGGTAGACTAGGAGCGTGGTTCGTATACAACATGATCACAACATATATAGGCTTAGTAATGATAACTATTATAGTTATGTCATAGGATTTTAATTTGCTAAATGAAAATCTACAAGTTAGTAAGTTGATAGCTTATAAGACAGCGGATTATAAGATCCCTGTTACCAATAACACTTATTTGTATTTTTTTTCTAATTATGAAGAGACAAAATTAGTGTTTTTCTAAAATGAATTTCTGTTGCTTGTCAATAAGTTATTATTTTGTTTCACATTCTGATAAATCGAACACGGGTATGTTTAAGAGAAATATGTTGGTATACATATCCTTTGAATTATGATATATTCTTCACGACATATATTCTTTTACATCTGTGTTTGAATTATAAATAAATTTAGCCTTTTTAATCTTTTTTATATTAATTATTATTTAACGTTTAATTATTTTATCCCTGTTTTTTTTTTGTACAATTGTATTAACTGTATGTCTGCAATGTTTGTTAGTTCTGAAAATAGTTTTCTTATTTTTAATGATATAGTTATATAATTTTTACTGAAATATAAATAGTGGTCCGTGGTTGGTAGAGACTTGCCTTTCGCGCCGCGGTCCTGGGTTCGATTCCCACCCAGGACAGACATTTGTGTGCATGCACATGTCTGTTTGTCCTGAGTCTGGGTGTAATTATCTATATCAGTATGTATTTACAAAACAAAAGTAGTATATGTAGTATATTAGTGGTCTGGTGTCCACAGTACAAGCTCTGCTTCGTTTGGGATCAGATGGCCCTGTGTGAATAATGCCCCAGGATATTTATTTATTTATTGGATGGTCCCTTATATTTGAAAATGTAAGAAAAATATTTATCAATCTCTTAAGGATTTATTTATAAAAGTTGTTTAGTGGGTTATTATTTAAAAACTGTTTTCTCTTTCATTCATCACTAATTTGACATACGTAAGAAGAACACAATATTTCTTAAGGAATCCTTCTAAACAATTGTTTTAAATTGACGTGTTGTTAAATTTATTATTGAGAAATATTAGTAATTGCCGTAAAACATTTTGTAACTTCTATGAGGCTAAAGTTTTATTTCTAAATCTTATAAGCCCTTTTGGCTCTGGTTTTGTGCTGAGAAGTTATTTTACGTCAACAGTTCTGTCAATTTGCCGTTATGTCCGAAACGAAAGTACAAATTATGGACAATATGGCACAATTCTCCTTAACAATTGTTATTGATTTAGCGTCGCCAACTTATTGTTAGCGTAACTTCACAATAGGACCGAACAAAGAACTCGTTTGGATTCGAGATGTTTATTCATCTAGATTTTTCACTGACAAGAACGATTTTTGATCTAATCTTTACTTAATATTATTTTATGTATGTATGTTTCATCTTCTAAATTTATTTATTATTTATTTAAATTAAAGAAGTAAAGCAACAACCAACTCAGGCCTCATTTCCTTTTTGGTTTGGAGCCTATTCCACAACGCTGTTTCAATACGGGGTTGATGAATGCACGTGTGTCATTTTGACACAAGCCGGTATCATGACCTGGTTTCCTTCACCGCCGTAAATGAAATGTATGAAAAAGACGTCATAAGCATATGAACATTCAGTGGTGCTTACAAGAAATTGAACCCGCAAGTTTCGGTTAAGATTCGCGTGTTCTAAACACTGGGCCATAAAATAAACACATTTTATTATCGAAACCTTTTTTACTCTCGTCTTCACTGGTGCTGTCCTTTCATCAATTATTCTACTATGTATTTCTTTGTGCTAGTTGAGTTGAGTGAGACGGTGTAATCAAGTCTAAGTTATAACAAGATATATACGTTAGTTGACACTATAATAATCTGACTGGTTAAGGAATATTATCGTCACATCGAAGTGGCTCCAACTAGTTAGCATCACCTTATTATACTATGTGAAAAGTAGTTATTATCTATGCTCGTATGCTTATTTGACTTGCTTTGATAAAAAGTTTTTATTAAAGCAGAGTGAACACGTGCTTAATGCAGTGCACTTAATTAAAAAAGCTTCGGATTTAAAGCGACAGTAAAGTACCTGATTGTCTAATTAGTGTGTCTAACGGTCTATGTGTTTACACTCGTCTGAATTCAGACTTTTTCAGTTAGTAAATTGAATTTAGTCAAGCACGTAAAGCCGTTAGTCCTGCGCTTGAACTCTTTCCGGTCATATCGGAGATTCTGTACCATATGATTATGAGAGTGCACTTGTGTTTATGCACACACTTGTGCTGTTAGCTAGTCTCGTATGAGAATGTTTATGACATGATAACGTCTTATAAATCGATGAACGCCGGCTGCACGCACGAAAAAGAATGACTCATTGTAACGTTCCGCCTGAGCCGAGCGCGCAAGCAAGAGTGCGAAACAAGCGATAGAGAGGCACGATCGGCCTAAGCGTTCGGCGTGACGTATCTATCTCTCTTCCACTCCATCAGCCGATGCCTCCGGGTATTAATCAATGTTTTCTTATGACGTTATCACCTAAAATTATCGTCCGTAAACCGACTTTACAGACAACCATTTTTCTTTATAAAATTAAAAGTCGTACTGGAAAATAAGCTAGATGATATCACCACTGTCCATAAATATTGGCGTTATAAAAAAAAAAAACCGTTTCTCACATCACTGTGGTCAAGAGAACATAATCATTGTAACTATAATAAGTTTAGACATATAAGATTTATAAAGATTACTCCAGTACACGCTATATAATGATTGATTACAGAAAGAGTATGAGGTGTAAACGTTAATCATTAAATTACATGATCGAATTTGATAAGAAAAAGACCCATTAATATCAGTTTTTATGTCTTAAAAACCGGTATCTAATTAATACGTACTTCCGGGTCTTAATTATACAAAATGTTTGACTGTAAAAGCAATTGTTATCACATTTGAGTCGAGAAAATTGAGTTATTTAATAAGACGATTATTTCAACGTTTTAAAACTTTTTTTTCGGAGCAACAAAGTATTTTAATCATTTGATTATATTTCATGAAGAAAGTTCGGTTGGAGAAAGACGATTTATATAGAATCTTGAAGGCTATTTTTAGAACAGATATGAAAAGTTTTCATCCCGCGAGATGTATGAATAAAGAGCCGGGAAAGTTGATTTGGAAACCCGAGCTATTCAATATTTTAAGGAATTACGTCAGAAAAATTATCCTTCAATATTTTTTCTTTACTTGATAACTGTTTTTGAATAATATTGAATTTATTAAATGTATTAGTATTAAAGGCGTTAAATTAAGAACGTATTTAAATATACAGCCTTGGCCAAAAGTATGGAGCACCCTATAAATGTTGCACGTGCATCATAAATACCGCATAAAACAAAGCCTTTTGTTTATACATTACCTGGGCGACATCTTCAAACGTCTTATGAACAATAGTTTTACTTGGTAGCTTGTAATAAAACCCCTATTGTTGTGTAATTTGCGATTTTACGTTTTTTGGAATAATCACTTTGGAATAATCACTTCGCTAATCACTTTCGTTGTGTACACACGCTATGACTTAGTGCTCTCTTGCTGTTATTTTGTGTTAACATTATTTAATATTATTCCAAAATGCCTAAAAAGAATGAACTTACTCTGGAACAACGAGTGCAAATTCAAGTTTTGCATGAGCAAGGCAAATCACAAGTTCAAATATCTAAAACCGTGAAATGCTCGCGTCGAGCTGTGCAATTAGCTATTGAACGATTCGTCGCTACCGGCTCACACCTTAGTAGGCCCAAATCAGGCCGCAAACGCATCACCACTGACCGAGAAGACCGAAAGTTAGTAAGGGAATCTTTAAAAAATAGAAAAAAAACTTCTTCTGAGCTTGCTGCTGAACTATCAACGGAAGTTAATAAAACAATATCAGCCAGAACAACTCGCAGAAGGCTTCAGGAAGCTGGCCTTAAAGGCTGCAAAGCCAGGAAGAAGCCATGGCTCTCGGACAATAACAAAAGAGCCCGCTACGCCTGGACCCTAAAATATCAATATTTTACGAAAGAAGACTGGTCAAATATCATATGGTCCGACGAATCAAACTTTGAGGTAAGTCAGATAATATTGTATACAATATAGATAAAACAAAATAAATTAAAATATTAATTAACCGATTCTAAGTTTCCTAATTTCTTAACTATCTTGTTTACGATTAATTTCAGGTATTTGGTACCCCTGGTATCACCTACGTGCGTCGTCGCGTGGGCGAAGAATTCAACCCCCAATGCGTGGTACCGACTGTAAAACACGGTGGAGGTAGCGTAATGGTCTGGGGCTGCATGACTGATTCTGGAGTTGGTGAAATGTTCGTGTGCGAGGGTCGGATGGACTCTACAAAGTACATCAATGTACTGGAATCAGCATTGGTACCCTCGTTTTCTACACTTTTTGGAGACACCAACATGGATGGAGTTAGATTCCAACAAGACAACGCGCCTTGTCACAAGTCAGCCCGCACAATGACTTGGTTTCGGGAAAATAATATAGAGCTTCTAGAGTGGCCTGCACAATCACCGGATCTGAACCCCATTGAGCATTTATGGGGTATACTGAAGCGTAAGGTCCGGCGCCATACAATAACCACCAAAGAAGACTTGAAAAGGCGCTTACGTGAAGAGTGGAACAATATAAGCACCGAAGACTGTAAAAAACTAGTTACGTCGCTACCTGCAAGAATTTCTGCTGTGATTAAGGCCAGGGGTGGGCCAACTAAATACTAATTTTTTGTAATAATAAACACCATATTAAACTTATAAAATTGTTTCATTTACTTCCGAATGAGCCTTCATAATAAAATTGAAATATATTGGGGGTGCTCCATACTTTTGGCCAAGGCTGTATATTAGTTGTTCAACTATATAACCTTCTCAATTTAAAAAGAACCCACGTTTCGAACATTATAAAGGTACCAAAGGCTGAATTTTAACTGGTCACCTACGACCCGGCCTTGACATCCAAAATAGGTGTGCGTGCTTACCGTAATAGGATTTCTATCTAAAACTAAATAAGCACGGCATTTGCATAATAACATGTATCAAAATAACCCAAATCTCCTATTTGCCGGTTCTTAATAAGATTGCATATTAACTTTTTTTTATCTACGCGTAAAATCAATCATAATCTGTCCAGATACCGTAAATGTCATCCGTGATGGCGCCAAATCGTCTGTCAAATGTCGCCTGTATTACCATAGACAAGTTGTTTGTTTTTTGAAAAACTATTAACCTTATTTCCTTGAAAAACGAAGAAAGCGTCTTTTCCAAAAACTAGTTTCGGCTTTGTTTGCTCGAGAAAGAACTCAGCTGACATTATTCTATCACGTGAAGTTCACTATGCCTGGGGCGGGTCGCGTCTTCATTTATACTCTATATATAGCGTCAGGTGGCCATTAAACCAGACTTCAATGGAAATAAGATGCCATTCAACTGGTCTGACCTTATTTTTTTGCACTTTGAAATAAAAGAAGTACAGTTTCTAAACACTTATGCTGTCACCAAGACGATCTCTAGCCGTTACATACTTTAAAATTGAAATTCAAGTAATAGTTAAACGCGGGACACGAATTCATCTTGTTAAGCGTTATTAACTTAAGTTTATAGCGTGCCACCTACCGTTGCGAAATTAACAAAATAAAATCTTTTAATTCACATCATTGTATATCACTTATATATTGTTTTTAATAAATTTTTATTTATCTGTATAACTGAGAAAGCTACTTAAGCAATATATGTAAACTTATATCACAGCGTATCTAGCTGCGCTTTGCAGTTTCATACACTGTAAATTTAGAATATTGACGTGAGAAGCGTGAATTTCTTGTTCTTATATTATATTATATACAAGAAAGTGTTTATAAGCAGTAACACGTATCTAATAGAAGACATGTATGCGAGTAGCTTAAGAAAAATATAAGTTAGTCACATGTATATTCTATAACATACGAACGAAACTACAGACTAGCACTGACTTTCAAACATGAATTTAGTCGTAGCTGTAAACCGATTTTGCATTTTATAACAACGAAAGACAAACGCACGGTACAACGTGGACATTATAAAGCAAAAATTCATAAAGCGTATTTATTTTCGCGGCAAAAATAACCTCGTTCTGTCCTCGTAAAACGAAGAGAAGAAAGATATTACAAGTGTGCTCGAACGTGTTAGTTTTGTACGTAAAAATATGTCGGCCATATTGTTGCCAAATGCATCGCTATGGACGATTTAATTTCACATAACATTTAATTTGAGGTGTGAGGAGGGGTGTACAATGGCTTTGTGAAAATATGTCTAATTTTAGGCGTTATACCAAAAACGATTAAATTCGTTTTTAGATTTTTGGCATTTAATATAAACGCCTATGATAATAATAATATGTCAGTAGATACTAAGTGAGTTCCAAGTTATACTTCGAACTCACTTAGTATCTTACTCGTGAAATGTGGAACCGACGCTATTTTTATGCATATTAAATATTATAATTATAATAATCAATGTCGTCGTATATCACATTCGGAAATTTCACAATCGTGTTGTGACCTGAACTTCGAGTTTATTTTCACGGATTAGCACTTAAAGTTCTAACAGCAGTCGATTTCGTTCATATTTTCAGATTTGTATGTTGTTTTCGGGTATTTGTTCAATAAGTTTATTACGTAAACAAATGAAGAACGATCACAAAAATTACCACTTTTAACTATACACACCGTAAAAATGCAGATAAAAACATAAATTTATTTATGAGCAGATAAGCATAGACACCGATTTCTACTAATTTCTACATTCATATACCAAACTCTTTCTCAAAACAGTAGCAGTAAGAGCCTGTGAATGACCCACTGCTGAGTTAAGACCTCTTCTCCTATTTTGAGAAGAAGGTTTGGAGCTTATTCCACCACGCTGCTCCAATACGGGTTGGTGGAATACACATGTGACAGAATTTCAGTGAAATATGACACATGCAGGTTTCCTCACGATGTTTTCCTTCACCGTCAAGCACGAGATGAATTATAATCACAAATTAAGTACATTAAATTCAGTGGTGCTTGCTCGGGTTTGAACCCACGATCATCGGTTAAGATTGACGCGTTCTTACCACTGGGCCATCTCGACTCTCTCATAAATTTTCAAATATATTTTCTTACTTAAATATTCGCTTTATAAAGAACTGCTATGGAAAATCGTTTAAATAATAAATGATTATAAATTAAGTGAATATCTATTCTATAAAAAATGGATTATCCCTTTTAAACTACACCGACGGAAAATAACGCACAGCTTAAATCGATGGGATCATGATACTGTAAAGGATTAATAATAATGAAGCTGTTGAAAAGAAACCCCTCAAGTTCCCGTCGGTCGAACACGTCTTATGTGTCAATAAATAGCGTGTAATGTATCAATAACATTAATCAATTTAGCGTATGAGTAATTTATCGTTATTATTAATTTAAATATAATATTATTAGGAATAAAGAAGCAACTATCACATTCGAATTACAGCTTTCTGATTAAAAGTGGTCACTATATTTATTTTATATATTAAGCCTTTGTTAATAAAAGAACAAGTAGTACATATAATATGCAGCTTCTACTTAATTGTAAGAAATTTAAAATATGTCTTTAATGGTTAATGTTCCACTAACCACGGAATCTAAGATGCTATGTCCGTTTTACCGAGAAGGAAACGAGCTTGATCTTCAAACGTCCGAACAAATCTTCATAATTTATAGCTAAGAAATATTTCGAACAAATCATATTTCAAACAGGAAAAAACGTAGCAAAATCGGTCCATTCTTTTAGGAGTTACTATGTGACAGACAGACACACAGATACAATGTTAAACTTATAACAACTCTTCTTACGTCGGTGGTTAAAAAGACAGTTCATTAATTTATCTTCTTAGTACTTAAAATATTAACACTAATACTAATGGTATTTATTATAAACGTTGCTGTTATTTAGTTAAACACTGAGTTCTCTCTTTCTGTCACTATAAATTTGACATTCGAAAGAGAAAGACACAGCATTGTTTTACAAATCATCTTTATACAACGTTTACAAGTAATGCCGTAAATTATATGAAAACCAATGAACTTGATTCTAAGTAACAAAAATCAATGATTTGATTGGCTTAAAACCCTAATATTGTAAATGCGAATGTGAGTTTGTTTGCTTGTGACACCTTTAGGCCTGAACCACTTAGCCGATTTTAAAAATTCTTTCACCAATGGAAATCTACATTATCAGCGAGTAACATAAGCTATATTTTGTCCCCGTGTTCCCACGGGAACCACGCGGGAACTACGCGGGTGAAACCCCGGGCAAAACGCTAGTATATAATAATTTAAGCGTATAGTGCTCGCTTTATATTTTATACCAATACTTTTGCGATACCTTTGTAGGTAAATATCAACCTTTGCTTGAATCATTAGCGAAACATTTCTTTGTCATAAAATACAAATGAAATATTCTTAGACGTTTTACGTCTTACGTAATTTCATCACTGGATCCATTAATTTGACTTCAAATAAAAAAGCGTGTTAACAGCGAAAGTAAACAATGAAGTTTTTTGGCCTTTTAAAGAAACGGTCTCGACATTAAAAGCCCTATTGTGGTAAAACGGTAACGCGGTGCGCACGTAATGATCCGATCACTGCTTGAAACGCAATATCCGCAGACGAGTTACCCAGTCTCTTAATTTTTTTTTCGTTTACGGACCTAAAATAGTACCTTTTGAATATTTTTAATTAAACCTCTTTTGTGTTCTATTAAAAATATACAATTGTATATTCTATTTTTTGTTCTTTTTTCAAATAATCATATCTATGAAAAGATTTGTATTCTGTTACTCTTTTTTTATGGCCCACGCTTACTTTTTGATAAATCCATTCAAATTAGAGACGCAGGATGTTTGCTGATTTATTAAATTTATAGATGTTACTAAAATCCAATTTTTAATTACATTAACAATTTCGTCGACGAGTCGTAATACTAATTTAACGAGTCGTCGGATTGAAGGGCAAATTAAGAAAAAGTTCAAGTTGTATATTTGTTAACATATATGTATTGGAAGTCAAATAGAAGTAAGCGTTTTAGTTTCAGGGAATATATATTGCTGTGATTGCCAAGAATGGTTCTTGAGAGGGTTAAACCTAAACAGTTCCACCCTTGCGTTTTATCTTATCTAATCTGGTCCCACCTGGTGTTACGTGCTGTTCAATGCAAATGCATACATACGTCACAGTAACACGAGGGTCTATACAAACATTGAACCCTAAAACTAAAACGCAAGCAAAAGTACCATTCACAACTCTCGGTTTGAAATGATTACAAAGTTATATAAGCATCCTATTGCTTTAATCTCCTGATTAGAAAAGTCATGATTACATTAACGGGTGCCAAGCGTGCGGTCTCGGGTACCGTCGGGAAAAGTAGAGAGCGTTTTTTTTTTTTAAATGTCGCTTAGTCGTCTCTTTTATTATTTATCTGTTGGTTTCCTATTCGCTTAACTACGATTATTAAGATTTATCGAAGATTAAATTGATAGTGTAGTAGCTTATAAGGCAGATCTCGATGTGATTAAACTCCGGAATGGGACATTAAAAAGCTGGTTGGCTAAAGTCTTGAATTTGACAGTGTTTACAGTGTGTCGGAAAGCAAGTAAGCCGTTGCTATTTCGCCTGAACTCTTTCCGGTCGTCTGATGTTGCTATGAGAGGGATCTTGTATTTGCGCACACGCATTTGTACTGTGATATTCAAATGCCGTTACTAATCGAAGACCCGAGCTCATTCGGCCAGCGTAAATGAGTTTTTATAAGCTTATTTTGTTATTTAGCAGCGTGAAATACCTATTATTTTATGTATAACATCGATTGGCGTGTTGGGTGTAAGACCGACTCGTATGTCATGACGACAAAGGCTCGCGAGAGTAAAGGACTCCTAGTGGTAAGTGACCGTCTTCGCCCATAAATACTGGGACTGTCTATGTGCCACTGACCACAGAATATAAGAGTTTTATTTGTTGTGTCACAAAAATATATACAGCATGTGTCACGTTCCATCCTGTCGAATCACTTCAAAAGTAATTGATTAGGTATAATGAATATTTAAATGAGTATAATTGTATTTCCTAAGATAATATTGTTATACACTTTTCTTCAACGTAATCGAGTTTTTCGTTTGAGTATACATGATTTTGATTAATATTAAAATGTTAAAATGAAATGAATACGTAATGTTTATATAAACAAACAATGTATAAGGAAGTCTTTTAAAATACTGAAAAAACACATAGTTCGACGAACAAATAAATATACGGTGACATTTGAGCGAATGGCGGATTCACGACAGACTGACGTGACAATATCTTTACGAACTCGCAATTTAATGCTTGAAAAAGTTTTATTATAACATGTTTAAACTTTTTTGTGAACCGTACAAATTGTATATTTTTTTCTAAAAATAGTTCTTTATCACATCAGTCACGTTGCAATAAAGCTAATGCATTAGGTCTAAAATCGCGTGAGAATTGATCCTATTAAGCGTAAAGAACTTTTGATAAGCTAGATTTTCCGTTACCATTGAACTATATGGTATTAGCAATAGCTTACTGCCTTTGTTTTGCATCGCTGTTCGTATAAAATTACTTTTTAATAATCATAATTTTACGCTTTAAGGCATAGAATACTAACGCTTAGAGGGATAGTGTCATACATAATTTCGCTCAAAATTGAAGCAACTTTAGAAGTAATGTGTGCGTAAGTGTCACGTAATTACATTGACCGACACGCACACATACGACCGAATTATGTTGCAAGTGAATAGACATTTCCCCATACAAAGCGAGGAAATTGAATCTGTTTGTTTGTAAAAGTATTATAATTATATATTTTAATATTATTTATTTAATTTTTGCTTTTAATATTATAATGATCTCTTTTTTTATTTAATAATATTATTTAGTGTTGCTTTTGTTTTATGTATAATCCTAAAGAAAATATTTGATTTTAACAGTATTAATGTTTTATATGTAATTTAAGAAACTTAAAATAATTATTAGATTCTTATTATTTAAGATATTAAGCAATCGTGGTAAATATTTTTTCCATTGTTGACAACATTTTTATTGTTATGACGTCTTTTGTTTACAAATTATTGTTATGTTTTGATGAATGTTTTTATCTAAAATTATAAGTTGCCAAATAGTATTTCGGCGTGAAATGTGTTTTTCTTATCGTTATTTTTTTATGAATTGAGTTGTGATACTCTTTTAATACACAGTAAGTATTTTTTTTAATAAATTGTGCGGACTGTTTCTGTGACACTTTATCGTGACGGCTGACGTGACGTGCAACGTATTCCACCAATTTAGGAGGAATTGAAATGGCTTCAATCCGCTTGGGCCTACACACCTTCTAAGCGTTATGCACGTAAGCATTTACGGAGAACATTAATTTGTTTACGTAGTATTAGGCTTTTTAATCAGTTCTATTAGTAAAGTAACAGTCTGTGAATATTTCACTGCTTCAAGGTTTCCTCTCCGTTTGAGTAGAAGGTGTGGAACTTATTTCACCAGGATGCACTGCAGGTGAAGGGTACAAGTGTGACAGTTGTAGGATGCAGTGATACAGATTTCCTCATGATATTCTTTCTTTACCGCTCATATGAATTATAAACAGAAGTCAGCATCATCATGTCAGCCAAAAGACGTCCACTGTTGGAGAAAGGCCTCTCCCAAGGATTTTCATTTTATCCGGTCTTGCACTGCCCGCATCCAACGGCTTCCCGCGACTCTAATTATATAGACTGGTTATATAACACAAGTATAGCACATGATACTTCAGTGGCGATTTCCTGAGTTTGAACTGTCTATTATCGGTTAACAATCGGTCAACTTTGACACATGCAGGTTTCCTCACGATGTTTTCCTTAACCGTCAAGCACGAGATGAATTATAATCACAAATTAAGAACATGAAATTCAGTGGCGCTTACTCAGTTTTGAACCCACGATCACCGGTTAAGATTAACGCGTATTATATATGAAAGGAGTTTTAACACAAACGTCTGCTCTCATCGCTAACCCTATATATTACACTTAATTCCAGCTGAAGCGATAAATAAGGCCTAAAAAGAAAATAAATTTAAAAATAGCTTAGCTTTGAATACAATTTAGTGTGCTATTCGATTTTATTAGTGTAACCTGAAACACCCTTTTCACGTTAAACTAAACAATAGATTTTAACTTCAAACCTATCTCTATTCGATATTTAAATTAAAAAAAATAGTGACACAATTTTATTTTTTATCTGGCACTATAGATTAAAAATATTTACGCCAGTATTTTTTTTATAAATATAATAAAACTTTATCAGGGAATGTAAATCTGTGCACAGAAACTTATTTGTATATGTATATTTTTTTATTAATATTGGAGAAATTATTTACATAAACAAAGAGGAAGCAACTTAACTATATTTTAATGCATTAGTAAAAAGAACAAAATGTAGGTCTAGTATTCTATATGATTTGCTATTAGCTATGCTATAATATGCTTTTGATTAACCCTTACTTGCCACCTTGGGGTACAAAACTACCACAGGCCTATCGAGGAAAATAGTAATTTTTCCACTTTTGTTGGCTTTAGCATTTTTTTTTGTGTATTTAAATTTTATTTTTGGCTATATAAAGTAAATAATCTTTAAAAAAAAGCTTTCTATATATTCTACAACAATTTTCAAGTCGAAATATTCAGTAGTTTATTTTTTATAACAATTTTTATCACTGGAGGACAAATCTACCTCATGGTGGCAAGTCCGTAATTCTATAGGTGTGGCAGGTAAGGGTTAATATATATTTATATGTTATATCTTCGTTCACCCAAATAAACGTAGTGAACGAAGTCACGCCCATATACAATATATGAGTAGATTAACCCATTTTAATCTAGTTCTTGTGAAGTTGTTCTTACTAAATGGATTATGAAATACAATGTAAATAAGTGTGAATTCTTATTTTTTTGAAATAGGCGGACTGGCAAATGGTACATTATCTTATATGGACATTGGTGATGGAAAAATAATTAACCATTCCGTACATAGCAAATTCGCCACCAACCTTGGCAACCAAGTTCTGTCCAATGTTCTGTCCCATGTGCTTATAGTTACGTTGGCTTACTAAGTCACCACCTTACGAAACAGAATACAAAAATATTAAATATTGCTGTTTCGCGGTAGAATATCTGATAAGTGCGTGGTAGGTACCTACCCAGACGAGCTTGCCTACCGACAAGATAGATGTTACCAGTCATATTGTCAACTTCCTTTTATTTAGTCCTTTTGTCATAATGCGATCAGTAACTATAATAAAGAAATGCGGTCAGTATTTTATTAGTCGTTATTTAAAAAAAAAAACAATGTGTATTCACTTTATGAAATGATGTAGGTTCGTCGACTTACAAATGCATTCGCTAAAAGGAACTGTATAAAAAAGAACACCATAAAAATCTCGCTTTGTATTAGAATTAAAATTACCTATTTGTGACCGAATAAAGTTTTTATCATTCATTTATTGAACCAGGGGATAAATTCTACTATTCTGGAAGGGTTACGTTACTTACCTGATTAAATTCCAATCCAACTTTCTATATTTATTCGGATCGGAACTGAACCGGTACGATGTTAACATATATACAGTTGTGTTAAATCCCAATGTAATGGTTAACTTTAATGCTAATAGTCAAAAATTAAATTAAAAAAAGGAAAGTGACAATTTGTTAGTAGAATTGTTCACTATTGACGTTAAAATAAAGGTTGTAAATAGTATTAAATTTAAAAGCCGCGTTTAAATATGCAAACGTTTACAAGAAAACACTGTATTTATAGAAGAGTTAATGCCTTTGAAGGTAACTTTAGCGGAATAATGTTATCACCTTTGTCGTGTTATATATTTTTTTTAAATTTTAAATAATTGAATTGAATGGACAGTTTTTTATCCATTTTATTTATTGTGTTCGGATTTTAATCGCGATCACATTTTTATTATTATTTTAGCACTACGTTATAGATTTATATATTAAGCTGATTTTGTAATGCTTTTTTTAGAAAATCGGTGAAAAAATTATTACAGATGTTTACGTTTTTAGGTTTGTAGTTCTTTAAAGTAAATAAGATCATACAATAAGAAGACGTGGTTTAAAAAAAAAAAAAAACAACTTTTGATTTAACAATGCCCTGAATTGTCAACAAAAAATGTAAACTAACATCGCGAATCGTGTTTCCGATTTAGACGGTTACTTTGATATATTCCATTATGTGCGTTGCTCTGTGTACTCCAACTTTCTTGTGTGTGAAAACGATTGTTACAACTTAAAGAAAATTCCAATAATTTCAGTGGAAATGCACCGTAACATTCGTCATCGTTATATCAAATTTTAAAAAGAGTTTATCTATGATGCTGCAAAATGCAGGACAATATATTATAACTTCGTGATATTCTATCGAATGGTCTTTGCATTTTTACAGCCAATTTCGCATACGACGCCGAGAACAAAACTGCTTTATCACCATCCTCAGATAACTTACGATTCAGGAACTTTCATCTTAATAAAAATGTAATTATTGTGTATGTATCAAATTGTATTAGTATTCGTTTTTTTCGGTGAATTATAAGTACATTTGCATGGAGTTTGTTGATCGTGTTTTGGTAATCTTTACATCATAACCATAGGATCGTAGGATGAAATGTTCCATCCTGGTGATTACAATTGGAACCTTTGGTTGCTACATGACGTGTGTCAATATTACAATGTTATGTTTATGACTAAAATGGTCAGAAACAAAACCCCTTCAAAATGATGTAAGTGATGAGTTTTTTCTTTAAAAACATTTATTTCCCGTACAAGTTATTTAAATTATTCGATACGGATTGTTCGCTATCTATTGTCCATTGCAGGTTCTATGCCAGAAACCTTCAAGAAAGTGCTAATTATAATAAAACGACATTCTTGGAGTGTTGACAAGAAATGACTATTATTAATATAAATTATAAGAAACCATTGGTACCAATTGTTCATAAGCAATGTTTTTTTAAATATATTACGAGCTCCTCGCGGTTTTACCAGCGTTCCATCCCTGAGGATGCCATAGTGTGCTAAATAACTATCTTAAGAATTGGGCTATCAGGCTTTGTCTAAATTCGCTGAAATATGACGACGAGTTTTAGAGATGCCAGAAAAAATCTTACCGGCCGAGAGCTTTACAGGCGTGTTCCGAGTCTATGTGTTATATGTATTACAATATGAACGTTTTATACTGACCCTTATACTACCGTTCTTTATATATAAATTGTTATTATTTATACATATTGACTACTTCTACTTACGGATTGAAAAGGGCAGGAATATAAGACATTACATCATAAATAGCTCTGACTAATACGAGAAATAGCTGTCACAACCATTGTGCTGCACGAATGAAAAATTAAAACCTTTTGTACATCGTAAATGCGAAAGTTCGTGTTTTGATGTTTGAAATCCCTTTAATAATTGAGTGTTTATGTATTTCGAGTGTGTTGATAACAATCGTTTCGGTTCGATTTTAATATAGTGAATAAGTTGATTGAATAATTTAATAAAGTGAATTAGAAAATCGGGATATTTATATTTAAATCAAAATAGAATGAATATTTTAAATTATGCATAGAATAACGTGTAACGGTTAAGACATATATATACTACGTAACTAATCATCTTCAAATTTTGCATATATGTTGTTAGAGTAGAGTAAAGGGCATAGGGTACCCAACACTTGCGTTCCCTAATATGCGGACGAAGCAACTTGCGGGGAACTAGTTTCTAATAAATGCAACGTTCCATTTCCAAATGTCCAGTAATGCAGTTTTAAACTCGAAGATATCCTATCAAAGTTCTTGCATTTTCGCACATTCGACAGCCCTCGCACGTGACGCTCCGAACAAAATTGTTTTATCAGCAACTTTAAAGTGATTTAAAGCAATTTAATATCAGAAGAAATATAGCCGCAGCCGATACCTGCTGTCCCATATTTGGCCGCCATAAATGATATATTGCTGTATTCCTTGGCCCCTCTCCCAACACGCGTCACGATAGATAACGTCAAGTTTGAAAACAAAACAATTCAACGTTTCATTTTAAGAAAATTATTCTGTTTATTTTATGTTACATATAAGTTTAAAAAAAAAACTAATAATAATATTGCCGGAGTATTTGTTTGTTGAATCTACAAAGAGGTTATATATAAATACATTGAGATTAATTATAATATAAATATTAATATTGAAAAGTCGTATTTTAGATTGTAGCCCTCGGGGCTCGTTTTCTTAACGTTGTTTCCAATCGTATGATGTTAAGGTAATTTAATAAAAGAAGTTCGGCAAAGGGAAAGAAAAATAACGCTGCGAATAATTTCTCAAAAGAAATTGTATTATATTAATACAATCATTTGTTATTTAATTAACTTCAAAACGTATGAGTATACAAATAAAAGCAATGCAATGAGTTTCTGACTATGTCTGCGTTATTATTATTTTTTTTTTATAAAAAAGGTACCCGATGATCGTCATCACCCATTGCCATTAGCGCTGTAAGCAATTTAATCATTCCTTACATCAAAGCGCAACCGACCTTGGTAATTAATAAATTATGTCCCTTGTGTATAGCTCACAACTCACTAACCCTTTAAACCGGATCATAACAATATATAAGCATTGCTATTTGGGTACCATCCATTCATCTTCAAACTTAATTAATATAATACAAGCAAATTCCGGTAGACGTTATCCTGCTTGTAGAAATATTTTATACCAAGTGTCACGACGCACGATTGAACGTAGAAGTATAACAAAGTGTAATATATACAAAAATTTCTTCATGAAAAAAATAAATTATATGGCAATTTTCATGATGATCGATCAAACTGAGTCGAAGTCTCAATGAAATGATGAAATGAATACGAACCTCCATTTGTTTATATAAGATTATTTTTAATTCAACTTATAAGATTCCCAAGTTTCCAAAGACAATCAAGGAATTATTCATATTCGAAATCAAAACGCATTTAAGAAGCCATAAATTTACATAAAACTATAATAATGTATATTATTTAAAAAAAAACAAACGTGCGCGTCTCGGGACGCTCGACAGAAGTGATAATATTTATTATTAATTATAATATATTAAATATAATTGAAATTAGTATTTGAGACTTGCTTAATTATTATGAGTACTCTCTGTATACGCTAGTTTTTTTTTTTTAATGTAAAAATGGGCAAACGCCCATAGACATCTGCAACATCTGAGCACTTGCAGGTGCGTATCTGGCCTTTGAGGAAAGAGTACGCTCTCTTCTTGAAGGTTTTTATGTGTTTTTATGTCATATCGGTTTGGAAAAGTCGCCGGCGTAAGCTGGTTCCACTGAGTGATTGTGCGAGGCAGGAAATGCCTTACGAAACGCGCTGTTGTGGATTTCCAGACATCGAGGTGGTGAGGATGGAATTTTGAGTTCTGGCGCGATGTCCGGTGGTGAAATTCAGCGGCCGGGACTAAACCAAACAACTCCTCAGAACACTCCCCGTGATATATGCGATAGAGGATGCAGAGTGACCCAACATCTCTACGCATATCCAAAGTATCAAGCCGGTCGGTAATAGCTTGATCGTCGACAATTCGAACTGCTCTACGTTGAATGCGGTCAAAAGGAAGAAGCTGGTACTGGGGAGCTCCCGCCCAGAGGTGAGAGCAGTACTCCATGTGGGGCCGAATTTGCGCCTTGTAAAGTTTTAGGCGATGGGCCGACGTGAAGTACTGTCTCGCCTTGTTGAGCACTCCAAGCTTTTTGGAAGCCAGTTTGGCTTTAACTTCCAATTGACCGCGGAATTGAAGAACGTTCGAAATCTCAACGCCAAGTATCCCGATACTTGAGTATTCTCGAAATGATATGAAAAAAGGAGACTTTTTAGCGGTTGTTGGCGTTAGGTTGGTAACACTAAGGTAAAGCAGTCCGCGTCGGTAATAGTGGCACCGTAACGCGTTACGTTACGAAGCGGTTTACCCTCCCATAAGAAGTTATCACTTCATAAATTATGTGTTTTTATTTATATCTGAAATACATACGAACATAGTACATTCGAAAATTAAAACACAAAGTTAGTGTTAAAGTTAAAATAAAAAAAACAAAAATCTTGTATAGTTTGTTGTCTACGCTTTTATTTTAAAGAAACTTTTCATTATTACCCCGTTTCATATGATATTGTAAGGGTACTATTCATTTTAAGTCTCGCATTAAAGAATAGACGCCATTTAAGGCTGAAAGATTTTCACAGTGTATTCAGAACGGCCTGTTTCGTGAACGTGAAAGGTCTAATGTAATAGAGTGTTTTTTTTTTAACGAGGAACTAACTTAGCTTCGGCTTGTAGCTCTATATTTTTGTAATAGTGGCGTTTTGTAGAGTTTTTAAATGTAATAAATGTATTCTAAAAAAATTAACTGAATGTACAATTTTTTAAAGTAACAGTAGCATCAGTCATAAATGCGGGCAAATGGGCCACCTGGTGATATGTGGTCACCAACGTCCATAGAAATTGCCGCTATAAAAAATATTAACTTATACATATTACCTATGCATTGGCGCTGTAATGGTTGGTGTATCTTGCGAATAAGATGTTATGTCTCTTGTGTCTGTAGTTACACTGGGATTCATTCACACTAACCTGAACACAAAAATACATACATACATTTATTGCTGTTTTGCGGTAGATTATACAATGAATAAGTAGTACCTACCCAGATGCGCTTGCATAGTCCTACCATCTCCAGAACACGGCAAAACAAAGGAATTGCTTTATAGCGGTTGACTAACTGTAGTGGGTGGTGGTAATGTGAATATAATTTATTGAAAAGTCTAATGATTTTGCATATATTTTCATATTCGTATTGCTTTAGAAGATACATATATGCAATTAGGATTTATCTATGTGTATTATATATAGGAGTTTTCGTCAATACGATCTAATATGTAATGGATGGTCCAAAAATACCGTGACATTAGTCCGTGATAAATGACGTGGCGGATACGAGAGAGGGCTTCGGAATGTAAAAAATGATCATAACATTTTCGTTAGCTGTAAATCATGAGGTTCCATTATTATATAGACATCTCGCGTTCTGGATATGTAATTGTAGACGTGTATTGTTATTATCAACTACTAGCGTTTTGCCCGCGGTTTCATCCGCGTATTTCCCGTTTCGTGAGAGTACTGGGACAAAATGTAGCCTATGCTGCTCGCTGATAATATAGATTTCCATTGGTGAAAGAACTTTTACAATCGGATCAGTGGTTTAGGCGTGAAAGCGTAACAAACAAACAAACTCACATACGCATTTATAATATAATTAGGATTATTATTCTAAATTTATACGGTTAATTATTTCGTATGAATCTTTCCTATACCAGAATCTTTCTTATACCAGTCTTAATAAAAATACCGTCTATGCTTGCGAATCGTGGGATCTCAATAGAGCTATTCAGTGCTAGACACACTGAATACGAGTTTTTTTTACTTATTCGATAAAGTTTACGTTAACTGAGATTGAAATGTTTATGTGAGTAAAATAAATAAATGAACTCGCACTAGGCACATATTAAGAACAAATTTGAAACTCAACAAAGAACGTTATTTTGAAATGTCAGAAAGTGATATGCGACATTTATTGTATTTTTTTATTTTTGGTGTGTAGTAAGGCGGACTAGCATTTGGGCCACGTGATGGTAAGTGGTCACCAACGCCCATAGAAAATGGCATTGTAAGAAATGTTAACCATCGCTTATATTGGGAACTAAGATGTTATGTCCCTTGTCCCTGTAATTACACTGGCTCACTCACCCTTCAAACCGGAACACAACAATACAAAGTACTGTTGTTTTGCGGTAGAATATCTGATGAGTGGATGGTACCTACCCAGACGAGCTTGCACAAAGTTCGACCACCGAGTAAAATTATTATAATTGCAATTTAAGTATTATAATTGCAATTCAAAGGGGAAATGCTTCTAACATTCTTGCCACCATTCCACGCGGTCCTAATTTGCTCAGTAGCTATATTAAATTTTTTATTTGTATTGTATTTGTTAATGTATTTATTTATTTATTTTATAGCATAGTTAGGCGGACGAGCATATGGGCCACCTGATGGTTAGTAGTCACCAACGCCCATAGACATGGGTATTGTATGCGATGTTAACCATCGCCAATGGGCCGCCAACCTTGGGAACTAAGATGTTATGTCTCTTGTGCCTGTAATTACACTGGCTCACTCAGCCTTCAGCTTAATATAATTATTATGTTAAACAGAATTTATAATTAAAGCACTAAAAAAATATTATAATTATAACCTTCAAAGGACTCACGCATCAAATTAAAATAATAATAACTCTGTTTTCAATACTTTACGAGTGAGGTCCGAAGTGAGTTCTTACACAGGCATTGTTGATGTTATATGTCTGTAATTGCACTACAACTGCATTACAAAGTATTGATGTTTGATAATTGAATAATTAATGAATGGGTGATCCCCAGAAGGACGTACATAATGCCCTTTATCAGTAATATCTAGGAAACGCTTTTTACTCAGCAAATTCAAATGTCAACGCGGTAATTGAAATTATATACTATTTACTGTTTTGGTGATATAATATAATATGTATTTATACATAATGATGATAATGTATTCCTGACCGATTGGTAGCGACGATTATTCTCAAAAGAACAGCCATTCGCGCTGGATATTACAATATAAATATGTGTGCGCTAGCACAAGTGCACTCTCATAATGCGATGGAATAGATTAACCACACGACCTGTGATTTCCAGCGCAGGATCAAAGGCTGTGTGTCCTTTCCACGGCACTGTGGGCTGATGATCTTTGGATCAGTTTTAGAAGCTAACTGCTAGATCAACTAGGCAGGTCACTCATAAGGCCACATGTGTAATAGCTACACAAACATTGATAGCTTGTTCGTTTGCTGTAATGTAATACGAAGCTTTTATATTTAACCTACACGGCAATGATGGTCGGAAAAATTCGTGGTCGTCCACAGTGTCAATCAATCAAACAATTGTATCTGTACCGTATACGTCCCTGTAAATGTTCTCTATAACATTTACAGGGACGTATACGGTACAAATACAGATACATTGATTTTATAAAGATTGTGAACAACTGTATATCGATTTTGCTTTCGCTGTTATCTGATTATATAATCGTTTGTCCTGGCTGACTATCAACAGACAGTCAAGACTGATTCGTGGAAGTGAATGAATCGTGAATCCACTAAGAAAGGATTTCTGGAAATAACAAGTTTTGGGGGGTGTGAAATGGGACGGTAACTAATATTACTCGTACGAATTTGGGCAGCTAGTTATATATATGTTTAATATAGTTCAATACCGTATGGTCAATTCCAACGTGTATTCCTTGATTACGTTCATGGAAGCAGTCCAAGATAAAGTCCCCAGGCTTTTATAGGCATTTGTTTTTGTTAGTAGTTAACCGAGGCTCGTGCTTAAAACACATACGAGACACGTGCTACTCCGAAAGAGGTCAAATAGAATCATCTATTTACGTGTGTATACCTTATATGCCCACGGTTTTTACTTACGGTTATTCTCATTTTCATACGGTAGGTATTTTTCATATATCCACAAAAAAGTCTAGTAAAATTTAAATTAGTCTTAATAACAATTAATCTATAACCTGTAATGATATTCAGTAATAACACATCTATACTCAAACGTGAAATGATGACAATCGTCTTATGATATACTATTTTGATGCGTGTATCCTTGAAATGTTATAGTTATTAAGGTCAATGTCGCATATCGCTTTTTGAAATTGTACGACCGCTACGTATATCCAGAAACAAATAGTGACGCGAGTGTTCAGAAAATAAATTTGGTAGTTTTTCAGATTTAGTATTCTTTTTTTTGAAAACTGTTGACATCCTTTAGCCAATTCCCATTCAAGAAGGAGTTTTTATATTTTGTTTATAATCAATCTGTGTACCTAAATACTCTCATTACGTGGAATAGCCTGAATGGATAATATATGATAGCTTATAATTCCAAGTTTAAATTATTTTACTTATGACCCTCCAACTTCTCATTCGCTTCGTCTTTATTACTCCCAAAACTTCTCTTGTGGGTTATAATAACGGTACAATATTATTTCAAGAGTAGGGATAAGAGACTTTGAATTTAAGAATAGTAATTCTCAATATTACATAATATTCCAGCTAAATTACTAATTAACGGTGGTCGGGTATTCTAGACCTAATCTAGACCTTATCTGTGAGTAACAGGAAGGAGAAAGGAACGTTATCCCTACGTCTTCTTGTGGTGGTGGGTTACGTGGTGCAGACCTTTGCGATGTCGCGCGGTTCTGTGGTAAAAAGGTGACGTGGGAACTTAGTTAAATAGTCCCTGAATACACACTCCGAAATATATCCCAACTAACATTATAAATGCGAATGTGAGTTTGTTTGTTACGTTTTCACGCCTAAACCACAAAACCGATTTTTTAAATTCTTTCATCGATGTAAAGCTACATTATCAGCGAATAACATAGGCTATATTTTAGCCCCATAGTCCCACGGTAACGGGAACTACGTGGGTGAAAACACCAAGAAAATCTAGTCTTGTGCAAAATAATGAAAATCGTTGATAATTCAAGATCTCCGTGTCCCTTTAGCGTTACATATTGTTTATATAACTGCGTTGCATAATAATTCGATTTTTAAATTTTATTCTATTCGGCCAGTCCGAGTAAAATAAGATCAATGGTGAATTAAATTCCGTCTGAATACATTTCAGCAGCAGATCACGCCACGCACCGTGTTCCAAAACACATTACCACTAATCATTTAATACGAAAATACGTCTGAACATGAAACGTTCATTGGTGTGAACCAATTATAAATTTTATTAAAGTTAAAACTTTTATTCATTATCGTAATATTACGTTGCCATTATTGACGTGTGAAGGACAGAATTTCAGAATAAGATAATCAATCATCTTAGTGTAACTATGGTCCACCAGCTAGTCTTGTCCGAAATCGAACTGTTAGTTCTTGAGATTAGCGCGTTCTTACAAACTATTCAACTTTATATGTTAATATATACAATATATATACGTACATATAGATTGAAAAATGTAATAGTGGTTAAGAGATTTTTTTCTTACGTTTTATTATTTCATCTTAATTTTATATAGGATATATATTTTTATTTTATTTAATGATAACATTAAAAATAATTAATTTTGCAACTAAATTTGGGTCCAGCGAGACAAGAACAGTACATAATATTAAAGATATGTAAAAATACAATGAGGCTGAGAATCTTCCATTCTTTCTTAAGAAAAATATTAGGCTCGTTCAGTATCCTTATAAAAAGAGCGCTCGATATCGTCGGCTTTCTAAACAAAGGGTATTCCAGATTCAAATGCGTGGCGTCTGCCCGCCAGGAGTTATATAAAGTTCAAAAATAGAATTTTGCCGTCGCAACCCGGTTTATGGCTCGCTTGTAAAACGGGGTGGAATCCGGCGGTTGCGTGGGGAACGCATCGTCTCCACGTTAATTTATATTGGGGTAAATTTCACGTTTTTGGATGTTTTTATAATATTTATATTGATATTTTTTTATATCTATTTATTTAATATTTCAATATTGTTATATATATATATATATATATATATATATATATATATATATATATATTGTATCTGTGTACCTGAACTGTTTGTTTTACGGAAATGAAATAAATAAATAATGTGTTGCAAAAGCCAGACTAAAGCGTTCACTGCGTTATTAGAAAAGAAAATTTGACACGAATCAAAAATTTACATTAAATATTAAAAATGAATATATGTATTTATTTAAAATAAGAATTCAAGCATATATTTGAAATGTTTTTTCTGGTAATTTAATCTAAATACAAAATTCTTATATAAAATATCGTAGGTACATTTACATAAAAAAACATTGAATTGAATATGTTTTTTCTAAGCTTTTTCAATAGATATATGTATTACTAGCTGTGAACCGCGGTTTCACCCGCGTATAATTAATACAAATATAATAAGTAATAAAGGCCTAGAGCCTTCCTCGATAAAAGGACTATCCAACACAAAAATAATTTTTAAATTCGAACCTAGTAGTTCCTGAGATTAGCCGGATCAAACACACAAACTCTTCTGCTTTATATAATAGTATAGATTTCATTGAGTTTGTATCTGTAAAGAAAATAATATATATAAAAACTTATTGAGTTTTTCATTAATGGTTACATGTTTGATGGTTACTCTTATACATTGATTTTTAGACTAACAAACGAACAGAATTATGTAATATGATTTTTGAAACTTGATGTTTTCACCACTATCATATTTATGACAATGAAAATTATGATTATGAATTCCTATAAGTATATAAAGATAAATATTTAAAACTAGCTTACATAAAGCGGGGATGTATTAATGATTTGAACATAACTCTTAACGAAAGGTAACGGGTTCAAACTCGGACGAGCAACGCTAAATTTGCATGTGCATATTTCGTGTTTATTATTTAACTCGTCCTTGGCGGTAAAAAAAACATCGTCACTAAGCCTCCATGTGCCAGATTAAAATCGTACTTGTATCCAAAAACTGGTATTAGAGCGCTAGTGGAATAGGCTCCAAAACTTTTTCTCAAAAAGGAGAAGAGGCCATCGCCCAGCAGTGGGACATTTACAAGCTGTTAATTATGTATATACTTCAATTTCATAAGCAGACGATTCAAAATTCGTACTTGATTAAAGAATATTTTGATTTTTATCGTATCCAATGTTATATTCAACGATCTAGCTTTTTACAGTATTATAAAATACTTAAGTAAGTTATTTTTTTTACCTCAAGTTATTTTAATCGTTAGGTATTGCTTATATGAATTTTTTTAGGTTTTATAAATTTGTTGAAACTAATTTCATGTATTATTTATGTACCGTTAATTATTAAAATTAAATATGATTTCCGTTGAAAATTAAATAATAATATAATTTAAGGCTTAAATGAGTGCATTTTCCAGTATTAATTTAATATTTGTATCGCACAAGTGAATATATAATTGTGACATTAATGTCGGCTGCGTTACATATTTTGCATAAAGTAATAAATAAATAATATGTCGTGACTTGAATTAGCTTAGAATTTGTATGAAGCTTATTGAAATGATGCATTTATATATATATTTAAATGGTAGTTAGAGAGTTGTGCAAGCCAGCCTGGATACCATTTAATTTATCTACCACTAGCTGTGCCCGCGGTTTCACTCGCGTATAATTAATAAAAATATAATGAATAAAAATCAGCCTAGAACCTTCCTCGACAAAAGGACTATACAACACAACACTATTTTTTTAATTCGAACCAGTAGTTCCTGAGATTACCCGGATCAAACAAACAAACTCTTCAGCTTTATATATTAGTATAGATTAAACATGAATAATTTGTATTACTGTGTTTCGGTTTCTATGATGAGGTTATGGACGGTGGTGAACACTTACCATCAAGTGGCCCACTTTCGAGTCTGCATATCAAATACAATTTAAATAAAACAGTATTGTGTTACGTTATCCAAACCTGTGCGAAGGATAATTATAACTTTGCGATGACCACCAGGGAGTTGTATTTTTATAAATAGGTAATCTCGATAAACGCTGTGTCAGAATCAATCAAAATGCAAGTCACAGATTATATAGACTTCATACTTAGCCGTGAGCTATTAAACCAGCTGGCTCGTATAATTCAACCAACTATCTCTATCTGTGGAAAGTATATAATTCACAAGCTCTCATTAGAAGAGGCTTTCTCTGAGATATAAATAGGCAGTATTTTCAAGTGCCCTACATGACGATGGACGACACTTTTCTGTGTGTTATTTTTTCCTTCTATTTTGCGTTGAATAGTTAAACAAATATTTACATTTAATTTATATAATGTTTAGTGACGAATAAGTATTTTATATAACAAAGAGACGGTCCAGCTTTGTAATTCTAAATTGATTAATGTACATAATGATAATGTCGCTCGGAGTGTAATCGTTTGAATTTTAATCGACTTTCCCACAAATAATTTATTATACAAATGCATTTAAATATATATTTATTCTAGGTGTGGCTTATTTGATATAAAATAAATACTAATTGGTAATTAATTTCATTATGGAGTTGATCTGATTATTGATCTAATTCACGAACCGCCAAACAGCAATACTGAAAACTGTTGTGATCTGGTTTTAAGGGCAAGTGAGCCAGTGTGTGTTGTTGTGTAACATTTTAAATAGTGAGTGAGCCAGTTTAATTTGGAGGCGCATTGGCGATGTAAGAAATGGTTAATATATCTTACTGTACAAATGTATATTGACCGTGGTGTCCAATTACCACTCTGCCTACGATTTTTAAATAAAAATAAAAATTTCCATCTATTGTAAGGTAAGTGAGAGTAGAAGTGTTGAGCGAATCTAGAACGATAACTTTTCATCAGTAGGACAAAAGGCCCTAAATTAAATAAGATTTTAAAAAAAACTTTTCATCAGGTAAAGTTTTTATTTGTGAAAATTGACCTCGGTTCCGTTTTCCTAGTTAGTCTTATAACAATAATTAATAGAGTTTTATAGTTGGAACATTCTCATAGAATTATTATAAATGAAATTAAATATATATATACAATAAATAATAATAATATTAAATATATATATATATATTGTATAATTAAATATATTATATTATTACCAATTGATGCAATAATTTGTGCAAAATTGATACTGGTAATCACTGTTCATATTAGTGCTGTAAGAGCGTAAACCGTTCATTGCCAATACCAATGCGATTATTACTTAGTTAGGTATTTGTGGAAGCTCGTCAGGGTAGGGACCACCCACTCATCAGATATTCTTTCGGTTAAAAGGGTGAGTGAGCCAGTGTAACTACAGGCCCAAGGGATATAAGATCTTAGTTTCCGAGGTTGGTGGTGCATTGGCGATGTTAGGGATGGTTAATGTTTCTTACAATGCCATTATCTATAGGCAGTGGTGACCACTTACCATCAGGTGACCCATTTGTCCGATCGTCTACCCATTCCATATAAAAAACGCTGAAATATATTTGTATATATATTGAGAAAAAAAAATGCTTTAATTTTTTTAGTGTAAAATAAACACCTCAATTATAATATTATATCATTAAAAGTATAACTAAATGTACGTTAATTAAAATTATTTACGTTTTGAACATCCATCAGAGTGCAGTCAGCGTGCAAATGAGATTACTATGTTAGTAGAATTTCTTTCACAATAACTTAATAACATTAAAAGCTAAAAGTTATACAAGAACGGGATACTAGCTCGTTTCGTGTTATAAAAGTGAATTTTATTTTCTAAATGGCCAGTCTAAATGTTACGCCTTCTATATTTCTCTTTTGTGCATACGGATTTAAAAAAAAAACCCCTGGTGTATTTCTAACGGTTTTTGCGGGTACATCAACGGATATATTTTGATTCGAGTGCTTTTTTTATTTCAATGTTCATTTTGATATTACCCGCTTATAATATATTGCCTCTTTCGTAATAATATGGTGAGTGCAGTAGGGTGTATATTTTAGTTGTGCGGTTTTTAGATGGAAATTAATGGCATGCGGCTCGTTCCGTTTGTTTTAATCGGGATTTAAAATGTTCTAACATTTATTAATTACTTTGATCATTTTCTAATGAGTGCTTTTTAATTATATATATTATTACTACAAGGTTTAACTAACCATCACTTTTCATTTATATATTTTTTTTATTTTTTCAAAGTATACAAGTATCGTATGTATATAATTTAATGATAAAGAGAGTCAAGAGTACTTGGTAATAGCGTTTTAACATATTTAAATATTGAGAGTACTTTCTTGTAGAACTAATAACAAAACGGACTTTTTCTTAAAAAAGAGTGGATTTATCGAACTAAAATGTATAAATATATATTTTAATACGGTTAATAATAGCTTTTATTATACTGCACTCTCTCTTATTTATAAATTTCAGTTCACGCCTCTTACGTCGTACGTCTTAATTTACACCCGTCCGTTGGTAATTGTGCAACACATTATTCATTATACTATTATTTTATAAGGAAATACACGTCTAAGAGAATTCCAACAATAAACTAAGCACCAAAAAACAATCCGAGAGCATCCCACGTCCGAGCATTCACTTGACTGGTGAATTACACTTGCCCACTATTTGGTTATTCATGTCGTAGATTTTCTTCCAGCACAACCTGCAGGATTTTTGAGATTTCTTTTTTTTAGGAAGTTTATCTTCCGTCGATTGCAACATGGTTTAAGCAATTAAAACACACAAGTCAATTCCTTTTGTAACCAGAATCCTTTACAGGTGACAAACAGACTTTTCTAAAGCTGGAGCCGATGGACTTTATCAGGAATTTTTGATACGCCAATAGGGAAATGCTTAGCGAGCCGACAAGCGATGTAAAAGTTGCAAGTTCAATCCTGACTCTTAGGTTATTCCCATTCCCGCTCCTAATAAAAGCTGTACGCTTAATTGAAGAGGTAAATAGAAGTATTAGTAATTCCTTAAAAAAAACATTGCTAGTATTTAGTTTCAAGTCCGGCTCATTAGTCTTTTGCGCGTATAATGAAAAGAGCCGAGATAATGAAACGTGAACAATAACCGATAATTGTGGATTCGCTGCACTAGCAGTCGTCGCGTTTGGACTCTACTACCACTTACCATCAGGAGGAGTAGAGTCATTTGCCCTCCCTTGAAGTATAAAGATAAAAAAAGTAATTCAAACCCGGGCAAGCACCGCTGAGATTTCATGTGCTTAATTATCATTCATCTCGTGTTGGGTGGAGAATATCCTGAGGAAACCTGCATGTGCCTGAAGAAAACATGCAAAATGTAACCATCAGTTTTGTGGTAAAAGATCCAAACCATTTCGCCCAGCAATATGACATTAACTACATTATGATATTATTTTAGAAACCAAAAATTTTAAATATATAATAGTTTTCGGCCAAGTCTTCACCCGTCTGTTAAGAGAAGAGAGTCAGACTTTGTGCGTATTTGGGATTTGCATTATATCAAATTTCATTCAGATCAGATATTCTACCCCAAAACAGCAGTACTTGATATTATTGTGTTCCGATTTGAAGGGTGAGTGAGCCAGTGTTATTACAGACACAAGGGACATAACATCATAGTTCCCAAGGTTGGTGGTGCATTGGCGATGTAAGCGATGGTTAACATCTCTGACAATGCCAATATCTATGGGCGTTTGTGATCACTTATCACCAGGTCGCCCAAATGTTCGTCCGCCTTCCTATGCCATAAAAAAAACTCCTAATCCGATGGGACGGCAACCCGAAACCGCCGGAAAGAGTTCAGACATAATTATAGTATTAGTATAGTTTGATACATAGTATTTTCAAATTAATAAAACATCAAAACCGCATTTTCCGAACGTAAAATAAATACAGACTTATATTTGTTCAATTCAATTACGTATAGAATATATATATTTGTACAGCTAGGACTAATTCAAATAAATTTTGCGTGTTTTATTATCTGTGGTTTGGTGTTTTCGATTGTAATGATGGGAGTGAGAGGAAATTTATTTATCATACTAATTATGTATTAATAAACTATTATTTTGTATCTGGTAATGATTAATGTATCACACTATCCTAGCCTAATATTGTCGTATTTTTTTGTTTATCTTGTGATTATGTCAATGGTGATTAGATCAATAAGTAAAAATAATCTCATACTCTTAATCGAAGTAAGTACTTTATAAGCGCCTATATAGATTGTATAAGCAACTTTAAATAGTTTTGAAATATGGTTTAATTTTATGTAACAAATATTATACCAAAATAAAAACCTTTATTATCTTTACTAATAGTATAAAAAAGTCTGTAAAAGGCAAAGATGGCCCAGTGGTAAGAACACGTGAACTTAACCGATGATCGTGGGTTCAAACCCGGGCAAGCACCACTGAATTTCATGTGCTTAATTTGTGATTATAATTCATCTCGTGCTACGGTGAAGGAAAACATCGTGAGGAAACTTGCATGTGTCAAATTTCACTGAAATTCTGTCACATGTGTATTACACCAACCCGCATTGGAGCAGCATTGGTTTAAGTTCCAAACCTTCTCCTCAAAAGAGGAGAAGAGGCTTTAGCCCGGAAGTGGGACAGTCACAGGCTGTTACTGTACTAGTATAAATGCGATATTGAGTTTATTTGTTTGTTACGCTTTCACGTCTTAACTACTCAAACATTATTAAGAAATTTTACATACATGTCATCAGGGGCACATAAACGGACATAATGTACGGCTGCTACGGGACATAATATACTGCGAGCCAAACTTTGCATTATTATAAATACGAGGAGTTCGTTTACGAAAATCAAAAGTGATTGTATTGAACAGTAGTGTGTACTGTACAACAATACATTCACGCACACATTAACAAAAACATACATGTCTCAATAATAAACAGTCAGTATTTATATAATAGTTATGCGAACATAAAAAGCATAGACTAAATAATTTTCTAGAAAGTAAAATACAATATAAACAGGCGGGAGGTAGCGTGCTCATGTTCGCCAAGAAATGGCCATTTGATGTCGTCAGATGTTATTATCCCGTCTGGTTCGGCAAATAACTGTTAGCTATCTATCTGCTTAGCCAAATATTCACGGGGGGTACGTCGATGTTTGTAAGCCAAGGTTTCACATTAGTATCCCTTGATATAAGGGTGAGTTTTTATTGAGGAGCAAAATTTGAATGTTGTTGTGAATTTTATAATACACACATACATATATTCACTCACTAATTATATGTTCTATAATCTAACAGCAATTCTTAGTGTTGTTGTGTTCCGGTTTGTACGGTGAGTAAGTCAGTGTCACTACAGGCACAAGTGACATATCATCTAGTTCAATGTAGGTGGCGCATTTGCGATGTAAGGCTAAGCAATGGTGGACATTTTCTTATAGCGTCAATGTATGTGGTTGTTGCCTACAAGTTTTATACGAACAAAATAATAATAAGGAAATACATGTTTACGTACACACACGAACATAAATTGTGTTTAAAAGAGCACAGATATGCCTATTTTTTACGTAACATCACGTTCGTACTCATAGGTATGTTAAAAACATCGTCATTATTTTTATTACATTCATATTATTGATACATTCATAATTGATGGCATAATAGTAATAATTTATCTATTATATATTTTGTTTATAATCCTGAAAGATTACCGGTAAACGGAAGAAGGGAGAAGAGATAATCAAACCTTAGATTTACATATTAAATGCGATTTGCTAATTGGTTTGTTGTATTATGCACAACAAACATTTCTCGTTTAGTATTTATTTATAATACAACTTCATTTAATACTTTAATATTATTCCGCTTTGATTTTATTTCCAAAGTTCCGATAACAATTTCGCCGACTTTCAAAACGCTATTTTTTTACGAATCAATAATATTATCATAGATTTATTATTCAAGATCTCAACCAACGATATTACATTAGTTTAATGTCAAAGTTGTTAATTTGTCATTACTGTATTGATTGGAACCCTTACTAATATTATAAACGTAAAAGTGAGTTTGTTTCTTTAGCTTTGACGTGTTAATTACTCAACCGATCATCATGGATTGTCAGGGATACGGAACCTCGGATACCTTACACCCCCCCCCCCCTATTAACGCGGAAGACTAGGCTATAAATAAATATTTAAGGCGAGTTGTTTAATTTATTTGTATAACATACTGCGGTGTGCCGCCAATGGCAATTTAAGAACAATATATATCTGTGTTTTCATTGAGAATTCTCTTATCTGTTCCCAAAAATGCATGACATGATGATATTTGTTTGTTTTGGTGTGCTTTAAACGGGCTGGTGCTTCAAATCGTTTAAGTTTAACATTTAGGAAACGCGACGACCCGTTTATAATAAAATTTACGTGAAATCATATCACATTACGCAATGTTGATAATGTAGACTACGTTACGATAGAATGGTCATCAAGCTGTGCGTTAAGATGGGACACTGCATTTTATATGACGTTGACAAGAGAACTTAGCCAACTGTGCAGGACGTATTATAGCGCACAAATGTGCGCGCAAACACAGAAGCACTCTCTGTTCCCTCACTCTTATAATCCGATGGAACGGCAACCCGAAACGATCGGAAAGAGTTCAACCGGAGGACCAACGTAGGAGGCTCTACGAGTTTTCCGAGGCAAGGGCATGTACACACTTCCAACTTACAAATTCCATGCTGCTACTGAGAATTTTCTGACAGAAAAACCAAATAACTTATTATTAATTGGACCCAGGGCTTAAGCCCAGGATCACGGGATCTTATAACTATATAATCTATATACGAGTATATTATGTATAGATAAATGAAGAAAACGAATATGTCGACTGAGGCCCATCAATCAATCAATCAAATTATTCTTTATACAAATAAGTTTATAAGGGCATTTTTGAATCGTCATGTTACAGTATTGAATTAAATGTAGGTTCTACCAAGAAGAACCGGCGAAAACTCAGTAATTACTCTTTTTCATCCTTTTATCGCTGAGTGAGATTGGTTGGAGTAGGTTTCATTCATGACATAGATACCTTTTTCTTTTTCTTACGCTAGAGGGGTAATATTTAGATTGAGTGTGAAGTTATGAAATGTGAAATTTTGTTTAAGAAAAAGAATGCGTTGGCAACAATCTAGTTGAATGTTAAGTAGGACAGTAATGTTTGTAACGGCGTAGTTAGTCTAGCGGTTAGCTTATGGGTATAGATCCTATAGTCCTGGGTTCGAAATTCTGGGATGAGTAACTAAAAAAATATTCGGTAAAGAAATTCTTAGGGGAAGCACGTAAAGTCTTTGTGCCTTTTGTACATGAACTGTCTTCCTACGTTTCCATTTTCGTTATTTCATGAAATTACTTGATGTTTGCTATTGCTTACTGCTTATAAAATTTCTCAATAAACGGATAATGAGACGCATAAAGAATTAGTATTTAATTACAATGTTTTCAAAATCACCTATGCAATGTAATTTTACAAGATTACCTTAAATGTAAAGCTACCACCGGTTCGCAATGAAAGGAAACTCATTAATTACTCATTTCCGCCAATTAAATAACAAAATTCAAATTCCTTTATTCAATATAGAAGCGTTACACTTGCTTATTGATTGTCAGAAATCTACCACCGGTTCGGAAATAAACACCTCAGACCTGAGAAGAACCGGCGAAATATTAAAAAAAAAAGCTGTCATTTTTTCTTCGTTTTTTATTATTTATATATTCTTGGGTTGAGTAATTTTAAGCCTTATTCCATGAGATTTTTTTAACAAAATATGAGTTTTGTTAATCGAAAGAGTTAAAAATATATGCAGAACAGTTCATACATTCATTCGTGTATAAATATAAACATACTATTAAATGTCTAAATAAAAAAATTGATGAAAATGATTTATATTCTATCCTACGAGGATCGTCAATATTCTTTGTATTGCGTAATAAATAGATGCCAAGAGCATAGCACAGATTACACAAAATATAGACGGAAAGGCATTTCGGCCACAAAGGTCGAACGCACGCTTTCATTATGGCCCGTAATTAATTTCTCTCTGACATAAGGTTGCTCTTTAATAAGTTGGTAGAAATCTGAAAGTTAGGAAATGGGCCAGTGTAGGCTAGACACGGTCGTTTATAAAAGTAAAACTGACGGGTCGCTAGGTAATAAGGGCGCGAAGGGAGGAATTATTTTAGCTCAAGTTTTATTGCAACTTATTAATGCCTTGACTGATACTGTTTTATGTAATAGATTTTATAGGATAATTCTGTCAATCAGATTGACATGATAATTGTATTAGAGGAGATTGTTCAGTCTGTATACAGTAACAGCCTGTGAATGTCCCACTGCCGGGCTAAGGCTTCTTCTCCTCTTTTTGAGGAGAACGTTTGGAGCTTATTCCACCACGCTGCTCCAATGCGGTTTGGTGGAATACACGTGTGACAGAATTTCAGTGAAATTTGACACACGCAGGTTTCCTCACGATGTTTTCCTTCACCGTCAAGCACGAGATGAATTATAATCACAAATTAAGCACATGAAATTCAGTGGTGCTTGCCCGGGTTTGAACCTACGATCATCGGTTAAGATTCACGCGTTCTTACCACTGGGCCATCTCGACTTAGTCTGTACAAAGGATTGTTTTTGTAATTATTAGTATGTTATATTTGTTTAGTTTTCTATTTTGTATATTTTTCTTTATGTAAATATATTTTTTATATATTCTAATAATGACGATAGCTGAATGTTCATCTCTGTTAAAATGGATAGTTCGATATATTTTGTATTGTGATGATGAATCTTACAAGCTAATGTATATATGTGTAGCATCTTTTTAATAATATATTACACGCGGACTATGCCTATGGCTTCACCCACGTGGAAAATGATTTGTGACTATAAGATTACAAACATACTAAAATATTATTAATAACAACAGAAATATTAGCCAGTATAAGCCTATGGATATAGAAGTTTTCTAATGATGAAATAATTACTAAAATCGTTTCAGCAGTTTCAGAGTTTATCCATAACACACAAACTAACCAAAATCCTCGTAATAATACTCATATATCGTGTTATTGCTTAATATCGTTTAATTTTGTTTTTAATTAATAGTTTTTATATGTCTGATTGAATGGTGAAAAAAGTGTTTATTGCTGTAATAATTACGTTTAGAGATCTAATATCTGGTAATCTTCATGCATACGGGAATCGGGTTTGTTAGTTTAGCTTATCTGAATCAGTATATCTCAGCACTCCGCCACCCGGTCCAGGTCCCGACGGATATGAATTATTTGACTTTGCTTTCACGCATAATTTTCTCTTATTTTAACCTGAATTTTCATCCTTGCTCATATTTCTTGCTTACTCTCATTATTTAATATATTTAACCACTTGCGCTCCGAGTAAAGTTAGTAGTGAACTTTATATTATTCTAAGTATGTAAGTGGATGTTGATGTAGTATTTCGTATGTTTTTTAATTATAAATGCTGATGGGGCTGTAATATGACGTCACAAGAAATCCAACATTGTGGAATGGGCCATATCGTTAAATTGTTTAGTGATGATTTTAATTAGCTCGTCTGAGTACCATCCATTTATCAGATATTCTACCACAAACCAGCAGTACTTCTTATGTGATCCAGTTAGAAGGGTGAGTGAGCCAGTGTTATTACAGGCACAAAGGACATTTTTTTTATATTTTCCGGGAGGGCAAATGACTGTACTCCACCTGATGGTAAGTGGTAGTAGAGTCCAAACGCGGCGACAGCTAGTGCACTCAGGATGTTCATAACATAACATTTTAGTTCCCAAGGTTGGTGGCGCATTGGCGATGTAAGCGATGGTTAACATTTCTTACGCCGCCAATATCTATGGGCGTTGGTGACTTACCATTTGCTCGTCCTCCAACCTATTCTATATAACATAATAAATAATCAGTATATAAATAATATAAATAAGGTAGTTAAATGTTCTACTGCTGGGATAAGTTTTATTCTCATTAAGGGAGAAAGGCAGTTTATTCTATGAAGCTGTTCTAATGTTAAATAGTTTTTTCACGAGGTTTAAAATCCAGAATCCACTCAGATTAATTCACTTCAAGAAAAATAACAGAAAAGAAAACAAGCGTGCACATAAAACTACCAAACTATAAACCAATAGGAGGATGCAACAAAACCGACACGTCTGTGGAGACTACGAAACAACATGGTATTTATTTATTTAATATTTCTTGCACAACAAAAAAAAAAACACATATAAGTAATAGAAAACAATCAAACTGCAAATGGTGCGCAAAGGCGGTCTTATCGCTTATCGCGATTTCTCACAGACAACCTTTGGTGAATGAAGCTTTGCAAGAGAACCGGTAGATGCATTTAAAAATTCAAATAAGAAACAAAATAATACATAAAAACAATTAGTGTATAGCAATAAACTACACAAAACTACATTCCAATAAAACACTTATAATATATATGTATATTATACAATTTTAGTGTAAAATTATATTATATAGTAATACAAAAACATAAGGTGAGCTCTATACAAAATACAGTATTCAATTAACATATTTATTAAAATATGTTCAACGATAAATAACTCAATTCGATTCAAAGTTAACATACGCTTATCTCTCACAACCGATGTTACATTACACATAAACGTTGAAACAAATTGACTAATAACGATTAATATTAAAACGTGCTGAAATTTTATTAAACGGGCCTCGTGTTTGACAAACATAATTTTCAATCAAATCGCTTATTTAGCGACAAACACGGTACGCTTGTGGAATTTGCTTTATAGTATTAAATACATACATTCAATGATGTATATTTCATTATATTGTCTCGCCTAACTGTATTGTGGAGTAAATAACGGCTAGTATCATATATTTGACATCCAATGCGGTGGTTGTTATTGGTTTTGTAATAATTGGTGTGGATTGAATTTAATTATCTGTATGTAAGTTTTTCTGGCTTCATATAAATACTTACTTGATGGTATACTCATGATATGTTCTGCCGTCAAACAGAAATATTTACTACTGTTGTGTTCAGGTTTGTGTGAGTGAGTAAGTAAGCGATGGTATTGATGTTTCCCTATACGGCTGCGGATCATTTCAAAACTCAAGTGTTGTGTGCGTCAATAAAAGTTTGAGTTTCATTGTTTTAAATTCAAAGTAGTCCGAAGTTGGGATGTTGGCAGAGTTTCAATCTTGTTCCACGGAATACATATCCTTTGGTCTTCCGCGTCATCTCTTTTCGGTTGTTTCCGATTGCCGTCTGATCGGACTATGAGAGTGAGGGAATAGAGGTTGCACACGTATGCAACACATACATTATAATGTCGTTAGAGTCTAGAGACATACTAATCCTCAATAGGCAAGTAGTAGCCTGTAAAAGTCCCACTGCTATGTCTCTTCTTCCTTTTCGAGGAAAAGGTTTGAGCTTAGACCACTACGCTGCTTTGATGCGGATTGCTGAAAACATAGGTGGAAGACCTTCATCTGACTCGTGTAGGTAAATACCAGTGGCAAGTATGCCCGGGTTAAAACCTTCGGTTAAAATTCAAAAATGTTCTAAATTATGAAATCATTACTCAAATATTTATTAAATATTCTCTCTAACAAGAATCGAATCGCATACGCATTTAAACGTTATGTCAGGTGGAAATAATCATGATAGCATGCGCAAGCGATCCCGTGGTGCTCCCCGTTAAAACGGGAAGGGTACCGCCGATTTTTTAGTGGGTATTCCGATGACCGGGCGCATGGCGTATGGACATATGGCGAGCCCCACTATTCCCGTGGGGGAAACGCGTAATGCGTTTTTCCAGCGTAATAAAAAAAAGGTGGAAATTATAACCCTTTGTTTAAATATGCTAACCTAAAAATAGTGTTGTATCCTTTTATTTTTTAAACATAATTGACTGGTGTAGGATTAGTCGAATGAAACGAGCTATTTCATTTGTTTGACAAAAAAAAGTCTAATCTTTTTTAGAGTCACGGATTATTGCATGCAAATCGAACGTTGTATTTTGATTTTTTAAATAGTAATAAAATATAAATTGGATTGATAGTTTTGAGGGCATCGTTTCTATGTAATGTGTGAGCGAAACGTTTGACGCCAAAAAGCTATTTAATTACTTTAAAAAAATGTAACTACGTTTATTTATTTGTACCTAGTGTTCTCAAATTTTGTCACGATTAAAACTTCCTCATTAAACCGGGATTTGAGAAGCGTTGGCCGGAATGTTAAAATGGCCGCGTTTATAAAGATTAGGTATAAACCTTTTTAATTGTTCCTCGTTTGTGACACGGCGTAGTTCCTGTTTTCTTTTAAACAACTAACAGTATTACTTACGTCCTATTTGGTATATATTCATTATCATATGACCACCACTCATCAGATATTCTACCGCAAAATAGCAGTACTTTGTATTGTTGCGTTCTGGTTTGAAGGGTGAGTGAGCCAGAGTAATTACAGGCACAAGGGACATAACATCTTAGTTCCCAAGATTGGTAGTGCATTGGCGATGTAAGTGAGGATCAACATTTCTTACATTGCCATTGTCTATGGGCGTTGGTTACCACCATCATGTACAACTCAGAAACTACGATAGAAACGAAATATTTTGATGGCAAAAACTTGCACTAAAGGTTTCTTGAAATATTAGTCTTACTGATTTACAATTTACAATTTTTGTTGTATATTCCTGTTAAAGACTAATATAATTTTTGAATAAAATAATTTCAAAAAACAATGACGTCAGCTACTAAAAGTAACAGACAACATAAAATGTAACAGAAATACGGATGAAAATGTAAATTTTAAGCATCGTGACTGTTTTTATTGTTCTGTGGTTGTTTGCGTTTCGTGTAAATTGTATCGGAACGGGTCACAATATGATTATGGAATTATCAAAACGGATATTTGTACTAATAATAGAATCGTTAAATGAATTTATTTTTCATTTGTGAAAAAAATATTTATTTTCTTTTTTATCGTAATCAAAACAGTATTATATTGTTTTGTGGCATGCGTATTCATAAAAACTTTTCTATTCTCATGTGGATTGGTTGTAATTCTACCACTGGCTTGGAATGTAAGTAGATTCCACTGAAAGGACTCTTCAAGATTTTCTTTCAAAAGAAATAAATAATATACTTTTAAATTTATATGTTATGGAAATCAACGTAGACGCTGTTTTTTTTTTCGTGTAAGTAAAATAGTAACGTAATGCTTATTCATTATCGTTTTTTTTTAAATATAATATTTGAATTTAATAATAATGGATCTCAATATTGAGACGAATATCTTGCTCTAGGAAATGACTTTGCAGAGTAGGAAACTTGGTTGGTTCAAGTATATTGATCAATAATCTGGTATCAGTATACAATTTATGGCTTCCTGACGATTTTACCCACAGCGACCTTATTTAACGGAGACCAGCCTCAGTAAATATTATAGTGACCACACTAGTTCACAAACACAGGTGCACTCTCGATTCCTCTTAGTCTATGGTCCGATGGGACGGCAATCTGATACCTGGAGGGAAATTAAGCGTCTGGTAAATGCGTTTACATTCTGTCTAAGACACGAATATGTGACTCCAGATTAATTATTAAATACTAACCTTTCAATCGCAATTCTAATGTTCGGCCATACGAGACGACTACTAAAACAAAGAGGTGTTTTTAAATTTTAAATTTTACCTGGGAGTTTCCTGTGATCCGGTTAGAAGGGTGAGTGAGCCAGTGTAATTACAGGCACAAGGGACATAACATCTTAGTTCTCAGGGTTGGTAGCGCATTGGCGATGTAAGCGATGGTTCACATTTCTTACTCTGCTAATGTCTAAGGGCGTTGGTGACCACTTACCATCAGGTGGCCCATACGCTCGTCCGTGTTGGTATGAAAAAAAAAAAAATTGTAAGATTTTAATAAACGGGGCCAACAAAGTGGTTGTTAGTTATAAATAATGAGTAAGGTAATAAGTAAAGTGACAACGTGTACATGGCTCATTGTTAGGATATGGTGTACTCTCATTTTGAGGAGTGTGTTTGGAGCTTATTTCACCAGGCTACTCAAATGCGGATTGGTGGATACATCTGTGATAATTTCATTCCGATTCCGATTCAGGTTTGCTTACGATGCTTTCAATTAATGTTTGCTTGCTCTAATCACTGGATTATCGAAATAATGAGAATGCAATAGTAAAAAACTTAATTCATTTCTTTAAAGAGTAAACGATCATTATTTCAAAACTATTGTTGTGTACGAATAAAAAATATGAAATATGTTTTTTTTTTTGTTAAACTTAAGAAACGCCGAAAATGTGCTTAAATTTAGACACGATATAAACCTGTCAGATTTAAGTGCTAAAATTTATCAACAAGTGAATCTTGGCTCTGATTCACGTACAAGTTTTATTTAGGGGTTTGTATCTTTACAAATTCAGCGGAGATTAACCCGCTGAGTTTCTTTAGCCGGTTCTTCTCAGAGCTGGGTGTTTTTTTTCCGAACCGGTGGTAGTTTCTAGTTTGACAATCAATACGAAAGTGTAATACTTCAATATTGAATAAAGTATTTTGAATTTGAATACATAATAATAAAGTAGAAATCATTCAAGATGTAAGAAAACGAACTCCAAAAAGTACTTTAAAAACTGTTACTCAATACAAAGCAGTCTCTGTTTAGGTAAGAACATCAACCTCCAAAATTAATAATAATAATTAGAAGTAAGGTACATAAAAATTAATTGACAAACGACTTCATTACAGTCAATTAAATATTTATTGATGAAGATAAATACATAGTCTGTATGTCCAAAATAATGTTACCTATACGCACTTTAATATATTTTATTATTTATAATCCGTTTCTATAACTTCCGTCGACTATAATAACACTGGTTTACAAAATTTAACTTTCGTTGTGCCACACGTACTTTTTTGTGTTTCTACTATGTATTATGGTATTGTGAATGAAAATAAGTCAGTCATTTTATTTTAATCACGTATCAATTTTATATGGTGAAGAAAAAAGAATTACAAGGGAAATATTAAATAGTTGTGCAGAAATATGCGAATTATGTGGTTTGTAAAAAAATGTCTACGATTTTCTGGAATATTTGACTTCCGATTGGTCCCTTTTGATCGTCCCGTAGTAGTCAGCCAACATCCTTGGACTCCATCTACGCTGGTAACGCTTCTCCATCTATGAGTTTCTGATGGAACCTTTCTCCATGCTCATCACTTATGGCCCCTAAATTCTCTGGGAAAAAATCTAGATGTGAGTCAATAAAATGAATTTTAAGCAACAAATTGCAACCCAAAAGCTTCATATGTCAATAGGAGCTCGTTAACCAATTCTTTATAGTTCTCACTCTTATGGTTACCCAAAAATTTGCAACCACGTTCTTGAAGCATTGCCAAGCTGATTTTTCTAAAACGTTTAATTTTCCTTCCAATTTCGGGTCTTTTATCAATTCCCTGATTTGGGGTCCTACAAAAATGCATCGCTTATTTTGGGAAATTTCTCAGCAGTCTGCAACATGATCTCTAGGCTCAGTCCATATCATGGGAACAGCAAACGGCATATGACGTGATCCTTTCTTCCAATTAGTTAAATTTTTTACACATGTTATGCAACAAATATGTGGGGCCCAACCTTTGTCCTGATGAGCCACCACAAAATTAAAATACTCGTGATGCACTTCAAAATAAATTCAGAAAAATTCAAAAATCGTAGGCGAAACTACGATTTTTGAAAGTCAGTTCACTACAAATATAACAGAAAGAGTTAGGATCGTTAATACACTTTCTCGGCATATTCATAAAGTTACGTCAATTCATTCATTCATTAAGCACAGAAGTTAAACTAATCCAAAACAATCAAATTTATAACGAAAACAAATACATATAGCACGCTTTTTACAGCCGTACATATGCGTTTATCGCTGCAATACCGAAAATGAACTTGACCTCATCACAAGAAAACTGAGGGTGATTGAAACAAAGTAAGGGCGTTTTCCTAATGAGGGTAGGTAGTCAAAACACGATCATCCATCAGAGTTCGTGTGGCATGACCACTGTTGACCAGTGTAATTAAATATCTGTTATCAACGAAGACCGTCGTGACCTTACAATAGGAACTTAGATCCGGCCGCTTCATATTATTTCCTAGAGATTCCTTCATTTGTTCCTAAGAAAGGATTCTGTAAGAGTAAATTAACATACGCTTTGGGTAAAGTATTGTTATTCATTATTGATTATTAGTTGATAAAAACCATTAATCATTAATTATCAATTCTTATTTATTTGAATTGTTATTTTTGTGATTCTAATTCTAATTATTAATATATGTTATTGTAACATTATTATTGAGTAATTATGAATATATTAAATGTGTAATCATGTAACAAAATTATATGCCTGAAAAATATATAATTATAATAATAAGATATTATTATTATTATAATAATTAAATCTAGCCAAGCATTACTCATTTTTCGCATGCTTAATAATTTGTGTTTACAATTAACCTACCATGCGTCTGATAATATGGATGCATCCGCCATAACATTTAAGAAGCATGACGAAATATGATCCAAAAATTGTACCGGTTTGTATTTACCGGTTCCACCGTCCGATTCTGAACATCCATTTATAAACTTTCCAGTTTATAACTATAGGGTTTTCCAATAGGGACGCTTGAACTTTGACAGCTGATTGCGGCCATGTTGTTTGAGTGACAGCTGTCAAATGCAGTGTGTTATATTCATTCCGTCCTCCTAAACCACCATGGCAGGTTACAGTGTCGAGCAGCACGTGCAAATCATAAAATTGTTTTATGAAAATGGGTCTTCAGTTCGAGCAACGTTCCGCGCACTTCGCCCGTTTTAAGGTCGCGATGATCGTCCTGCCGAGTCGACTATCCGTCGATTGGTGGACAAATTCGAGTCAACCGGGTCAGTTAACAATCAGCCGGTTCCCGTGCGTCAACGTAACGCGAGATCTGCCGAGAATATCGCCGCTGTGCGCGACAGTGTCCTCGAAAACCCGCGGCAGTCAATTCCGCGTCGCGCACAGGAACTCGGCCTTTCGCAGACGACAACTTGGCGAATTTTGCGTTGTGACTTGAGCCTGCACCCGTACAAGATCCAGCTGACCCAAGAGCTCAAGGTTAATGACCATAGACAGCGCCGTGTGTTCGCTGACTGGGCATTAGAGCAGTTGGAAGTTAACGCCGATTTTGGCAAAAAAATCATCTTCAGCGACGAGGCGCATTTTTGGATGAAACAAGCAAAATTGCCGTATTTGGGACGAGACCAATCCACACGAGGTTCACCAAGTGGCAATGCACCCGCAGAAAGTGACTGTTTGGTGCGGATTTTGGGCCGGAGGCGTGATTGGTCCGTATTTTTTCGAAAACGATAATGGTGTGGCCGTCACCGTCAATGGTGAGCGAAACCGGTCGATGATAACCAACTTCTTTTGGCCTGAAATCGAGAATATGGATCTGGACAACATGTGGTTTCAACAGGACGGCGCTACGTGCCACACAGCACACGCTACGATGGAAGTTCTGCACGATCAAGCGCCCTTAATGGAAAACCCTATAGTAAAATTTCATGACAATATCAAATTCAATTTTCAATATCAAATTTCGCGTTCCAGCATTTGTACAAATAAGTTATAAAATATTGTAATACTATTACAACTATAGATAAATGTTTAAATGTTGAAAAAGTTAGTATTGTCCCGATTTCGGTCGAACGATACCATGAAATTGTCGCTGCCAAGACCCACTTGTTGCGAATATTAATTTGATAACATTTTTTTTTTGAATATTTTATTTTATTTCCCCCGTGATTTATTAGAACGATTCGATGTTTGTCGTTTTAATTGTTTTCGTGCCAGATTTTTTTTTCAACCAACGCCGTATGAATTAATCGACGCAAAATTTATAAATTTTCACTATATCTGACTTTTGTTAAGCTGTTTTTAATCGGTGCTGTTTGAAATATATCGATATTTGTGAAAAGGAAACTAAACACACGAAATATGAAACATTTATAGACGTTATGTTTTATATGTGAATAGTTTCTGGGTGATATGAAAGCCTATATAATTCGCCGACTAATATACTGTCGGGAAGCGAGTATTGAAACACACGAATGTTGAAACGATACTGTCCGTTTAATTATGCAGTCGCTAATGTATGTTTTTTTTTCAATCCATATTATAAGATTACATATTGGAATCCGACGCGCGGCTGACCGTTTTCGGCGGGGTCGCCATGTAGGGAAGCGAGTATTGAAACACACGAATGTTGAAACGATACTGTCCGATTAATTATGCAGTCGCTAATGTATGTTTTTTTTTTAATCCATATTATAAGATTACATATTGGAATCCGACGCGCGGCTGACCGTTTTCGGCGGGGTCGCCATGTAGGGAAGCGAGTATTGAAACACACGAATGTTAAAACGATACTGTCCGTTTAATTATCCAGTCGCTAATTATAGCTAGCTATAATTCGGCTTGAAGATAAATCGCAGCAAGACGAAGATTATGATTGTTGATCGACTCAACAATAACTCGCCCGAAGTAACGAATATTGCGAATTGTGACGTTATTCAATCATACATCTACCTTGGAGCACTGATATCGAACAATGGCGGATGCGCGGAAGAGATCAAACGGCGCATGGCTATCACCAGGTCCGCCATGGATTGGCTTGGGAAGATATGGAGAAACAGAAACATCACACAGGCCACTAAAATGCGACTTGTCAGGGCACTAGTGTTTCCCATATTTCTTTATGGTGCCGAAACGTGGATTTTAAGAAAAAGTGAGAAAAAGAAGATAGACGCTTTAGAAATGTGGTGTTGGAGACGAATGCTTCGCATAGCTTGGGCACAGTTTCGAACCAACGCCTCAATCCTTGAAGAACTGGATATAAAACAACGTCTTTCTTCCATCGTTCAAGGTCGTATTCTCACTTTCTTTGGACATATTACACGTCGAGAAGGCACGTCTGTGGAGCGAATCGTGGTTCAGGGCAAAATTGAAGGCACGAGGGCGTGCGGTAGAACACCAATGCGCTGGACCGACCAAGTCAAAGCTGCAATAAATGGCCCACTCCACGAATGCACGAGGCAAGCAAAGGTACGAGAGGAATGGCGACGAATTGTGAAGCTTGCCACCACCCCTGTCATGACGACCACGACCACTCTGCCAAGAGTGTAACGACAGAGAAGAAGATAGGATATATACTGAGTTACATCTAATACATACTTACACACTATATTACTACTATGATAAAAATCACGTTCGGTTGCTGCGTTGCGTGAAAGAAGAACAAACTAACGAATATGCTTTTTTATTCAAAATATTACTATACTAAGCATATAAACTCTTTGGTCCTGCGCCTGAACTCTTTATAGTTGTGTCGGAATCGCCGTTCCATCGGATTACGAGAATCCTTATATTTGAACACTTACCTATCCATTATAATATGTCCTGTACTGTTGGCTATCTTGAGAATGCCTACCGTGGTTGAAATCCGTCAGGAGGACATTATACTAAGATTTCGTCTTTCGCATGACCAAAATATACTTCCAAAGTATTTGATTCTATAAACAATGCCGCATCATCAACATAATTTACACTAAAAAATATTAATAAATAACGTATATTATTCGGTACAAGATGTAAATGATATAGATTCTAACTCCGTCTGAGTTAGGTTTTGCATATTCATACAGGATATATAAATATATTTGTATTTACTCGTTGGTAGAGCTTTGTGCAAGCTCGTCTGGGTAGGGACCACCCACTCATCAGATATTCTACCGCAAAACACCAGAACTTGGTAGTGTTGTGTTCCGGTTTGAACATCTTAGTTCCCGAGGTTGGTGGCACATTGGCAATATAAGCGATGGTTAACATCTCTTACACTGCCAATGTCTATGGGCGTTGGTGGCCACTTACCATCAAGGGGCACATATGCTCGCCCGCCTACCTACGCCATAAAAAAAAGATTATCAAATGTACATGATATTAAAGACTTTTAGTCGGTTCAGACCACAGACTGTTCAGGTGGTTGAAATTTCAATTCAATGATGCTCGTAACAGTCTAAATAAAGTGTATTTTTTATGTTGATTTTGGACAATGTGAACATTTGGTGAATTTTAGCCTCGTGTTTGCAATTGGAACATCGTAATCGCTTATACTGTTGATCGTATATGAGATCATTTACAAGGGAGAAATTTGAAAGTTAGTTCTGACATGACCCAGTGGACCTTCACTTAAATTCATATCCGGGTAAGCACAACTAAGTTTTCTTGTGGTTAATTTGTGTCTATTATTAGTCCCATGTTTGGCAGTGAAGGGAAACATTATGAGAGAACCTGTGAATATAAATGCGGTGTATTGTAACTTCAAACTTCATTTAAGTAGAACATTTACGGCATCTTATCTGCTGGTATTCAGGTTTTAGTAAAAAAGAAAATTACTTCAGTTATGATAAAGGACCATGTTTTTTTTAAATTTCGAATCAATTATGCTATCTGATGGTAATAGATCAACTTCATCCATTGCTATTTGTCCCACACCGGCTTTATAAAGCAGCACCGCATTTGGCGCCGTCAATGCTCTTCCGATTACATAATCTTATATATTGTGTCCCTTGTAATTGTTATTACACTTTTCCCCTAATCATGTAAACACGGCAATATAAAGTGATGTTGTTTGACCAGCCAGACGAATCTCCATAAAGCCTTGCCTTTGTTAAGAATCAAATCAAAAGTATATAGTAATTCGTACATAAAAATAGCGGAGACTATTGATGTACATAATTTATTATTAAATGTTACATCGAAAATAGTTATCGGATTTATGATTGATACCTGAAGTACGGTACGTGACGTCGTAAAGCCCGTCTGGAGTGGATAGAAGGGCACGCATTGTTCGTAATCGGTACGGCCATGCGCCCAGCGGGGTTAAGCAACTATACAAAAAAAAAAATGTTAAGATAGATCGTGATTACATTTCTCAATGATTAGTTTAATGGAATGCGAAAGGACTTTATCCAGGCCCTGAACAGATCTCTTATTTATATCTATTTACTAACTCTAATACTTTGAATTGTTATTAATTAAAAACAAGTTTTTATTTTACTAAATAATAACTTAATTTGAATTGTACACGCACAGACACATTTACACAAAAATATAGAATCGAACTGTATTGACTTTGAAATGTAGAAATTGGTCAATATTTGTAGGTCTAAAAGGTCGTAAGTGCGAGATCACCTTAACAAGACAACCTTTGGTCATTTCGTATCGGCGTTATTTGTGTAATATAATATATCAAAATCGTTTAAAATATCTTTATTTAGAATAAATGTATTATAAAATAAACTCGTTCGCGATTTCGTATGTTAATACGGCACGTTTTTATATCGAATTTAAAATCTAAATGGCATTCATATATCAGATGAAATACATAATATAAAGTACACGAAAGCGGAGTACGTTTTTTTGTTTTATATTTCGGTCAAGGGATGGTGTGTCATTGAATATATATATACTGATATTGTAAATGCGAAAGTAACTTTGTCTGTTTGTTAGGTTTTCACGCATAAGCCACTCAACCGTTTCTTATGAAATTTTAATATGAAACAAGGTTGAACCTGACATATGCTACTTTTTTATATTTAACATCTGCCCAATCGCCTCGCTAACTAGCAGGTGAAGGAACGGGCGGAAACTAGTAATTTATAATCTTTTTTTTTTTTAATTATACGTCCGTGTTTTACTCGTCGTTTCGTATATGTTTATTCTTGTAAGTACCATATGAATGATTGGAGAAACTTACTCCCAGATTTGGTCATTTTATTTTCAGGTATTTGTGATTATTAAATAAAACCTTACATCAGATTTTATAAATAACTAGCTGTGCCAAGCGGCTACACCCGCGTATAATTAATAAAAATATAATAAACACACATGGCTACTGGTAAAAAATACGTAATTAACGATTTGAAATTAATTTTCATAAAATACCGTAGGGTTTAACGATCTTATATATCATTTGCGCCATCACATGTTCTTTGTGTGTACCAATTTTCATCAAGATTGGTCAAGCCGTTCTTGAGTTATAAGAAGACAGACAGAAAGACAGACAGATAGACAAAAATGAAAAAAATAGTATAATGTGAATCACTGCATCATAAAACGAAAATTTATCACAAAATTAGGTGAAAAAAAAATTACAGACAGAGCCAATAGATTTATATAGTAGTATAGATATACTTAGATTAAAGCAGCTTAGGCGAACGCTGATTTATGTCTTTCTATCATCATCAATTTGACATTTAAAAGAAGATATATAATTGTCTAACAAATCGGCCCCTGAACAATATATATTTATATCTTATCATAAGGTATAAATAAATATTTTTACCACATCAATCGTCAATTTAGTCCAAGGATGTTTCATGACATAATATATCCATAAATGAAATTTTGTAACCTACTTCTTGGGATGGGAATTCTTAGAAATAATTAGCTACGTACATTATTTGTGCTTAAATGGATAAACCATTTGGTAAGTATTTTAGGTAAGCACATGATATTTGCAATTTCGTTCTCAATTATAATGGGTAAATGGAGTGATTTTGTGTGTGTGTGAAATTAGGAACACAAAAAACATAAAACTAAATTTTAGCGGCGACCTAAGTATGATTCAATGTGTTAAGGCGCCTACGTTTATATACCTATTTATTTCGGCAACGATTATTACATTATTCACTACAACCGGTATAGTTTGATAAATCCATCTGGTGTCCCTCACGTGTTCCGCGGGTGGCAGCGGAGCTCACTTCAAGGGAAAAAGACTGATCACGCACGCATTCCTTATAACAAGCGCCGGGTCATCCCGATAGCACCCTACCTTTGAAGCCCCAGGATCGGACAGCTGCAGTGTCTCGGGGTCGTTACTACGCTTTCGTCGTAGCTATATTAGTATAGTCTTCCAGCTAGCCAGTATAAAAACAATATTATAAAACCATTAACATACAGCCTTGGAAGTTAAGTCCATAGTTTGAAGGTTATTTGCGCGATTTCAGAAAACAAGTAAATTAGACTTAACTCTTGATAATATTTAATGATACCTTGACTCTAAGAACGTTTAGTGGCTCAACACTAATAAAACTGAAGGATCGTAAACCGTGGCTGGATTCTGATGATTGTTTCAAATAAATATGGCGATAACTTGTCTGTACGACGACCGTTGAAATGTCTGTCCTATATATTATGTGAGCGTGTTACAGGTGTTCGTTGGACATGCAATAAAAACTTCTTTTTTTTTTTTTTTATGGGTAGGCGGACGCCCATATGGGCCACCTGATGGTAAGTGGTCACCAATGCCCATAGACAATGGTATTGTATCGCCAATGCGCCACGAACCTTGGGAACTAAGATGTTATGTCCCTTGTGCCTGTAATTACACTGGCTCACTCACCCTTCAAACCGGAACACAACAATAACAAGTATTGCTGTTTTGCGGTAGAATATCTGATGAGTGGGTGGTACCTACCCAGACGAGCTTGCACAAAGCCCTACCACCGAGAAAACTATACTATGAATATGAAATCGTTTGTTTCTTACGACTAATCTCAGTAACGATATCGAATATTTATATGTTTTATCATTGTAGGCGTTATAGAACTGGTGATGGAAAAATTTGAAATAGTTTTATTCTGTAAGAAAAGGGAGAAAAAATTAAGTTAACATCGAAAGTTAACGACATTCTCTTTGCACATTTGTTACATAAAAAACGGATAAATAGAATACTCTTACCTGAAAAAATCAGTTGTTTACGCTCAAAGCTAACATATATATTGCATTGAAATTTGAACCTTAATACAAAAATAGAAGGCTTACTTCTGTAAATAATGTAGCACATTTATATTTACAGTATTTTAAGCTTTAATTTTTTCTCTATAATCTTAATATATTTTCAGCACCATTGTTCTATCCTTGATAACGACAAATTACAACCTATATAAATGTAAAGCTATTGCTCATACGGGTATCACATGATCGTATCGGACCGCCCTATCATAGAACACGTCCTTCCCATGGGATGGCATCTATACACCGAAATGTTGTAAATTATAACAAAGGTACGAAATTTATTGCTTATTACACCGTATAGTGTTACTGAAAGCGGATATACGATTTAAATCGAGTCTCACAAATTTTGGGGATCCCTGAAGACATCAGGTATAGAATGCGTTGATACATCTTTTGATGAAGACATTTTAATTATAAATCTATACACAGTGCTGATATAGCTTCGTTGCTTAAACACGTGAATATTAACCGAAGTGGGTTTGTGCCCATAGCGGTGGGTTTAAGTGCTTGGCTTGAGTTTATAATTCGTATCATTTATGACTGTAACGAAAAACATTGTGAGGAATACTGCCTGTACAGTAACAGTAACAGCCTGTGAATGTCCCACTGCTGGGCTAAGGCCTCTTCTTCTCTTTTTGAGGAGCTAATTCCACCACGCTGCTCCAATGCGGGTTGGTTGAATACACCTGTGACAGAATTTCAGTGAAATTTGACAAATGTAGGTTTCCTCACGATGTTTTCCTTCACCGTGAAACACGAGATGAATTATAATCACAAATTAAGCACATGTAATTCAGTGGTGCTTGCCCGGGTTTGAACCCATGATCATCGGTTAAGATTCACGCGGTTAAGATTCACGACTGGACCATTTCGGCTTTTCGTTAATAATATTGCCTGTGGTTGGATATAATTCTGTATGTGATCTATTAACGTAGGAGCGTGGTGGAATAAGCTTCAGAAACCTTCTCTTCGAGAGGCATTTCGAGCCCAGCAGTGGGCCTTTAATGATTGACGATGAATGACGATTTTTTGAAAAAATTTATGTACCTTCATTATGCTAATATTTTGGAGAATCAGTTTTTGATTATCATTTTGTTTCGCGTTTAGATGTACTTGTATATGCGGTTATATGCGAGCTATTTAAATAAAATAAAACTACCAATATAATTCATTATTATAAATAAATTCAAATCTTGTTGCTTTAAATTATGTTGCCGTATTTGTCAATTGAACTCTCAAATTTAAAATCAAGTTGAGTACATGTCGTACTACCGCTTCGGAATGTAGACTCTATCGAAAAGAACCAGCTGGAAATTCAGTAGCTGCTAATTTTTTTTAATTCAATTCCATTCACACTTCACTCGAAATAAATATCCGTGATTTATAGGTTTTTATATATAAAATAATGATCAGGTCTTCTTTCTTTAATCTATAAATATATGAAAGTCTAAATATCAAATAATTGCGGGAATGAACCTGATGATAATACATTAAATTACACTTAAAGAAATCTCACCTAAACACTCTAAACATTTAAACTGTACTAATTATAAAGTAATATTTTTGTTTATTTCATATTTAGCGGAAATATAAATAGCGAGTAATCGATCAAATATTCGAAAGAGTATATTGAGTTATTCTTTCCTAAGAGGCACTTGAAGCTCAATTTCGTAGTTGTATAATAACACTAGCATCGATATCGAATAAGAATTTTAAACAAGAGCTGTATTTCAAAGTCAGCTAACAGAATGCACGTCCGTTTTGCCGAAAACGCGAAATGGGGCGAGTTGCCATCTTGATAAGCCACAGACTAAAAATGGCGCACACGTTCCGTTTTTCTGCTGAACACAAACTTGATACATGGTCCTTGTCATTTCGTGTTAGTTTAGTGAAACGGTAACTATATTTATTTTCAAGCTTGCAAGTTTAATGTTGATTTAATCTGTGCACTGTCGGGACTCCTTCCGTTATAAATAAAATATCTATCAATATTATTCAGTGTCGGAAGGCTTGCGATTCGAATATTTAGTCTTTGCGTCGTTCTTTCGTTCATTTCTTTTTGTATGAGACTAGTATTATCGGCCAGCTTTGTTTGTAGATACTTTGTAAATAGAATTGAACGTATCAATTGATACGTTTGCTTATCACAAAACATATACGAACATATTTGATTGTATTGGAGCATAACTTTAAATAGAGGTATTTAAAAAAAAATCTCTCTGCGAAAGATATTTTTTATACGCATCAAATAAAATCTTAAAAATTGAGATGAGACCTTGAAGCTATACAAATCCAACACAAAGATAACCAAGAAAATTGATGATTATAAAAATATTAACGCTTTATATTACATACCGAAGATTTCCTGTAAACACAGGTGCACGTGCACGAGTAAGGGAATATAGATATTCCCTTACTCTCATAACCCGATGGGACGGCAATCCAACACGACCGGAAAGAGTTCAGGCGCAAGACCAACGGCTTTACGTGCTTTCCGAGGCACGGGAGTGTACACACTTCCAACTTTCAGACACCGGGCGGCTACTGAGAATTCGCGACAGAAAATCTCAATAACATTTTATTGGCCCGACCTGGTAATTGAACCCAGGACCACCGTGTCTGTGGCTTTACATGTAGCCACCAGACCAACGAGTCAGTATATATATATATACATTGAAACATCATTTTTCTATAACGTAATTATAAAATTAATTTAAAGTTGTTCGTATATCTTTAGTTACTTTGAAAGTTTAAATTGCACGATAATTCAGAGCTTAAATATTTTACTAATACGATCTCTTTTACGGTCAATTTACTTGGTATTCGATGTGAAATCAATACTAACTGCTTCCGATGTTTTCATTCGAATAATTTCATAACTTCAATTATTTATCGTATACTTTTTATTATTAAAAAGGCAAGGATATGTTATTATACGGCCCAAAAATAAACATGGTTAGTAGCTGTTTTCTCATTATTTATCTCGTTCTCTCATTATTAATTTTACATTAGAAAAGGAAGACACTAACTAATTGCTGGGCAACGTTTAACGATTTTTAGTTAGGTGAACACTGATTTATCTCGTTCTGTCAGTATTGCTTTTACATTAGAATGAAGAAGACAGAGTATTGTTTAAGTAATCGTTAAGCAACGTTTACAAGTAAGGCTGATAGTGTTTATATAATATAATGTGATCATATTCAAATTTTTTTTATCGGATAGTTTGGTTCATGATCATATGGCCCACCTGATGGGAAGTGGTCACCAACACTCTTAGACATCGGTAGTGTAAGAGATGTTAACCATCTTTTACATCGCCAATGCGCCACCAACCTTGGGAACTAATATGTTATGTCCCTTGTGCATGTAATTACACTGGCTCGCTCACTCTTTAAACTGGAGCACAACAGTACAAAGTACTGCTGTTTTGTGGTAGAATATCTGATGACTGGGTGGTACCTACCCAGACGAGTTTACACAAAGCTCTAACACCAAGTAATTTAAAATAAAAAAATACTCTGTCTTGTTAATATTCTCAATACAATTTAATTACTGTTATAACAACTTAAATAGAAGAGACTGTAAAATAAAATTAAAAAAATGGTTGATGACACTGGATTATGTTGACACAGAAAACGCTCTCACACTCACCCACACACACACACGTACACACACAAACCCACACACACACCCACACACGCCCACACACACCCACACACACACCCACACACACACACACACACACATGCACACACACACACACAATAATATATCGTAACGCTAATATACACATATATCCTAAGTTAGTCATGCACACGGGCTATGTGGTCGTATAAAGTGAAATTAGACTTCCAAGATACAGGTTTATTTATTTTTGTTATTTTAATTTTATTGTTAATATTTCTTTTGTTTTTTCTTTTATTTAGTATTATAAAAACTGTATTTTTATCTGTAAGGCTATGCTTTTTTCTCAATAAATTATTATTATATTATTTATTTATTATTTCTATAATTAAAGGTTCTATATAAATTCTAAAATAGCTCTATTGTATAATATATAGTATATATATCTATATAGATAAAATTAAAAATAAAATTGAGTGAAATCTTTAGAGCGGTTTCATAAATACATGTTCTTTTTATATATATGAGAATTGATTATTTAATACAATAAGATATAACTGAGGACTAACTAGGACTTCAAACGCTATCCTTTTTTACTTAGTCCGTATTTTTGACATCGTTGCATATCAGTATTTACTCGAATTAAATCTAGAAATAGATATAGATCGCACTCTATAGTACATTTTTTCAACTATACAAGAAGTATTATTATTATTTACAAGTAATATATCATCTACTTAAGTATCTTCCTTTATCAAAAGTATCTTTCATTTTTCCCGTTACGATAAATCCCGCTGAAAACATTACTACGGATTTCAGAACTGCGTTAGTGTTCTTATCGCCACCCTCCCATCACCCGTGTAAGACCAGATGAAAAAAGGTTTACCTGAAAAAAAAGGTCCGTAATATATTAGTACCAATAGCAATGCTATGTGACAAAACAAAACGCGAGAGGTCAACTAAAATTATAGGCATTGGGCCAGTTACGTTAGCACTGGCAGGCGATTAAAAATTTAAATATAGAAGAATTTAAAAATAGAATCGTTTTAACTTTTTAATATTTTAATAAAATCGAACAAAGAATTACTCGAAGGTAAAATAAATTTAAGTAAAAAAAACTATCTGGTTTTATATAAATTAAGTGAGTAAGATGTTTTCTCAAGTTGTGATTAGTAGCGGAGGTAGAGCACGTGGGTCACCAGTTCTAATCCAGGCAAGCGTCAATGAGGTTTCATTAGGTTAATTTATTTAATAATTCATCTCTTAGGAAGATAGATATGATCCATTACAGATGAAGGTTTTACTTGAGAAATTTTCACCGAATGATATAACATTGTATATAGAACACAAACAAAACGAATAGAAAACGTTGTCGCCTTAACTCTAAACTCAAACACTAGCTTAGTTTCAGCCCGAGCATTAGTCATGTTTTCAACTTCGAAATCAATCTGTGCATTCGACAAAGGCTAACCTCGTGGGAAATACACGCAGGTGCAAATAAATACAGAGGTACAGGCTACTTTATATTCGGCGTCGTATTTACTAGTCGCCCTATGTTCCGTGAACCGTAGCGCTTATAACCCCAGATTGAAAACGTAGGAAGACGTATCACGTGCGCTCACGGCGCCGCGGTGTTCCCGTTTGCAATAAAATTTATTAAGTATTTGAATACAATCATTTGAACTGACGGCTTACTGATATGAATATGAATTTTTCGGGCTCTATGTTAGCTTATGTGGAAATTTATAGAGTAACGCTTTTGTGAATAGTTTTTAAAACCATTTTTAAGTTTTAAAGCCGCAACTGCAAACAAATTTACTTAACTCTTGTTACGAAAAGTTGGTATTTGATTTGCACAATAGAGTTTTTATTTTTTTCTGAAATTTTTGTTCAAGACAATAATACTCGGTGGTAGAGCTTTGTGCAAGCTCGTCTGGGTAGGTACCACCCACTCATCAGATATTCTACCACAAAACAGCAGTACTTTGTACTGTTGTGCTCCAGTTTAAAGGGTGAGCGAGCCAGTGTAATTACATGCACAAGGGACATAACATATTAGTTCCCAAGGTTGGTGGCGCATTGGCGATGTAAAAGATGGTTAACATCTCTTACACTAAGAGTGTTGGTGACCACTTACCATCAGGTGGGCCATATGATCATGAATCAAACTATCCTATAAAAAATTTAGTTTATTTAATCATAATTATAGCAACATACATATTAGTATTTTAAAAATTATTACATAAATAGAACCGACACACGATACCTAATAACCACTTCACGGGTCGGACACGAATTAGTTAGTTTAGTTCGTTTTAGTTTAGTTTTAGACTAATAATAAGTTAATAAATTATTATTATTATAATTAAATAACTAAATATTTTTGAAAGCGATATAAATAATGATTATGATAATATAGCATTATCATAATCATTATTTATATCGCAACTATGTTTGTAGACGTTTGTGACTTTTTTCTTTGTTTAATATAACGTCTCCTGCGCAGTTGACTACTATTATTATTATATTACATTTATTGAAAACGGCCGTCGCGATTGATATGGCCCATCGGCCCTAGGTATATCCGTGACAGTTATTTCCAATAAATAAATTGTGTGTTTTCATAAAGCGTACGACGAAGTAACCATACATAGAAGGAATTCGGGACAACGGAAAAGTCGGGAAGTTTCGAGATGTTTCGGGAAGTTTCGGGAATCCGAAGCGTTCTGAGCGTGGAATTCGAGATACGCGGATTCGAGATTGCTAACGTTTTATTGCTTTTATATCGTTTGTCACAAAGGAAGTAATTGTTATGGGGGAATCGTCCCATTTTACACTTCATTTCGTATTTCATTTGTGTATGAGATTTTGAATGATTCCCTTCTATTTCAAAGAGAGATGTCTTTTTTTAATGAAAAACGTACGCTATAAATTGCGTAAACTGATGATAACAAATAAGACCTTATTCGAAAGTAATACATATTTTAACACTAGTAATCGTGGTGTATGTTACTGTCTATAAATCAATAATGGATATTTATAAATATTGTCGTTCTGTTTGTGTGTGGAAAAATACATAGTTGATAATCGTTAAATTATTTATATCTAGTTCACGTGATGTAACAACTTTAACTTAATTATTCGCTTACTACATTTGTTTGGTTGGTTTTGTTATCGTGGTGGTTAGTCTTTGTGTGAGCCTGTCTATCTACGAACATTCATCAATTATTCTATAATAATAGAGTGTTGGTTTTTCAAAGTCATTCATTCAAATAAACACGAGAAGTAAAGATAAACTTATAACATCAAGCTTTTGACTTCACAAAGTTAATATCCTTGACTGCCTCGTTGGTTTAGTGGTCTACACGTAAGGCCGCAGATCCGGAGGTCCTTGGTTCAAATCCCAGGTCGGGCCAATAAAATGTTATTGAGTTTCTGTCGAAAATACTCAGTATCAGTCTCATTCCATCGTCAACATTTCTACGATTTGTTCATTGAAAAAATGAACATGTACATGTATTGACACGCCCTGTCTTCAAACCTTAATGTTGCCTATGTATATAAACTTTTCTTGTTGTTCATTATCTATTTCTATATTTTCTTCTTATATCACTTATCATTTCATTCATGAGGTATTAAGACGATTGTGAGCAATTTTTATCAAAAAATCTGTTAAATTGTTATCGTGTGTTTATTCACGTTTGTTACCTGTGCTTGTTGTTTAATTACACGTTATCACATGTGATAACAGCCAGCAATGACCCAGTATCAGAAACACAGTTCCGAATCGTAAAGTCGCCATTTTGACACCGAAAACTTGTTTAACTATAATTTGTGTTAAACGATAGTGAAGTTATGTGAAACTGTGATCGATATTAAAGTGAGCTTAGATTTTTTTAAATCTATAAATACCTTTTAGTCAGTGTTAAAACATTGTAAAATGTCTAGGAAACTCAAGAAGACTTACTGAAAAAATTCACGGTATGTTAGATATATATATTTTACTTTAGATATATTATAACAAGTATTATATAGAAAATATTATACTTATATATAAATAGTAAACAACTCTTTTATTGTGGATTGAAGCTGATAAACATAATTACGCAAACCAATCAAATAGAATGAAATGTTACCAGTTACAAAAAAGTGTTGGCACAAAATAATCTCCGCTTTTTCATTCGCCATTCATTCCCTTCATATGGCCTTCGCGATGACGTCAAACGCAACAAAAGCAAGAGCGATGTTGCCATTTAATAAAATTGATTACTCGTATTGTTATCTGTGATAATGAAACGGTAATCGATTGTATGATAACAATTGCGTACGTTTTCGATTCGTTATTGTTGTGTCCTAATTAACATTGATTAATTATATTCATTATATTCGGTGGTAGGGCTTTGTGCTGGCTCGTCTGGATGGGTACCACCCACTCAATAATATTCTACTAGCAAGCATCAAAACTCTGAATTGATGTATTCCGATTTGAGGGGCAAGTGAGACAATGTATAACATCTTAAATCCTATGAGTTGTTTATACTCCTTATAGTTTCCCATAAGCTCGCTTGTTTTCCAAAAATTTATGAAAAGAAAACGTGAATTTTGTTTATTATCCAATATTGTCATTGACTATCAACGTTTAAATTTTATTAAACTACCATTTTTTCTTCCTATAAAACATATTTTAATTAATATGATTATTATGTGTATTTAAAGGTACTCTTTCTATAAAATTATTTTGATTGAAATAAAAACAATGTTGTACCATTCAATATAATTCCGAATACCTTTGGTAAAGTGAAAAATTTTGATTTGTAAACGGTTCCAACACGCGATTAATTCATTAACAAAAACAATTATAACGCGGTCGTCGGAAAATCAGCGGGAACGTCTGCGGTGGTACTTAATTAAAACAAGCTGACCAGCCCTATTTGTAAGAGGACAAAAATTAAAAAACGGTATTGCAATAAGAAAAAATATTTGATACCTGCTTTCATGTATTAAATATAGAAATAATAACTAAATAAAAACAAAAACAAATTGAGTTTCTTATTTATAATCTGTGATTTTATTTTCATGTTCAGCCTTGACCGCGATTTTAAGTGATTCGAACAATTTAAAAAGTGACTTTTATTTTTTGAAAGTGTCGTTATACAGTCGAAAAGCGAATATTTTATTATATTCATTGAGATTTTATGTAACATTGTTTTGTTTTTGAGTGGATTGCCAAAGTTCAAACCTTTGAGTTGTCGTCTATAATTCATCTCGTACCCGTCGGTGAAGGGCGACATCGTGCGGAAAATGTACTGGATGAAGTTCTCAAACATTCCCACCAAACCACACTAGCAATATTCGGCTATGGGAAATGTATAGACATTCTTATCGTAGATTGATTTGATTCTCAATTCTCAGTCGTAACTACATTTCTATATCTGAAGCCGTTTAACTGATAACGTATCAGTACTATCTGTATGACCTTTAGTATTTATTGTGAACATTACAATGAATGATAGTTTATTTTCGTGTACACAAGGAATTTGGAAACACAGTAAAGTGATGAGTGGGAATTTCGAAACGAATTATCACTACATATTATAAAGCAGTCTCCCCGTCGCGTCTGTCTGTCAGAACGTGATAAACTCAAACACTACCGCACAGATTTTTATAACGGATGTCACGAATGGACGAATCATTTCATTCGTGATGGAGGTTATGTCTATAATTAAAATATTGTTTTAATTTGGCTGAAATATATCGATATTTATAGAAGATGTCGCAAATAACATGTCGACTGGAAGCTTTACTAACTCGTGCTGCAAATACCGTTACATATATTACGATATAAGTGTTATATGTTCCTTATTCAGCACAGAAAGCTAGTAAGTATATGAAAATAAATTTTATAATTTAAAAAAAAACTAAAGCACTAAAAATGACACGAAACTTAAAAATATATACATTATCTAATCGTATCGGAAGTTGATCGGAATTAGAATATTGTAATTCGTCAGACAAAAATGAAGTAAGTTTTTTTGACGAAAATAGATATATTCGTTACGTGTACGGATTATATTTAAAAAGGGATATTTGATAAACCACCCATGTTTACAAATACGAAACGAATATTCAGTTTTTTAGTCATTTATAATAATTAATTATTAACAAATAAAATCCATTAGATATATTTTGGTTCTTTCTGTTTCTTAACGATAGAACTACACTCAGAATAACGATTCTAAGTGTAATTAGCGATTCTATTTGTTATCTCGATAGCATTTAATAAAATTATATAAAATGACGATTCAAAAGAATTTGTTAGAGTGTACTTGAGTAAAGAATATACATGTGTCTGATATTATTTTTTCACTCGTGTATATTTTTCATATCAACAAAAGCAAAAATATTTATAAAATTAGAAAAGAAAACGTTTCGTATTCGGCCGGTTATTGTGTCAATAAGTTCAGTCAGCTACCAGCCGTAACTCATTGGAGTAAGCAATAAGAGCACGCGGCGTAAATTGAGCACGGGCACGGGAGCACGTGCCGCGACCAATCACGTCGCGGCAACAAACACGCTTATCTAATATGCATCTTGCTGCTTGGTAGGCGCTGCCGGTTCGTATTAGATACAAATTTTAATTTCATACTTGTATTTCTGATACCTTTTTTTATTTTGTTAGGTAATCTTAACATTTTTTTTAAGTGAAGTATAAATAATAAAAGATTATAATGTTAATGGACTAAGTGATTTTGAAATCTCTTCGGTATATTGTTATATGAAATTTTTGTTTTTAATTGTTTTTACTAGCAAACATAATTTTACTTTAAAACATAAAATTGACTTGAATTATTATAATAATCATTAAGTAAAAGTAACAGCCTGTGAATGTCCCACTGCTGGGCTAAGGCCTCTTCTCCTCTTTTGAGAAGAAGGTTTTGGAGCTTATATCACCACGCTGCTCTAATGCGGATTGGTGGAATACACATGTGACCGAATTTCAGTGAAAATTTGACACATGCAGGTTTCCTCACGATGTTTTTCTTCACTGTCAAGCACGAGATAAATTATAATCACAAATTAAGCATATGAAATTCAGTGGTGCTTGCCCGGGTTTGAACCCACGATCATCGGTTAAGATTCACGCGTTCTTACTACTGGGCCATCTCGGATTCTTAATCATTAAGTAAAACTTGTAAAAAAGCTCAATACTCTTTCCTCAGCGTTTATTTATTATTTGACTGCCTCATTGGTCTAGTGGCTGCATGTAAGGCCGCAGACGCGGTGGTCCTCGGTTGAATCCCCAGGTCAGGCCAATAAAATGTTATTGAGATTTTCTGTCGAAATTTCTCAGTAGCAGCCCGGAGTATGGAAGTTGGAAGTGTGTACACTCCCGTGGCTCAGAAAGCACGTAAAGCCGTTGGTGCTGCGTCTGAACTCTTTCCGGTCGTGTCGTTTTGTCGTCCCATCGGGTTATGAGAGTAAGGGAATAGAGAGTGCACCTGTGTTTGCGCACACACTTGTGCACTATAATATGTCCTGTGCAGTTGGCTAATCTCTCTTGAGTTTGCCGCCGTGGCCGAAATCGGTTAGGAGGACTATTATTATTATTTATTATGAAATTAAGTTACCTTCACATTTTAAGTCTCTAAGTCATGCTGACTTAAAATGTGATTTATATACCTCAAAATATACATTCAATGGTGCTGATCATCGTACATAATATTTGAGATAAACAGACCTACATAATATAGCTATCCCTTTTAAGTCTACAATAGAGAAAGAGATAGAAATATTTTTAGATCTGTCAATTTATTTTAGAACAATACATAATCAAATGAGCCACAGACAAGAAGGTAAATTAAATTAGTTTAGATATTGTGTTCAATGGAATTGCTACCAACATGCGTAAACGACTACTAGATAATGAGAATGCTTGATCCAATTAGGCTAATGGTCTTGCTAACAAGTCCGATAGTAAAGTTAACAATATGAGATTCGGTTACAATCGGCAACAATCGGTTGACACAGGGCTCGGGAGCACGTGCGGTGACCAATCACGTCGCGACAACAAACATACTTATCTAATATGTATTTTATTGTTGTGCCGCCGCTGGGTACCGTTTGCAATATTATTTATATTTGTGGTTATAATATTTATGAAAAAATGTTTCCTTGTGATGTTGAATATATGATATTATTATTGGTAAATGTTTACAATCGCGGTTTTTGTGAAAAATGGCTCCAAATTCTTATAACATGTAATATTGAGGAGGGAGAGTAAATATGTAAACAAGAGCACTTAGTTCGGGGTACCCGAATGATGATGACACATAAAATTCTAGGGCAGTCATGTAGGTTAGATTATGTTAGGTTACTTTTAAAGCACATCGAACACAAGATTTGATTTGGGGGCATGAGAATATTCATCTAAACGATACCTACTCTGTCTTAGACTAGTGAACTTGGGCCGATTCGGTTCTTTAAAAGTAACCGAACATAACCTACATGACTTTGCCCTAGAATTTAAATTTTTTTCATGTTCGAAGTCTTCCCTTCCTCCATATTGCATGGAATATCATTCATTATTGATAAAAAACATGTCATAAAAATTGGAGCCATTTTTCACAAAAGCCGCGATTGTAAATATGTGCCTTATTATTTGTAAATATGTCCTATATATAAAATTATCATTTTAATAAGTACTTCAATATATATTATATAAAATTTATAATAAAGCCATTTATATGAAAATTAACTGAGAAAATATATATTGTAGAAAGTAAGCGATAACTAAAAGTACCCAGTACCCGAATATTACTAGAACTGAAATTTAAATATTTATGTCACAAATACCATTCATATATTTTGAACAATCAAAGGGAGTAAGATTATTAAATTAATGATATTTTTCTGCTGTCACTACGGTGTAGCGGCGTAGCGCGTAGCCGTGCAACTTTGATGAGAGTCGTAGCAAACACGTGTCAGCTTATTTGTTCACGAACTTACACAATTTACAAGCACTCTTATTACGTAGAGAATAAAGCCTTTATTTAAATAACTGAACGACGAATCAAGCAAAATAAACGAATATTTAGTGATACGTTTCTTGTGATTCTTATTTCCTACACGATAGAGTTCATAATACAATTTTTAAAACAGTTTTGTTCTAAAGTCTTTGTCAAAATTAAGTTGTTAACACGCCTAGTTTATAAGTTATAGAACATAAGAGCGATAATGCAAAGATTTACTGTTTATTTTTTTGATAGCGCGCTGAAAAACTAAAATGGTCTTATATAGCGGAGAATAAGGCTTCGAATTCTAAGCTAATATTAACTACAATGGCTCGATATATGTAGTTCTTATTTCTAAAAGAGTAAAGGTCATTTCTTATAATAACTGACCACTTACCGTCACTTAAGCCTATTTGAAAAATCACCCCAACACGTGGTTATGAAACGAAATGAAAGCGTAAGATTGGAAACTAAGATTGTGTTTCTTTTGTTTTAGAAAACATTTCTTTTAATTAATGTTCAGTTTTGCTGTTTTCACATTGCTAAAAAAGGTTGATAACTATCAATTAAATGGTTATTAAGGGTTTCTTAAATATAGATCAGAAAATGCGAATTAGATGCCTCAGTGGATTGAAGGGGATTCTTAATACTAGTCGCGTGTTTCTTATCATTTTATTATAATCCGCGCCGTGTGACGTCAACTGACGCCTGTCACTAGCGTTAGCAACTTATAATAGTATTAATTTATAAAAAGTTTTGACAAAAATAATTGCGAAGTGAGGACATGTGTTAAACCGGAGATACTTATGAGAGTAAGGTTGTGTACCGTTTGCAAAAGAAAGAGATCATAATCATAACAATGTAAAAGAATTAGATTATTTAATTTTATTATTCTTATCGAAAGTTTAATTAACAGCATTATCTATATTATGTTTTTGTTAACCAATTAAATTCACACAATTGTTTTTCTGACGTTACACATAATTACGGCTGGGTAAATCAGTTTCAAAAGGTCGATCCTACCCGAACAGAATTTCAAGCAGATATTATTTATATTTTGTATTATTATATTATTTGACTTTTGGCGGGGAAATAAAACCCAGAGTATTTGTGAATCAATACATAAATATTGATGGATATTTTTTTTATGAATTTATTATTATTTAAAGTGTTTATATACCTTTACTATTATACGAAGCTGAAGAATCAATTTGTTTGTCTGATTGTTTACATTCAATATGTGAAGTAATCCTTCACAATCTGACATTTTCACGTTGATAACGCCTTTTTAAGTATAAATGGTTAGGTAACAGAGATTGTCTAAAAGACTAATAAAATTTAATTTTCTCCTTGTTTCAGATCATACGAGTACACGAACAGTGAAAACCTAGTCTAGTATTATTTATCAGTTATCCGTTGTGAAGTCAGTATGACGCAGGCGGATTAAACCGGATTAAAAATAGGTCGAAAAGCCGGAACCGCCGGGGCAGCCGGGACAGGCACGCTGGCGGGATACACCCGTCACGTGTACGCGGGCGGCGCCGGCGCATACCATGCGCGCACGCCCGCTGTACCACTCAACGCAAGTAAGTTACATATTTAAGTATTTATTAATCAAATCTTTTTTAAAAAGCCCTTTTTGAATGGAATTATTACTTTTGTAGTATATTTTACGGCTAAATATGCATTGTATAAGTGTAGCTATCATTTATTCATTAAAGCACTTATTCATAGTTTAGGAGATCTCGTGATATCGCTTATATATATACATACAAAAATAATTTTATCTTACACAACGATCTAGTGATTTCACTGTTGCGTTACACATGTTTGAATTGATGATCTAAAATTTCAAAGTAAACACATTTCGAAACACGTCAACAAAACATAGATTTGGGCGTCACTCAAAGAGCAACTTTTCGCCGTAAACTTCAACAATAAAAGTGCACCGTGACCTATTTTTTGGTAAACAAGATGATACTTCGATTGGATGTCTCATGTGTTTTGTGTATATATGAAAGTGATGACGATAGAACGCGTTAGGCACTCTATGTCCTTTTATGTAGATGATAATGTATATGCAAAATTTGATGATCGATTGTAACGTAACTTCGTAAGAAAGCGTACATTTGTGTTTATATTCTTTAATATTAACACACACACACGCACACAGACGCGTTGTAATCGTGTAAACATAACTATGTATTTTTATTATAATCCGAATGTTTATATATGTACATATATGTATATATCCGAATAAGTTACCAATTTTATCCTTAAGATCTTTAAGAGGAAACCTTTATCAAGCTGCGAGACATTTACAGGCAGATATAGGGAACGTGCAGGAATTCTAGGTGGCAGCACTAAATTGACAAAAGAGACACTATGCGGACAGTAAAGGAAACTTATCAGACCTGTCATCATGCTTTCAAATGTGAAAGAAAATTATATCTTTAATTATATTCTTTTTGAATATGATAAAAGTTATAAAATATGGGTTCCTATCTATCAATAATGATCGTCAGCGTGGCCAAAATATTTCATAATAATAATATTGTATATCTAGATCGAAGCCACTCATTCGGATGTTTGCTGAAAACAGGTTGAAAGATAATGTTGAACTGACTAGTATTATTGATTATTTATAAATGCTCGAAACTCATACTTAAGTATGCTTCTTTAATACGTTTATCTATTTTTTAGTGGAATACCCATGTGATAAAATTTCAGTGAAATTTGACACATGCAGGTTTCCTCAAGATGTTTTCCTTCACCGTCAAGCACGAGATGAATAATTATAATCACAAATTAAGCACATGAAATTCAGTGGTGCTTGCCGGGGTTTGAACCCACGATCATCGGTTAAGATTCACGCGTTCTTACCACTAGGCCATCTCGGCTTTATATTATGAATAAAAGCATATTAAAATTATTTACAGCTCTTCACAATTTCTTATTTAAAGGTGTAAACGTACATGTAAGCGTACATGTTTGAAACATATCGGGTACACAGTAAAGTGTGTGGCGACCTTAATAGAACGTGCATTTAGTGTTCGTGGAGAGTTGGAATGCGATATTGCGCCCGTGTCGAATGTTACAACGTTAAGACATTGCCATCCTAACTGTCAATTGTTGCTAGTCGGGGAGCTAAATAACTCGTATAGCTCAATTGTTTGGAATGGACTTTCGACGACTGTTGGTTAAATGTGTTGCTTTAGAAGCGATCACGTTTAACTAAATAACTTAATTATATTAAGAAATTGAAGACTTGGATTGATGATAAGTCATTTTGTAATTCTATAGAAAATGAATATCAATGTTAAATTTCTTATTTTGTAAATATTTGAACTTCTGTGTGATTTTAAGATACAAATACTATGTTGTGTGATAAATAGTGCTGTAGTGTTTTATATTATCGGCGAACAATTACAAAAGCTTCCAGGGCAAATGGGCGACTTGGTGGTAAGCGCTGTAAGAAATATTAACAGTTGCTTACAATGACAATGCGATACCATCATTGGGAACTAAGATGTTATGTCCGTTGTACCTATAGTTAGTATTATTCCGCCTTGAAGGGAACCCTGTCCCTTCAAGGCAGAACTTCGGAGGCTTGCACAAAGCCTAGAAAGGGCTTAGGCGCAAGACCGACGGCTTAACTTCCTTTACAGAATCCTCGACTGAAAAGCCCAATATCTTTTTTTCATCCGACCTGGTGTTTGAATCTAGAACATCGAGATCTGCCTTATAAGATAGTCACTAGACCAATGAGGCAGTCAATTTAGAATAGGGATAGCTTATTATCTAACTTAATATATAGGCTACATAATATTTTTCCTCGCACACATGGATGAAGCCGCGAACGGAAGCTAAGAAGTAGTAATAAAAATTTAATTGTATTTATAATGTATATGTGTGAGTTTTTTGTTTGTGTTTGTGCATGCATGTGTGCGTGAATGATATGTTAAAGTATTTACGCTATTTGCACAATACAATGTTACATAACGTTCCTTTAAACGGTGCGTCTCAGCAAACATTAAATGTATAGTGTGAAGTTGGAATGCGTTATTGCGTTCGTATCCAACGTTAAATGGCGTATGGTTTAGTGTTCCAACAGATAGTATGAGCGTCTGTTTATCCGTACGATTTATGGTTCACTAATACTTAACTCCAAGTCGTTATTGCATCGCCACTTCGTAAATTACAAAGCTTATACTAAAAAAGAGCGGTCGCAGTATATATGCCAGAAATCTATATAGAAACAATGCAAAGAAATTTTATTTTTAGATTTTAGTTTAATAAAGTCGATAGTTTCACCTATGATTTTTACCTTACTTAATGATGTTTAGCGAGTGATTAGTTAAACAATGCTGCGTCTTTTTCTTTTGAATGTAATGTCAATAATGACAGAATGAGAGGAATCAGTGTTTAACTGAACAGCGTATACTTTGCTTAGCACGTTTATATGTAAAGCCATTTACACTAGCGCATGAAACTAAACAAAACCAAATTGATTGAGAAAGATAAAAAATATAAGCAAGACGTTTAGTGGTTAGCTTAATGTTGCTCCCACGGTTCTAGGTTTAAATCTCGGGTCAAAATATCATCTGCATCAGTTCCTTAAATACATTTATAGGCTTTTACTTAAATTATTTTTACAATTAACTAGTTTAAATTATTTTTTGTACAATGATCTGCTTTACTTGATTACCACCCGGTACCCACCAAAACGTGTCTAAGCATACTCCTACTACCAATTATAGAGCTATTGATGCTACAGTATAGCTTCTCAATTTATAAGACCAATAATGATAAATATTACATAAACCGTTTATATATCAACTCAGTTATAACAGCAAAGTAATATAAAACATTTAATAAACAAAATAAAATTCCATTAGAACATTCAAAAGAATTTATAAGCACTACGAAATCTCGACTAGAGGAGATATAAAAAGTCAATTATTTTGTAGCTTAGTCTAGACAGTGGGATAGCCCATTGGCAACTCCAAACTCTACGGAGGCTAGCGACAATAATGACTTGGTTACTTTAATAGGATCGGCAGAGTTATTCCTTCCTCGTTCTTTTTTTAATTTTAATGCATATTTTCTTATACTTTATTTGTATTGTCTTACAATTTATAGCTGACTAGCTTCAATTTTGTTGGGGTACTCGACTGGGTAGGTAAAAGTCACTCATCAGATATTCTACCGCAATAGCAGTACTTTGTATTGTTGTTTTCCGGTTTAAAGGGTGAGTGGGCCAGTGCCATTACAGGCACAAGGCGATGTAAGCGATGGTTAACATTTCTTACAATGTCAATGTCTATGGGCGTTGGTGATCACTTATCATCAGGTGGCCCATATGCTCGTCTGCCTACCTATACAATAAAAAAAAAATACTTGCATAGCTTTGTCCAAGTGTGTTAAGGCTGTTAGTGATAGAATAGATACTATATATAAAAAAAGTAAATATAAAAGAAAGTTAAATAGCTGACGCCGTCCCCAAACCCTTGTTACGTAACCTAAAAAAAAAAAGTTATATATTCCAGGTTAATGATAAAAATATTAATATTAAAAAAAAGGTGAGATTGTATAATTTTCTACGTTCCTTCAAAAATATTTTTGTTATTTACTTTAATTTTCTTAGTTGATTAAATATTTTACTTAAAAATATAATATGTTTTAGTGAATTATAAATTGTATGAGGATTTTTTGTAAGGTAATTCGTTCTGGCTGTTAGTGTGAAAGCCTTGACACCAAGTGCATAGAACACGCCAATTTTAAAATAAGGAGGCGGTTTCAAATCGATGTGTGATTCGTCCCGTGATCAGTGTCTAATATTCTGCCATGTGTGCATCCATGAACATATATTACAACAGTGTTTTAGTATAATTTACAAAACGTATCCATTAAGAAGAGAGTGCGCAACACTACATTAATTATATATTAAATAAATCGTTCCTAACTCAAGCCAGGAGACCCTGAATACAGGGCAACCTAGCTTGGGCTCCTGCTTTAATGTATTTATTATTAAGATGAAAAAAAATTTAAACATAAATATTCTGATGATAAATAAATTTATGTTTATATTATTATTATGTTATATAATTATTAGGCAAAAAAGTTATTTAAGTGCTTTGGTTTTTAAAGAGATCGTTAGACTGGTATATGGTTTACCTAATGGTAAGTAACCCATCGTACATAGCCATTCCTAAGATTTTGTCTCTATGAATCTATCTTAGATTGGAGCGAAACTCGATTGGAACTTGACGTAACACGCAATCTAACACATTTGGAAATATTGCTCTACTGTTTACAATGTTATACTGTCTCATATATTATCTGAGAAGCGGAATACTGACACTTGTTTATGCATAAAACAAATATATTTTGAATACATTTATCTACGATTCTAGTATCAAGACTCGTCATGTTTAAAACATGCATTAACATAGCTATAGCAAGAGACACTTTTCATTCAAAAATTTAAAACATCGGAGAATAACAATAACAAAGTTATAAAAAAAATAGAAGTTTGCTGCATATTTAAATATTTCTTAATTCGGTTTACATAGAATCTTAACAAAAAAAAGTAATGCGTTATGATTTTTTTTGCCGGTTCTTCTCAGGTCTGTGTTTTCTTATCCGAATCGGTTGTAGTTTTTACTTTTTTTTTGTCGCTGGAAAAACGCCGTACTTGTTTCTCCCACATGAAGTAGGGGGGTATGTGGGGCTCGCCGGCACTGAAGGCGCCGGAATACCTACTAAAAGACCAGCGGTATCCTCTCCGTCTGGTTGGGGGGCACCACGGGATCGCATGCGCATGCTACCGTGACGCCCCGACTTAATTTTTTTTTTTTTGTAATTTTTACTTTGACTATAAGTAAGTGAGATGAATCTGCACTGAATAAAGGAATTTTGAATAAATAAAGGAAACACTTTGTTCAGGAATCTGATTAGCTCTCCAGACGTGTCGGAGTTTGTTTCATCGGACAATGAGAGTACCTGACCATAAGAACAGTCTTGTGGGACTCATCGAGAGCAGAGCTGTGGCCGAAATTGAGGACGAATTCATTACACGAAATCAAAATAAAACACATCATAAAAATAAAACAGATACTTTTATGCATAAAAATATTCGTATCGAAGTATCGATTATATCGTTAGTCATTAGTATGTTTACTAAGGCCTATGCAATAGTGTTAGGGGAAAGCGATATCTATCAATATACACAATAATATATTAATTATTTATTACTGTTAATATGTGGTAGCACAATTATGATTTATAAGTCTATTTTGTAATATCGTTGGGCAGTGTGTTAAAAATTGTCATATATGATGAAAAACTTCTTACAATTTCTCGTTTGTATCTAGTCTGTATAGCACTGCTACGATTTTATATTGAGACGTAGAGTTTTGAATGCGGGTCAAATAAATAATCATATTTTTTTCTATAGTTTCGAGGATCTATAATAAATCATATTTGAAGTGAAATTCTATTCGACGTGATGTGAATCATATTTTAATGACTTATACAGTGTGTAACAAATTAGTGTCCGACCCGTGAAGTGGTTATTATGTATCGTGTGTCGGTTCTATTTATTTAATAATTTTTAAAATACTAAGCAAAAAATTTATCCCGGTTTTTTTTTTAATTAAGTGACGAAAATGACCTGGCAACACAGGTGCTGGCAATAGCGCTCGATAGCCTAGATAGATCTTACCTATCGGGTAGCTAAGACACGAGGTCATGACCTCAGTAGTCCACGTTTTTACCACCAACAGTGTCGTTAAACACAATTAATATATTTTTTTAAGTAATTTTTTTGCTCTATAAAACGATTTTAAAGGCAACGTTTCTAACGCAAGTAATACTTTTTTTTTAACACAAAACGTGTCCCTTGAAAACGTAACGATGTAGAAATACAACCATTTCCTAACTGGAACGTACTCGTAATGTTGATTTCTAACAAATGAGTCAGCGATCGATTATTTTATAAACGACGAATTACTTTCATCTATATTTTATGTACAATAGATTTTGTATTTTAATTCAAATATCCTTGCATTACGAAAAAAGTAACAGGTTATAAATGTCACGGAGACTTGCTTTTTATGTCCTAAATTTTGTAATAATTGTTTTCACAAATATTCTACTGCTGTGCTAGACCCAAGCTCCTCTCGTGGAGTAGGTCAGGTACTCGTTCCATAACGCTTGTCGATTGCGATGGGGTGGATACACGTGTGGAAGAATTTCATCCGACTCATACGGATTTCCGTTATTCCACCGTCAACCATGGAATATTATAGACAAATTAAAACCCTTAAAAATCCGTCAAAAAACCCTTTCGTCAACATCAGCGTGTATTATCCATTTTTCATCTCAGCTCATGTAGTTATTTTAATTTACTTTTGCAAATTATTGAATTATCTAATAAGCTCTTTCTAAAATGTTTTATACTCTGTATACTAACACCTATTTTGACATTTTTTGTATCGATTATTTTTTCTGGTACGTATAATAAGTTTTTAAATAAATAATAAAGTGCAACACAGCGAGAAGTTAATAACAAATTTAAACAGAACAATAAGAATGTATTCGCACGAACGAATGAGTGTTTTGGCAATGATAAAATGGATTACATTAATTAATACTTTTTGTTATTAAATTAGTACAGTATTCTGAGAAGTAAATATTACCCCCACCAGGGTCCGCATTTGCTTTTATTAAGCACATTATAATAACATTCACATATTATCTTAATAAAGTTTTATAACCGAGTAATAACAGAGAAATTTCAACACAACGGAGAGAGATGTTCGCACAATTTGTTGCTACACTTCTTTGAAGCCGAAGTTTTCATTAAAGAAAATTAGTTCGCCGCGTTTGCATAAATTAGCATAAACTTCGAAGCTACACCTGTGCAAATATCATGTTATTTAATAACAAGCCCTTGTAACATCGGTCGGACAGCGGAATATATTATGAGTATGTCATGGTGGGTTTAAAAATGTGACCTAATTAGTAAGTGAACATGGGTGAACATAAATTTCGTTTAATCATGTTTTCAGGGTTCGATTACTTTAAGTAATCATTTATTTGTTCGACTGTTAGTTTTTGTTTGATAAATATATTGATGCTTTTTTTATAAATATGCGGTAGTATGACGTACGTCCAGATAACGTCGGAAAGACAGACTGAAAAACAGGTTAATATTATTATATAATTCTGTTTGTAATATTTAATACATTTATTTATTTATAGTAATAAATAAATATCAAACCTGTACGTAGTCATTTGCATCATGACATTGATACATCATGAAAGTATGTATTACAACAAAATTTTTAGTAACAAATCCTGTTCGAGCTGCTGGAAATCTAATAAAAGTTGCTATTTTAGTTCTTCGAAAGAAATAAATCCTTATTTCCACCGTCAATTGGCACAAACGTGCACGGCTTTTCTTATCAATGATATCTATGTTAAACAATACTGTTTCTTCTTTCAAACGTTAAAACATTGATGACAGAAAGAGAATAAGCTTTTAACTAAGCATCTGCTAAATAACATCTATAAGTAAATCATTTTACGAGCTAACTTGTTCTTGCTTGCGGTGTCGCTCGCTAGCGAACCTGTTGGTGGTAAAATGGTAGATACCCTATTTTCTTTTCTGTTCTCCTGCCAACTGTATGTTATATATCGCGAATATTATCGGTTAAGTAGGGTCGACGTGAAAGCGTAACAAAACAAATATGTGAACAAATTCACATTCGCATTTATAATATTACTTTAGACATATAACTCTTATAAGTTAAAAGTCGGTTTATGTATATATATAAATGAATTCTTCATTCACGCGTCGTTCGTCCGAACGAGTTGGTAGTCTGTTATTTTTGGCACTTGATTGAAGGTTCCTGGCATATTACCATCAACGTACAATAGATGGGGCAGTTGTGTTGCTGAGTTTCATTCGCCAGTTCTTCGCAGGTCAGGGTATTTCTTTTCCGAATCGGTAGTTGTTTTTTATTTGACAATCAATACAATGCTTCTATGTTAAATAAATGACTTTGGTTTTGATTTGTTGTTACAATTGATAGGGCATTCCAACTCAATTCGGACATTAGAGTGTTTGTTAGAAAATACATCAAATTGCAATTTTTTTTTACGACGAGCATTACCCCCCCTCATTGTAAGTGGTTACTAACGCCCATAGACAGTGGCATTGTACATTTCTTTAAAAGAAAAATATCGCAAATACGCCACCAACCTTGGGAACTAAGATATTATGTCCCTTGTGCATGTAATTACACTGGCTCACTCACCCTTCAAACCGGAACACAACAATATCAAGTACTGCTGTTTTGAAGTAGAATATCTGATGAGTGGATGGTACCTACCCAGACGAGCCTGCACAAAGCTCTACCAGCAAGTGATATATTATTTATGGAAATTAATTCTAACTAGTATATTCCATACAGGAGAGTGCGAATTTTTGTGCACCATATTATACATAGTTGGTTACTCTCCATTGAGAACAGTCATGGCCAAGAGAAGGACATCATCACTATGACATACAAAACTTAACTGTAGGAAACTTCTTGAAAAAGAAACCAATGTCATAGAAAACTGAGAGAAAAGCAAATAAACTAAAATATTTTTTGGGGATGGGACCAAACACATCTATGAAATCAAATCCGTGATACGATGTCAAATGTATGGCGAAATATAACAGAGGAAGAACGAAAACAGAAGACGATAATAAAAGATGAAGATATGACATTATGAGCTTAAGCGGTCGACTATCACAAAATCCTCATTTATAACCTTTATACTCCAAATAGTGGATAAAAAAGGCTCCCTTACAAGAACACACTTTTTTCACTTTGTGATTGATGACCAAAGCCGATTACTATTCAGCCTAATAATGTTATCAAGGTCTTTTATATTAGGCATTTTATATGCCTTAAAATATCGTTCTTTCAGATTGTGTGTTCGGTTTTCACGCTGATACTAACCACTTCAGAGAACATAAATGAAGTGTATAGTAATGTAATAGTAAATTTCTTTTAAGATCATTTTCTGGTGAAAGTGAGGTAAACCTCCAAAAATATAAGATATCATAAGGTAATGGGATTGAGTTTACAATTTATATCCATTATTTATCAAAAATGAACTTTAAAAAGAAGTCACAAAGTTTAAATTAGATAAACAGTTCTTCGAAATTCTATTAACCGCTTGTCAAAATTTGCAAATATTACTTTCGGCTGTTTGAAGACGCCGGGCACGTATTCTAGTTTCTCAACATTACCATCTTCAAAGAAAAAAGGACTCTATTCGTATACAGTTTAGTTTTATTTTCTTTTGAATTGTTTAGTTATTTTTACGCATTTAAAGGAAAAAGAACTTTAATGCTCAGTTATTTAAGCTTAACGTTCATTGTTTCTTATATTTCTATCTCATCTCAAGGATGGTTCATCTGAAAATTGATAGTGGGTCAATGGCTTTTCCTGGACCTAAAAGATTTTGTTGTTTTTAGGTCAGACTACACATATATTCTTAGAAAAGTTTTATCGGCACTTTTTCATGTTCTTATATGTAAAATCTACGATATTTATATGAAATTTATCAAAATAATACTTATTTGTAAATTAATACAAAAATAGGTACCCACAACTTGAATTGGCAAACCATAATACCGATTCCGCTTCATCATAAGCGTGCTGGCCGAATACCAAACAGTCTTAGAGTCCAGAATTCCAATAACACACATTCAAAAAAGACAAGTGGTCCACAATATCTGAGTTAATGGAAAAATGACGAACATAAAAATACAGGAGACAATTAAAATTTACATTCACATCAGTAATGCTAAAACTTCGCCTGTGATGTTGCCTGTAAATAAAAACACGCGGACAAGACAAGGACAAAGTTACAAACAACAACATAATAGAAAGGTGCAGATGCAAGGACAACGCGATCGTGGAGATTGTTTTTATGTACTGATTTACATATCATTTCTAAAAAAAATTATGAAGCAATGAAAATAATAGTGCATTATATTTTTTAAACTACTTATCTATCTTTCGTACTTCTCCAAGCACAAAAAAACATCAAGTTTTCTTATTCAACTTCTGAAAACATCAAAAGAACGAGAGTAAAAGTAAACAGTCTAACATTATTAGCTCTCACCTCAAATAGTTACAGGAATTTCACGCGAGCTAGTCAGTCCAAAAGGTCGTTAGTCGCGTGCACCGAGGCGGAATAATTGAATTACAGCAACGGTTATAGCATGGACGTGATAGTTATGCAACGACGATGTGCACGCTAATACGACCCTTATGTACCCGAGAGGTGATTGGGCTAAAGTAAATAAATGCGTTGAAATTTATTCGATGTTTCTTTCAATTGTAAACATTTTACCAAATAATTATATTTTATTTATTTTTATATTTATTTGTTTTATATAATAGGTAGGCGGACGGGAAAATGGGTCACCTGATGGTCACCACCGTCCATAAACATCACTGTAACAAAAAATATCCATCCCTTACATCACCAATGCGCCACCAACCTTGGAAACTAAGATGTTACTTGCCTTATGTCCGTAATCATTGTATGTACCTAATGATTGTAATGATAAGATGTGGTTGAAAGTCTTCAAGAGTTTAGGTACTTCCTTATGGATTATAGGCTTATGCTTGAATAAAGCCTGATAGTAAGTTGATGAAGTCAAAGATGGAGCTTGCTTAAAAATACCTATTCACTTTTACCTCCAGAGTATCAAGCTCAGGACACAAAGACACTGGTATTACATCCCTCACCTTGTCTTGCGCATGAGTAAGCAAAATGCTTCATGAGAATGGGTGGGATGTTGTTATCGTACAATACAAGGGTTGTATTAAGTAATCTAACTCCCGAGCACACTTTTCGATGAATAATCTGTAGATGACCGACAATCACGCTTCTTTGCACCGATGTGCCGAGCTGTGGAATTTGGATTAACGTGTAGAAATGTGAATTATCAACGACTTTATTCGCTTACTTTAGCAATATGTATCCTGTATCCTTTTGTTTTGTGGTAGAAATTGCTTTATAGCAATTATATTTATTTTTCAATCCCTTTAAAGATTGCTTAAATTATAATATATTTTAAATATATTTTATTTGAAATTCATCGTTCACTTGCTTTTATATCATTTATTTAGGTTCAGCTCAGTGTGTTTTGTAACACTACGAGAAAATCGTTCGGGCAGACTTTTTCGGTCGGCCGTCTGCCTGACGCCATCTTGGAAAATTAATAAGCTTGGTTTCTCGTCATCATATGTGTTGCATATGAAAAGTGCTGATGTTTGTAATGGACGAAATGTGCATGAAATATCTTTAACGATATGGTTTTCTCCAAAATTAAATAAAAAATAACATTCAATTGATATGTAATGTGGAAAATATAATAGTTTCCGTGAAGACTTAAAACGCTCTTTCAAGAAAGTCAAAATTCAGTCAACACGTCGAATCAATGAAGAAGTAAACATGCATGTCAAATTTATCTAAAAAATATAAATTGAAAAGGCACGGGCGGTGAAGATTTGATTATTTAAGTTAAAAAAATATAGCTTGAATTTTTATGTAAACAAAGACTGAACACGTGATCGATCGTCAACGTAGTTTAGGAGAATTTCATCTGTCGGTTGGCTCTTTTCTGTAGTAAAACTGTAAAGGATATGACTACGATATAGCGAAACTCTATTGTGAATTTGAAGATCTAAAAAGAAGTAGAGTAGTTTCTAAAAGTACTAAATAAAGAAATACACTTTATTACAGCCACAAAATCCATTCGGGCTTCTGGTATAATTAACGCCGAGAATTTCTTTAAGAAAGCTATCGATTCAGTGGTGCCTAGGAATTGTTCACCGAAACTAAGCCAGCCAACCGATTCTAATATAGCTTACGTAAGGTCTACGCTTTTTGATAATTTCTGTCAAATATATTTAGATGTATTGGACTTTGAAGCTTCATAAATTCATGGCTAAATCACTGAAATGTTTTAGTCGTGAAATCGTATCAAATATATAGAACTTCACATTTATAATATTAATATAGATGAGATTTATTTAATTCGATAAGTATCGTTCTTAAAAAAATACCTAAATTTGCAACAATAAGATTTAATCTATTTATAAAAAAATATAGTATAAAAGCGTTTACAATTTTATTGTCTGAAAACTTAGCGATTCCGATCAAACCTCGCCTTGGGCGAAAGTTACACAGACGTGCAATTGTCTATACAGCAAGCAATTTGTGAGATGTTAGACATAGGAATTGGAAGGTACCTAATATATAACCCTTCGTTTCCAGGTCACGCTTTATAAATAGCGTTTATTAAATAAAAAATAAATTAAGCGGCTGCAATTTTGTGTACGTGACAGTAAAACGTTTTCGCGTTAGAAGTAATCGTTTTGAAACGTTACATATATAAACGTTGTACATATTCTAGATGATCTAAGCCGATATAGCGCAGTGGTTAGAACTCGTGAATCTTACGTTATAAATATTACGAACAGAAACGCTGCACGTATGTATGTATATCTTAAACTATCTTGAAATTTTACTATCATTGAGTTAAAAATAATATGACTTCAAGAAACAATACGATTGCGTTATCAAAATTGAATTCTCTTTTGCGTCTCAAGCGTTTAATTTTGAAATGTTATATGTATATAGTTGTATGTATATACATATATAATTTCTTGAAATTTTAGCCCTTAAAGATGTTTTAGAACACAACACTATATACATGATATACTTGAAATGAAATTTTAAAACGACACACCATATATAAACATAACTTCAGATGAACGTCATTTTCCATTCGTAACGTCAATAGCTAAAGGGTATGCGGACTGTTTATAAAAGTACCTTCGACCCTGAATTCTTGGCTAATTGTAATACCCACTCAAGGTCAGCATTTAATTGGAGGGAAATTATGATTATTTATATATTATAATGTTATAAATAAAAAAAGATAAAGTTAATTGAAACAACAGACACAGAAGACACTTATATAATAATATACTAAAACCTTCTTCGAAACGCGATGGATTTTATTTTAGTATTTTGGCTGTATATTTTTTTCAATTAGGCATTCCAAAAAAACGCCTCATTTATTAGTCTTAATATAATATCTATATTAATAATAGCAACTAGTTAACACGGTCCTGGTTAGCCTCGTATTTGACCTAGCCAGCTGGCTAGCCAGTTCAGTGTTCTATTTACATCTGACTAAATTTAAATGTAGCTTTTATTACGAGATAATAATATTAAAAATAAGTCAATGGGTCAATGTAAATTATTCCAATCGGATGTGCTTATGTACTTATGTAAAGAAACCTTAGATATACATATTCTTATCGATTTTTAATAATTAACATTTTAATTACATTTCAACGTATACTTCAATAATTCGATGAAAGTGCACCATTCAACTATATAGGTTTGTATACGTTTATTATTTAAATTCAAACTAGTAGTGAACTGAACACGAGTTCGTCTAGATATTCAGGCTGAGATACTGGCTGAAAATAATATTATAGTGAATTTTCTACCTGTTACCGGAAGCTTTTATATCGGTGCAACCTTTAATTTAATTCATTTAACATTTTATTATATAAGTATAATTAGAATATTCTTTATTTAAGGTGGATTTAATGTTACATTATACAAAATTATATTGAATTTTAAGATGGTTGTGGGGTTTTGTCCAAACCCGTCTGGGTTTCACCCAATCATCAGATATGTTATCGCCAAAACAATAATGTTTAGTATTGTTGTGTTCCGGTTTAAGGGGGGGGGGCATTGTAATTAGACATAAGGGACATGACATCTTAGTTCCCAAGTTTGCGCATTAACGATGTAAGGAATGGTTGATATTTTAATAGTCTCAATGTCTATGTGCGGTGGTGACTACTTCAGGTGACCAATTGGCCAGTCTGCCTGCCAGTTCAATAAAAAAAAAAGCTAACGCCGGCTAATGTAGATTCTATCGAGAATAACTCGCAATAAACTCATTAGTTACTCTTTCCTCAAATGGAATACGTAATCAAAATCATATGTACAATTCAATTTGCATGTCCTATATGGAATTGAAAGAATTCGAGTTTTATATTTTCATCTATTCAATATTTTATTTAATAAGTCTTAGCTATTATTAATGTTTAATGCAATTTTTATTTGAAACTTGAAAATATATTAATATGCGCTAAAAATATTATAGGAACGAATAGGTTCTACCTCAAAAGGTTGACTTTGCGGAGTCTGAAACTTGGTGTTATAAGTTTACCTTCTATAGCGGAGACATCAATGAACCTCCATTAAAATTTCAATATTGCATCGATAACAATGCCCAATGCAATTGATTAAATTTATACTTTTCCATGTACAAAAATAAAAGGATTTTCATACAAATCCTCTTTGTCAATACCTTAAAGGTTAAATTAAAAAAGAAGTCCTTAGTGCCAAATTACCGTGTAAAACGAAATGCAAATGTTCATGTTGGTAGCTCTAGTAGTTTGAACTGTGCGTTAATTGTTATCAGTCAGTCAGTCAGTCATTCATTAGTAAATGTATTTAGCTAACAATATCATAGCTATGGCCCGAGGTAAACATAGATGAAAATAACCACCGGTTCGAAAAAGGAAAACCCGTAGCTGCGAAGAATCGGCGAAAGAAACTCAGCAGGAGTTTCACTTATTTAAGTATACGAAGATTGGTTGAGTGATTTTCTTACACGTGTTTTTATTATGTAGGTATATTTATTATGGTGATGCTTTGGAACTCATTTTACTTGGTGGTAGTGCTTGGTGCAAGCCCGTCTGGTCTGGTCTATCACATATTTTACTGCTTATAATGCCTACTAAGTATTGTTGTTTTGTCTTACTGTGTAAGTGAGCCGGGATTGTTGGCGCATTGACAATTTATGGAACGGTGAATACTTCTCACAACGCTAATGTCTACGGCTGGTTGTAACAACTTACCATCAGTTGGCCCATTTGCCTGTATTCCCACCTATACTATATATAAAAAAATTACCTAATCGGACTAGTCGCGTAGAAATTGGTGTATCGGTTTTCGAATGTTCGATACAAACATACTTACCTATTTTTTTGGAAGTCAGTTAAAAAGACGAAATTCGTTCTTGTAAGATCGGATCGATATTTGTTTCAAACGCAATCAGCGTTTAAAACAACTATCGATCGTTTTAATGTATACTAACTTTATATATGTTACTTACACATATCCATATATTTAAATAGCGATTCTGAAAAAAGTTTAAATACATTTGTACCTAAATATTATTTTTATACATATAATATTTTATAACTCATAACTATATATGTTATAATAATAAATGTATTATTATTATTCAAATAAACAGCGTACACTCGATATATTTTTATATAAAGAGAAACATAATATCTGATGTTAGGGATTGAGGACGATATAGGAAAAGGTTCTCTATAGGCCTAAAATAACATGGACCCATTTCTGTAGCCCGTCCCACTTATTGTTATGATAATAAAAACCTCAATAAATCTGTTACAATCGCCTCTGTACTCCTTTAATATCAGATACAGGTTCTTAGGAAAATTCCTATTAGACATCTTTTTTTGCATGCAGTTGTTGTAGTCTATTTATACTTATAACAATTATCGTTAATCTTTGGTTAATGTTCTTTTTTCAAATAATGAAATATATAGGTACATATTTTATTTATTTTTATTATAGTAAGAATAAAAATGTATTCAAATGTTTTTTTCTCATATACTATGAACTTTGGCTGAAGAAAAATTAAATATATTTATAATAAGTACAAAGCATACATTTTTTTTTAAATTAGGTACTTACACTTCGCTCGACTAAACTGCTATATTAAAGAAAAAAATCTATAAATTATATTAAGTACCTATGTATGTTGACCAAATGTAGTAATAAACTATCACATTAGAAAAAAAAAAGTACAACTCGGTGTCTCTCGGCACGTAAAATAAATGAAGTAATAATGATGTGTAAATAACATGAATTAGACATATTTTTGTTAGAGAAAAAAATATTCTCACAAAAATGTAAACAGGTTATAAATACAGGTCGTTAATAATTGTAAACAACGCCACCTATCGACGACGGAGAGGAACTAAAAATAGCCCTGCTTTATCAACATAATCGGCCGCGCATGCGATCTGCTCGAGGCCACGATCAAAACGACGTACACAATGTTCCTATTTGCCAGGCAATAACGCACACAAACGTGATCTGCCTTTGCTGTCAAACGTGCGCCGCTTGTCAGAATGTGCTTCATATCATAATTACAGTGTTTATGTGTTTTTAGTGTGAAAAAGTTTTCAAAACGTAAGTATTGTTCAATTATTTTAACTCCAATGAAATCAAAATACTAGGTATCTCAATCTTTACTTGTCACGAAATTCCAGTGCTTAGTTAAATAATCGTTCACCTGTGTGTGTGTATTGAGCTCTTGTTTGAGGAGTGTCGTAATATTTTATTCAACGTTATTTCTATTATTTTATAATAAGTCATTATAATAGGAAATTAATTATTTCCAATTTATAGTTAATATTTAACGAGGTATATAGATGATATATTTGACAAGTTAAATATTATCCGATATGGTCTAGTGGCTAGGATACCTGGCTCTCACCCAGGAGGCTCGGGTTCGATTCCCGGTATCGGAATATTTCATTTTTTTATAATCTATAAAATACAACTATTATTTTTTTTTCAGATCCAAGATGAATGTTAAAGCTGTATTAGCGATTGGCATGGTCTTTGTCGGATGCTGTTCCAATGTAGTGTTTTTGGAATTGCTTGTTAAGGAAGACCCAGGGGCCGGCAACTTAGCAACTTTTCTACAATTCCTATTTATAGCTTCCGTTGGATTCTGCACAGTAGGAAAGTTCGGATTTGCTAAACGGAACATTCCATTTAAACAATATCTTCTCCTAGTGGGTTTCTTTTGGACAAGCAGCGTCACAAACAATTATGCATTTGAATTCAACATATCTATGCCGTTACACATGATATTCAGAGCTGGGTCCTTAATGGCGAACATGGCTATGGGAGTTTGGATATTAAAGAAAAAGTATTCCCCACTTAAATATCTTGCAATTTTCATGATATCGGCTGGTATTTCCATATGCACTATACAATCCAGTGGTGATGTAAAGGCACACAGAGAAACCCACGCAGATGCTGCTGAGGAAGAGAAGTTGAAGTTTATTGACTGGCTCTGGTGGTGTCTGGGCATAGCCATTCTGACATTCGCCCTATTCGTATCGGCTAGAATGGGAATATTCCAGGAATCATTGTATTCAAAACATGGAAAACATCCTTGGGAAGCCTTGTATTACACTCATTTAATGCCATTAGTAATCTGGATACCGACCGCTCCGAATCTGATCAACCACGTTCAAATAGCTTTGAATACGCCTGATGTAGATTTCTTAGGGTTTACATTACCTAGGCAGATTCTATGGATGATCCTTTACGTTCTCACCCAGGGCTTGTGCATCAGTGCTGTTTATGTTTTGACCACAGAATGTGCTTCACTGATCGTCACCTTAACAGTCACTCTTAGGAAATTCGTGTCTTTACTGTTTTCAATAATCTACTTCAGGAATCCCTTCACCTTTGGTCACTGGATGGGTACAGGTTTAGTCTTCATTGGTACGATGATATTTACAGAACTTCTTCAGAAATTCATTCTTATGTTCCTACCAAAGGAAAAGAAAAAGGTACAGTAAGATTATTGAAATATGACACTCAGTGGTTCTATGGATACCTGATAAATTATTTATAAAATTTCATAACGAACAGTGACTATGTTAATGGCTGTTTATTTAATTTTTTCTGTAAATAAGTTTGCTTAAATATACTTTATACTTTAGCTACCATTCAAATAATGTGATATAGAATTATTTATAAATATCAGGTATCTTTTATAATAATTTACTGAGAAGGCTATAATGACCATTTTTTTATTTTACCGTTAAAGAACAAATTTAATAACTGGAAACATTTTAATGTATATAAAATATTTATTATTATTAATTGAATTATATTATAATATAAAAAGTAATGATGATATTGTAGAAATACTTAAACATAGTACAATAATTTAATCTAAATTTGATTAGATTTGATTAGAAATGTGTCGATGTCTATGTTAGATATAATAAAATAAAATATCATTAAATTGTTTTAAAGTTTTTTTTAATCTGTTGCCATTTAATCATATTAGTGCTGGTATTATAATTGTAAAGTACAATTACTTAAGAACGATTTAGTATAATAATTGTTGTTATAAATATTTTTATTTATTTTTATTAATGATTTTACTATGTGGACGCTTTGCATTTTTAGTATATAAGCAAATATAAAAATATATGTTTATGATTTATTAATGTTGTGAAATAAAAGACTTAATGACTTTAGATATTTTCATTAATCGATAATATTAATTTTTATTTTATATATTACATTTATTTATTCAATAGATATATAAGTAACTCTTATTAGTCTCTTAGGTATTTGAATGTTTAGTTTCAGTGTTATTCAATATCAGCAGAAAAAAAGACAGCCTATGTTTTAAGTTAGACTTCTAGAAATACATCGGTGACAACCACATTAAATTCCATGCAGTACCTAGCCACAAACGTACTGATAGACAGACAGAGACTAAAAACTGTTATTTAGGCTTCTGTTGCTTTAATAAAGACCATTAGACAGACAGATTAGATATTTTTCCAATATCTTTAATGTATAGACATTGGTCTGTTACAATTTTATTACATGATTTTTTTTTTGCCTGGTTGTGTCTTTTACAATTATTTTTTATACATATTTGTATTAATTGCTTGCTAAGTTGCGACGTAATTTATTGTATTGGTATATTCTAATATATTTTATCTTTTACACCCTAACCATTGCTCAAGGAATAAAATTTAGTTTGTAGGCTAATTTTGCATTTCTTAGTATGAATTCGAATATTCGAATAAATTACCACTACTGTTATTATATATAATTATATAAATCTTGCTATATATATCAACATGATAAATTACTAATAATAAGCCATTAACACTCTTATTACAATGTCTCAAGGTTTATTTTTAAACAAATATCGTTCACTTCGTCAATCTTGAATATTTCATAATTATCGAACGTTCCATCAACCTTATTTCAATTTTCTTAGTAAGTATAAATTATTTACGAACAATAATAGAAGGATTCGTAATGAAGAGTTTATAGGTTATGTTGTATTTTACAATGGTGATTGTTTATATTTACCGTTTATATGTATTACATAATCTATATCACAATATTAAAATAATCTGTCAATTTCGAATGTTTCGTGATTTTGTCCCATATTATTAAATAATAAAAGTTTTATTACGTAGATATTGTGTGACATTTTAATTATACAGTACTACAAGTATAAATTAAAAAGATTTTTGTTTTTTGTTTCCTCATATTCAAAATTAGTCACCGTACGTCATTGACGTCATTTCTAAATATTAATATTCTATGGTTGAAATAAATCAGTTTAATTTTGTATGTATCCTAAAGGTCACGCTTCCGTAACACTTAAAGATGTCAATAATTATTTTGTCAAGAGATAGGTATCTCCTACTAAAATAGAATCATTTGTCGAATAAAATTATAGCTTTCGTATACTTAATACAATATCCAGGTGAAAATTTCAACATTTGTTACATAGTCTATCTGTAGCCATATTGGATTCCGTTAATGTCAAAACTTACGAATTCACACTAATCGAAAATCGATTTAGATGCACAAGTTTAGAATCATATGAATATTATTATTAAAGTCGATTTAAACTGGTATCATTTATGGATACATTCGTCAAATTATTTTAAATATTTTTTCTTGCATATCTATAGGCTTAGTACTTTACGAATCACTCGATGTTCTCATATTAATATCAATATGATTGGTTAATTAAAGGAATCATCGGTAGGTTGGAGAGTTTATCAGACAAAACTGTAACCAACTGTTAGGATTATGACGTATGTGTGTATTGTAGGTAAATGTATTCTTAGTTTATCTAAAAGATAAGGTAAGATGACTTGCTTTTTTGTCCGTTATATATAAATTTATGTTCCTCGTATATATTTTATTGTATGGATATTATTGTATATGGGTAGTATGGGTGTATTATGTAATTGTTTTGTTTTTCTATTTATGACGATTTAAATAAAGTGGTATAAAAAATCATCTGTTATTTTTACTTAATATTTATCTATAAAAATATATATTTTATAATACGAGATATTTTATAATAATAATAATATCCTGGGACATTATTGACGCACGGCCATGTGATCCCAAACTAAGCAGAGCTTGTACTATGGAAATCAGACAACTGATATACTACATATACTACTTTTCTTTTGTAAATAGTTACTTATATAAACAATTACACCCAGACTCAAGAAAAACAGATATGTTCATGCACACAAATGTCTGTCCTGGGTGGGAATCGAAGCCATGACTTGCGGCGCGAAGGGCAGGTATCTACCAACCACGTCAACGGGCTCGTATTTGAAGAGGTATTTGTACAATCCGCTTCGTTTCATAAAATGTATTCAGTTTAACCACACTTGTTTTCTTTCACGTCGAGATGAATGTCTATGTTTGTCCTCTATGCGTTTCTAAACCATTCATCCGAACGTTATGAAACTTAACCGAGTGGTTCTGCGTACGGAGAAGTTTGCTGGCCGAAAAAAAATCCTTCCTTCGAATGTGCGAAGTCGGGACGAGTACTTCGTATTTTACAAAAACAAGAGTAACAGTTGGGTTGTATAATAATGAATAATATCAGCTCTGTTGATTTATAAAAATGAAAAAGAATAATATTGAACATGTATTGCTATGTTATTATTACTACTCGTCTGTTTTACAATTAGGTATTGGTAATTTTTGACGTCAAATATTTTTTACATTCGAATGTTATCTGTTTCATTCTTCACCCCTTTTATAATAACTAGGTACTAAATAATACGATTTTCGATGTTGTCTTATGATTAAATAGATAGCGAAACTCATTTTCTTTTAAATTGCATTTAGTAATTCGAATTTCGAATATCTATAAATGACTCTTAAATTAGTGTCAATCGCTATAGACAAGACGAGGTTTTCTAATATTAAAAAAAACAATATTTTTTTCTTTGATTATACTCAAAGTCTAGAAGTATATCTAGTTATTAGTATTTAGTTATTAGTAAAGTTTAAGTAATGTATTGAGATTCACGCGCCTTCATATTTTTCTTTCTGTTCATGTCACCTATTAAGTTAAATAAAAAAATCCGTTGTATAACATTTAAGTAGTTGTAGTAATTACATTGATAATATTTGATAAGACATGTGTCAATTGTATGTATATTATCTCTCATGTGTCCAAAACTCCGTTATAATAACTGATAACACGATAACTTCTGTACAAGAACGTTTCCACAGATAAAATATAATTTATAAATTAAAAATATAATTTGATAAAAAAAAAGTGGCCTGACGTGTCAACGAGCGCATGTTATAGTGCCGTGGATCGTTCGACATGTTCTACGTGTGGGTGCAACTTGTATAGAGGCTGGGATATTCAGAAAAAGTTTTCTTAAGCCTTGCTGGCTTAAGTCATTATTCTGAGTGATACAAAAACAAATAACGAAGTTTGATATTTGGCAAAGCAGTCGATTGTATCGTGGAATATGATAGTTATAGGAAATAATTTTTGTCATATTATAATTAAACGAAAAAAAAACAATCGCGATACTTTATTTAAAAACTAATATTTTAATTTTTTTTAAGGTAATTTATTTCTAACTAATTACACTTAGTATTTTTATACACATTATAATATATCGATTAATGCCTAGTTGTAGTCACGATAAGAAAAAAAATAAACAGTTTTCGTGTAGATTCCCATAAATCGTAGCATACGATGTACGCTCGATTCACTATGCGTGAATAAAAATGTTGTTATACTTTTTTTTTATGAATTAATTGTGACCACCGTACATAGACATTGGTGATGTAACAAATATTAACAATTCCGTAAACGCTTGTGTCTGTCCTTGCACTAACTCACTCGTTCTTTGAAATTGAATGAACGTCCTATCACAAAACACTATCACCAAGTAAAATAAAAAATAAAAAATTGTTTTTGGTAAACGTGACAATAAATACTATTTATACGGTGCTGACTTAAATGTATCTACAGTTAATTAACAAGTGTAATAGCAGATAAAACTTCTATTTACATAGATACGAGTATGTAAAGTTTTTATAAGCACACATAATTATATCGTATATAATAATTATGTCGATTCATCGTTCACGTTAATTTTTTCGAAGGTTGTATCGGTAACTGCTTGTCATCTTGGTAAAACACTCAAATGATGTTTGTGCAAAAATTGGATCCAACGCGGCCAACCTTATTATTATTTAGATATGACTTGACTTGACCAACTCAGTGGGCACAACTAAGATTTGTCTCGATATACAAAGTTCTTGTGACGTCAATATAAGGATATATTTTTTAATCGGAGATTTGAGACGCACGAACCAAATTATATTAATAATAAGTAATATAATTTTATTTATAGACAATAAATGAGGCTTATTGTTTCACAAGTATTTATTCACTTTTATAATTTCCTGACTATAAATTCCACATACAAAATGTAAAGCACTTATAAATAGTTTTATCTGTCGTCTTATCTCCCAGTCTGACGATTTATTCTTCGCCTAAATAACATAATTACTTAGATAAAATTATCGCTACCGTTAGTGCAAAAGGTCGTTTTCGAAAATTGTTTAGGTATGGTGGTGGTAGGTGGTTTGGTTACCTACTTATAACAGCATGAAATGACATTTCTTTTTTTAATCTCTGATGTAAAAAAGTATGGTGTAAGTTTAACGGGTATCACTTATAGGTTATCTATACTAATATATAAAGCTGAAGAGTTTGTTTGTTTGATCCGGCTAATCTCAGGAACTACTGGTTCGAATTTGAAAAATCTTTTCGTGCTGTATAGTCCTTTTATCGAGGAAGGTTCTAGGCTTAGTTTTATTCATTCTATTTTTATTGATTATACGCGGGTGAAACCGCGGGCACAGCTAGTAGTATGTATGAATACGTTTTAGATATGCCGAAACATAGGCTTACAAATAATTGACCAGACTAAATAAAGCACTACCACCCGAAAAATAATAATTTTGTGCTGTATTTGAATCTCTGGATAAACGTAATTAGTCACGCAATAAATAAGAAACATCTTCTAATATTACCTCGTTTTTATCCAAATTATTATAATCATACTGTTTGCGATAATAACGAGGAAAATCAACATACGACTATGTATATATAGTCAGTAAAAATCAAAGGCCTTTAAGGAGATAAATATTTTTTTTAGAAAGATAACTTTTTTCTTTTTGACTTACGACTGTGATAATTTTTTTAGCGCACGGTTAGTTGCGACGGTTCCTACAAATTTTCAGCTCTATCGGACTTTTTCCAACACTGAATGTCTGTTTTAAATGCAGTGTTTAAATTGGCGTTCGCATGTTGAATGGTCACTCCAATTCTGTGTATTGGCAATGTTAACCTTTCAAAAGTCGACTGGCAGACTTGATTAGAAGTATAAGACTTGATACAGACGTATATTATTCAATCCTGTGCTGTGCTAAAACTTGTACAGCACGCCCGGTTTTTATTCAAACAATGGTATTTTATATTTTAAAAATAGAATTACAATAATCAACACTTATATAAAAAAAACAACGATGTTATGTCCCTTGTGCCTGTAATTACACTGGCTAACTCACCCTTCAAACCGGAACACAACAATACTAAGTACTGCTGCTTTGACCTACCCAGACGAGCTTGCACAAAGCTCTACCACCGAGTAAAGTAAGTAAGTGTCGTTTTACGAGTTTAATTTTAATGTAAAGCTAAGCCTTTTTATTAATATATTTTTAAACATTAATCCTTATAAAAGTAAACGATTATGTTATTTTCGAACTAGATATTTGTCGTTAACACAGTGTCGTTTAAATAAATGCTTTAGAAGATAGTACAGGTTTCGCTTGCTAAAAAAATGCCGACGAGCGATTGTAGAGCCCACCGCGACGGGGAATATAATAAATAGCACCAGAGCTAACCGAAGCAGGTTACTAGTAACTGAATAAAATCTGAATTAATCAATACAAAGACTTTACACCGTATATTTAATTCAGATTTGTTTTTAAAGTCAGTATTTCATATCCAACAGAGTTATTTAAAATAATGACTTTATTAAGTATATAAAAAAAAAAACAAATATTAAAAATGGCCGCGTTGAATAGTGAATGTAGTCTGTTGAATTTTTGGTTTGGGCGAAAAACAAATCTCACACAAGTGAAAGCAATTCAAGTTGACATAAATATCAGTAATGGCGTTTCGTGCTTGATAGCTTTACGTTTAATCCAATAATTCCAGCCATACTAAAAATAAATACAAAAAATCTAATACCGTTACGAAAGAGCTCGACCAGTAGTCTGTTACTAAGCGCATAGGGTGTAAAGAATCAAGCGGACTCAGCGTGTCCATTAAAAAAAATAAAAAACCCTTCCACCGTCGAGTTATGTAAAACAAAGAAGATTTCCTCTTCAAATCGGCTCTCCCGAGAACAATGCGGGGTCACACAGGCCCCGTTCGTTAGCGGCGTAGTGGGTCATTAGTCATGTACTGATTTTTTTTCGTTTCGTGCAGGGTTAGGTCAGGCGAAATCGTGAAGGTAATGTAGCCGAAATATCTATTTGTAATGAAGTGGATTGGCGCTCGACGGGAGCTATTTGTACCAGACTTCCGTTTCTTTTTCTTCTCACATTGTAATTGTATGAATCATAATACATTTGTTTTTAACAATATATCATATTTTTCGTGTGTTTTATTCTCATTTTGTGCATTAAGGTTGATACCTCATTCATATGTTTCCATGTTATTTTCGAAAAATATTCTCCTATAAGAAATATTATCATAAATGTTAAGTTGACAACTTTCTCTATTAATCGACTGTGTTATACGGAATACGGAAGTGACATTGGGGATTTTTTCCGTATTTGTGAACCAGCAAAAGGTCTTCCCAAATAACACTTTAATTCGTTTATAGTTATAGTTAACAAAATTGCACTCTCATAATCCAATGATACAGCTAATCCGACCAGAAGAGAGAGGGCTAAGGACGTGGGTCCTTATATTACAGGTCTATAATCTTTGAACCTTTTTTATTTATTTTATTAAATAGGAAACCAATGCTGTATACAATTTTGTTTCTTATTTTAGAGTAAAATTTTAAATAACTTAAATATAAAAATTGCATACCTCATTTATAGGCTAACTCAACACGCATAGGAAATATTATATATTTATTTTATATATATTCAATCAAATTAAATTATATTATTTTTTTATAATAATATAATATTTATATAAATAGTGTACAATACAAATATTTGAAAAGGTGTTCGTGAAATTTAAGTTTGAACGTTCAACGTTAGTATTTTTTGTATTATTTTTTTTGTTAAATAATATCTTATACAAAACGAGCAAAGCCGAAGATTACGATTGGTTAGAAAAATTACAATTAGTATAAGCTGAAACTAAGTCGGGAATCATTTATCGTTATTCGTTTCTCGTTAGAGGAAGGACGTTTCGTGAGTATTCGTGATTTAGTATTATATTTATTTAATTATAAAATATACTCATTTTATTTTGAAACCTATACAATAAATAAAAATAAGTACCTTTTCAATACGTCATTCAGGCTAAGGCCCTCTTTTACGAGCAGAAAAATATACTAACGTATATGAACTTGCTTACTTGCTTTCCAAGGCACAGATATGAAAAACTGCCAATTTTCTAACTCCAGGTTACGATTGAGAATTTCTCTACGAAGAAAGCTAGTAAATGTTTATTGATTGAGATCTATTGTGTGTGTCTGTTAAAAATAATTGAAAACGAAGAAACTATGAGATCATTATTAGCGCTTCGATGTAACGAAAAATTGAGTAGTCACTCTTTAGAATTTATTTCATTGGACTACAGTTACTTATGTCTTTTGAAGTCTTTTCACCGTCTTTTCTAAATATTTTTAATTATAATATTACTTACTCCTTTTTTCTGTTTTGTTTCCGTCATTGACATTAGTATGAATTTTATTGGCAAATGTGATATTGTCCTCCAGACCGATGTAAGCCAAAGGGACCAATCTCAAGAGAGCCATCTGCACTGGAGATATGAGAGTGCACAAGTGTGGACGAAAACACAGGTGCACTCTCTGTTCTCTAGCTCTCATAATCCGATGGGATGGCAATCCGACACGACTGGAAAGAGTTCAGGCCAGAGTCCAGCCTCCGGGCTGCTACTAAGAATTTTGAACAGAAAATCTCAATAACATTTAATTGGCCCGACCTGGGATTTGAAACGTGTAGCCACTAGACCAACGAGGCAGTGATATTGTATTATATACATCATTCGAAATATTTTAAGCCAAATACAAATTTATTAAACAACAAAAGTATTGAACTAATGGAGTTTCATAGATCTACTAACGGTTCAGAAAAGAAATACTCCAGACTTGAGAAAAACTGATAAAAGAAAATGAATAACATGTTTTTTGAATCGCTTATGTTAAAAACTTATATAATCTATATGTTTAACTGTTTTCCCAATACATCGTTTGCTTGGACTTAAGGCGTGTTGTTATTATTTGCTTTCTAGACAAAATTGGAGCTAAAATTCATTTGTACTTTGATTTTAATTTTAATTTTAAATTTTTTTCATTTCATCATTTATTTTTTTATGTGTGAGTGGGTTTGTTTTTAGTACCACTTTTGATAATTATTTTTTGATTGATACAGGAACGTCCTATTCAATTACATTTGTATTGGTCATGGAATTTTTTTATTTCAAATGTTATCTTACACATTTTTTATAGTCACTTATAATTAAAAAAATACTTATCTATGTCACGTTTACCGCGTTACACGCGCGTTAATTATTAATTTTATATATTTGCCTCTTTAGTCAGGAATATTCAGTAATAGTCAGATTATTTGATAATAATATTGAGAATTTCTTGCAAATGCAAAAATTTGCATTGAGAATAGATAAATAAAAATAAGTAATTTATATTAAATGCCTTAAATCGCTTAAAAATATTTTAACTAATTCACTCAATTAATTTAAAAATGAGGTCAGCGTGTGAGGACTATTGAAAATTTGTTTTCACTAAAATCTGGAGAGCTCGAACAGCGAGCTAATTTTAATTTAAATCGAATTTATTTTCATGCATTACCATTTTGTCGTCTGATACGAATACTAGAATGAATTAAATATTTATTCTAAATGTATTTGAAAAGTGCCTGGCAAAATGACACTCGTATTCATATTAACGCAGGATTTGTCAAGGTACCGTGAAAACAATAAAGCGAGCAGGAACGAGGTGAAAACTGCCCGGTTTTTGGCAACATTCGTCAAGAATGTCTGCACTGCAACCGGCGTAGTGGCTTAAACACGCAAAATTAAACATCCTCTCAACAACACAAAAATAAACCTTATGCTCTGCGCAATAAAGACAACATAACTGCATATTTTATAAGTGCAATCCAGAGCAATGGTCCAACTTGTTGAAATTCCGTCGCCGTCCGGTATACGGAGTTGCCAATTTAGTTTCGTTTATTCAAACTGATGTTGGCTCTTACGTCGCGGGGTTTGAGACGATTCTCCTCTATTTGCGTTTAAGAGGACAGTAAATAGAATTTTGTAAGGTTCGTAGGAGGGAAGAAATTTCGCAAGTTAAGCTTTTGCTTGAGCGCCCACTAATTTTGTCCAATCGTGGTTAGTGGATAACATGTAAGACACATTTTTACTTTTTGCTTAGCCCCGGGTAATCCGGCTTGCGTATATTTTTTTCTGGAGAGTACGGGCTGTATATTTACGATGTGGTTTTGCTTTCTCGCTGTTTCTGCATAATGTATGGACTGTTGACCATGTATCCACTACCGTACCTAAATGGAATTGAATATGTTTTTTGCAAGAATGTTTCGAGGAGTACATTACGACAAAAGATTTACGTAAAATGTTTTTGCGTTTTGTATATTATGGCGATTATATTTTTTATACATTTACAAAGTGTATTAGAATATGTTTTTAGAAATGTATTTGTTTTAACTATATTATATATAAAAAAAATTGTATTCATTTTCAATTAAGAATCACTAACAGATACTTAATAAGCATCTGTTAAAATTGGTATATGAAGTATTTACTTTTAATATTCTTGCAAATGAGGTAAAGATTTTAGAATAACAAATGTTACGATTTAAACCACGATATTATTTTCATTATTTATGTATAATTAATGTAGTCGCCTTTAATTTTAAGAATCGAAAATGAGATACAATCGGTAGAGTAGGTTAATCTTAATGTTGTGGGTTCAAACCCAGATAGGGAAGTAAAATTTTTTTGTGCTCTATTTATGTTAATAATTGATTTGTTGTCTTTGTTCGTACATGTATCTGATGAAATTCTGTTATATGTGTATCTAAAACACTGTATTGGAACTGCGCATTGAAATAAAATGAAAGCTTCTCCTCAAACTTTAAGAGGAGATAAGGCCTCAACCCAACAGTTGAATATATACTTAGTACAGCCTGTTATTACTGCTAAACATATTATACTTGCTACTTATAAGTTAGTATTACATTTTATTTATTTTTATATTTGATTATAATAACATTATTCATTATCCTCTTTGACAGATGGCGAGCCTATCAAACTCCCCGAAAATTTGGAAAGCCTGCCACGGGCAGAGCACTTCGCTGCGCAAAGGCATCGATGGAACACCAATGAGGTCAGTGATAGATTTGTTATAACCTAAAATGTATTTTATTGTCTTTGATTAAAGTATATTTTCGGAAATGACGGAAGGTATATATGGTTATTAATGTTTTGGTGAATCATTCACCGCGTTCGAAAGCAAATTTTTGAATAGCAAGTAAACAATACGAAGAGCAACAAAAAGTAATGCTCGGTTTTGTTTAATATTTTATGTAACCGATGTTTTACGCTTTATGAAAAAAAACCTATTGACTTTATTTATATTTATAACTTATATTCAAATTCTTCAATGTAACTTAAATATCTTATCAACCATAACATATAGTCCGTAATATATCTGTGACATTCCTCAGCGTTGAAAACGAATATGACGTGTTAGTTTATGTAAATATGGACACACATTTCATTATCATTAATTTTGCTAACGTCACAATTCACCGGTGCGGTGGCGGTATAAATCGCGGTCTAATTCATGCATTATGCAGAACCTCATGAGTGTCGTCCCATATCTCGGGGCGGCAATGTTTTACCCTACTTCACTGGTCCGAACCCAGCGACTATTACCGAATATAATTTATATATTATAGAGATATTGCTCGAATCTCTCCTTGAAATCATTGACGCGCTTAATTTATTATTGTGAGACAGTGCCGAAACATTTTCAAATTGATTTAATGTATGTACAACATTATTCTGTGAAATTCGCTTATTGTTCGAGATGTAATTAAATGTTTGTTCATGAAAGTTTATATAATTATCATTTTTTGACGAAGGATCTCAACTAATTTACCTAACGCTTTAAGATGTTCTCAGTTTTAAACAATGACTTGCAATATTAATAAAAATAATTAAGCACAGAGTCTTGCGGCTATTCTTTGTTTAAAATCTACAGCACTTGTAATCTTCTTTCTAGGTTCTTAAGGGCTTTTTTTTCACTTCACAAAGAAAAGGACTTCGTTAGACTGTGGTATCGTTAAGCCAGCAGGTCAAATTTACAAAGGTTAGGAAATATTAATTTTTAACAAGATCTTATCAGATTTTTCAACATATTTTCAACGACGTCGGACTTTTCAGAACAAAGTTCGAAATATCGAAAGCCTTAATTAAGAACTGTGGATTAACTTGAAGTACTAGGATTTTATATCAATGAGCCGATGATTCACGATAATTCGTGTGGATTAGTTACTACTAAACATCACAGCTGCATTATCTTGTACCATTATGCTGCAAGCAATCTATAAGGATTTGAGGCTTAGTCTGAAATAGCCAAAGCAGCGCTCATTAAGCAGCGGTTCCTGGGTACCTAAGACCTTAACCCTAGAGACCTAGATTAATATGTTAGTTTATTCAGCTTGGTAATATAATAGCAGTCGAGATGAGATAATATGTTAATTAGGGTGTCGATATGTCCTGACTTAGCTGTAGTTTGCGTAATCATGTAAATTTTCTATTGCAATTTAAGTTATATTAGTATCTAAATGTTAGTATTAATTGTTATCCCTCGAGCGTCCTAGCCACCTAACTAAAAAGTCATGCGAAAATAATCCTTATTGTGATAAACATGTTTTTTTCTTGTAATTTATTTCTGAATTAATATTACGTGACTATTGTTATTGTATAATTAATATTATTTATTTTAATCTTAATTTCCCATTTAAATTAATTTATTCGACGAAAGTGAATTAAAGTTACTGACAAAAAGCAAATTAATGCCGTATTTAGTATAAGTCAAAATGGACAAATCCGGACAGAATAAGAAAATCTCCCCAATGTTTATAAAACGCTTCTAGCATTACGCTAGTGGTAGGGCTTTTTGGTTTTTGGGTAGGAACTATCCACGCATCTACTGCCAAATAGAAATTCTTAGTATTCTTGTGTTCTGCTTTTAAGTCACAGTAAGCTAGTGCAATTACAGGCTCAAGGAACATAACTTCTCAGGTTCTGTGGTTGGTGTCGCATTAACAATATGGAGGGATGGTAATTATTTCTTACAGTTCTGGGCAGTGCGGTGTTTACTTTTACGTGGACCATTCACCGAGCTGCCTGTCAAAATTAATAACAAAACTTATTCACGTACTCCTCTGCGCTGCGAAGAATAGATTGAAGAAACTTAACAGAGATTGTACCAATTTCTTCAAGACTCCACATAAATAGTAATATTACATTATTTTCATTCGATCCGATTACTTTATTCAATGCACTTGGAATACTGTCAGGCCAGAATTTACGGTCGTATTTGCCAGTAACATTCTTTATTCACTTGGATTCCAGTTGACGTTGCTTTGATGTGGAAAACAAACATTTTGCAATATTGCCAGCTTCCTTGCGCTCGGATTCCGAGTAAGGTTCATTGTTAAGATGATTTTTTATATCTGCAGCTTCTATTATACTTTCTTCTTAATCTTAAAAAATATTGAATTTAAAGAAATTAGTGAGTAATCTAGCGGTGATTATACTGTGATTATCAAGCAAGTTTTGTTTATAATATTTAGATTTTAAAGCACGTTTTTTTTAAATAATTTTAACCGTAAATAGTACATACAGTGAATGTATACATGTCATTTTTGTCGTCATACTTTATATAAATATGAAAATTCATTTTTCAATATAATAATGTGTTTAATGCCGGCATGATATTCACAGTTGCTTCGTTGAAAACCCTTAAGAGAAATAATTTAAAGTCTTTATAGTGATGTAGATAAATAACAAATTATTCATAATTTATGTAATATTGTAGAAACTTCAAATTTGCTCATAATTTTTCAGCCTTATTCTGAAAGTCATTGTCGGTTAAACGAGGTGGGCTAATGAAATGCGTCGGCTGACGGCCGTCGGCTGTAGATTAGACCTTACGCGTAGCTATTATCTTAATGGCTCACGGAATACACCCAGTTTTGAACTGCTCGGTTTTATTATACGTATCAATTATAATAATGATTATTACAATTAGGTAATAAAGAATAATGAAAATTTAATCTAGGATCACATTGTTTTTCTTTAGACGATTTGGGTGTTTTTAGAACTTATTAAGCTCCCGATAAGACACTCCCGTAAAGGACGTAAAGCCGATGGTTCTGTGCCATTTCTCCTGTCGCCGTGTGCCGTCCCATCGGATTATCAGAGTGACGGAATAAAGAGTGCACTTGTGTTTGCGCACACACTTGTGCACTATATGTCATGCGCAGTTGGCTAATCATCTCGAGTTTTACCGCTCTGGCTGAAATCGGTCTGGAGGACATCATATTATATAATGTCACTTAATTATTGTACTTGTACTTGAAATAATTGATTCGACTTAAATAAATGTAATTGGTCAACGTATTGTAATTTCATTGTAATGTATCAATATGTCATGTATCATTTGTTTTACCTTCCACTGTCTTCACGTTACCTGGAAGATATATCTGTCTTAGCGATAAGTCTTTTTTACATCTTTTTATATTATGCTGAAGTTTCGTCCGAATAAGACTATTTGTATTTCTTATAAGTCAAAACTATTATAAAAATACTAGAAATAATTAAATGCATCCCATAATATTGTACAAATCCATCGAATATTTTATAACTAAATATTCATGGCTGTAACAAATATATAAATAAAAATTAATACGTACTTTATTATCATATGGAATACATATGTAAATATTTAATAATAACGTTCGCAGATTTTTGGCATCGGTTGCAGCGAGACAAAATTTTCTCCTGGATTTATTTTTGTATGTTAATGCTTATTTTGGTTATCCCGGGACGGTGCTTGGCTTATGATATATTTGCATTATCTGTTGCTGTTATGGAGCTAAGTAAATGAGATAAATTTATTTGGATGATATAAGGCTTGAACGAGGTCGGTATAAATTATAGACTCATAGTGATATTGCTTTGAACAAGTTTTTGGAAACAAATTAGAAATTTAAATGACTAAATGTCTAAAGCCCTGGGTAGGTACCGCATCGGGTATTCTACCGCTAAATACCAATATTTAGTATTGTTGTTTTCCGGTTTGTGTGAGTGAGCCAGTGTAACTATAGGCAAAAAACAACTTAGTTACCAAAGTTGGTGGCGCATTGGTGGATGTAAATAACGGTTAATGTTTCTTACAGCGTCATTATCTATGGGCGATGGTGAATATTTACCACCAAGTGGGCCACTTGGCCGTCCGACTAAATGGCAAAAAAATTATGCCCTTTATCGTCATGATATACGAGTCAGTCACAATATAAATATATATAAAAATAATAATTGTTATACTAACAAACATTTTCTTTTAATTAAATAGAAAATATTATTAATTTGTATTTTAATAATTTGAACTCATTGCTGAAGGTTATTTAAGTTAAAGTTATTGGGAATAAAGGAGATGAGAATGAAACTTTAAAAATACATATACATGCATATAGTTATTTGTATGTATGACTACTTGGATGAAAATAGGTCGATGCCATCTCAGCTGCTGTAGCGATTTATTAATTATATATAAAAAATAAGTTATACGATAAAAAAACATCCCCTCCGCTTAATGGTCTTTTATACTGACACGATTATTTTATATAAAAATATTTTAAAATTCAACATCCATTCGATGAGCGGAAAATATATGTGCAGCAAACACATAGTGATTCTTTTTCTTAATCTAATTAGTGGTTAAAATAATATGTTAAATATAAATAATAAGTATTATAAATTAACAAAAACAATTTAATAGTAATTAGTTTATATAGTATACGTAACGAACTTTCGATCCGATAATAACTGGTTACAATTATTAACTTTTCCTTGGTAGAGTTTCAACGTTCGTGTCTAATAAACGTAGACCTGCCGTGAAATAAAAAAGATTTTATTCGGATATACTTAATTTTTTTAAATGTATAGACGATGAATATAATTAACGTTTATGTCGAAAATCAGATGCAATATGAAAAGCCCTTTACCCGCGGCTTCACTCGCGTTATAATTCAGAATGGTTAAATACCAATCTCGGCTGTAGTTTCGTTTATACCGTCGTCTATAATACGAACAATGTGTGAAGGCAAAAAAATTTAAACGGTGAATTATGTTATTGTCACAGATGTATTACAGATAGACATTTTTTTTAATTATCATATCAGAGACCAATCGTTGCCAACTGTGATTCTCAAGTTCTTTTAGGTTTAGTGTGTTTTGTTTTGCTTAAAACTCAAACCGGAACAAAGTAATATGAATCGTCTTGCCGCCAAAAATAGTGAAAATGAACTGAATTTAAAAAAAATGTAAGTAACATCGTTGATAGATATGAAAATTACAAGTATTTGACAACGGAATGCTAAATGAAAAACATTTTTCACTTAATGCGGTTAGCTGGTACGACACGGTAAACACATTAGCCTTATTAAGCTGCTGAAGATGCTCGCTGTTATACTAATGTAGACTCGTGGTCATGTGAGCTACGAACTATGTATAAATTCATCTAAGCCCTATTTTGATGCATACAGATAATCTGAGCTAGTTTTTCTCCATCGTTCTATTTTCAAATGCGTGTGTATATGTATTTCTTTTATCGTCGTATGGAGTGAGACCAATATCCTTGTTATTGAATGCAAACTACTTTCATCCTATACCGTATTATATGTGTTTGTTTGTGTGTGTCTGTATCTGTGTGAGTTTTCCTTAATGTTATAGATTGAGACCAATATTTATAGTATTGGCCCCAAACTACAATCATTCGTTGTCGTCGTTTTATATACAGCATATGTAGGGAAATGGTAAGTCGATATTGTAAGCTGTAGCAAGGCAAAGCTAGTGCTGACGAAATAAAAACTTGATAAAAATCTTCGATCGAATGAACTTTTGTGTATTGTTTTTTATGTGAACGTATGTATGTATATTTACGTAAATATATCACAACAAGGGGTGACAAGATACAACCTACTCACATTTAAAGCAAACGACGTTTATGGAAAACGAACTACAGACTAACTACAACTATCAGAAAAGATATAAATAGTTTTTGATTAGATTATTATATAATCTAATTGTAATAACATATATTCACTTGGTGGTAGAGCTTTGTGCAAGCTCGTCTGAGTAGGTACCACCCACTCATCAGATATTCTACCGCAAAACAGCAGAACTTGGAACTGTTGTGTTCCGGTTTGAAGGGTGAGTGAGCCAGTGTAATTACAGGCACAAGGGACATAACATCTTAGTTCCCAAACTTGATGGAGCATTGGCGATGTTTTTTTTTAAAAGAAATGTAGAATGCCACTCTCTTTGAGTGTTGGTGACCATTGTTTTTTCTTTGACTTACCAGGTGGCCCATATTATGCTCGTCTGCCTACCTGTACTATAAAAAAACATACTTTTATACATTATATATAAGCAAATAAAACATTATCTATACTACTATATAAATCTATTGGTTCTGTCTGTACTATTTTTTTTTTCACCAAGTTTTGTGATAAATAATCGTTTTATGATGCAGTGATTCACATTATACATCTTTTTTCATTTTTGTCTGTCTGTCTGTCTGTCTGTTTGTCTGTCTGTATGTCTATTTATATAACTCAAGAACGGCTTGACCAATCTTGATGAAAATTGGTACATACAAAGAACATGTGATGGCGCAAATGTTAGGCAGATCGGTAAACCCTACGGTATCTTATGAAAATTAATTTCAAATCGTTAACTACGTATTTCTTTACCAGTAGCCATATGTGTGTGTGTGTGTGTGTGTGTGTGTGTGTGTGTGTGTGTGTGTTATTATAGTAATAAAATAATTTATTATATTTTTATTAATTACACGCGGGTGAAGCCGCTGGGCACAGCTAGTTATAATATATAACTACACCATTACAAACACATACAGCTTACATTTATAATCTTACCTGAAACAGTCTATAGACTGAATATAGTTTGAGTGTAATCCTAATTACCTAATACTTGTATGATAATATTTAAAATTGTATGTCCGTGCGTACGTTCATACATACTATATTAAATACATTTTATTTTGCTTTGTTTATTGAGAGCTCGCCCTTATTATTTTGTTTTACTTTTTAATTATGTTTGATGTGTGTGTGTTTGTGCAGCACCCACAAGCTGACAGGGCTTATGGGTGCCAAGAATAAAAAAAATATTAATATTTCTACGTCTACCATCTTCCTACTACCACCGACTGTTAACTCACCACCTCTGGATTTGCGGATTATATCTAGCCGCTAGAGCTTGACCAACGAAGCAACGTAATTCCAGAATAATGTTAGTATTAAAATCACCGATTTAAGCAAAACGGTTTCATACCCATTTATATTTACGTACGATCTCCAAGTTGAATGTTTTAATGAAAGCCGAGTCGACTAGATTCGAGCGATGCTTTTTAAATCAAGTTACCACTAAAGTAGAGGCTTAAATGATATTTATTTTAATAACCTCAGTTTCAGAACTTGCAATGGCATTTTACTTAGAATATTCACTTCGTTATTCGCTCGGTGAGATTTTTCTCCCCCTCCCATTTCCTCCCTGTTTACACCTTCCGCTCGCACTTGGACGTTTCGGTTACGTATGCAAACGATCAAGAGTGAAATATGGATAAAAAAACTGGCGAAGCGCGATTCAGCTGAATTTAGGTGTTCGTTATTGTGCAATATTTCGAGTTTTAGTTCTCAATTTGATTTTGTTGTTTCTAAATAACATTTTTTAAATGAAGCTAGAGATCAACTTTAAGCACAAATTAAGCATACTTGTATAAAAACTAAGTGATGCTTATGCGGTCTTAAATCATCGTATAAGATTCAGGTATGCTAGCCTTCTATTCTTACTTAAATGTCTTAGAGCTTCTGCCTAGATATTCCGAACTCCTTATGTGTTTATCATTTTGAATTCAATACTATTGTAACGAATAGTAAACGTAATTGAGATAAAAAATGAAAGATGTTTAGATATCTCAAGAATAAATCTCAATGCTGTTCTGTAAGAACTTACTTCATTACTCACCTGTGAAATGTTGACAACCGACTTATATAGGGTTTTCCAATAGGGACGCTTGAACTTTGACAGCTGATTGCGGCCATGTTGTTTGAGTGACAGCTGTCAAATGCAGTGTGTTATATTCATTCCGTCCTCCCAAACCACCATGGCAGGTTACAGTGTCGAACAGCACGTGCAAATCATAAAATTGTTTTATGAAAATGGGTCTTCAGTTCGAGCAACGTTCCGCGCACTTCGCCCGTTTTACGGTCGCGATGATCGTCCTGCCGAGTCGACTATCCGTCGATTGGTGGACAAATTCGAGTCAACCGGGTCAGTTAACAATCAGCCGGTTCCCGTGCGTCAACGTAACGCGAGATCTGCCGAGAATATCGCCGCTGTGCGCGACAGTGTCCTCGAAAACCCGCGGCAGTCAATTCCGCATCGCGCACAGGAACTCGGCCTTTCGCAGACGACAACTTGGCGAATTTTGCGTTGTGACTTGAGCCTGCACCCGTACAAGATCCAGCTGACCCAAGAGCTCAAGGTTAATGACCATAGACAGCGCCGTGTGTTCGCTGACTGGGCATTAGAGCAGTTGGAAGTTGACGCCGATTTTGGCAAAAAAATCATCTTCAGCGACGAGGCGCATTTTTGGATGAATGGCTATGTCAACAAGCAAAATTGCCGTATTTGGGACGAGACCAATCCACACGAGGTTCACCAAGTGGCAATGCACCCGCAGAAAGTGACTGTTTGGTGCGGATTTTGGGCCGGAGGCGTGATTGGTCCGTATTTTTTCGAAAACGATAATGGTGTGGCCGTCACCGTCAATGGTGAGCGATACCGGTCGATGATAACCAACTTCTTTTGGCCTGAAATCGAGAATATGGATCTGGACAACATGTGGTTTCAACAGGACGGCGCTACGTGCCACACAGCACACGCTACGATGGAAGTTCTGCACGAGCAAGCGCCCTTAATGGAAAACCCTATATATACTAATTTGATGCGTGTACTCTTGAAATGTTATAATCATAATGGCAAATGTCGAATATCGCGAACATTGACGGCGGTGAGTTTTGAGTTCGTTCTTACAGAATAGCCTACAGCTCAACATAATAAACTGATTTATACCTTAGTTATAATGCTAGCTGTTAAATTAATTCAGACAGTCTGAAAACTTTGTCTCCAATAGTATTAGCGAGATAAAAAAGTTTTTAACAAGATTAACTTTGATGTGATCCCGTTCAAATTTAGAAGGCAATAGTTAAAAAAGCTTCACATTATTGACTACAAGCGAACTTCTTAGAAAGTTATAGGAACTTCGAAGTATCGTATAAAGCGATATTTTAATATTTTATGATTATTCTTGGTACCATTCGGACGTGATTCCCTATATAATTAATTAATTAACTATCATTGCCACTAGTAGTGTGCTGGATTCCTCAGGAGTATAATTATAGTTTTATTTTAAGCCTAACTGGTGCCCGTAACTTTGTCCACGTAAAAGTACGGTATGTTTAGGTTTTAGTACGACATATTAGAAAAAATGCTCTGTTCCATGTTCATGTTCTGTTAATCTTTTTTGTAGTCCGTGGGACTTTTTTTGATAAATTTATTATACGACTTTTTCCTACTTTATTATGTATAGATAATAATTATTTACGAGTTATACGGTGAGTGAGTATCGCTGATTTGTCCCATCGTCTGCATCTGTCTGCGTACCCAGCTTACTAACATGGCTTATGTCGTTCGACAATTTCAAAAAAGGAAAGCTTTCCTCTATTTAATGTCAGTATGACCAGGATTATTATCTGACATTTTAAATTGACTCATTCGTATTCCCTTTATTTTGTCCATTACAGAATAAAATAAATCGTACCGGACAGAACATTACTAAATGTTATTAATTGTGACGATTTACTTCCATATGTCAGTTACCAACTTTGTTTTAACTGTTTAGATGTTAAATTAGGGACCCTTGATACATTGCGTGCTGCGAATCAATTAATCGTGTTTCAGAGTGCGCCGAAACAAATCCGCCATGTTTCCGTATATTAATGGTCGCTGTCACGCTAACCGGTTACAGCCGGATGGATGTGCGATGTCACCGGCTACAACCGGACTGGTTAAGGTTACGATTTCTTTCATCCTACTAAGTTTTTTTATACAAAATAAAGAAGAAAAGCTGAATCGCGCTAACGATGTTTTTTTTACTTAGGGGTATAAAATGATCTAAACAGAAAATTGTCGTACTATTGTCGTTTGTATTTGTCGTTGTATTGTCGTACGTAGTTGTACTGTTCTCGGCTGTTTCAGCAGTCGGCCCACCGAACGGCGCTGTCAAGAACGGTTGGGACAGCTATATATTGTTATAAAAATATATGAACAACATAATATATTAACGATTTTATCCTATAAGTTACCTTGTAAGAAGGTTGATTGTTAAGTAACAATAAGAATATTTAGAAGACATGGTACAGTAAATATGGTAGAAAAATAAAAACGAAAGAATTTCGGTAACTGATTCTTAAAAAAGTTCTTAAAAACAAATAATCCGTTATAAAAGAGTCTATAACACTTCATTTTTTATTGATTTTTTTTATGAAATATCTGCTCTGTACCGGTTTGTCGTTGTGGTATTGCGCTGGGATGGTCAGAGACCGTTGGGACTAGCGCTATTTGATTCGATTTGACTCTATCCGGTTTCAATAATAGGAAAACCGGTCAGCGTCGGATTGAAACAAATGGATTCTGTACCTTCGAGCTTCTGTTCAAACAGAACTATTTGTATAGATATTGTTGGGCTGCTGCCAATTCTTGTGAAAAATCAAACGATGGATCACTTTAATTTGTCTTTCAAAAATTTGCAATTTGAGAGCTGAGATTATTATGGGAAGTGATTCCAGCACTTTACCTTTGAACTGAAATCATAGAGAATTTTGATAAATTAATATATTTTAAGTGATTGGTTTGAAAAAATGTTTTGCCTCAAGTTTCAAGAATATTTTTTATAAATGCATTAATTCTATATCTTCTTAGTTTGTTTTGACAATTGAATTATTTTGGTGATCTTTTAACGAGGTATCTTTGAAACGTTCTTAGTGAAGTGTTACTGAAATTTTGCTTTACCAGTTTTGAAGTAACATTTGCTCAACAGAAATTTTAGTCATTTTGTTAAAGTTATAAAGTTAAAAGACTCAATCTATTCAATCAATTTTATATTTTACTTAACTGGGTGAATAATTTTTTACGGTTATTTTAGAAGTTTGTCACAACTAAAATTACCACCAGTTCAGAATGTACATTTTACCAAAAATAATGGAAACGAAGAAAATAAATGAACATTAATACTTATAGTATTGATGTACCCACTCTTAGCTTTAACAAATAGGGTAACAATAATATTAGTAATGTCTACGAGATCGGAAAAACTCAAGGGCTCACTGCAGACGATAGGTAACAGAGCTAATTCAATTTTCTAAGGTCCAAGGTCATACGGCTGCTAGGCGTTATTGCTTGGACAGCTGGAAAATTGGGCGTGTGTGTGAATAGCACACCAAATGATCATATGAATTACACTACTCAAGCCTCAAAGTACTTATCAAACGTGCGACTCACTATGATTACAGCTCAGATAAAAGCGGTGCTATTTTGTAAAAGGTCACTTCGTGTTTCACTCGAATGTTGAGAACAGACTTACAGTGATTTGGTGTGTATATGCTTAAATATTGAACCCAATGTCGTATACCACTATCTGACATTTCACGATGGTAATAATAATAATAATTTATTGTGAGAAACACAGCCTTATAAATAAAAGTACAATTTCATATTACTAAGTAGAAAAAAAACCACAATTATCATATAAAATTAGATACATAGATTTGGGCTAGGCTAATTATAAATCATACACAAAATTATTAGACGAACCTATATCTTGTAAGTCAAAAATTCACCTGTATTTGACCACAAAGCACACGAACTTGAATATCTTAAGATTAATACGCGTATCGGCGACGTTACACCTTACAATTGACTGCTAATTTAGTAATTTATGGGTGTGTGTGTGTCTCTCTGTGTGTGTTTGTATGTATGTAAGTGTTAATTAACAAAGAACGATTATGTTCTGCACTGAGTTTCCAGTTTGTTCTTACTTTATATAATATACAGATCATCAGTTTATTTATAATTATAATATATAATTATATCATAAAAATAAAACTGACCCCAAAATTAAGCATGTGTGCATGCAAACGACCTTGACATGACACAACACGCAGCTTCACTGTAGCTAATGTTTGTCACGGGATAAAGACACGCGAGATGCATTCTGTTGCTTTTTATTCACAGCCCCTAAAAGACGGAAAGAAAAATATTCTCTTTCTATTGCAAGCGAAGAACAGACGGTAGAAACGGCACGTTGGCTCTTTGAAGTTGCATTGTATCTTAGGCGTCGTAATTATATGCTTGAAATATGATTTAGGAGTGTTTATGCTTAAATTGTACACTTTAAGCTTTCGCGACGATTATTATACATATTTATATCTTAGAGGTTTTAATCGCAATAATCACTTTTTTGTTGCTGACGTAGCTCTTGACTACGATACGAATTCTGAAACATCAGGCAAATTGTAAGGCTTATGATCGTGGTTGAAAAACGGGTAGTAAACTAAAAGATAATGAACATTAAATATCTTCGTTCTTTAATATACCAAAGTTATGGACACACACACACACACACATTAAACAATAACATTTCGTAAATGAAAGTTGAAATATCTAATTTGGACGTAAAATTGGCCAAATGTTGGCAGCATATTGGCATATAAGGTATGGTTTTCAAACCGGAACACAACAATACCAAGGACTGCTGTTTTGCGGTAGAATATCTTATGCGTAGGTGGTACCTACCCAGACGAGCTTGCACAAAGCTCGACCACCAAGGTTAATGTTAATGGTAATGTACACCAACTTATTATTAGGTGACCTTTTTACTCACCAGTATTGCTATTCATAAAAAGTCGATAATAAATAAATTCAAGTCATTTCCAGTGTTAAAGGCAAATTACTTTTAATTAGTTTATTGTTGAAGAAACTAATGAATACGTTTTACGTTCATGATCGTGGCTTATTTTTTTATTTTTTTGTATGATTAAGTTAATGATAGTCTAATATGGAATAATGATTTACGGTAATGAAGGAAAATTTATCTTAAATAGCTTTTAAATCATACTTAATTATTTAAAGGTCTTTCAATAAAATTATTAATATAAAAATGAACGAAAAATGTAGTTGGAAACCGTGTTAGATAAGGAAGTTTTTCAACGTGAAATATTTTTTCGCTATGACAGCATAAACTAAGATCGATTAAGAGTTTGCGAGCAACCTAATCCACAAAACACGACCTCCCTGAAAGCGACGCTCCAAAAAAACATACTGTTTTTTATTGTATACGGCTCATTAGACGCGCTAGCTCCGAAACTTTTTTGTCAAAAGACATATTCAGTTACGGGAAATTGGACCTTAATATAGAAGTGCTAGAACCTTTATTCGATTACCCTGGCCAACCCCAGGCCCGGGAATTGGGGCACATTTTTGTTTAGGTCAGTGTTTCTTTGTTGGATATTTTGCTCGGCCAAGTATCTGGCTGTAAATTGAATGTCGACTGAACGTAATTTATAAGAACGTTTTGTGTTTGTAGATGGGTATCAAAATATGTATGTGTTAATTGATTTTATTGGATCTGGTTGGCGGAGTTGCTAGATATCTGCCTTTCGCGCTGCAGGTCGTGGGTTCGATTCCCACCCAGGACAGACATTTGTGTGCATGAACATGTCTGTTTGTCCTGAGTCTGGGTGTAATTATCTATATAAGTATGTATTTACACATTACAAAAGAAAAGTAGTATATGTAGTATATCAGTTGTCTGGTTTCCATAGTACGATCTCTGCTTAGTTTGGGCTCAGATGGCCGTGTGTGAATAATGTTCCAAGATATTATTATTATTATTACTCGTAGGGCTTCAGGAAAGTATTCTCATTGATGCTTCAGTTATTTGAACGCTTCAAGTAAATATGTGTCAAAACAGTAGCAATCACTAATACAGACTGACAATTCAGTGCTGCAAGTGCTTAAAGCACGCTGGAGCATTGTTTACGAATAAAATTAAAGCTAATAAGCATTGCGTGTATTAAACACGTAAGATTGTTATGAAAGAATTCACTTATTTACACTCTTTATACATAATACCTTTTAGAACTATTCCAAATTCCGAATTATTAAAATTCCGGTAAGCAGTTAATTCCAAAATTAAATTGGGGTAATTTATAACTCACAGGTAAAGATGTGCTCACCGCTTAGAAAATAAATAATAATTTATTATCTGTGAAAATAAGTATCGATTATCTGTTCTTAAATACTTTCCCTCTATCACTACACATTGACAGACCGAAAGACATTTGACCATGACATTGACAATGAACTACTAATCTTGGAGACTTAAGGTGTGACGTCACACGCCCCTTTAATGAGATCAGCTTAACCTATACACAGGAAGACGGTAATCTATACTATTGTATAAGCTAGACAGCAGTTATATAGTTCGTATGGTTTTCATAGTTTTAATATTCAATGTATCAATTTTTATGGATATTTTATGTTTTCTCCTTGATCTTAAATTGTATTTATGTATTATTACGACACTGGGGTTAAAGAACTATTCCAAGTGATAAATTGTTATTACAAGATGTTGTTTACTTATTATCCGCCATGTTGGGTTTCTGTTGACGTCATACAACCTGAAGTATTCTTTTTAAGGTGCCATCTTCTGTCGAAGTTCGGCGATCATTAAGCCAACTTGAATTTTTGATACTGCGGCTCTTAATAAAGAAAGGCGCCACTGGGTGGTACCTACTCAGACAAGTTTGCACAAAGCCCTACCACCAAGTAAAGTCTATGCAATGCATTGACCGATTTTGTATTAGAATTAGAGAAAACTTCTTGTTGTAAAGGTGCCTGAAACACAGCTATCTAGTTTAGGAGATTGAGCTACATTGTAATTATTATTTTATTCGGGCGCGGTCTATTCTTAAAAGAGACAGTATGAGAGTGCGCATGTGTGTGTGAAAACACAAGTACGTTCTCGAAATCACAAGAGAGTGTAAGCAATGCCAAATATCATACTCCCGAGTTGCATATGAGAAGTTCGACTCATAAACTTTTTCATGGCCCAGCCTGGGATTTGAACCCAGTTCCTCCAGATCTGCGGCTTTACAGCTAGTCACTACATCAATGAAGCAATTCATGGAATGGTTTAAGTAAAATGACTATCTCCAACTGAAACTGTTACTGAAACTGTAGAAAAAGACTACAATATAACCTATAAAACGAATAAAGATAAATGTAAGGTCCTCCAGACCGATTTCGGCCACGGCGGCCAATCTCAAGAGACATTAGCCAACTGCGCAGGAGATATTATAATGGACAAGTGTGTGCGCAAACACAGATGCACTCACTATTCCTTAGCTCTCATAATCCGATGGGACGGCAGTCCGACACGATCGGAAAGAGTTCAGGCGCAGGACCAATGGCTTTACGTGCTTTCCGAGGCACGGGAGTGTACACACTTCCAACTTCCAGACTCCGGGGCTGCTACTGAGAATTTTCTGACAGAAAAACCCAATAACTATTTATTGGCCCGACCTGGGAATTGAACCCTGGACCACCGGGTCTGCGGCCTTATATCTAGCCACTAGACCAACGAGGCAGTCAATAGGTAAATAATACATTGAATAAACACAAATTTTAAAATAAAACGTGACTTTAAAAGTATTTAAATTCAAATTATTCAAAACGCATTTCATACATTTACAATTTCGTTTGTAAAAAATCAACGTAAGCCTCTAATGGCCATTATTCCCCCAAATTGCATAATAAAGTAAGTTTTAAAATGTGATTTTTAGGACTTTCATGTTTCTAAAGCCCTAACTTTGCGACTTCATTAGTTTTTTGCCATACTTAACACGAAACACGCTAACTTTCGTAATGACTTTGTTCTGAAGATAAAAGTCATAACTAAAAAGATAGTAGCGACAAGCTCCGCTCGCGACTTCGTGCGCACTCACATTTTAAGACGAAGCGAAATTATTATATGTATTTATTTCATACAATTTAATTTTTATTAATCGTGATGGCGCATTTGATATATGAATCAAAACCGGATCTATCTCGAAATATATCTCGAAATATCTTCCGTTGAGTTTTCATGGGTTAAATTTGATTTTATAATTTTTCTCGTGCTCAGCGGATAAGTTTTCGTAGCGTCATCATAAAAATTATGATCGCCGTTTAAACTACATAGAATACGAGTATGTATTATATACTATTGGCCACTGAATAAAATTCTAAGCAAGTCACTGACTTTTGAATTGAATAAATAAATTGAATATATTTTATGTTTCTAGCTATACTAATAATTTTATGGATAATATACATGCGAAAGTAACTGTTTGTCGGTATGTCTGATACACTTTTACGGCAAAGCTGAATTTTATATGAAGCAACCTGAAACTCCTAGAAGGAACTTTTGACGTGTGAAAACGGTGGGCCTAACATTAAAGTAGTATATATATATAAAGGAGCGTCAGAAGGGGCCTCATAGCGATCTTGGCTGTCGTTATCCATGGTGGGCTTTGTAACGGTAGGTATTTTGAAAATAAGAAAAAAAGGCACACTCGTATTGTCCAAAGTCTTATAATTTTATTGTTCTTTAATTTAACACACAAGATACACACAATTAACACTGGATGATAACGTTACGAGCCAATAGGTTAGCACGTGTACCCCTCGTGCAGCAGCTGTCCACTGCATGACGGCCGCTATTCCTCGAGGCGACACCCACTACTCTATTCGGAGTTACCCGCTCATAAAAAAAACTAACAATAACACAATCGACTAAAACTAAAACAATATTGAAAAATCTAATTTTGATTAACATTAAATCATAATATAATTTCGTAAATTTTATCATTAAAACTAATCAAAAATCAGCGTGCCGTCATATATATGGCTAGATATGGCAACCCGGAGTCTCGAAGTTGGAAGTATGTACACTCCCGAGCCTCGGAAAGCACGTTAAGCTGTTGGTCCTGCGCATGAGCTCTTTCCGGTTGTGCCGTCCCATTGGATTATAAGAGCTAGGAAAAAGAGATTACACCTGTGTTTGCGCACACACTTGTGCGCTATAATATCTCCTGTGCAGTTGGCTGATCTCTCTTGAGATTGGCCGCCGTGGCCGAAATCGGTCAGGAGGAAATTATTTTTATAAATTCTATATTCGGAAAAAAAATCTTTATTATAAGGTATTATCTCGATTAATATAACTTTTCATCGTATATACTCGTACATAAAAGCTAGGATTTCCGTACAGACTTACCTATTACATTGTATTATATATATACGTACAATAAGAAATTCGAAAGTGCAAAGTTGAATCTCGTTCCAGTCAGAACAAATAACTCTGTTCTTAATTATATAACAAGACATGTTCGTGAAACTTGGTTAATGTAAATATAGTTTACACTTCTATATATATAATGATTGAGGATCTGTCTATGACTTTACAGCCTAGGCTATTTAGAAATTTTAAATTTGGAATCATTTAATTTGTAATTAAATAATTAAAAAAAAGTAAACAGCCTGTAATTTTTCCACTGCTTTTTTGAGGAGAAGCTTTTTGGAGCTTAATACACGCTGCTCTAATACGGGTTGGTGGATTCACGTGACAGATTTTTATACACCACACGCAGGTTTCCTCACGATGTTTTCCTTCGCCGCCGAGCACGAGATGAAATATCAAAATAAATCAAGCACATAAAAATTCAGTAGTGCTTGCATGAGCTTGAAATGTAATTATTTTTGTAATTAAAAAGAAAAATCATTAGTAACCGTTTCTTATTTCTAAAATTTTGACTTTATGTGGCTCATTGCACAACTTACATATGCATGTCTAATAATTCCATTTAATATGTATTTCTTTTAAACACATTAAATAAACAAGTACTTTAATGTACATTTTTTATATTCGATAATTCGTAATTCGTATAGAACGTATAAATGTATTCGATTCATTAATGTTGTAATTCCAATTTATTCTGTTGATTTTCACCAGCGCACTCCCGGCGGAATTAACGAGTATTTCTATTTTTAGTTTTAGATATATCACAACATATTATCATAAAAAGGGCCCTTAGACGCGTCTGTCTGTTTGTCTGACTGTATGCGATAAACTCAAAAAATTACAAAGATACAACGGTTTTTCATACCGTACTTTTTATGGAATAGGTAGGTGGAGGAACATATGGGTCAACTGATGGTAAGTGATCACCAACGCTCATAGACTTTGGCATTGTAAGAAATATTAAGCATCGTTTATAACGCCAATGCGCCACTAACCTTCGGAACTAAGATGTTTTGTCCCTTGTGCCTGTAATTACACTGGCTCACTCACCTGTCAAGCCGGAACGCAACAATACCAAGTACTACTGTTTTCCGGTAGAATATTTGATGAGTGAGTGGTAGCTACCCAGATGAGCTTGCACAAAGTCCTACCACCAATGGACGGAGTGATTCAAGAGGAAAGTTTATATAACTATAATTCATTAAGATCTGGACATTAGCCTTTGGGGAATGTGGACGTTTTGGACTTTTAGTTAGAAAGTATTATAATTATATATTTTTAATTACATTTTTCTCTAATTACAATAGCGTTAATAACATTATCGTAAGAATGGTTCCAGACTAATTAAAATTAACTTAATTTCAATGAGTTGCAAATACTTAAACATGATAATAGAAGTAGTAGTTTCCAGTTTGACAATCAATAAGAAAGTGTAATACGTGAATATTGAATAAAGTATTTTGAATTTGAATTTAGCATATACATGTGTAACAAAATTCGTGTCCGACCCGTGAAGTGGTTATTAGGTATCGTGTGTCGGTTCTATTTATGTAATAATTTTTAAAATATTAAGCAAAAAATTACTTTAAAAAATATATTAATTGTGTTTAACGACACTGGTGGTGGTAAAAACGTGGACTACTGAGGTCATGATCTCGTGTCTTAGCTACCCGATAGGTAAGAGCTATCGAGCGCTATTGCCCGCACCTGTGTTGCCATGTAATATAGGTCATTTAATTTTAAAAAAAATCCACGATGAATATTTTGCTTAGTATTTTAAAAATTATTACATAAATAGGTAGATATTCTACCGCAAAACAGCAGTACTTTGTATTGTTGTGTTCCGGTTTGAAGGGTGTGTGAGCCAGTGTAATTACAGGCACAAGGGACATAACATCTTAGTTCCCAAGGTTGGTGGCGCATTGGCAATATAAGCGATGGTTACCATTTCTTACAACGCCATTGTCTATGGGAGTTGGTGACCACTTACCATCAGGTAGCCCATATGCTCGACCGCCTACATATACAATAAAAAAAAAATAGAACCGACACAGCATACCTAATAAAATTTAATTTAATTTAATTTAATTTAATATAATATATTATGTAATGTAATCCTTGTTGGTCGAAATAAATGATTTATTATTATTATTATATTATTATTAATAACCACTTCACGGGTCGGACACGAATTTTGTTACACGCTGTATAAAATTTGCATATTACTGACAAGCATTTATTATCCAACTCTTCCAAGATTCTATGGATTTTAAATTTTGTATAAAATGTATTTGTCTGGGGATATTTTTCTTTATGAAATACCCAATTATCCAGTGTATCTGGGCCATCAGATTAAAGAGTGAAACTCCAAAATATATGCCTTCGTTAATGTCTCGTGTTCAGGCGAAAGGGCGGGTAGGGTAGTGATTTAATGATCGCGTTGGATTTTATATTTACTCAAGTATTAAATGGACCGTTTAATAAAAGAAAATAACTAACATTTGTCGGATTTTAAATGTTTCCTTTAATACTATGTTTACATTACGTATTATAGTTGATTAGTTTTACGCCCATAATATACTGCTAATGACGCAATCATTTGTTTTTAAATTACTGAACGGAAAGGGTTATCGAAGAACGAAATGTATGGGCTTATAATGAGATAAAATATTACGGAAGCAATCTTAGAACAGTTATGAACTCGTATGATGTTATTCTTTAAAAAAATATGTCGTTCAAAATTTAAACAGCAGTTTTGACTTGAACGATGCTATATAAAGTATTTATTTATAAAACCGAGTGTGCCCGCAAGTTATGCAAATACGAAAGCCGTAGAGAAAAAGGCGGCTTTGAATAAAACTCGACATAGCACACCTTGGCTTTGAAATCGGATAGACGCTAACTTTGATTCGTTGCGATAAAACTAACGGTGAGTTTTGTTATGCTTTCCGTTATTGTGATTACTTTTGAATATTCTTTTTAAAATTCTATTTGGCTGTCTGTGTAATAATTTCGCTTTATAAACAAGTACGTTTTGAGAAATGTTTAGGTTGCTACGCTCTATAGAGATATATCCGTGATACCACACACACACAAATACACACACACTAATGTATCTTTCTCTTACTACTGTTTGTGTCGCTATAGGTATTTACATGTCAATTACTTGAATGTTTCATTCGTCATCAGTATTCAATTCATTTTTTGACCACGGTTGTCAATTACATAGTTTACACAGATAAAAGATATTATAATGACAATTTTGCGTGCGTAGTAAATATGGTCACTCTGTATTTCTTCATTGCTATAGTCCAATGGGATGGTAACAACCACTTTGACACAACTAGGGATTGATCAAGTGGAGGACCCGCGGCTTGAAATGCTTTTTAAGACAAATAAATTCACCTATTGTTTATTTTCTAACTTTGGTTTGCTATTGCAAAATATCTTCATTACCCACTAGACTAATGAAGAAGTTATATTGAAAACACTTTCCTCGAATTTGGGCTTCGTTCGAAACTAAGGATATTTGTGTGATGAGCTTGATCTGAGTGGCCAGTTCGGCTTACATTAAAAATATTAGTCTTGTTTTACAATATAGGTACTGTCTCACGAAAAATACTTGTTCTGTTAATAATACTCATCATCATAATAATCTTTTTTAGTATATAATTCGTCCAGAATACCATAAAGCGTTTTTATTTTGTCTGTCTGTGTCATTGGAACACGAAATGTACTCGACAGTACTTTTTTATATATTATAGGTAGGCGGACGAGCATATGGGCCACTGATGGTAAGTGGTCACCGACGCCCGTAGACATTGGTATTGTATGAAATGTTAACCACCGCTTACATCGTCAGTTTGCCACCAACCTCGGGAACTAAGATGTTATGTCCCTTGTTTCTGTAATTACTCTGGCTCACTCACCCTTCAAATCGGAACGCAAAAATACCAAGTACTGCTGTTTTGCTGTAGAATATCTGATGAGTGGATGGTACCTACCCAGACGAGCTTGCACAAAGCTCTACCAGCAGTACTTAGATACATCCATTAAAATTGTAATAGCTTCTTATATCATGTGTTAGATTGATATATTTTATTCCACAAATATATCTCAACATATATATAATAGATGAAGACATAAAATCCCGCTCTCTGATTCCCGGGTCGACATAAAAACGAGAACGTTGGGGCCGGCTATTGAAGAATAATTTAATCTATTCAGGGTCTAATACGTTTACATTGACGGGAAGGTATCTAAACTTTGAACCTGGACTAGGGTTGTCGTCTCCAAATGTTTACCAGGTATAAAAAAATCGTAATAGCTTATATATTACTGGTAATATATTATATAGTGCCAATTTATCGAAAAAGGATGTACCTTAATAACTTAATAAATTCCCACAATATCTTTTCGAAGTAAAAAATAAATCGATAACATGCCACAGGCCACTTGTCAACCTGCCTACAAAAAGCTATACTATAGGAGCTCCATTATTACTCTATAAGAATTCATTTCGTAGCTCACTCGTGATATGTTTAAAACCGGCTTTCGGTGATACGATATTTTAATGCTTGTACCCTTCAAATGCTAAAATTAATTATTTGCACATATCACCTTCTGATTCCATGATACTGTAGATGCGATCATTTATATTATATACTTGTAATGTAATTATATACCTAAATGTTTGTCTAAGCACTTGTATGATAAACTATACAGGAAAAGGTATTGTTAAGTCGAATTAGAATAAAAAAAATTGAAAAAGGCGAGAATCAGGAAATCACCCAGGATGCTATTGAAAGGCATCTTTCTGGCTCACTTGATGATGAGGTAGCCCTAACCTGGACCCTTTTTCATTGACGACAGATGTTCGGAATTGCGTTTCATAAATAAATAATCCGTGTTTGGGTAACGGCTATGTTATGGTCTTTCTAAGTGTGCTTGTAAAATTTCTTTACGTTTATAGGATTATATAGTGACATTTCGTTCGGTTGGCTCTTTGGTAAATCTAGAACAAACGTATCGTGGCGAAACTTTATTGTTACTCGTTTTCGCCTGTTTATTTAAATTCTAGATATTTCTATTGAAGGGTATATAGACATTCTACGAATATATATGTAAATATATAGTTGTAGAATGTGCCACGTGATGAGTTATATTCATTTGGTGGTAGGTCTTTGTGCCCTTCTTGTATAATTACTTAGTATTATACAATAATACTCCGGTTTGAAGGGTGAGTAAGTCAGTATTACAGGCACAGGTGACTGCCTCGTTGGTCTAGTAGCTAGATATAAGGCCGTAGACCCGGTAGTCCTGGGTTCAATTCCCAGGTCGGGCCAATAAGTAGTTATTGAGTTTTTCTGTCATTAAATTCTCAATAGCAGCCCGGAGTCTGGAAGTTGGAAGTGCGTACACTCCCGTGCCTCGGAAAGCACGTTAAGTCGTTGGTCCTGCTAATCTCTCTTTAGATTGGCCGCTGTGGCTGAAATCGGTCTGGAGGACGTTATTACAGGCACAAGGAGCAATGGGGGGGCAGTGGCGAGTATTGCTGTTTGGCAGTGGAATAAAGATTTGAAACCGAATAGTTACAAAGGTCACCTACTATACCGCACCGGCAAAGTATATTCATATATTCCTTACACCAATAATAGACGATAACGTTTACTAAATTTGGTGAATAGAATCATAAATATACTCGATAAAATTTACATTAAACTGCACTAAAACATTTTGTTTGTTACAGTACTTAGAGTTACACGTCCTTATTTATCTTTAAATGGCTTAGAATATGCAATTACAATAAAATAAACACATAAATATCCACCGAAACACCCATTAAACGAGTAACACAGAACAATTACTAAATATGGTCCGAAGTAAAATGGTCTAAGTCGTCAAACGCAAAAACCGCGCACATTTCGGCAAACTAACCGCTCATTATATGCAAATGTTCGTATATTAATAGCGAATGAGGCGTACCAACAAACGAAACACGATTTCAGACTATACGGGGCTAGTTATGATAATGACAGCGGTATTAAATGATTTAAAATTGCCGCTATTCGAGTTACGCCGTTTTATTTTGGACATGCAAAAGAATTCTTTTTAAATTATTTTATGCCACTTTCTTACGAATAAGTAAGAATAAGAAATATTTTTCGTGTGTAATTAATGAGAGATTATTATATTACAATATAATAAAATCATATATTTAATTTTTAATTCAACCATCTGTTCCAATCTCATAAGAATCGCAATTTAGTTTGCGTCTGTTTATTTACGATTCCTGTCTATTTTTGTTGCACTGAATAAAAAAAAGGCTTTTTTTAATGTAAATTCTATTTTACTTTTATTCCACTAAGCCTACTAACCTCAATGACCAAAACACAATGGGACGTTGACAATTTAAGTAGGCGTTACACAATGGTCATCATTATAGCCTATGTAAGCTCATCGTATGTAGGGTGCTTTAGTATGTTGAGGGCTCTTCAACACGTTCGATCAAAGGACTGCCGACAGATTACCCTTATCTTGCGCTTTTGGCGCCGTGGCTTTTTCTTTGAGACAATACAATATTGTCAATCATTAAAATGTCTTTAACTCTGTTTTAAGCCAAAGATATAATTATAAATGATTTATGACAATGGTATTAATGAACATTGGGTTTATTTCGGGACTCCCGAAATGCCTGTATCTGCGATTAATCTTTGATTTTTTTTTACTTATTCGATAGCGTTGACGTTTACTGCGATTTGTATCGAATGAAAACACCACCGACTAGTGACAATAATCGGAATTCCGTACAAATAGCAGTTAAAGTCAAAGCTATCGAACGAGTAAAAAAACTCGCACGATGCACACTGAATATTTTTGTATAGACACGTATTTTGACGTGAAATATACACATTTTGGAGCATTATTCCATTTTCCTCTAAAGCACGAAAATTGTATGAAAATGTCTATATTTTTGTAGAAAAATTTTCCTCTAAGATAAATATCTATAACAATAAATGTGAAAAACATAAACATAATTATAATAATTAATAAAATACATTTGCAAATGATAAGATAATCTCATTCAGGATATTATAAGAAATCAGTAAAAAACTGATGGAATATCCCGTATGCCTTTATTTTTTCTGGCTAACATCAATAATAAAAGTCTGACAAAAGTCTATTGCATTACTGTCAACCCCTGATAGTGGAAAAAAAGATCATTTGTAAGTCAGTTGATTTAAACAATACGTCAGAGGCAATAGAACCGGAACCAGCAGACCATTGGAAGCCGTAACAATGGATGGTCCATGAAGAGAGATATTGAAAATTTTATACTGATATACCTTTGAGTCTGTTCGATTCTCATGTGCAAAGCAGAAGACATCTATGTTGATATATTGCAAGTTAGAGGAATAGGAACCTATCTTAACTATTGGGAGCGTTAATTGCAGATTAATGGACTTGTTGATCTAGTTAACTTAGAAGGCTGTAGTATAAATCTCAATATGAATCAAAAGTTTTGTGCTTCGAGTAACTAGACTTAGCTATTTTTACTTACCTCGGGGTTGGGTAAGAAAAATGTTTTAGATGTTCATGTATTTTTTTCTTCAATAGCAGATTAGAGTTTGCTGTTTGCCAGTGTTTCAGCTGTCGGATAACATTCGATTATATTGTAAGCGTTCGATGATAGAGATGCGCACACACTTCATCAATTGCAGCTAATAGCAACTTCATATATTTACATCGTAGCAATACTTAAATAAAATTACCTCTGCAAAGTTAAAATTTGAACCCACTTAAAAAAAACCCATATAAAAGATATTTAAAATGTAGGTTTTGAAAAAAGAATAACTATTGATTGGCTACACGGCTTATTTTTTTGTTTTTCGTGCGCTGCCTACGTCCTACTCTCTTACGGCGAGTCACACTTACACGGCTTACTCTACCCTAACTTAGTGTAAGGGTTATCTGTAGAAATCTTTATGAACATGGCTAATTTGATTATTGGAAATTAAACGCATCCCAAGGGAAGAAAAAAATTAATATCTTACATCCACGTCAACTCGAAAAAAGATTGTGAATCTGACACATCTTTATAGAGAGCTTCTTTGTTAGAGATCGCTCGTGTTGCCAAGTGCATCTTGATCACGTTCTAAGTTAATTATATTAGAAACGCATTATTGTATAACAAGAAATATAATTTGTCGAGTAGTCTAGTGTTTTGTTGTATTCACTCGTGTTCTTCAGCATAATCAAGATTTTTTGTTTGTTTGTTAGTTATGATTTAAGTCAAAAACTACTTAACTGATTTTAAAAATTCTTTCACCATTAGAAAGCTACATCTTTACCAAGTAACATAGGCTATATTACATGTTCAATAAAATTAGAGATCCCTACCTAAAATTTAACAATTAAACCCAAGGTATCAAAATGTTGCCTATAAGTCATTATTTTGCGTGCGCTGTGTTATTTACTGTTCCGCCTATCTAAAACTAAAAACCTGCCGAGACAATACGCAGCGAATTTTCGATTTAAATCCACCCGTTTAATCTGTGGAGTCATCTTAGCATAATTCATCTGTATGTAGCGTATTTAATATGAAATTATTTAATACATGAACCTTCATAGTTATCGCGTGGACTAGACACTACTAATTACTTTTGTTTACTTATAGTTTTTGGACAAAAGAAGCAATTTAAATATATTTTTTGCATATTACATACTGTCAAAGATATTACATAAATAAGTTTTGATCGGAAAACGGGAAGTTTCATAACGTTTCAAACTCGAAGCGCTGAAGTTTGAAACTTGAAGTAGCAATACGCGATAATGCCAACTTAGCGAGATAACACGGTAACTTTGAATCGTGTTAGGTTTTAGATAACTTTATTGAGTAACCTATAAATGCCTGCGGCTTTATCTGTACTGTGTTAAAGTTGCTATTTTTTTTTACTAAGAACTATAATTTGACTGTCATCGGTAGGCACTTCTACTAACTGGTTGGCTAAATAAGTTAAGTAAAACGGCGACTTTTAATTGGTTATAAGTCTTAAGTAGTTTTATACTATAGAATTTAAGTCTACTGACTTTAATTATTTTCGTATTGAAGTTCTTTAAATTGCTATTGCCATTTATTGTTATATTTAAGCTAGCATGAAAAATGTGTCGACGTTAAACTTTCATGACAAGAAATGATTTAATAAGAATAATGTCACAGCTTCCAAAACGAAATGAAACAAATAAATACATATTATTGTACTTTATAAAATATTCAAATCTTAGTAATGAAAGTTTCACAATTTTTAATTATATATTGGAATAGTCTCATATATAGTCAATATGACCAGGTATACGCAATAAGGCAACCGTATCGTAAATACTAAACTATATAATATTTTAAACTTATCATCAACAAACAACATAACTCACTATAAATAAAAGTAACAAATTCGACATTTATTTATACAGATACTATTAAAAGTATAATAAATATTTTAACGGTAACAGTATTTTTACGGTTAAAGTATCGATAACTTGGCTTCACTATCGTAATTCCCCTAATGCCGCTGTCACTGGCACTTTACAATCCGGAGAGTCCCCGGGCTGGGTGTGTTGTTTTATTTTCCTGTGCTCCACCAATCAGCATCTAATTTAATAGTGATTTCAATTAATTTTACAGATATTTGTCGCTTTTTATTGTTTAAATATCTGGAATCAGAAATTTGGCTTAATTTTCGTTATTCTTTTTAATATAGTTTATTCTTTTAAATTTGTTATCAAATGGTTCTTGTTATATACATATATTTAACAGTTGCTGTGTAATTATAATTAGGGAATATTGTATTATCTTTAGCCTTTTGTTTATTTTTTAATTTAATTAGTTTTTTTAATTTATCGATATATCTATTGTTTCTAATTCACATCCCTATCCTAACTCTGTCACTCGCACTTTACAAACGCTTGACTCGACTCAGGTTAAAAACGTTTTTTCATGGTTTAGACAGTTACTGCTATCGGTAAGGTTTTTGTACATTTACGCGTTAAAAATGTCAGCAAAACTTCTTGCCCCTTTATACTTCCTCTCCTAATAAAACTTAAACATAATATAATTTGCCGTTTTAATTATCCATTGATCGTTTTTATTACGATTATATATAATTACTAGCAGTGCCCCGCAAAATTAGGTGAAAAAAAATATGTACAGACAGAACCAATAGATTTATATAGTAGTATAGATATCGGGACCATCCACTCCTTACATTACTCTCCTACATCACTCCTTACATCCACTCCTAACATTTTTTACTACCACACAGCAATACTTAATATTGTTGATTTCATGTATGAAGGGTGATTTAGTCAGTGTAACTTTTTTTTATTGTATAGGTAGGCGGACGTACTTATGGGCAACCTGATGGTAAGCGGTCACCAACGACCATAGACAATGGCATTGTAAAAAAAATTAACTATCGCTTACATTGCCAATGCGCCACTAGGAACTAAGAAAGGTTGGTAGCGCATTGGCGATGGTTAATAGTTCACTTACCATCAGGAGGTCAATTTGCTAGTCTTATCAACCCACCTATTTGAAGTAATATATAGTAAAAATATAACACTGACTAAAAATAGGAATTAAGGTGTACACAGATGTAGTTGATTTGTGTTGCAGAGAAAGTTGCGATGGTCGTAAATCAGTTGGTAGTGTATTGTAATGCTGGAAACATTTAGTTTGTGTTTATTTGTTCATGTTTGTAGTGGATTTTTTATAAAAACTTTTTCGTCCATTAATTCGAGTCTGACTCTTGTTGTTACCTCTTTTAAGCGATACAAAACGCTTTTTAAAAACGATCTTTTATTTTATAATTGTGCTTAAATAGATTTTGGTATACTTCATTATATAGACTTTATTTGGTACATTTCATTATATTGACTGCCTCGTTGGTCTAGTGGCTAGATATAAGGCCGCAGACCCGGTGGTCCTGGGTTCAATTCCCAGGTCGGGCCAATAAATAGTTATTGGGTTTTTCTGTCAGAAAATTCTCAGTAGCAGCCCGGAGTCTGGAAGTTGGAAGTGTGTACACTCCCGTGCCTCGGAAAGCACGTTAAGCCGTTGGTCCTGCGCCTGAACTCTTTCCGGTCGTGTCGGATTGCCGTCCCATCGGATTATGAGAGCTAAGGAAAAGAGAGTGCACCTGTGTTTGCGCACACACTTGTGCACTATAATATGTCCTGCGCAGTTGGCTAATCTCCCTTGAGATTGGCCGCCGTGACCGAAATCGGTCTGGAGGACCTTATATAGTTAATAATTCCGACACTATAATTATATTAGTAATAAAAACTTAATTTCAACATCTGACGATATTACTATTAACACATTTCATCTATCTCACATTATACAAATAAATGCACAATTCTTGTATTATTTCCATGTGTGTATTGTGTATCTCAGATTTGATAACTAAGATTTGATTCAAATTTTGTATTTAGACTAGCTGTGCCCCGCGGCTTCACCCGTGTATAGTTAATAAAAATATAATAAATTATTTTATTACTATAATAACACACACGCGCACACACACACATAGATACACACATATGGCTACTGGTAAAGAAATACGTAACATATGGCCTAACATTTGCGCTATCACATGTTCTTTGTGTGTACCAATTTTCATCAAGATTGGTCAAGCCGTTCTTGAGTTATAAGTAGACATACAGATAGACAGACAGAAAAAAATGAAAAAATAGTATAATGTGAATCACTGCATCATAAAACGATTATTTATCACAACATTAGGTGAAAAAAAATGTACAGACAGAGCCAATAGATTTATATAGTAGTATAGATAAAATTTTGCTTTATACAGATATCTATATAGGTGTTATCTTTGGAAAAACCTTTTTTTTACAATAAAATATGTCTAATTTTTTAGAGCCGATTAAAGCTTGGTACAGTACTAAAATTTCGTTGTACTCAAAACTAGGCTCAAATGCGACGTATTCCTTTCGTTAATATTGTTTGGTTTTTAGTAGATTATTTATATTGTAATACAAATTTAACACGGGTAAAACCGCGCGTCATCCTTTCTAATTTTTAATATATCCAATACCAAACCAACTCAAGTATTAATAATACGCGATTATTCCAACTTTTAACTTTTAACGAGTTAACGCGGTTCGTTCGAATCGTGTCAGGCTTTAGATAAGTATTTTTTTTAATACTGAGTGACGGACTGCAATATTGTATGTATCGGCTATATTGAATAAAGTTGAATACTGCCAATATTTGTTTTCTAGATCAGCCTATGGATAATGTTCTCCAGACCGTTTTCGGCCACGGCGGCCAATCTCAAGAGAGATTAACCAACTGCGCAGGAGATATTAAAGCGCACATGTATGTGCGCAAACGCAGGTGCACTCTCATAATCCGATGGGACGGCAAACCGACACGACCGGAATGAGTTCAGGACCAACGGCTTAACGTGCTTTCCGAGGCACGGGATTGTACATACTTCCAACTTCCAGATTCCGGGCTGCAACTGAGAATTTTCTGACAGAAAAACCCAATAACCATTTATTGGTCCGACCTGGGAATTGAACCCAGGACCACCGGCGGACCCGCTAGTTATAAGGGTCTGCGGCCTTATATCTAGCCACTAGACCAACGAGGCAGTCAACTATAGTCCGTGTAGAAATAACATAATCACCAGCCATATTCCGATTTTTCCGATGTGCATTTCTATATATTGCTATGTGTTGTTGTGCCGATTGAGCTGATTTAAAAAATGTTTTTTGTTTTTATTAAAAGAAATCAAAATTAACGCTTGATTTTAAAACATGTTTAGTAATATGTATATTGTATATTGCAATGCAATTTAACACATACAATGCGTTATGCAATATTAATTATATCAAAAGCTTTCAAGTAGGTTTTTTGGGTATATCTCATAATCAAAAGGTGTTTATTTTATGTAAGAGGGAGCAAATGTACATGTTGCAGGTCAGAAAAACATCTGCAGCGCCCGAGGGCAAGCAGGTGCTTTTCTGGCCTTTAAAGTTGTAGATTTAACTCCTCATTGACACAAATTGTCTTAATTAAAATATTTTCTTACAAGCACATTTAAATCATTCCATTCAGAATGTAGGTTATCCTGAGAAAGACGTACTAGATTTTTAAGATACTCTCATTGACTTTTGGCCTTACTTATAAGCATTTTTAGCGGCTCTTTTCGCGCTCTTTCTGTCATTATTGATTTGACATTAGAAAGAAGAAGACACAGCATTGTTTAATGAACCACCCGCTTAACGTTTATTAGTAAGGTCGATGGTAATCAATTTTAAATAAACTGGATAATAAAGCTTGATTCAAAAGAAACTTTAACTATAAGGATGAATTCCATTGTTATTTATGTCACATTTAAGTTGAAATGAGTTGTCTTGTCGTTCGTGTCACACGACGCTTAGATACGTTATCGTGAAGTTAACAATTGCAACGCTTTTTGTTGTCACAAACTGACTTACTTTACACAATACAAGTGAAATATAGACTAAAATTTTGCTTGGAAATCATGTTATTTAAAAATGTGAACCAGAATAAAATCCTTTAAGTAGTTTTTGAACAGTGATCAATGTGATTTTTTTTAATAAAATTTTTAGGTGAGCTGGTGTATGGGTGATAGTGGTTATAATATATAGCGATGTAAATGTGAACCATTAAAATTGCCGGTTCAAACCGGAACACAACTATACTAAATATTGCTGTTTCGTGGTAGAATATCTGAGTGAGTGGTACATGTCCAGGTGGACTTGCACAAAGGCCTGCCGCCGGGTAAAATATATGAGGCGTGCAATTTTTTTTAATTATAGTACTTGCAGTACAACAAAGGAAGTATTTTTCTCTGTTTAGTAGTCATTTTGTATTACTTCGATCTCGGTGGCTAATCTCAAGGAACAAGCCATTAATTATTGTGCAAGAGAATGTAAACATAGAGGCACTTTTTATTCTTTCATTATAAAAATCCGACTGGATGGCAATTCGGCATGACAGCAGAAACCAAACGCTAGATCATCGAATTTACGTGGGGGAGGCAGTTTTTCCATTAATATCATCTTTCAACGGAGGATCTTTCTTATATACATTAACTAAGCGTCAAAGTAAGAGTCAATAGCGCTATGGTTTTCGGCATGACCCCATGGGCTATTTAGATACGGTAAATAGAAATATTAGTTATGCTTTTGAAAACGGTCATTGGAATTTATCTTTTTTTTAAATATATATATGACGTTTATGATTCATTATATTATAACCTTTAATATTAAATCTGACCCAGGACCGATGTGTCTAACACTGACGAGCTAGTCAATATACAAGTTAGTGGTTTACAGGCACTAGGCTACGCTGCTATACTGAAAGTCTTCTTGCCTCTAATTACACTGACTAGTACTTTGCTTTAATTTTCAACAAAAATTTGATGAAGCGCTTTCTCTCATTATCATAATTTAAATGTTAAAGTAAGGATGGATATATACTAAGAAATGTATAATATTATGCACAGATGTATTTGTGTACGTATATCGATTTTGTACTATAAGCCATGTGGGTTGATACAAAATAAAAAAATCCAGCTCAATCTTAAATTAATCATTTAAACAAGAAATTACTAATTTTGAATGTACAAAATAAAAGCAAATAAATATTAAATATTACGTAAAAAGGCACGTCAGTTTCACACAGTATATATATATGTAACATTGATGTTTTTATTGTTTATTGTAATTTATCTTTTCTATGTACGTAAATTAAAAAGTAACTGACAGCCTGTAAATCTGCCATTTGGTTTTGAACTCCTTTTCTATTGAGGAGATGGCTCCGAGCTTATATCATCATGCTGATCCAATTCTAGTTTGTGTCAGATTAATATTCGCTCACGATTTTTTGTAACCGCCAAACACGAGAATTAATTAAAAATCAAGGGTCCTTTCCCGGTTTTGAACTAGAAATCTTCGGTTAAGATTCAAGTGTTTTGTGCAAGATGGTCTCTTAATCGTTAACTATCTATAAATGTGCCTTTCTTGGGTATTCTTGGAATAAATTTAAAATAATATAAACAGTTTCATTCTTCGTTCTCATTGATATAATTGTATCTGTACATTATTTCTTATTCGTATAATGAAGTGTTAAATAAATAAATGTATAAATGCTAGAATTTTGTATTGTGATATTATACGTAATACGATTCAAACAACTTTAGTTTATTATTATAACTTCTATTAACGAACAATGGCAGTTTCTCAGTTTGTACATTACAATTCTATACAAGACACGATGCTCGTTTCATCGCATACATCACGTAGCGGCTTCCCGCGCATTTGGATTCATGAATTCATGAAAATAAATTCATTTTGTTCTGGTTTGCGTGACTGACAAAAAATTTTTTTTTCTGACCGCGGTGTCGGTTCTGATTGTGATTGTGATTATATTTGATTTCTCTTTTTTTTTGCGGTGATTATTGTTATGTTGGTATATTATGTTAGTGAAATGTGGTTTCGTTTCGTCATCGATTTGATTGTTGGTTTCCTTGTAGTGTTTATAGGGCTGCATATCTCGATGTTTTGGAGTCAAATCCCGCTTCGGATTATTATAAAGTTATAGAGTTTTTTTCTGTTAATATCGACAGTTTATATATTAGCGAATTATGACATTCGATATTCAAAATATTTTTATAGAATATAACTGACACGGGGTGATTTAGTAGTAAATCACCTACAAATCATAAATTAATTCCTAATTTGAACGCTTTAATTTAAATTTATTAAAGAGTTTTTATTTAAAATGCAAAGTTAAAAACTAAATGGAAGTTTATTTGTCATTTCCACTTGCACAATACGTTCTGAATCGTCTTTTTATTCTTTTCACTAAACGATTCGAGCGTTTCACGTGTACAGCGTACAGCCGTCATATGTGATATTCGAGAGGCAAATGTTTTTAATAATTATGACATATTTGAATGTTGAATTTTATGTTGTTTTCGTATTCAATTTGTATATTTTTTCATTTTTATTTTTCATGTGAAACTTTTTTTGTGGTTTGGGTTGGGATTGGGTTCACTTAATTTATCGCCGATAGATCTTTTACAATATTTATATGTACTTAATGTTTAGAACATACTATTAGGCATATAAGCTTGATTCCTTTAACTGAATTATAATTTGTATACCCAATACACTATAACATAAATTTAATTTACATGAAATATTAATAAAAAATTACACCATATGATTAATTTCTCTATAATCTTTGAACGCTTGTGTGCAAAAGGATATTACACAACCAATGACTTCTTAGAGGATTGCACACCTTGGGAATGTAACGATCGCCTCCAGGGTATTTCAAAAAAAATAAATAAAAAATATCTGCCAATTGTCTAATTTTCTTGTGCTATATTGTAAAGATGAGAAAAAAAAAGAAAAATCCCGCTGAGTTTCTTTAGCCGGTTCTTCCCAGGTCTGAGGTGTTTGTTTCCGAACCGGTGGTAGATTTATTTCAATCAATAAGTAAGTGTACCGCTTGAATATTGAATAAAGATTTTGACTTTGACTTTTGATTCTCGACGGCGTGATAACCACGGCGAAATAATAGTAGAACACAATAACTTAATATGCATAAAAAAAAATATTATTAATAAAAATTATACATAATTAATGTATAAAAAACACAAATAAAAATTAAAAATAATTACTGAACAAATCGTGACCGCGTGGAATGGTAGCAAGAATGCATTTCCCCTTTGAATCGCAATACCGATTCTCTGGGCGAAAAATGAAGCAGGACGGGATGTAATATTTTTGAATTCATGTATATTAGATGTTTTTATATATTTTAATGTAGAAATATTATAATATATTGTCCATTTTAAATCCATGATTAACAGAACACCGAACAACACAGAAAAAGCTCGAACGGATGTATTTGAGGAATTACAATTATTCCTATTAATAAAAAATAGTGTTACCGTATTGATATTATTTAATAAAATATTTAATCAATAAAATTTTAAATTATCGAACAAAATATAACAATTGCTACATATAGTCAATATGCAAAAAAAAATACTTTTTTACAATTCAAATATAATTTTCTGATTTCAAATTATGTAATTTTCCTACTTAAATATTTAGCTTTTAATATTTCTTTCTTCCCTTTTATAGGTTCTTAGGATGTTTAAATGAACAAAAAATCCCACCCTCAAGCGAACAAGTCGTTTAATTTCCTCCTAACTCCCATGACAGTGTGCCTTTCGTGTACTTTTTATTTCATTTAAAAATACATTATAAGAATATTCCTCTCAGTGTTATTATTGAACCGAGGTCATCGCACACCTGCCTCAAAAGAAGGGAAGTCATTTATTTTGGTTTAGATTATTAAGAAAATACTAGATTTATAAACTTCAAATCAGTTATTTACTCAGTATATCGTAGTCTACTGCTGGAAAAAGGTCTTCTTCTATGTCCCACCACCTTAAGGTTATTGTTTCTGCCAGAAGTTCTATGCTGTGTTTGCCAATCCTTGGTCTTTTGTGTGTTAAAACGGCTATCAATCCTACTAATGTATGACCAGCCCACTGTACTTCCATCTGCAATTTTAGCAAGCTCTGTCAGTAACTCTGGTTGTTCTCGTTTCAAATTTTGACCTTCAAACGTATTCCGTGACTATAGACTGATTCACAGCACTACAAGAGTTGACTGAACGACCCTCGCAGTTACTGTCCTCAAATGCGACGTAAATATTTGATGAAGACCATCCCAAATTATTTACTCAATTCTTCAATCTGTCTTCTTCAATTTGTTTCGAACGAAATATATGATCTGAACTAGGTTGGTATATTCACGAGGAACTTCGAGAGGTTTTCTTTCGCTCCCTCTATACCAATATTTCTATTGATCATTGCTTTGATGTCAACCATTGGCATATTGATATACCAGGAAGACTCGTTCAGGCTTTGTAGCATTTCGGGGGGTTTGTGTTTTGACTTCAAAAGATAACGATATTGTCTTTGAATTGAAGGAATGTTATGTTATTGCAATTGATATTGATTTTATATATACTCCTGTTCTAAGAGTTTATCATTATGATCGGATTTCACTTCAATGCGTTCTAAATTTAAAATTGCGATATCCATTGAAGTCGTCATAGTGACCCAATGTGTGGGAAGAAGAGAGCAATATACTTAAATCATTACATTGATAACACGGATGTGCCATGAAGATTTTAATGTTTTTAAATTTAAAATAAATGTAGTTGAACACATAGATCAATGTGAAAAACAATATCAACTACCATCAGAGGAAATTGTTGTCTTTTATGATTGTAAAACTAGATCACTCAGACACACTTTGTGTTTTACAAGATTAATATGAGTGATTTTAAAACATAGAAAATTGCTATTTAGCGGTAGTATAACTAAGGTGTGGGCCGATAACTCAGCGACTTGCAAACAACGCTATCACTACTAAAAATCAACCAATAACAGACGCGAATATCCTAAGGGTATTGACGTCAAAAATACTTTAATTACGAGTAGAATATTCAACAGCAGAGCCAATATTCAAAGTGCTTATATCTAGTTGCTATCTCATAGCTCTGTACATTAATAAAAGACGCCCTGAATTGCTTTAAACAATATGCCATTAAAAACACATTAATCATCCTTAAGGCCTACAGTTTGAAAGTTTGGAGCGCTAAAGCGTCGCTAAGCGGCAAAATTTGGAACGGAGTAGCGGGATAACATTATTTTGATGTGTGTATTTGATTCTTGTTCGGATTTAACGCTTCGGAGTTTAAGCGTGAGACATTATAAGGATCGTGACGAATGGCTTGTGTGATAAGCGAAACGAATAATTTAAAACTTTATGTTATACAGCATTGAGTTCATAATATTTAGTGCTAATATTAAGTTTGTGTAGTGCAACGTGGATCTGTCATGATCTGTGAAACAATATTTAAGATATTTTATTTAGTTTAAGCATTATGGGCCACTTTAAAATATGACTTGTATTTTGTACATAATATTTTAAACACCGAATATATTATAGTTTGTACAGAATACGATAAAACAACATTGTTAGAACAAAAGTGTTCATGTCCTTAATTTGGTTTTGTAATTGATTTCATCCATATCAGTGAAGGAAAATATCTTGAGGTAATCTGCAAGTGTCGGTTATTTTCCCACATGGTTATCCAGTAACTTGCATTGGAACAGCGCGGTGGTATAAGCTAAATCATTATTAGAGTAGAAAGAAAAACAAATGAATTCTCCAATTAACTGTCTAATTTCTTAGACATTTAATCGGAGGAATAAAATGTCCACTTTCTCAGACGGGCGTCACAGACTTAAAAAAACAGTTCACCGTATTATTTGAATTCTTTACCCATCTCGTTGTCTGACTTAAATGTGTATGTACACGTTATGATTATAAGTATACAATTATTTTGTTAAGTTTATGGACATTATTTTATGCGAGATTATACATTTATAGACGTAACGATTAATTTGCAACTGCCATAGTCCAGACCAGCTCATGATTATAGAATTATAAAAGGTCATTGACCTATACAGATATATACATCGATATTTCTTCCCACATCGAATTTATATACACGTCATTTAACATTAGACGAACGTTATATTAACAAGAAACATATTTAATGTTGTTTCTATTTATTGTTCAGACACACAATAACAGTTGGGGGACAACTCCCCTTCGTGTAACCGCCGGGTAAATTACGCAGCAGTTTTGTTCCTTATATGTCATGGGTTTTACAAACCAATGTCTTTATTTGATTTCCTTAATCATTTTTTTTCTATATTATTTGAAGATATTAACTGTATTTATGACTAATTAATAACTTATTATTTGGGAAACTTCATTTGAGGTTATATTGTCATTATGTAGTCTTGTCTACATCTTACTTGTCACCAATCAAGTACTCAGTGTATTTTGTATTTTTTACATAAATTATTATCAAACTGCTAATAAATTAGCTATATATATATATTTTGTAAAAAGCCAATTTTCTAATTAAAAATTAATTTATAAATGGGTTATTATCGTTTCTCTGATAGGATGGATTTAAAAATGAAGTTTCATTTAACTGAGCAGTAAGAAAAGGTCAGCCACAATAAATAACATTAACTTGATGGACGATTAACGTTATCGATATCGATAATCAAATATCGACGATTCGTCAAAATGTCTTCAATTGACAACTGATTACGGTTAGAGCAAATGAAATGGTCTATTTTACTAATAGACGGTAACTGAAAAAGTTGATTATTTATAAATTATAGTGATTATAATAGTGACTAAATACATTCGATAATAATTGAATTCCGAAGACCACTGAGGTAATCGATTGTCGATAAACCTTAAAAAGTTAAAAAAAGCGTGTGCGTCTTGGGACGCTCGATAGAAGTGATAATATTTATTATTAATTATAATATATGAAATATAATTTAAATTAGTACTTGAGAGTTACTAAATTATTAAAAGTACTATCTGTACACGCTAGATGGCGTTGGGTTGGTAAATCTCAGGTAAAGCAGTCCGCCTCGGTATTAGTGGCACCGTAACGCGTTACGTTACAAAGCGGTTTGCCCTCCCATAAGAAGTTATCACTTCAAAAATATTATACATACTTTATATGAAATATATATCATTTTTAATTATAACAGGGCAGATTGGCAAATGGGCAACTGGTCACCATCACCCATAGGCAATGGCACTATAAGAAATATTAACGATTCCTTATATCCCCAATTCGGCACCAACATTGAGAACTAAGATGTTATATCCCTTTTGCTTTCAAACCGGAACACAACAATTCTAAGTATTGTTGTTCCGTGGTAGAATTTGATGACCTAAGTGTTTTAACTAACCGAGCGAATCTTCAATCGGTAATTATTGACATTGTTTCACTTAATATATATAATTTATATACTTATAACATATATTATTGAGTCATCTAAATGATCATATTCTAGATAAGGAGTTAATTCATTATAATATTATCAGTAATAAAGCAGGACACGTTTTAAATAAGTGCTGTAGGAAATATATAATGGTGAATATCAAATTTATGAAATTACCGCTTTTTAATAATTTCTAGATTAACTATGTATAAGCCGTGATAGTCCAGTGGTTAGAAGATGCGAATCTTAATCGATTATTGCCAGTTCAAACCCGGGCTTATGGCGATCAATGTATGTGGCAACATCAGTTGTTCAAATTCAATCGAATGAGCGATGCGCGAACGTATAGATTTCGAAAAAAGTATCGTCGTTAACGTCTAATAAATGAGAATTTTACTCATGTTAGAAGCGTATATATATATTTTACCGATTATTCAAGAACGGGTAGTCGTTAAACAGTTTAATAATACATAATTATATATAAAACCTTTTAATAAATAATCCAATTGATATTTTTTCTTTTCAATGTGCCATTTCGTTTATTGTTGAAGTTCGTTAATATTTTTTAGATATATTATTTTCTATGATATTTATATAAATATTCATTACGCTAATTAAACAGATTTAACAATTCAGTGAATTCAAGTTTTGTAAAATATGAATTATGTTAAAATATAGAAAGAAATATATTCAAAGTTGAATATTTAATAAGACTGCTTTTAAGGGCCATTAGCTTTCAAAACAGAAGCATTTGAATTCGAAATACAAGTCTCTCAGCCGCTGTTACTGTCTGGACAAAATTAAATGCAATATTTAAAGTATCCCATGAAAATTTCGCTCAAAAGCAGACAGATAAAAAGCGTTAAAGGTTGACTGGCAGTGAAAGCTTAATGGCGTTAAGTCCGTGTTCTAAATAACGTGTTACACTTGTGGATTGATGAAAAAAATAAAAATAAAGACTTTTTTGATAGTAATAAAAAAAGAGGAAAAAAACAGTTTTCGAAAACAAAAGAAGCGTGTCAAAAAAAAGAAGAATAATTATTACTTTGATAAAAGACTATGCATGATAAAGGGAGTATTCGTTAATTTCCATATAAGCAACCTTCAAGAAAAGAGCATACTCATTTCTTAGAGCCATAGGACATAGGATAATTAATAATTCATTTGTTTGTAATTGACATGTAATTTAATTGGTGGAAAATTGTAAGTAACTTGCAGTTCCTTTAAGGCTTACCACGGTAGGATCTCGAATTCCGAATCCGTTATAGATTTACATCGAATAAAGAATATTTGAATTTTGTTTTCGTCTGTGTACCATCATATAATAAACTTGAAAACGCTTTATTGGTATTGAGTCACTTAAAAGTCTCACTTCCTTGTAAAATTGACAAATTTGCAAAGAATGGGTAACAGAAGAATGCATTAATAGCTTATCCAAACCGTTTCAACAAACCTTTTCTGTCACCGAAAATCTAGTGATCCTCGCCTTTTAATAATTCAATGTCTTGACGGTATATTGTTTTAAGTTTCTTATAATGGTTTTGGGTACGCATAATAGCTTCCCAAACTTGAATGGTCGGGACCCAGAGGGCGGACCACAATTACAACTGTATTCATAGCCTTGAGGGAAATCTAGCATTGTTACCCCACACTTTGAGGATTGAGGCATTAATATATATTTATACAAATCATTGTTTTCGAATGCTACCCGTTTTAATTGCAGTTTCGAATAGTTTCCTTATGATGGAGTAGAAGTGTTAGTGGTTTAGCAGTGAAAGCGTAACAGACGGACAAAGTTACTTTTAGATAAACATATTTTGTTGAATTTGTCGAGTGCTTTTGCATTCAAACTGCTATTTTATTACTCGAGTTTGTCTTTTTGAGTTCCAAGAGACATTTATGAATCTTATTTGGTGAATAATACCCGAGAAAGTTTATAAATACTTATAAAATTGTGCGGTCGGGGGACCCCCGTCAGGAAGAAGAAGAACTAAGTATTTACGTTTTTTGTTACTGTATTTTTGTCACACCAAAAAGCGCCTCAACCTCCTTTATGCAAATAACTCTAATCAAAGATTAAGAAACGATTTAAATTGTTAAATTCAATTTAAAATATATTATTCCCATTTTATGGAATTTACTAATATAAGAATTTTATATGGGAATTGTCACAATAGCCCAAGATTCAAACCTGGGACTTGCGTGTAGCTCGTAAGCCGTAGCGCTATTGGTCCTTATTACTTTTATATTTTTGTTTTTGTATTTTTAAGAACGTTAGGTAAGTATTTAAAATAAAATGAAGTCTCTTGATTGAGTTTGCTTATATTTAATTAGGTGTTTATTTAGGTGGTATGGCGCTCAAAAATTTGGCATAGGTCTCACCTCTAGAAGCGCTCGCGCAGTGCGATTCGAACACCGAATGCATCGCATTTTGTAGCATTTTAGAGGTAGGCATAACGCTATTTCGTTATTCGACACGTCCAACCATTTCACTCTATTGTAAGCCGTGTAAAATAGCTTCAATGGTTCCAAAAATAAAAATTGAGCGAGTGCAGAAATTGTCCGTCGTTGTTCTAGATTGAATGTGCTTAGGTGTTCCGTAATAACGTGGTCCAGGCACCAGATATATTAAGTTCTCTAAGTAATAAAGGGGAAATTCGATTGAAAAATATGTTATTTATGGACAATGAAAATTTTCAAGCCAATGTATGAGTGAACAAGAATCGTGATTGCCACCTATCTATTCCGAGATCGAAAAGGTATATCTCAATCTCTTAGCCTTCTATAGATTAAGACTTGAATATACGCTTAGAGTTCAGAAGAATATTATGATTTTAATACTGCATAAAATTATGTATTTCTTGTATATGAACTGTAGCATAGACGTTATTTACTTTCGAATATCAAAAGTTTATGATATCAGCATGTTGTTACAGCTATTCAGATTAATAAGCCATTTTATTAAATGTCCTACCTATTAACTAAACGGGCGATTCTATTATCTACTAAAATATGACTCGAATATCGGAAAAACCAGTTTGTATTATGTAACAAACATTTCCGGTGTATAGAGCAACAAAACGATACCTAAAAATACACAAGTAAGATGGGTATTTCACCACTCGATTTCAAACGACGCAATTTTATCATTTAAGGACCTCGGTTAAAATCGAATATCCTTTTTAAGCTGGAAGTGATAACACTAAAATGTAAAAATATTTTATTTTTAAATTAATTATTGCTTTGTAATATATTTTTATTGTATAGTTTGGCGGACGAGCATATGGGCCACCTGATGGTAAGTTGTCACCAGCGCCCATAGACAATGGCATTGTAAGAAATGTTAACCACCACTTCATTGCCAATGGGCCACCAACCTTGGGAACTAAGATGTTATGTCCCTTGTGCCTGTAATTACACTGGCTCACTCACCCTTCAAACCGGAACACAACAATACAAAGTACTGCTGTTTTGCGGTAGAATATCTGATGAGTAGGTGGTACCACCGAGTAAATAATAATAATTATTACGAGCTGATCTTTTGGACTCTCAAAGTAAATATTAAGTTTCTTATCGGCTCATTTCAATAGAATCGTTGGCGTTGAGTTATTACAAAATATTTTTAATGTGACGTTAAATGTCAAATTAATCTTGGATGCAACGTAACCTTGCGAAATGAAAGCTTTGTCTTTTCGGTGAATTTAAATAAAATTCCAGTACCGAGTATATCAATCTTTTCTCAGCATGTGCGGAATAGTCTCGTTAGAATAGGGAAATGAGTCAGCGATATTGGACCTTGTTATCTACACGAAAGGGGTGAAAGTCGTTAATCAAACGGACAGTGATGTAGGGGGCATAGATGGTGCCTAGGCGGGAATACACTCGATTACCGACGATCGATGTGAACTGTTCGCAATTCACATTGTTGAACGTATTACGGCAGTTGTTTAGACAGGTATAGTTTGAGATATATCGATACACTGTGCGCTTCGAAGACTATCGTGTAACGCACTGTAATATTTAATTAAATTAATAATATTGTGCCGTTGCCTGAATTGCGATCTATGTGTGTTATGTTAATTATTGACTGCCTCGTTGGTCTAGTGGCTAGATATAAGGCCGCAGACCCGGTGTTCGTGTTCCGGTGACCCGGGTTCAATTCCCAGCTCGGGCCAATAAATAGTTATTGGGTTTTTCTGTTAGAAAATTCTCAGTAGCAGCCCCGGAGTCTGAAAGTTGGAAGTGTGTACACTCCCGTGCCTCGGAAAGCACGTAAAGACGTTGGTCCTCCGCCTGAACTCTTTCCAATCGTGTCGGACTGCCGTCCCATCGGATTATGAGAGCTAGGGAATAGTGAGTGCATCTGTGTTTGCGCACACACTTGTCCATTATAATATCTCCTGCGCAGTTGGCTAATCTCTCTTGAGATTGGCCGCCGAGACCGAAATCGGTCTGGAGGACGTTATTATTATTATGTTAATTATTGTTTATGATGTAGTACCGTGAGTACCAGGAGAACATGTTGTAGAAGGATGTATATCTTTTAGGTGTTTTGAGGATATAAACGTATGTATGCCGTGACGGTAAACGATATGACGCTCTCTTATGCCAGCATGCCCCCTCTCCCCTTTGTGGGTGCGTGGGGCGTATACTATATATATACTTTGCTATATATTAATATAATAATTCTTATGTTTTATTTGTTGCTTACCACTTTTGTTCGTTCAAGTATGGTCTTTAAGTATACAATTTTTCAATAAACAAGATATAAATATGGATGTTTCACGACTTCGTGATGGTTGTGTAAAAATGTATCCGTTCATAATTTGGTAATAAAATAATTTCATATAACGAAATAGTAACTTGTTGATTAAAAAGTTAATACATATGGGTGTTCGATTCTAATGAAATCCATAGACACTTTCAAATTTGAAAAGTCATATTAAATACTAGCTATGCCCGCGATTTCACCCGCGTATAATTATTAACATATAATCAATTAATTTATTACTATAAAACCATACACGCTCACACACATACACACACATATGGCTACTGGTAAAGAAATACGAAATTAACGATTTGAAATTAATTTTTATAAGGTACTGTATACCTATCATATACCTATCATTTGCGCCATAACATGTTCTTTGTGTGTACCAATTTTCATCAAGATTGGTCAAGCCGTTCTTGAGTTATAAGAAGACATACAGACAAACAGACAATATGAATCTATGACAATGTGAATCACTGCATCATAAAACGATGACTTATCACAAAATTACGTGAAAAAAAAATGTACAGCCAGAATCAATAGATTTATATAGTAGTATAGATTTAATAAAGCAAGATAGGTGAATACAATAGATTTATTTACACTATAACGAAAGCGTGGAGTTTGTATGATTTGGTTGATTTTCATGTAGTATTACAAACATCGCGAGGAAACTTTGCACGTGGGTCGGATATTCGGAATTTCTCCTTAAGAGAAGGCGTTGGTCTATTGGACGTTTCAGTAACAGCCTTTGAATGTCCCACTGCTAGGCTAAAGCCTCTTCTCTTTTTGAGGAGAAGTTTTGGAGCTTATTGCACCACGCTGCTCCAATGCGGGTTGGTGGAATACACACGTGACAGAATTCCAGTGAAATTTGACACGTGCAGGTTTCCTCACGATGTATTCCTTCACCGTCAAGCACGAGATGAATTAAAATCACAAATTAAGCACATGAAATTCAGTGGTGCTCGCCTGGGTTTGAACACACGATCATCGGTTAAGATTCACGCGTTCTTACCACCGGGCCGTCTCGGCTTTTGGACTTGATTGGACGTCTATAAACTATTACCTTTTTTCTTAACAAAAAAACCTAACAATTAACATTAAAGGCCGGGTTTAAAATAAAAAACTTTCTCACTCACTTAGGTAAGTTTTACGACGTATATACGCCACAATTCAGCTCGCTAAGGCAATAGAAATGGGCTCCATCGAGCGTTATCAGCAAAGGCTAACCTTTTTGCTGCGACGGAAACCTGGCGTTTGTCTGTCTTATCGTGGTGAGCCTTTTTACACAATGTATATGGTATTTGTCTACTAAACAAATGGATTTATTTTATTATTACGTTGACCGTATGTTTTTCTAATAATATTATTTATTTATTTATTTATTAAGCCAATAGGTATATGTAGTAAATAAAACGCTGTTTGTAATTAAACATTAAAAAGAAAAAAGTTGCAGCACCAATTACATGTTACACTAAATATTGATAAAATAAAACTTAATTACAACAATAGAAGAATTGCTAATCAAAGTAAGATAAGTTGATTTCAGTTGATTTGACGAGCCGGTTGGTGTAGTTGGTAAGATACTTGCCTTTCACGCCGCAGGTCGTGGGTTCGATTCCCACCCAGGACAGACATTTGTGTGCATAAACATGTTTATTTGTCCTGAGACTGGGTGTAATTATCTATATAAGTATGTATTTACAAAAGAAAAGTAGTATGTGTAATATATCAGTTGTCTGGTTTCCATAGTACAAGCTCTGCTTAGTTTGGGATCAGATAGCAGTGTGTGAATAATGTCCCTGAATATTATTATTATTATTATTTTTGAGGGAATCAAAATAGAGATCGATTTGATTTGATTATGTGCTTTGATTTAATTTACGCTTTCAATCAAGGAAATCTCTATATATTTTGGAAAGATTATTGTTAATCATGAAGCGAATGCGTCGAGATCACGTCACCGAATTTTAAACTAAGAGATAGCGAAGCTGTATGTAACTTTTATTAATATTTAACGCGATTAACTTTGCAATAGCGGGTTCAAATGGGGTAAGCAAATATTTTTTTATGATGTTAATTTGTGTTTATAATTAATACTGTGGAGAGTAGTCAAATTCATCTCGTGCCGCGCAGTGAGGGATGCAAATCTTTCACACGTGTATTCACTAATCAGCGGTGTGATGGAATGGAATAAACTTCAACACCGGAAATTAAATGGAAAAGGAGCCCTAAGACTTGTAGTGGGATATATACAGGAAGTTTCTTTTAATACTTTGACTAAAAGAACTTGGTACAGAATGCCTACCTTCCGTTAGGCATCATCTGTTAGTTAACCTGTAGGTGGGGTAGGTGACATATCATATGTGTCAAGATGATCACTTACTATTGGGTGGGCAATTTACTTCTTGGCCATTAATTGCAATTGTATTGTAAGAATGAAACAGAGATATATATCAATTGCATTTACCCAAGTCGTAAGGCTTCAGATCCACTGTGTCGATGGGATTTTCAAATGTCATGTAATAATATGCTTTATTATTAAAACTATTTTTAACCAAATTAATTATAATGAAAATAATTTTGTTATATAATATAATAATAGCTTGCAAATTTTGTATCAATTATTACTTAATTATTGTAACTATTTATTTTTAAGCGATACTTTATTAAAGAAATTAATTATGTCATGACTACTTTAAATATACGTAGAAATTGTTTATGTAAGAATTTACTTGAAATAAGTTTGATTTGATTATGATAAAGAACCGTGCGAGTTACTTGATGGTCTCGAGCAAGGTATGTGCACACTATTATAAATGAAAGTCTTATGTTCACATCTCTGTCTACTGATACACTTGTATGTGTGCCAACACTCGCTACTCACTATCTTGGTTCGATAGGACGATAATCCAAGACGGTCAAAGACTTTACTTGGTGGTAGGACTTTAAGTAAGCCCGTCTGCGTAGGTATCACCCACTTATCAGATAGTCTAACGCCAAACAGCGATGTTGAGTATTGTTCTGTTCCGGTTGTGAAAACACCACAGAATGACCACAGATTCTGTATATAGTAACATTCTTTTTTTTACCTTATCCGGTTCTCTTAGGGGGAACCGGGTTATGTTGGATTCTTAACCATTAAAATCACTGCGATAGCTGTCCTCGGCACGGGTCAGAGAGGCTTCGGGATCTAGTTGATAAAGCATTACGCGATAAACGGCTCCCGTGCTGTGCTACGCGTGACTCGGCGGAACCTCCCGCACTCCTTGCTAGTGCATACGGCAACGCGTGGTGATCCCAGCTGCCGTACTTAGGGCCGTCTGAAATACGGACACGTGAGGCCCCCACCCCACGCATCCACAGCCAAAGGGTTACGCCGAGCAGGATCGAACCTTTCCCGTACCCTCTACACACTTTTGGACTATGACGTTCTAGAAGGAGGCTACGACTCTCCACACCGATTCCCTGCGGACCATCGCCGACACGATTACTCGCATGGAGAGGTATTGTCCGACCTCACGGACCAGGATCTCCCTCTCCACACTCCACGTGAGGCAGGCCTCCAACGGATGCGGAGCGGTGTCAGGTATTCTTCAAAACAAGCTTGACCGGTCATTACCTGCGTAAGTCGGAAGGTGACTCGTCGCTGTCGTCTCAATTTTTATAGTAACTAGACTAACAAGGCAGTTAGTCTATATACTAGCATTCAAGAAATGTATTTTTTACCTTGTGTACAATACTAAAACCAGTATCTTCAATAAGACGGTATCTTTTACTTCGTTCTAAAACTAGAGTTCATTCGTAAGCAATTAGCAGTGAACAAAGTTTAAACCAACGAATTAAATACGTTCTAAGAACAAGTTTCCATTATACAAACCGGTGGATATTTAATTTAGTTGCATATTAAAGTTTTTTATGTTGACATGATTAAATTCTGTCGAACGATGTTCAATGCTTTCAATTTTATTCGTAGGCATGTTTTCCAACTATATTGCTTTTACAACGTTAAGTTTAATTGAACTATAAACATTTTAATTTCATTTGAATGAATGATTATTAGTTATCTATAAATAAATATATAACAACAAACAATAGGCAAATACACACCAATTCAATGCCTTTTTTTATTTCGTAGCTATAGGTATTAAAAAAAATGCAAATAAAAGTATAAAAAATATATTTTCCTGACATGCAAATTCACGTATTTTTTCCTAAAACTTTCAGTAATGATTATGGATCGATAAATTATCGAGTTTCGACCTGCATTGCTATTCTATAAGAACTCACTTCATTACTCAACCGTGAAATGTTACCAACTGACTTATGATATGGTAATATATATTTTTAGGCGTGTATTCTTAAAGGTCCATTACGCATATCACTTTCTGACATTTCGTGACTGTTTTCTGTGACGAATTTCAAGTTTGTTTTAACATGATATTGTCGGCTGTGCCGATATGGCCCAGTGGTAAGAACGCGTGAATCTTAACCGGTGATCGTGGGCAAGGACTACTGAATTTCTTGTGCTTAATTTGTGATTATAAATAATCTCGTGACTGACGGTAAGGGAAAACATCATAAGGAAACCTGCATGTGTCATATTTCAGTGAAATTCTATCACATACACATGTGCATATTCCACCAACCCGCATTGGAGCAGCGTGGTGGAATAAGCTCCAAACCTCAAAAAGAGGAGAAGAGGACTTAGCACAGCTTAGTGGGATATTCCCAGGCTTACTGTAATATTGTGGGCTAATCGATAATAACAATCGAAAGCTAAATCTGAAACGAACAGACAGAGATCAGGTCGAACTACAAACTAATTTAAATATTTTTACTAGCATGAGTCAAGTCATGAAAGATGTGATAAATTCGAGAGACGGTTCCCTACTTTCGTTAAAATAGAAACGTATTATGACAATGTAAACAAAGACTACAAACATTTAGTTTCAAACAATTAAACTAGAGGAGTACTCCTCTAGTACTAATTACTCGTACTTTAAGACTTTGTTTTATTTGCACACTTATATAATAGAATCTTCATATTAATGTTAACAATGGTTTGTCTTTACATTTAGCTATAAAAATAATTTATCTTCCAATACAAAATATATTTAAATAGTTGCCCGTTCCGATTTCGTAGGACTAAAATGTTCAAAGTTGCCACATTTAAAAGCTTAAATTTATTTATTTTTAGTTTTATTTCAATTAAATTAGTTATAAATTAAGTTATGCAATCCGTGGATTGCATTTCAACTGAAATAAATACTAAGCCAATGTACATAAAACTTATACTAGAAGACGAAGCGCGTTTCGGAGAAGGTAAAAATTGAATATCAATATATAAACAGCGCTTCTCAATTTCACCCACTTTAAGAGGCTATTGACGTAACAAGCGTGAATTTTATGTTATTGTAAGAATATATTATATATAAGGTAAAAGCCGAGATGGTCCAGTGGTAAGAACGAGTGAATTTTAACTGATGATCGTGGGTTCAAATCGGGGCAAGCACCACTGAATTGTATGTGTTTAATTTGTGGTTATAATTCATCTCGTGCTTGACGGTGAAGGAAAACATCGTAGGGAAACCTGCATGCGTCATATTTCACTGAAATTCTGTCACATGTGTATTCCACCAAACCGCATTGGAGCAGCGTGGTGGAATAAGCTCAAAACGTTCTCCTCATAAAGAGGAGAAGAGGCCTTAGCCCAGCTGTGGGACATTCACAGGCTGTTACTGTAAGGTTTCTATTTATTTGTCTACATTGTGAAGTTTCAAATGTCTTGACAAACTATTATGTTTATTCATGTATGTATGTAGACAAATTCCAACAAAACACATTCAGAGATAAGGATATAAAGACAAAATATTAACTTCTCATTCAACTCTGTGCACATTTTTGCAGCTTTTAATTTATTTAAATTGAATTCTTAAGTGGGTGTTTCGATTCGATTAGAATTGTCTGGCTGTCTTGTCTGAGTCGATATCGTCATTGTTACTACATTGACTTTATGATAAGCATCTAAATTTTTAAATAATAACTTATAGTTAGACATTTGTTAATAACAATATATGGACATACTATGATTGATAAAAAAAAAGAACTTTTTTAAAATTTGAATAAGGAATATTGTCTATGGCTCTTTTCGTCTAAATTACTAATTTTTATACTGTCTTATGTTGGGACTGGGAACAGATATATTCTTATCTCAAGCGATCAGAATCGAACACGACTTTCACTTATCTTAACTTTATCTAGGTGGCATTTACACAGTTGGTATATTACAAGTACATAATCAATAGTGTTTAAATATGAAATATAATACAGAAAAAATATTCTTATCTATAAGAGAGATCTCGACATTATTGCGTAAATTGATAGCCATTATCGAAACAATTTTCTAAACAGTCCCCAGTCCTCGCGGTGTAGTGTTTGGACGGTTGGTAAATATTTACCAAAATTAACTGTTATCGTTTGCGGTGACGTCACTGTTTATGGGGGTCATTAACGTTATGACTGACTGAGAGGGTGTTAAGAGCCCGCAATAAAACAGGGAATGGACCAGAGCGTTGGGAAGACTGCGTTCAGTGTGAAAAGCGAAGCTAGTACTTGATGGATAAATACCTAATTCAATTATTCTGCATACTTGACTATTGATGTGAAGCATTTCAATTCGTGCATTTTGGGGGTTTCCGATTCGTAAGCCGTGATGGCAAATCGCATGATGTTTTCTTATGTCGTTGTGTCCCCGCTCCGCCACCGCTCTCTAGTGTGTGCGTGGCGATACATTTAAGCAAAACGTATTCATTTCAAAAATATTGTCAGTAAAGATAGCTGATATACACTATGTTCAAAATTTTTTTACTAAAAATCTATTTATTGGATTTCTTTACATATAAATCTTTAATTTTGATGTTACACCTATACTATCCTTACAGTCTGCTATGAATTGATTTTGATTTACTTAATTGTGAAGACTTGATTGGTTTTTTGTTTGGTAATGTGCTAATTGTTTTGTGTATTTTATTACTGTTTGTCTTCCTTAAAATAAATAAATAAATAAATATATACACATATACGGCATACAGTGACTTTTTGTAAAATAGGGACGGGCCATTTGATCTCTTGGTGGTAAAGTGGTCACATTATATGGTATAGAAATTGGTAATGTAATAGATAATAACCATTACATACATTACCGATGCACCACCATCATTGGAAACTAAGATGTTATGTCCCTTATCGTATGTATAGTTTTTCAAAAAAAGAATGAAATTATTTCAAACAACGTTTTTTAAATATTTATTTAAAAAATACTATCTATAATATATAAACTTCGATAATATTTTATAAATAACATTCGAACTGACAGCGTCTGATTAAAAATTCGTTCTCGAAAGCAGTAAAGTCATTTTTACATGTAACACATACAACAATAATTTATATCATTATGATAATGTGTACATTTATTTTGTTCAAACGGCTTCATCTTTTATTACTAATAGTAATAGTTTGTGATTGGCAATGGGACCACTCATTTGAGGATTTTGGATTATATTTCATCTCATTGCTCCAATGCTTGGTAGATACACAAGTGGCAGTTTTTCATCCGATAATTATCTTTTCAATATGTTAAGTTACACCACTGAGTACGAGATGAATCATAAATATAAATTAAGCAAATGAAAAGTCAATGGTTCTTGCCGCTGGGCCATCTCACTTCTAGTATATACTAATATTTTATTAATTTAATTTTATGATCTTAAGGATTAAATAAAACGCTACTCGCACGAAATGTAAGCACTTTCTAATCAATTATTGTTTGGGACATGTTCGTCCCTGGAGGCGAAAATTTTAATGATTCTTCCCTTATTTTGTTTAGCATTCCCCTGAAATGTGCTTTTTAATAAGTTCCTTGTTTAATGAACATTAACCCGTGACTTCGTTGACTTGAATTTTAAATATAGTTATTTGTTAATTCCGCTGAAGTTATATGATGTTAAATGATGTTAAATGATGTTAAATGATGTTAAATGATGTTAAATGATGTTAAATGATGTTAAATGATGTTAAATGATGTTAAATTTCTATAATTATAGTTTAACAATGTAACACGTTGGTTATGAACAATTGCAATAAAATTAGGAAAATAAGAAATAACTACAGGCTACCTTATAAAAAATGAGGTCGCTTAGGTTATTCTTGGAAAGTGTACTAAAAAGAGTCACCAAATTTGGTTCCGATAGACGCTGAGGTCGCTTATATTTTCGGGAGACTGTGACGTAATTTACCATTATTTTTATAACCTACTCTCGTCTTGTAGACGCGAATGTTATTCATACAATAATTTTAAACATCTGCAACGGAAACAAATGATAATAGGCATCCATTGTAGGAAATTACAGAAAAATATACGCATAGCTGAATTTGATGAGGGACATAATTTGTACCATTCGAACTCCTTACTATGTCGCGTCTGTTTGGTTGATTGGCGTGTACAGATATGAAGTAAATATCATTTGCAAGGGATGTTCTTGCATACATTTCGGACTTTGCATTGTGAAATTGACGATTTTTCATAAGCTTAATTAATTTGAACGTTTACGACCCAGTTATACCAAATTCGGGAGCGGATTTGAATTAAATTTGGTAACGCGTAAGTTGTTTCTTTGTTAATATTAAGAATAAAAAGAAGACTGTAATTGTGGTAAATGTTCATCTAATTCTATTTGCGTCAGAAAACCTATTTATTGAGTAAGATTATAGAATACGCTAAGAGGATATCCTTGGGGGTGAAGCAGTAACTTTTAACCCGGGTAAAACCACGTGGAACAGCTAGTAAGCATAATTATGCGAACTCTATTCAAAATAATACGGGGGATCCCCAGAACTGCCCAATTCCCGAAACAAAAGACCCTGACGTTTCCCGTTCGTAACGAAACCTACTTAGCGATGCGCTCCAGATTACAGCGTGAGCAATAAATAAAGGCAGTGAGTCCCAAGCGTTTATAAATTTACTAAGGAAATTTGTACACTATATCTTAGAGTTCCTTAAACTTTAATACGAGTTTTAAACAATTGATAGATGTTTTTTCTTCGCTAGCACTGTTATGGAATACCAGTTATTTTTCGTGGCTTTTCTTTCATACGATTTTATTATAACAGAGGCCAGTTAGTGGTAAATATAACGTCTTTTTTTTTTTTTTTTTGACGCTGGGATAACGCATGACGCGTTTCCCCCCACGGGAACAGTGGGGGGGGTATGTGGGGCTCGCCATATGTCCAAGGCACCGAGTGTGCCCCGGTCATCGGAATACCCACTAAAAACCCAGCGGTACCCTTCCCGTCTTAACGGGAGCGCCACGGGATCGCTTGCGCATGCTACCGTGACGCTCCGACGGCCGGCCCGCCTATGCGGGCCTCCATTCACTAGGGAGGGATCCCAGGGTACTGGGAACCCCCCTAGTCCCGGCGGCGCCTATTGTGGCGGGGGGAGAAGGTGCGCAAAGCGCCGCTTTCTTCTCCCCAGTCTTTTGCGGCGGAGCGGGTCTGCAGCGGCATCTTCCTCCCGCTCCCGCTCCGCGGCCTCCTTCTGCGACATCACACTTTCGCAGAAGGAGACCATCTCTGATCTCTGAAAAAGTATTTCTCTTTGGTGATAAGTTAAAATTTCGGAAAAAAATATTTTGTTTGACTTTATTAGGAAATAAAGTTTTCTTTAAAATTTGAAGTATCTATTTTATAGGTTTAAGAGGCATAACCTTTAACGTACATGTCAATTTGTTAGAATGTAATTTTTAATTTATTATTATTTCTTGACTGTGATTAAGTTTAATATGTATATATCCAAAAAAAAAAATACAAAAATCAATGTTATATTCTCTCTTTTATTTTTTCCATCGATCATTTAGATGAATTGAAAAAGATATACAGAACCGTTATAAAATTGTCGTTTTTACAGCATTGATAAACATGTATTATTTAAAATATCCCGGTCACGTTCTGTGTCTGGAAGTGAATTATTGCGTGTGACGCAATGTTTTATTAACGTATACAGAAATCATATTTGCTTTGGAGTATAATATTTAACGTACTAATAAAACAATACGATACTATTCACATTTTTACTATTAAATGTATGACGATTAAGGGACAATAATTATGTAGTTCATGTAACAATTATTATTATTAATTGGTAAATATATCGCGTTGAGATGCTCAGGGCAAGATAGTGAGTCTTCGATGATTTCTATTGAATCTTTAATGTTGTGATCGTTTGATTCGTTATAACGAGTCACATACATTTTAATAACTTTGACAATATGCTCTGAAGATTATTTGAAAAATATTGGTTTTAACTTGAAATGTCGTCTGTTGAATGGTTAAAAACAATGGGTCTTCTTCTGTCGAATACCAAATTAATAATGACAGAAAGAGAGATACCTACAATATGAAGGCCGTATTATATAAGCTGATGAGCGACTGTACGTTTTTTTTTGTTTGCTTAAAATATATTGACCATTTTCCATAATGGAGTGACTTTTATGTTGTGAAAATAAAAAAAAAATTTCATTGTTAACAATACAACAACATCCTGATATTAAGTGGTCACCAACGCCCACAGTTATTGGTACAGTAGGAAACTTTACCCATGGCTTACATCGCTTATTCACCATAAACCTTGGGAAATAAGATGTTATGTACCATGTCTATAATTACACTGGCTCACTAATCCTTCAAACCGTAACACAAAAATATTATGTATTGCAGTTTGGCGGTAAAATATCTACCCAGACTCGCATAATGCTCTACCGTTAAGTAAAATGATAATAATCAATTATTTATTTTAATTGTTTCAGGAAATCGCAGCCATCCTTATCAGCTTCGATAAACACAGTGATTGGCAGTCCAAAGAAGTCAAAATACGGTAAGTTACATCATTTTATGTACTTTTTTTTAAAAATGAGCATGTGAGCAAACCTTGGGATTTTATACTAGTTTTACCCAAGCGCCTGAGCTGATTGGTATCGTCACAGTAATATTACAGTGATCTATGTATTATATACGTAAGTATAAACAGACAATGTTGCCCTTTACAAAATAATTATATAGATATCCGTATTATTTATGTACAACCTTATTGTACACGACACGGTGATGTCAGACTCGCTTGACGGCATATCCGCAACACGTCAGTAACCACAAGTTCAATTCCCGCACGTGACAAATATTTCCTTTTGCCGTAAATATACCAGTGAGGTTCAGTTTTACTTTCCTTTTGACAAGTTAAATAGTCCTTACTACAGAACTGACTTATCCGATGTATAATCCAATAGATCCAATAATAATTTATTGACTGTCAAACTTTCTTGATAGTTAATAGTTTGCGTTAATCTGTATTTATTCAATCTTGAAATATCGAAAAGTAGTAGTAAATATGTATGAAAAGGTAATCACTCTATTGCTTTTGCTTATCGGAAATCGAAATTGTCATAATCATTCTAAAATGGAAGATAATTTAACGTAAGTTAATTAGTATGTGAATAAATTTGAAACCTAACAATGTCTAACGCTAACATATCTGTACAGTCGTAGACAAAGACTAAATTCTAAAAAGACTCGAAAATCATCCTGGCTCTTTGAAACAGACTCTTAAATTTCGACTAGAGAACCGTAAGAGACAACCGATCATGAATTTTAATGTACCCTCGCTAGCGTTCCACCTTATCCCGTTGAAAAGAGAAAAGTAATGGCGGTACATGCGAAATCAGAGAGAAAAAAATGCATAAAAGTTGCCGCAGGAGCATGAATTAAAACTATCAGTGGACTTACGTCTTCCTACATTTATGCCTTTACTCTGTGACTATACCTAATTTGGCGCCCAACGAGGGACCCGTTCCAAGTTGTAACAACTTTAAGCAAATTAAAACTTCTACGGTGACTACTGCTCTCTTAGTCTGTTCTGTTGAAATATTAACTCTTTATGAGTACGTAGTGTACTTTTGGAATTTCGATGTGCCCGCAGATTCGAGTCGTTAGTTTAAAATTTAATACGTATCTCCGTTCGAAGTTCGAGATAGTTCGGTTGTCTTTATGAATTAGATCGTTCGTGGAATGAGATTTGTCAGAAAATTTGTCTAGCAGGTCGACGGTGTAAATAGTCTCGGAGTTCATATCTGTTATAAATAACTATTATTGCGTTAAATATACTGATATTGGATTGACTAAAATATTAAATTGGTCTTGTGTTTTAACCCTTATTGAGTATAACGTATAAATATGTAATGTTGTGTCAAAAAGTAAATTTATTTTCGTTAAAATTAATAAAGACCAATATTGTATGATTTCTTATTACTATTCTTAATCCATCACCAATGAAAAAGTAACTAACCAGAGTTATTAAAGATATATAGATTAATTCAAATAATTATTCACCTCAATATTAAATGTCTATAAATGAAAATCACGAAGACGTCACTTTATTTACAAAATCGTTTTCCGTTCAACATGCATTCAAGTCAAATCAAATGTTGGTATTAATTAAACTATAAATCAATATGTTCAGTAAACGAGGTAATGTCGCATAGAGCTATCAAGTTAATCCATATGATCGTAAGCATTACACGTGGATTAGTGGATAATATGTGAATCATTAGTGATGAGCTATAAATGAAATTTGACAGGTTACAATAATAGAAATTATGATCTGTGATAGTGACCGTAATTATATTGTGTTGACTCAGAATATAGATAAAGTAGATGATAATAATAAATGGAAGGATATGCTTTCAATTTCGGTAACTTTCTATGAATATCTCAAAATTTTGGCAAAATGTTCTTTTTGATCATATTTGTTCACTTTAAAAGGTTTAAATATTGATAATCATAATCATATTAGAGTTATGTTGTCAGTAAGAAAAAAAATTGTCATGCGAGTTATTAATATCATTAGGTATGAAATTTCACATTGGTTAATTTGATTTACAAATTATTTTTATTTAATTTCAAAATTCAATTTATTTAAAAACGTTATTAAACAGATAAGTAAATAACCAAGAAACCCACCTTATAAAAAAGTGGTAAAAAGTTATATTATGTAATAAATTTAATAAAAGAAAAAATAAAAACACCAAGAGTGCTCACGTCGGATGTGATGTAGATTCAACACTGCCCCCTTGGGGTTTCGTAGCACTCTTAGCACAAGCTTCAAGCTTAATGGAAAGGCAGGTACTAATAATACCTTTCAGACAATAAATTGTTCCATTGTATAATTTATCTGTAGATCTTAATATACATACATATGTGTAGATTTTATGAATATTAAACAAACAGTGTTTAGAACACGTGAATCTTCACCAACGATTGCGACTTACGGCTCAAAACAGGACAATAGTCATTGTATTTTCACGCTCTTAGTTTATAATTTATTTCTTGCTCATCGGTGCAGAGAACCATCGTGAGAAATCCTGCATGTATCACCGCATTAGTGCAACATGGTAGACTATGCTCCAAACCTCTTCAAAAGGACGTATCCCAGCCGTGGGAAACTTTAAAACTTTTACTTTTAGTTACATATACAAGTAATATATTACAATATTCTAACTCACTTAATGAATTTACTTTTCAAACCTTGAAACTTTATGAAAGTTCGTACGAAAAAAAAACTCAAACAATTTTCACAAAATAGTCATTTATAAACTAAATAATATTTACGAGCAACGAACGTAGACTCTTTTATATAATCCGATACGATATTTGGATTCAATACGATAACAGGGAAAGGCAGTTTTATGTTCAACCGACTCTCATGACGTAATTTTAATTTTAGCCATTAATGATTTCAGCCGCTATTAGCTTTGATCTAGCTATTTCATTTTTGAGGCTTTTCATTATACTAGCAATTTATTTAAATAACGAATGGGAACGTTTCAAAAAGAAAGACCTGGTAAAGCGCTTCACAAGATTGAATATCAAAGATTTCATTTTGATATGACTCTGATTCTTATCGGCTAATTTTCTGGTAGTTGGGTGTGATAAATATAAATCCACGTGTTGAGCAGAATTTCGTGCTTCATCAGCTGATGTGTTTATGACCGCTTTTCTATATTTATCAATAATTTATTAAGTTTTCTGTGTTAGTTTTTCTGCTAACGTTACTATAGATTCTGCCAACTTACAGACCAACAAACAGCACACACAACTTTCTTATTTAAGCCGTGCAAACAACTTTTGAAAAAAGAATATCAGCGATCTATTTACTCGTTTGCCTAAGATTAATAATGAAAAAAAAAAAAACACTGACGTATTTGGCAGCATTTTCAATGATTGAAATTAATAAAATTATTTATTTATTAGATCACAACACTTATGTAAATAGGAAAGTAGGGTGAATACGTCATAACAATTTCTAAGAAAACTTTATTTTAGGCTCGTAATCAAAACCACATTAGAAAAATGTGGTTGTTGTTGAAAATACTTTCAATAATAAACCTGCAGATACAGAACCATATCGGTATATATGAAATCGCTCTCTTTTCGAAGTATCGCAATAAATTGAAATATTTTGTTAGCAATAAACTTACCGAATAGACGCGAGCAATAACAGCTAATGTCACGGCAGTTAGGAGTTTTTATTTGGAAATTAATTCTTTACGTGTCATAATGTTGCCATCTTTCAAATAAATTGTTTTCCACTTTTAGTTCGAATACAGTCACGAATGGTTTCGAGAAAATAGAAGGGAACGAATTGCTGTTCTAGAATTAATTAGGCGTATTCTGCGTTATTAAAATGACTTTGTTGTGTGAATTTTTATTTATTTAAAGATTAATCGTGTGGAATTCAGATTAAATTTGATTATAAGACTATTGGTTGAAAAAACTATCCAAAATTGAATTTTACTTGTACGATTTCAAGTATAACTAACTGATCTTAAGTTAATTTAATTTTTTTAACCATTGGAATTAACGCTCACGATTCAAGAAGATTCAATTCGAGATATAGTCTTGTAATTAAAATTCATTCTATAATCAAATACTTTTTGTGCGGGGCTTACGCTTACTTTATAATTAATTTTATCTTTATAATTATTTTTATTGATTTAGTACTTTAGACGAAAGCCGAACCTATGCAAGCACCACAGATATTTCATGTGCTTGATTTGTGTTTATAATTCATCTCGTGCTTGGCGGTGAAGGAAAACATCACGAGGAAATCTGCCTGTGTCTTATTTCACTGAAATTCTGCCACATGTGTATTCCACTAAGCCGCATTGGAGCAGCGTGTAGGAATAAGCTACACACCGTCTCAAAAAAGGAGAGGAGGCCTTAGCCTAGCAGTGGTACATTCACAGGCTGTTTTACTTTACTTTACTTACTTTACTTTAGACATAAAAGCGTAACAAACAGACACACATTCTATCTAAATATATTACGGATTTCAACTCCAAATAAGGGTATAATATAATGGATGTGAAAAGGCGGTCTTATTGCTTTTAGCAGTCCCTTCGTAACATGAATTAAATTCTTTAAAATCACAATCAAATGGTTCTCGGTGAAGTTATTAGTAATGTCCGTATAAGTACGTTGATAATATCCTTGTATTCTCTTGCCTATCTTTAATCCATACATATATAGTATTGAATATAACATACGCTTATATATAGCCTTGCGTTCGAAGGCCTAACTAACGGCTTAATCAGCAGTTGACACATTATGCAAATAAGCAACACCTAACGTTATGGTTGTTTAACATAATACGAAGGATAAATAGCTTAATGCATAATAATAATTTACAAATATTAATGTTTGTATGTTTGTTGCACTACGCAGAAACGCCTGGAACATAGAATTACACTATGTAACATTTTGTTTGATAATAATACCTTTTTCCACAAAAATCATCTTTCCAGTTCAGCTGGGGTCGGGTCTCCTTGGCTTGTCTATGTACTCAGATTCTCTTTTTGGGTCTCTTTTTACATGTTTCACAACCAGGTTGCGGGCTGTCGTACTCTTCCCTGCAGTCGGTCTGTTATGACTTTCTTGATGGGATGGTCATCGTCACGTCTCAGGATGTGGCCGTACCAGCGTAGTCGACACTCCTTCAGTTATCCAACAAATGGTGTTACCTTGAACGATCCGGGTTATTATATACTTTTTTTCCACTATTTAATAAATTAAATGTAAATAGCTACTTCCAACTTCCAGACTCCGGGCTGCTACTGAGAATTTTCTGACAGAAAAACCCAATAACTATTTATTGGCCCGACCTGGGAATTGAACCCAGGACCACCGGGTCTGCGGCCTTATATCTAGCCACTAGACCAACGAGGCAGTCATATATATATATATATCTAACCATGCATAGAAAATAGTTAATACAAAGCTTGGTTAGTATTCGTTGTTTACATTTTTTATAGTTTGTGACGTAATAATAAGAGAAACGGTTTCCAGTCGTGTCAGATTTTCCGCACCATCGTATTATGGAAGTGATGAAATACAGCATGCATGTGTGTTAACGCCCACACTTGTGCGCTATAATATTACGTCGCAGTTGTCTTCGTTGTGAACGACTGCGATGACCAAAATAGATCGCGAGTTCTTCGTCACCTTTCTCGATCATGAGAATTCACTTTTTGTACGTGTGATAGTTTTATATTTTATTTAATTATAAATCTTAATTCAAATGTGCTTTTAAGAGGGCGTTTAAATAAATAAAAAGAAACGTATGTTACGTATTTTAGATAATTGAAAATTTTGACGACATTCTTTTCGTTCAAATTCAGAAGGCCTCTGGCTATTAAGCCATGCTGCTCCAAAGCGCATTCGTATACACATTTAATTTTATCCGACACAAAGCACGTTTCCTCATGATGTTAACTTCCACCACAAAACACGAGATGAAGTGTAAACACAAATTGAACACAAGTAAACTCAACGGTTTGCACTGATTTGAGCCCGTAATGATCGGTTAAGATTCATTTGTTCTAGCCACTGAGCCGTCTCCGCTCAATTATATATTATGTTGTTCATAAAATATATGTATTTCTATTTAAAATGTTTTAACTAATAATAATAATATCCTGGGACATTATTCACACACGGCTAGCTGATCCCAAACTAAGCAGAGCTTGTACTATGGAAACCAGACAACTGATATACTACATATACTACTTTTCTTTTGGAAATACATACTTATTTAGATAATTACACCCAGACTTAGGAGGACAAATAGACATGTTCATGCACACAAATGTCTGTCCTGGGTGGGAATCGAACCCACGACCTGCAGAGCGAAAGGCACGATAAATTCACATATCTACCAATCACGCCAACTGGCTTGTCAAAATTACTTTCCTCTATATAAGTTATGACTTATAGCTATGATGTAAATACTTAAAATGATCTGCAAAGTCTATCTCCATACTTGTGGAAGCTGTAAATGAGATACCATATATTTGAAAGATAAAATGTTGTGTAAATTACATGAAACATCTTTAATAACATTTCTTATTATGTATGTTGCACGAGTCGAGGTAGCCCAGTGTTTAAGACATGTGAAATTTAACCGAAGATTACGGGTTCAAGTCCAGGCAAGCATTATTTAATTTTTAGTGATGATGGAAAACATCGTGGGGAAGCCTGCATGTTTCGATTGAAAATAAATACGGTCACGAGTTTCCGCCAACCCGCATTGGTGATGAATGAGCTTTAAATGTTTTCAAAACGAGGAGAGGCATTAGCCCAGCAGAGGGACATATACATACCGTCACATTTCTATGTATATAACAGTTGATTCGTATTAATGTGCATATCGTTTATTTTTAAAAATATTAAGATGAGATTTCATATTCAGTTTTTAGCGACAACAAACCTATCTTTAGTTTACACTATATCTATATAAATAAATAAATAAAATTAACGTTTTGTTCGTATATACATAAACGCAAAGCCGGAGAGTGTATTATATAACATTATATAAACCTGTTAGTTAAATTACAATCGTCCATGTGTTGTCTAACTAAATCCCTTTATCAAATAAATTGTCTCATTCCAACTCTGCAATACAGTTCTTGATTGCCAACTACGGAGTTAACGTATGATTCTGGGTACTTTTCGAGACGTGCCTATATAATGCCTCGACGTTAACATTTATACCTAACGACATTTGACAGCGCTAACAGATGCTATCAATGGGGGGTAGTGTGGATTAAATCACTCGGTTCATGGGTCGCTTACGAGCCGTTTATTTATTATACCGATTACTGTGATCGAAATGGTACAACTATGACGAAACAACGCTTCGATTTGTTGAGGAATTTCGGGGCTTAAAACAGGACTGCTTTAAAAAAAAATTGCAGCAGTAGTAGCATTCCTTATTGATATTACGATATATCATTATTTTAGTTAAATCATATTATTGGGTTATATTACAGTATATGTTATATTTAGTATTCTTTAATTAGATCATAGAAACATTATTTGGTAGGACTTTGTGCAAGCTCATCTGGGGTAGTTACCACACACATCACGTATTCTACCGCTAAACAGAAAAAAAAACAGCAATAAAAAAGCAATAATATTATTGTGTTCCGGTTTGAATTTTGAGTGAGCCAGTGTAACTACAGGCACAAGGGATATAACATCTTCGTTCCCAAGGTTGGTGGCGCATTGGCGATGTAAGGAATGGTTATTATAACTTACAGTGCTGACGTTTATGAGCGGTGGTGACCATTTACAATGAGGTGGCCTATTTGCCATTCCGTCTGTATTTATGTTAAAAAAATTGAATTTCAAATGTACTTACAATATATATTACTATTGTATAAATCTTCAAACAATATATACGAAACATTTGCAACAAGTCAACTTTTTAAAAGCTTTCTTTTAAGTTTAGTTTGTTACTTTATTTAGGTCAAATCTTATAAGCTGAATTAGATGTACTTCAACTAATATTGAACTTATTAACAATCACAATATATAAAAGCTTGTTATTAAAAATATTTTTAGAGATTAATTTATTACTATGAAAATTTATCGATTTGAATCGAATTTTAAGAGTAAATAATAATGAGTAAAGTTACTTAACTAAATATAAAGTAGATGATGAAAAAAAATTTGAGTTATTATTCTTTGATTTTAATCCTCGGATAATTTAATTAACGTACATATAAAATATACATCAACTAGTTACTACAACATTCGTTGCCGGTGTCTTCTAAGATGTAAAATGAAGATTCTAAGGCGCTTGTAAGTTCCTACTTGAATTAATTTAGATTACAATTGAAGTTCAACCGAAATTTAATCTATCGACGCAAATCACTCATGTGTATATATTTATAAAATTGACTAACATCTATTTATTTCTGACTCTGTTGAAAAACAAAACATACGTAGGGTACAGAGTGGGCTCGCCGTTTGCTAATTTTAAAAATTTACACCCATTTCGGGACATGCATGAATCAAATTGTTTACTGTCTGGGCCACAAATCGATTCGAAATAAATAGACGTGTGATTAAATAGAAAGTGACTAAAAGTTCATTTAAATATTTAAACTATGAGTACTTTTAATGAATATGTTAATTAAATTATTCTAAAACTTTTTAATTGGATAAGCCTACTATTTGTTCTATACTTGATGAAAGCTGAGATGTCTTCAAAACATGAGTGTTTTCCAGTCACAGTGTAGCTGGTTGAGGACAAATGCACGATAAATCAGACTTATTGACGTGATCATAATTACGAAGACAGCCGGATTTGCCGTCCTATTAGATAATGAGAGTGAGAAAAAATAGTGCATCTATGTTTGCGCACAAACTTGTGCACTGTAATATTTTATTTTCTTCTATTTATTTGTAATCGACAACATCAAAGAAATTGTACAGTTAATACTCAGTACTAACGTAAGGCCACATATAATTACAAAAAGATATCGTAATATTGCTGCGAAAAAATCATATGCATGCGTATGTGTGTGTTCTTTGTGTACTTGTGTGTTTGTCATGTCATGCGTTGTTGGTTAGTCTTCCTTGAGATAACTGGTGTGGGCTGAATCAGCTAGGAATACATCATCATCATCATTATCAATTACGAATAAACGATCATTACTAAATACGAACAAAATATTTTCATACAAAATGCGCATTTGCGTTTATTCGAGGAACAGTGAGGTGAGACTGCAAGATCGATAATAATTGACGTTTTTAAGTGTTTTGCTGACCGACTTCACTAGAATTCTTACGGTCCATCGATATCTTGTTGAAGAATCTATAATAGACAGAGGTTTTCGACAAAAATGCTGAATTAACTTTTTAATTTTACAAAGTAGCAGAATAATAGGATTTGAACAAAGTATCAGTGACGATATTATATCGATGTAACCTAATTTTTTGAAGTAGATCTTTGTTTGTTTTTATTAAATGTAGTCTTTAAAATGCTTGGGTATTTTTAAGGTTATGAATTCAATTTTCGTATTCTATTACAACCTCCCCGTCTTGAGTATCACAGGGCTGTTGAAACCGTAATTGACAGTTGATTAAAAAAACATATTAACAAATTGATGGTCAAAGCGCATTTTTTGTCATTTATAGAAAGTATGTATATTTCTATAATATATCTATATAATAAAGCTGCATATATAGATAAAACTGTTACTATTATATGTATATATGTATATACTATATGTATCAAGTTACAGTTACAACAGTACTTGGTATTGTTGTGTTCCGGTTTGAAGGGTGAGTGAGCCAGTGTAATTACAGACACAAGGGACATAACATCTTAGTTCCCAAGGTTGGTGGCGCATTGGCGATGTAAGCGAATTGGTGGGCATTGGTGACCACTTACCATCAGTTACCCTAACCTATAGCCCATATGCTCGTCCGCCATACTATGACATAAAAAAAAGAAAAATGCTTTCGATATGAAAATATAAATTGGAGTTATAGTAAAATAATTTCATTTCATTTATTTGTAAATCTAGTCCGCTAGATTGTTTTTTATTCTACACGAGTGGTCTTAGTTCTATTGTGGTTTATTTTCTTTATAAATAAAATACAAAAAAGGTTTTAATTATTTGATATAAAAGTTGAAATGGAAATATTTTTATTTATTTAAAGCTAAAATCGAATGTATCAATTTTAACTTTTTAAACTTGAATAAAGTTTATTTTGATCTTGATTGTAAGAGGTTATTAAGTAGACGTTTTACAAATATATAAACGAAGGTAATAGAAAAGAATATTATAATGTTTTAAATTCAATTTTAAAATGTCTAGACGTCTTAAACTATTTTCATTTAAATTTGGAAGCTATGTTCTATCGACGTAACAGCACACAATATCCGTTGAATAATACGAGCAATGATCACGATCCCGGGATCCCGGGATCCGGGAAACACGTTCCCGCTCTGCCGGCGCCTATAATTTGTGCAGCGGTTTGAACGAGCCACAGATAAAATAGCAATGAAAGTGGTGTATGTCTGCTTTAAATAATTTGTGTTATGATTTTTATTGTTTTCTCTTTTCGTCTCTTACTATAAAGATGTAATTAGGTTAATTATTAAATGCATAATAATAATGTTTATAAATTGTTTTTAAAACTAAATCGTTATGATATTACTATTAAACTAAACTAAAAAATAAACTGAACGACAGGTCACCAAGAGTATCAAAGAGAATAAAACGAAATAAGAGCAAAAAGTAGCGCTTTCGAATTTAAAATAATTACCTTAAATGTGCAGTATCACACATAGACGCATTTTTTACACGTGTGCGTTACGTGTGATTTTGAGCTTGTAAGTTTGTTTGCAAATCAAACAGCTATCGCGTTTGCACAGCATAGCGTGCGTGATTCGCCAGAGGCGCGTCAGCCTTAAAAACGAATTATTCGTATTGTTCTTGACAAAAAATAATTTGTATAAAGTAAAATAAACTATTCTTCTTGTGATTCTATAATGGAAATGAGGGTTGTGTGAGTGTGAGTATGGAAACAAGTAACTGTGGCAAACTTAGTAAAATATGTTTTTGTGAAAATACCTTAACACTCGTTACGGCACTTCCAACTTAAAGTTCTAAGGTATCAGGGCATTATTTGCCGAGTCACGGTCGCGGGATTATTTGTGTAGCTTGATTTATAAAGGTTAGGTTTGTCGCGGGACGGTAGATTGGCCCCTAATACTGATAGTGTTGGCCGAGGGTCGAGTCGGGGTTTAATTGAACTTTTATCGTAGTTGAGTAATTACTTGAGTGCTCCTGTGGGCTTGTATCGATGCGAAAACATCTCGATAACAGTATTGCTTATTTATTTATAAGCAAAATATTTTATATCATAGCATTGCATTTGCCTTGTAATTATTATTTTATATTAAAATTTTAAAAGTTTTGAAATAGTTATCTTGAATTTTCATTAGAGTATAATTCAAATTCAAATTCAAATTTCTTTATTCAATATAGAAGCGTTACACTTGCTTATTGACTGTCATAAATCAACCACCGGTTCGGAAATAAACACCTCAGACCTGAGAATATATATAAAATGAGTAATTGCTTTATTCCAGTTATTTTCAGTTTCAATATTTTGCAAGATGACGCTTCAAAAGATAAGCTCGTAAGATATTAGGTGGATTTGATTTACCAAGCTAAACAAGCACATTAATTTCAATTTAATTGCCATATAAAACCTTCACTTAGCTTAGCATGTTTGAGTAGCGATATCGCTTTATTTAGCGAAATATTTAGCGTAGCACTTCATCCGCACGTTGGTGGAACCAGCAAATAACTCAAATTAAGCAATAATATATTTATTTACTCTCAAAAATATAAATGTATCTCTATAATAGAACTGATCGAACCAAGTGAACCAAGGACGGTCAAGCTAAATATACGTCGGATTCGATTCCTTTGATGTTTACAAAAAGCCGCAAAATGGACGTAAATATGTATTTGATACTTATTTATTCCTTAAGAATAACCAACAAAATATACAGTAAAATTAAGCTACTATAATTTTGTATGTTACTTGCTATTATATAAAGGACGGACGGGTTATGCAAATCCGTCTGGATAGGTTAACCCACTTATTAGATCTACCAGCAAAAAATAGTATTGTTTATGGGCAGTACTGACCACTTACCATTAGGGAAATGGACCACCCATTGACATACCTATTTCATAAAAAAATAGATATATTTTATGAAATATCTACGCGTTGTCGTGTTTTGATAATTAATTATTTACGCGAACTTGCAGCGTTACTTGACGCTACTCGACAATAACGTTACTCAATATATCAAGTCGTTGACGGTTATTATAGATAGTCAAATAATTAAAGTAAAATAATAATAAATAACTTTATTGCACACTCACAAAGAAAAAAAAACAAAACAAATCAAATATAAATAAAAAGAAAAAAACATAATAATAATAATAATAAAATAAAAGCTAAGGTAGGATGATGCCTGCAAGGGGCGGTCTTATCACTCAAGTAGTGATCTCTTCCAGACAACCCTGTATTAAGATGTTAGCAGGACATAACGGGCGAGTGCATTATATATACATACATATATATATATACATAATACATATATAAATAAAATAAATGTATAAATAGTACAAAAAAAAATGATATCTAAGAAATTATTAAGATTACATAAAGGTAAAGATTATATCTAAATGTTGATTAACATTGATTGATAGCGCTGATAGATGGTATTTAGAATATACTTTTAAAGCCCGTTAGTGCGAGTCGGTACTGATCGATACAGTGCTTTTTTGTGCAAAATTAGTCGTCGGGGACGTACTTTATATTGCTTCAACTGACTATTAGCTTATTGACCGACCTACAAGGCTTAAAGTTCCACGATTAAAATCCTAAGTTAGGCCAGTGAATGTTCGGTTTTCTGTGAAGAAACTCTCAGTAGTAGTGTACGTAAAGCCGTTAATCCTGTGCACGTCTCGTACAGATGCACACACTTGTGCACTACTATATTATATATCTGTATATATATATATATATATTTTTTTTCGATTTTATGTACTTATATATACATATATATATAAGTTAAATTAGCAATTTTTACGTGTCTACGACCACCATATACTCGTAATCTCCAACACTACCTTTCTCGGCATAATTCGTAAAAAGTAAGTTAAATAAAGAATTTAATCATATTTATTTATCTTGGCGTGTTTGAAATAATGTCATGACATTATTATATCTGTTATGTCTATCTTAATGATTGATCATGACGTTGTCATATCATAGTTCTTATGTTATAAATAAATTTTATATGAATGTGATGCATAGAGTAATGTATTAGGCTGACTGTACCTTACACCAACAATGTGTGTATAAGCCCATATTCACAATCCGAGTTGGTTGAAATCTTATAGAGACAAACTTTCTTTTGTAAATAAGTTTTTAATCTTGAATATTCTATAGGTTATAATTAATATTTGTAATACCAAATAGATCAAAGAAAAAGAAACACACACATACACACACACACATTTATGCACACACACATCTACTACTACTACACTTTAAGATATTCGAATAGATTTAATTGGAAATGGAACATAATATATGCATGATCTCTTAATGTCAATCTGTAACCGTACTTCCAATCTAATCCATACTGGAAACTTGTCGAACGGAGAAATCTGTAGGGACGTGTCCTGACAAATGAGAACCATTTTCGAGGTCACCCCCTTATTCGAATCTAACGTTTACTAAATTTCTCGTATATCATGTAGATTTGTTAACATATCAGATAAAGAACATTTCATATTAATATCTTATATGTATGTATGGTAGGTATGTGTGTGTGAAATTAAACATGTGTTGTACCGCTATTATAACGTGGATCGTTTTGATTGATTCGATTCAAAATGTTTTACGTATTTAAACCGATTATCTTCAGATTATTCTGTAAATTTACACGTAATTTTTGTTATTTTTATATGAGTTTCATATCGTTGTTACGTTGGCCGTGAAGAAAGGGTCATATAAAACTAATACATGTATGACTATGCTATGCATTAACGATGATATTAAACATATATATCATATATAGATATTTAAAATTTCTACTATTAACGTGCTACCAGGTAATCTTTTTTTTGCACAAACGCCTTTTGGACAGCATTTTTATTGGTTTACTTGAACATCGGTAGTATTTGTGGCGTCTTTGGAGTGCTTCAACGAAGTTAATATGACCTATATAATTTATTACTTACAATAAATTCGTGACCTAAAATAGGGGTTGTTTTAGTGTTCATAATACCTTTGCCAAGTATGAAACATCTAGATTTACATTATTCTGTATCTATGGGCGTGTCTGCTTTATATGTCAGTAAGTCAGTTTGCCTTTGCTCTCTTAAATATTAAAGAATATGGCACTTTTGTACGAATCACTGGTATGTGTTAGTCGTCGCTTAAGAAAGAGGAAATCTGTTGGGACATGACGCTCGGCTAATGAGCTCCGCTAACAGGTCAAGGCTCTTTGTTACGCTTGCGAGGGATTTACACCAATTTCCGGACATATTTTATGTATGTCGTCTCTGTTTGATCAGGTAGAAAGGGTAGTTTTGAAACGTGTTGACTTAAGTTTTATATTACGCATTTGTTTTGTTTTCATAATTAAACTGTTTTCCGACAATTATCCATTTTTAAATGGATAAACTAGTTAACCGACTTCTGTATGGGATTATAAAAATTGGTGAATATTTTGTACAATAATCAAATTCAATTTTATGTGGTTTTTTTTAATAAATTGGATTTAGACCTGGACTCATACACATTGGCACTCACACCAAGACAAAGTGAGAAATATAAGCCATTATTTATGTACATCGCTACCGCTTTGCTTACCATAGCATTTAATATTTTATATCTATGTTATTGAAAGGTTTGGGTAAACCAAAGTATATTTGCTAAGTAATTAGTATTGATGAGTGTAGTTGGTAGGTATATTAATCAATCAATCTTATTCTACATCAATGTTAGTTTAATCTTAATAAAAATATTCCTACATATTTTAATTAATAAGTTGTTAATCAAGTGCCTGGTGTTCAGTCATTAAATTCACGAAATGGTTAGTTTGGTAGAATTGTCTATGAGGTATATATTTTTGTTACAAATTCGTTTAAATAGCAACAAAAAATAATGATTAAAAACATTAAAATTACGAGCTAATGCCTTGCTTTAATTCAAATCAAAATATAAATGTTTGTCGTATTTCGGTTGATTGTAGAATACATTAATTAAAACTTTATCAGATGATCATTGTGGCTCTGATGAATTTCCCACGGAACATATTATTGTGTAGGTATACAAATATTTTTATTATTTTTAAAAATGTATATTATTTTCAGGCTTTTAATTAATATGATTTTTTTCTCTAATTTTTAATAGCGAAGAGTTCTCTTATTTGTGATAGCGAAGAGTCGCATGATATAAAAACTTATATGAATAACTTTAACGGCTCGTCATTCCTACAATAACTCTTCAAATATAGGAACCGGGCAAAAAAATTATTATTAATATAAATTAAGGTAAAATCTAAAACGAAAACTCTAAAATCAGTTCTCGGAGCAATTTAAGTCCAAACTATAAAAACATACAAATTATTATTTATAGTTATATTTAGAGTAATCATTCGCACAAATGTCTATGATATTCAAGCAATATCGACTGACAAATTTTAAAATCGTTTAATCCTTTCATTTCCAAGGTGTACATCATTCATAAACTCCCTGTTATATAATGTTATATAATAATAATAGATAATATTATTGTATAATGTATTAGAACCTTTTGCGCACAAAAATATCTTTGAATATATTTTTTTTAATTAGTAACAGATTCAATTTGAATGGTTTCTGGGATCATGTTTTAAAACCGTATGTATTGATATAGATCACAAAACCCCACAAAATAGTTACTGACTATGCAAACGAGTAACAGAAGTAATACGTTTTTAAATTGAATCTCATTAAACTAATCACTATAATATCATTCATTATTTAGGCTGCGGACTAGAACTAATATTAAATGAGAAAGAGAAAAAGTATTGTCGTCTCTTTCTTTAATGAGGTTAATTTAAATAACCAATGAAATTAAAACGAACTATGTTAAAATCCAGTGTAGTTACAACTTACAATGCTAACTTTTAATCTTTTCGCCAATCAATTAGCGCGCTGATTCGATTGCACTTTCAAACTGTTGGAGCCATGCATTTTAATGTGCGATCGTTAACGGAAGATATTTTTGATGTGAATTGTTTAAAATTTTGGGCAAACTTTATGCCCTAGTGATAAAAAAGGCTTGTGGATTGTTTCTCGTTAATGATTGGAATATATTTGTTGACCTAAATGTGTGGTGCCTTTAGTCTTATCTTTTTATTGGGATTTATTTAACACTAGTGTTTGCTCGTAGCTTCGTCCGCATGTTAGACAAGAGGGGAGATGATCGTGTTATAAAAAAGACCACGAGGCTTTTCTCGGAGTTTGAACCTGCTTCATAAAAAATTCCATCACCATCAGGTGGCCCATATGCTTGTCCACCTACTTATCCTATAAAAAAAAGTGGAATAATCTCCAAACGCTTCGAGAGGAGATTAGAAACAGATCGTATCAAATGTTGGGTCTGAATATTATATATAATTATATAATCAAGAAATAATAATTCTTTCAAATTTTACTAAAATATTAAAAAGAATAAAAATTAAGGTCACTTGGAAAACACTTTCGAGTGGCAACACTTTTTTATATCAGATGAATGATATTAAATGAAACGTCGAATATTTAAAAGCAACATCAATTAGAGACCAAAAGTATGCAGATATCGACCGCGATAACAATTTGTAATCTGAATTTTTGGTCAACTAAGTGAAGGAGACTCTTTCAGAGGAACGTTCGACGTTGTCGCATTTATAAACACATACAGAATATTTATTTAAAAATATCATAAGTACAAATGTAAGTCAGTCACGCACACACACACACACAAATTCAGGTACAATTATATATTCTATCGTATATAATATATTTCATTAGTCATAATTAATGTAGCATGATTTTTATATTGTATCATCTGTTTGGTCTTATTTATAATTATTCATCGTTGTACAATAAATAATAGTAACGCTATTGATTATGAAAAAAAAACTTCAGAAATAAATACAACGTGTTCAAACATCGTGAGCGCAATAAGCACCCGTATGACATATATTTATATGTTAAGAGATCTGGGATACAATGGAGGGAAATGGAGATATTATATATCGACTAGAGCTTTACCCGTGGCTTCGCTCGCGTTATAACTCAAAATTGGGCAATAGCACTTTACACAGATCTTTCGTCAGTAATGATTCATACAAAATTTGATCTCCTATATCACTATCTTAGGACCAATATGTATGTATGCAAATTTTCATGGTGCTAGTCCTAGTAATTTGTGCCATTCAGTAGTCTATATATATATATAGACTACTAATTTATACATACATACATATTTATTTATTCACAAAACATGATACAATAATTGTTTCATGTTTAAAGAGTCAATAAATCCTTCTAAGATTTATATTTTTCTTTTTTAAATATTGCACATTTGTCCTGTGCATCGTTAATAATATTATAAATGCAAAAGTGATTTTGATTTTTGAAGTGATAACTTCTTATGGGAGGGTAAACCGCTTCGTAACGTAACGCGTTACGGTGCTACTATTACCGACGCGGACTGCTTTACCTGAGAGTTACCAACCTAACGCCATCTAGTGTAGATAGTACTTATAATAATTTAGCAACTCTCAAGTACAAATTTAAATTATATTTAATATATTATAATTAATAATAAATATTATCACTTCTGTCGAGCGTCCCGAGACGCACACGTTTTTTTTTTAGTTTGTCTGTTATGTTGTCACGTCCTAAAAGGTCATAAGACAGAAGTTACAACTTTCCTCCACTTATACAAGAGCGAAGTTGCGGGCGTAAACTAATACTAGATAAATAATTGCGAGTATATTTGTTTTAAATGTCTTGACTACCTAACCGGTCACTATGTATTTTGACAAACACATTGTTTGATGTACGAAAAAGAGCATTGGGTTATAAAATGTTCTCCATCTCTTTCACACGCGGGGAAATCCGCAGGAAGCTACTTTAATATTATAATCTTGTAAACTGAATGATTCAAAATCGTTCGTAAGAGCTTATTTGAATAAAGTTTACATTGATTTATTTTTTAATATGAGTGAACCTGAATGTTAATGTAAGCATATAAAAGATATATTCAATGCACAAAGTTATTCTTCTATTATTTCTTAATTTTGCTTCGAGATAGCGAATTTTGTTTCAGTTAAAAATACACGGAATTCGTTCGGTATTTCGATGTCTGGGTTCTAAGTTTTGTAGTTTTTGCGTAATAAAATTTCACACTATGAAGTCAGATGTCAAGCTCAGGTCCAATTATAATGGCATATTTATTCCGAAAGTTGCAAAACTGCCTGAAGTTAGCCTTAGAACGAAACAAATCAATGAAAATACCACTATAACTGGAATTGCTTTCAATTTGTTTACGACTGTGATTGAAAGTGTTTCTTGTTTATTCAGATATATTTTTTCAATTATTTAATAAGGTTCATTTAGGATATAAAATATTTGTAAGTTAAAAAATATTAGTCTCCAAACTGATGCAGTTAGTAGATTTAGGCTTTTCCCTAAAGTTCTATCTTATATGCAATCAATTTAAGACAATAATTATATATTATACAGGGTTATTTGTAACGACCCAGCAACCTCGCAGGACTAGATAGCTAACACCATAAGCAACAACTTTTGTTTTACGATTTCGGACATAATTAATGACATGAAAAAAAAAATGATTTTACAAGTTTTTGTCGCTCTGTCGTGACATTTGTAGGTCTATAATTCATTCATAAACGAACGGATGACGCGACGTGTCGATCTTTGCGATGCGCGTAGGTTTATAAACGTTCAAGCGGGAAATTAAATTAATACTTATTTTTGTATGAAAATAAAATCTAACAAATTATCAAAAGTCGTAGAACAAAAGTTGTTGCTTATGGTGTTAGCTATCTAGTCCTGCGAGATTGCTGGGTCGTTAGAAATAATCCTGTATAGTATGTTATTTTTCTAGGATATCTTAATAACAATTCGACCGTTTTCCTTAACGTCATTTTTAATATTTTTACATCTTTTAACGATTGAAATTTAGCTTCAATATGCTTGTAAGTATTTTTTTTTATTTACGTATCAATAGTCCATATAATGATTGCCACACTATCAAATATTTTATAGTTTTATCAATAGGAATCTTGTTATCAATTGTTAATAAAATTTAATATTTACCATTTTATAAGACGCTTACCTATCAAAAATTAAAAAATGTAAACCGTACCATAAATATTTTCAAAATGTTTAGTCTATTCGATTTCAAAAAGCTTACTACTATATATTTCAAACGTTCCAGTCATAAATGTTGCCTTGTTAAAATTCGAAATATTATAATGATTCAATACCTTTATATAAAAGAAATACTTCAGCGTTAATTCTCAATACTTCGAATGATCGCATGACTCGGTTATAGTTAAAAAGTTATTACAAGAAAATTTTTAAAAATCCATTCCTATAATTACAACGTCATAAAATGAAATTATTAAGTGATCTCTTATTCTTTTGTAAAGGTGAATTTTAATATAAACTTCAACGTTGAAACACATTCTTTTAGTACAAATTATACCCTATTTGAGTAATTGCTAAACTCGTTCTTATTTGAACAGGTATAAGGACTATTATGGTTAACACAAAGTTAGCTTACCTACCTGTATTCTGAATGAAATGCGATTGCCGTGACAAATGACTTTTCTTTGACTAATGACCATATTTTTACGTTATTTCTAAAGTTGCCCGTTTTATTTGATGAAGTTTTTTCTTGTATAACATCGATCCTAAGAATTTTCCATTTAAGAGATTTGTCGCAAAAAAATAATACGCGAAACCACGAGATTAATATGATATGTATTAATTTATTTGGCTTAGTCTTTTAATCCACACATCCGTACAAATTATCACTAACTGACTGACTGACTGACAGTAATTGATGATTGAGTGAAACTCGAAGGAGCTCGAACAAAGCCTATCACTAACACAAAGCATTGTTCTAAATTGTTATATGATAGGCATGTTGAATAAACAAGAAATAGTATATTTTATATGAAAACATGAGAAGTTAGATTTATCTACGAAATCTCGTAATATGTATTGATTAAGTAAAGTAACAGCTTGTGAGTGTCACACTGCTGGCCTAAGGCCTCTTCCCCTCTTTTTGAGGAGAAGGTTTGGAGCTTATTCCACCACGCTGCTCCAATGCGGTTTGGTGGAATACACATAACACATGCAGGTTTCCTCACGATGTTTTCCTTCACCGTCAAGCACGAGATGAATTATAATCACAAATTAAGCACATGAAATTCAGTGGTGCTTGCCCGGGTTTGAACCCACGATCATCGGTTAAGATTCACGCGTTCTTGCCACTGGGCCATCTCGGCATTGATTAAGTACATTTCGTTAACATTACGTTCTCATATAACCTCGTCATGATTAGTAAGAACATGCTAATACCTCATTACACGGCCGTGAAGCTTGTCAGAGGACTATTATTACTTTAATTGGTATGTTAAAATTTAACACCGTGATAATTTATATGGTTTTAATTAATACACTTTGAATCTGTTTTTATGGAACGCAGTATTACTTTGTTTTTACATATGAAAACATATCATATATATAAAGATTTTTGTTTATAAAATTGGTAGATGTATGGGCAAATGGGCCACCTGATGTTAAGTCGTCGTCCCTGCCAATAAACTGCCACAACCATGTAAGAAATATTTAACATAACTTATATCTAATTTAAGAATTATATAAGTTATAATGTATATAATGCCTAAAATCTCAAAAATATGACTCAAATTAATCAAAAATCCTAATTCTAATTCAGTAATCTTGTAGTCTTCAGTAGTCTTGAGTATTTATAAACAAAGGCTTTTTTTCGTAATTTGATCCTCGATTCAATTCCAATTAAAAAATCATAACTTTCGTCAGTGTATATGTACGTTTAAGAATAGTTATGCTTAAAACTTGCGAAGATCGTTAGGAGTCAGCTGATAAGTATGTTTGTTGAGGTGTCGGTCGATCCGTTAATCGTTCTTAATGTGTTGGGGATTCCGTTAATGGATTGCGTAGGTCACGCGGCAACTGTAGTGTGTAATAGTTTGTTTACTCTGGACTAACAGTTATACTTAACCAGTGAACCTAATGAGTAAAATTAATATTGGTTATAGTCAGGTCAGCATGTTTCGAAATGTTGGTCGATATATATTTTATTTAGGAAACAAACAGTACATTATAACAAATTTATGTAAAGAAATATAAAGATCATCGACGAATAAAGTTTCAACAAGTGCATAATTCATTACAATGTGAACAAATGAAAACAAGAAATGTAAATAACATGACTAAATTAACAATTGATTAATAGGAGCGACATTAAAAAAATAAAATTAAAATATATATATATATATATATATATATATAATTTATTATTCGATTTAAATAGCAATAACTCATATCATTTGTACATCGATTATCATGGAGGCTCTGGACTAAAATGCAAAATTGGCGATCTATCAATAGAGATGATTCTATCATGGATAAGTTGGCCGAATACAATCCAGATTAGTCTAATTATGTAGAATCCCTAGGCCAATAACGTCCCTTCAAGAAAAACAATTAGCACTACATTCAGAGTCAAAAAATCATAAATATAAAAAAAAAAAACATTGAAGAAAGTTAGATGGTAAGAGATTAATTACTTTTATTATAATATATTGTAACTAATTAAGTCGACAAATAAAATTCTTACTTATATTTTAAAATATTATCTAGATAGTGATTTCGTTAATAATAATTGCATCGTCTGTTCTAAAATTAAATATAAATTAACAAAGAAAAATAAATTTGTACTCAATGTTAATTAAACAAAAAAAAAAAAAAGATTTCAAAAACGATAAGAACTCACTTTATAATTACACTAAGCCAATATTCTTTAACATATTAATTGCTACATCAAAGAAAAAAAAAACAATTCTCTAAGCTCATGTTACACAAAGGAAAATGAAGATGTTATTATTTTCCTTAATATTATGTTAAGGTACATTTTTATTATCAGGATTACATAACACGATACGAAGGAACACCCAATTAGTGTACCGAAATCTGACAGGCGGAAAAAATCCAACGTTCAACTCGTTCCATTATAATAAGAACAAAAATTCAAACTAAACTCGATCTAAGTTTTCATAATAGCAATTTTTGGGTAATTATAAATTTTTTTTTGTTGTACTCGAAGCTTCGCCACATCGCATGATTGCTGAATGCAATTAATGTTCTTGATAACTTGCTATGTCAGCCCTTTACAGGTTTTAATTCGGGCTTTCGTGTGCCACAAAAATTGCTAGCCTAGAGTAATACAATGATGTTATTCAATTTGCTTTTTTTAAGAATTTAATTTCGATCCAAGGTTAGCGTCTTTATTTGCCTGACTTTTTACAATGACGGTAAAATGGCTTTAGTATAATGAAACAAGGTAATATAATTATGATAAAATATGGTTTTTTTTTTTTTTATAAAAATACTAAAACAATAAATTTGACGGTTGGTCATTCGGAGTAACCAAATACAATTACGTTATATATTATTCATTAAACATAGTTAAAAAAGAATGATAACAATGTTTGAAGAAACTAGAAGGACAGTCAACACTGACACAATTTACCACAAAATTTTAAAAGACCTTTTTAAAGCGAACGATTCACTTCATGTAATCAATGACTATTCTGGTTCGATTTTTATGTCTAACTATTTTTGCTACTAGCTACTTAATAATTAAAAGCGATATGCACTGAAATAATTGAAATGTCTAATATAGACGAACTGTATCTAAGAACAACCAAATAGTATATATTATAATCATTGAAGTGTTTTAAGTGAATTGATAAAGAGAGATCATACCAATACATGAAAGGAATGAAATTAAAGGGACCACTTACAATCAGATGAAGCATTTCAAATCTGCGTACCTAAGTTAATTAAATTAAAATTACAGAAATAGATTCACAGATTCTTAAGCTGATAATTTTATATTAATCCGTTCAGTTTTAATAAAATTCTCTTTATTATCATTAGATCACATGTTAATCTCATATTATTGAAACACTAATCAAACGCAATGGTTTTGTTAGTTAAATGCATTTGTGCCGCTGTAATAGAATCGTTTATGCTTCGTTATACGCGGCTAGTGTCAATTTAACTATCAACATTGTTATTAATCACTATTTATATTAGAATAGAACGAGAGAATTATATTAATTAACCCAATTGAGATAACTTTTTAGAGTATTAGTAATAGTCGTGCTTATGATCACGAAAATTGAAGCAAAATTTCATTTGTTAGTGAGTCGGATTATAGATTACATTTCAAAACGAACTTCATTATGAATTCTTCAGAATTTACGCGGACAAAATCCTGACAATAATTATATTAATTGCCTCGTAAAATACTTTTTAATATTCGCAAAAGTCAAGCAACATTTCAAACTTATACCACACCGTATTACAGCAAAAATCCGTTCCGTGTACCGCTCGCATAATTTACTCAACCCGATTGAGATATTTATTTACTATTTCACAAGTTCCGTAGGCAGTTTTATCGAACGCCCGAGCAGTAATTTCGCCGTTTTTAACCGATAAATAGTGACCCGAAATGCGAAATTGTTAGGAATCGAGGATTTATTGGTCTCGGATCATGCGATCATGGAATGTTTCGCATGCCACTTGGCGAAGTTTTTGTTAATGTTCAGGATGCCCTCATTAGATCGTGTTGGATTTGCATTCGGTTTTCGTTAATGGACTTCATTTTATCGTTTTGGGTTTTCACGGCTTTGATTTCTCATTATTTAACTTTTCTCATATTAGCTTTAGGTATCTCAATTTCGCCTTGAATAACTAATTTCTAACTTTCTATGAATTCTAGATTTTGGTGGTTTCACATTTCTCGAAAGCTAATTACATAATGACCTGTTATTGGAATTTTCGTCAATTTATCTCGTCATACTATCTACAAACGCAATCATATGATTTTATTTAAAATGACATAAATTTGATCTAAACTTATGAATCATTAATTGTTAGTTATGTTACTTTCTTTTGTGCTGCTCTAGTAAGTACTGGGTTTTGTGTTAACCTTTGAATCACCTATACACTGAGTTGAGTGCCAGTGTCAAATGTTATAAACGTCATAGTCGAAGGTGTAAGCAATGGCTGAGTTAATGTCTTATTATTGGCTGAATAGCCAAATTCGAGCCACCAATGGATTCCCAGTTGACAATGGTAGTTTATCCATGGAAATTACCACACAATCAAGTGGCCTATTTGCTTGTCTATGTTTCTTTAATTGTTTACTATCTGCTTCATTTAACGCGAAACCGAACTAGTACATCTGTACTGTGTCTCATCTGTGATAAGGGTTGTTTAATGAAACAAACTCCTCATTTATATTATAGCTTCAATGATTACTCCGATGTATTCGACCGTATATAGTGTATTCATGTAGTTCATGCAATATTTTGATATATAAAATAAGGTCAATGTTAGAGTGAATATCATACTTTATTTTATATATTTAAAAAATAAACTTCGCTGGGTAGCTTGTTTACAGTGACATGTGGGTTACGTGGCACGATGTCCATTCATAGTTTATTGCCGAAAATAGTATTAAAATATTATTTACTTTTATTTTAAGCCACGAAATAAACCATTTTTGTAATCTTGTGAAGTGGACTGAAGTTAATTTATTATTTATCAATACAGTCTAAGATTAGGTTATGTTCTTGACTCTGCTTTCCGAATTCACTTTATGTTTAAGTAATTTGAATCCAGAATTCAATTGTCTTATCATTGTTTAATTAAACTTACTTTTACAATTGGAGCCAAGAATGTTCTTTTACAATTGGAATATTTTTTTTTTTTTGTTTAGTTGGCACATAATGTTAGTTCGAACCTTCGTCAATAATATCTTTAGACGTAAACCATTAAAGTGGTTATCTAACATATTATAAAGGTAACAACATTTTTGCTAATATAGTAAACTGTGTTATGAGCATGTTACAGTTAAAGCTTACTGATAGTATAATACAAAAAATGATGCATTTTCTGGGTTAAAGCCATCAACTCTATTTAATAAATCACGTCGAAAAATATTGGTTCGTTTTAATTAATATTACCGCCGGTAGACAGCGCTGATCGTGGGCGACTGAAAGCCACACAGCAATTAATTTTTACGTTAAATATAATTTATTGAATTATCTTTTAATCCTAGTTCGTATCATTAATTTCATGTTAGCCATTATAGTCTAGATTCAAATTAATTAGGATATACATTTTAAAAACAAAAATTACAATTAAGATATATTTAGATAAATTTTAATTTGTTTTTATAAAACATTTCGCTTCTACATTCAAATGTAGTTTATCAATTCCCTCTCAGTTTTGTGGACTACTAGAACCTTTTTAATCTCCGCGGGAACGGCCGCCATAAAAGGGGATCCCCGAGTAATTTGTCAAGTAAACGAGGGCTCTGATTTTTCCCGAATAATACCGCGCTAATTCTTTATGAGCGTAGTTTTTGCTTTGACGCTTCGAATTGTTTTGTTTTTGTAAGACATAAATTATATCAAGTAATACATTCATTTGACTTTTATATGGTATGAAGATTATAAATATTTATTAGTTGGGAAATGTGTTTACATTGTCGATATTAATGATTCATTGAACAATTTACGTTTTATTTGTATTAACGGATAATATGGTTAAATAAAATAGCTGGTATTAGGTTCTCATGGTGGTCGGCTTTGTGCAAGCCAGTCTGGATTGGTACCGTCCACTTATCACGTATCCAACCGATAAACAGCAATACGAGAAAGTTAGTGTAATTATAGAGACAACATCTTCATCATTTATATTAGGGGTGCATTCGCGATATAGGACGGGCTAATATTTCTTCTTTTCATCAAGTAAACTATAAAAAAGACGTTTAATTTTATTACTTGAGTTAATTAATTATATAATTAAATATATTGAGATAACATTTTGAAGAATATCTTTTAATTGCTTTTATTTATCAGAAGGTTGTTTTACAAAATAACATTGAAATTGTTAACTACCTTTACTCGGTTGTAAAGCTTTGTGCAAGCTCGTCTGGGTAGGTACCACCCACTCATCAGATATTCTACCGCAAAGCAGCAGTACTTTGTATTGTTGTGTTCCGGTGTGAATGGTGAATTACAGGACATGGGACATAACATCTTAGTTCCTAAGGTTGGGTTTTTTTTTTTTTTTTTTTTTTTTATGGTATATATTAGTGGACGAGCATGTGGGCCACCTGATGGTAAGTGGTCACCAAAGCCCATAGACAGTGGTTTATATATTTCTTAAAAAAAAAAACAACATCACCACTGCGCCACCAACCTTGGGAACTAAGATGTTATGTCCCTTGTGCCTGTAATTACACTGGCTCACTCACCCTTCAAACCGGAACACAACAACATTTGGTGGCGCATTTGCGATGTAAGCGATGGTTAACATTTCTTACAATGTCATTGTCTATGGGCATTGGTGACCACTTACCATCAGGTGGCCCATATGCTCGTCCTCTAACCTAAACAATAAAAAAAAATCCTTAAAAGATAAACGAAGTATTAAAATGTCCTTTTATCTTTTCTTATGTTACCTGCAAAACGTGCGAGCGATATAGAAAAGCTCGTATCTCATCTTCAAGTTTAGCCGCAAAGGCGAATGCCAGTTAACGCAAACCTACAATTTGCAAAGCCATCGTCACAATTGTTCGAATTGACGCATCGTCGTTGTCTCGCGAAAAAATCGCAACTAACATCACCCTGATTTATGCTTCCAATACGCGATTTATTAGTCGTGGAAAATCCATGAATCTGATGGTCGTTTTTGTTCTGGCATAACGCGTGATCACGACGTACGGAAATATTGCGTTCGTGTTTTATGATCCGTAAATAAAAACGCATAAAAGCCGACCAGTTTAATGAGTGACTCCGGTCGAACTGTTTTGACTAGTATGTTAATGCTTGAAAACCTTATGGTATTCAAATAAATTGAACGATTTTTATAGCAAATATTGCAAGACTAATAATTTTTTTCTTTTTTTATGAATAATAAAGAGGCTGGAGGTGTGTTGAGGTTTAATTATGTGTAATCGTCTAATGTTGCCATGCTAACGAAATATATTTATAAAGTAACAACTAGAAAATGTCTTCTGCTGTTCTTTCTGCTCTAGAAGATAAAGTTTGATGGTTATTCCATCAGTGGTACCTGGGTGCTATCAAGTAACCAATTTTTCTCTTACATTCAATCCCGTGTCTCGAAAAGCACGTAAAGCCGTTGGTCTTACGACTGAACTTCTACCGTTCGTGTTGATTACCATCGGATTATACGAATGAGGGAATAGAGAGTACGCATGTGTTTGCGCACACTCTTATGAACCATGTCCATGTGGTTAATCTCTCTTGAGATTGGCTGCCGTGGCTGAAATCCGTAATGAGGATATCATTATCATTGCTGTGTTCCGATTCAAATGGTGAGTACGTCAGTGTAATAACAGTCTGCCTAGATAAAGTAAATTTTAAATAGTAGCTTTGCATAATTCCTATTTGAAACTATCAGCAAAATCAATATGACGTCACGTTTTTCCTAATCTACAAAACTTAGTCGACGATATACTAATACTATTAGCTCTTCTTCGCATTAAAAATAAACTTAATTTGATACATATTAAGGTTAAAAATCTAATGACAGATGATACTTTTGGCAGACCGTGCAACGATAATTCAGTTAGCTGGTTCCGCATTAAATTGTCGATTTCGGTCATTGCTATATAAAAACGAATTAAAAATATTAGCAACTGCCTCACGCTTCTACTTCGTTCCACGTAACTGGACGCTGAATTTAAAACATAATTTACGTGAACATTTTATGTTAGTTTTTTAAATTTTTTGAGTAATTCACTGGAATTAAAATTACTTATGTTTAGTTATGAATGATGAGTGATTACGAAAACAGGCTCAGACAGGAAACATAACAGAAAGTCCAGCCCTTCTGCTATGTATTTACTATTTTATTTCATTAAAAATGAGAAGGCGGATAGGAAAATGAGCCACTTGATGCTTATCTTAGCCCATAGACATTGGCACTGAAATATATATTAAACTGCCTTACATCGCTAATTCGTGACTTACTTTGGAAATTATATGATAATGATGTTTTAACACTGCCCCACTCATCCTTCAAACCAGAAAACATCAATACCAAGTATGCTGATGGCGTTAGAATAACTGATGTGTGGGCAACGGAGCGGGTTTGCACAAAGTCCTAGCAATAAGTAATAAATTCACTTATAATAAGCATAACAAGTCATTATGATAGCATTAGGAAAATAATAATACCGTTATATTATCAGATATAAATATTTATAACAAACGTACATAACTTTCATTAATAATGTCTTATTACACTGTGTTTGAGATTATGTATAAAACAAACTTATAATTAATGAAAATGAGAAATATATATGGCTCTTCTACCATATTAATTTTATTTTATATAACTTTTACTTCCATCGCATCGAATCTAAGTTGTAGTTATAATTAACGCTGGGCACTATAATTTTCAGAGTTATATAAACGAAAACAATAAACATAAAAAAAATATGTTACGATTTTCAAATTTAAATATATATTTTTTACTGTCATACTCTAACCATAAAACTGGCCGTATTCAAAAATATTTATACGAAATATTTTTCTGTTATTATAAAAAAAACGTCCTAATTCAGTTCAAAAGCATTTTTATTTCGCTAGTTAGCACTAATACCTTAGAAACCTTTCAAAACTCGGTCTCTGGCAAATAAATAGAGAGAAATCAAGATCCAAATGAACTAAGACGCTCTTAAGAGTTTGTAGAGGTTAAAACTTACTTCAAGGTAAGCTGAAATAGATTTTTAAAGTCAGATCGCTCAAGTTTTTTTATTGAATTAAGAATATTTAGAATAGAAATGATCGTTCTTCAAACATAAAAAATATACTTTTACAAAAAAAAAAGTGGCCATCGTGATACGCCCAGCTTATATGAAACTTCGTAACGGATGACTATTGAAAGAGTTAATAATTAAAGAAAACCATTGAATAAATATGAAATAAAAACAGAATTTCGTCAGTAAATTAATTATATTTTCTCAATATTATAATAAATATATAGCAACAAATTATATGTAGAAAGCGGCGGTGAATCGGGGAAAGTCGTAAGAGAAGAGAGCTTAGTGCCGTTTGCCGTCACGGCGCGGCGTACGAGTCTCAACGATATTCTCAGTCAGATATCTCAGTATTTATTAAATGTGATAGTTTTGGTGAAAAAGTTATCTACATTGTAAGATTTAATTTATGCGTTTTATGTTATCCGTTTCATATATTATATTTAGATTTTAACTGCGGTCATACATTTTTTTTATTTTGCGCGATGCATCGACAGTTGCTCTTGTCGTGGTCAGGAATAGAATAATTTAAAAAAATATATGAATAGAATGTTACATTTTCCAAAACACTGATAAAATTCAAAAACTATGAATACGATATAATATATTCATTGTTTTAAAACGAGTTTTGCGTCAACATTGTTTATAAAAACAATTGTTTGATAACCCTTAGGAGTAGGTAAGCTTAAAATTACTTTTTGAATACAATTGAAATATTTTACTCTAATTTATTTTTAAAGTATAAAAATGCAACTAAAGAAAATAAATATTAAAAAAAAAACAAATTATCATTGCTTGTAATTGGGTTTTTCGTATATAAGTTTACGCATTGTACATTTTTCATAGACAAAACAGTTACTTTAAGCGCGTTAGCAGTAAATATTTTGAAAAGCTTCTGACCCAGTTAATAAACTAGAGAACCGCTGAAAGTTTCATAAATTTAATTACGGGATACGATATTATATAATTTATATAGTTGAACAATGTTACTCTTTATAATATTATATAAACACTGTATATATATATGTACATATTTTAAATTATAATTTTGTTGTTTCTTTTACTTTTTATATTTATATTTGAGTGAGTGTAATGTGCTGAGTCTGAATGAAATGTTTTGACGTATATACGTCTGGAATCTTACTACGTCGTTAAGAATCTACGGCTGTCATGCAGAGAGGCAAAATAAAATATAGAAAAAGAACGATAATTCTTATTAGACGTAACTGTATTTATATATAAATATGTATAAAAGTATTCGAATTTGAATTCAAGTGAAAAATAACAAAAACGAATGATTAATGACAAACACAAAAACCTGAGCAAGATAGCAATATTAAATAAAATAAAAAAAATGCGAGCTGTTCCTTTAATTTCGTACAAGCAATTATTGAGCAAGATAGCAATATTAAATTTAAAAAAAAGAATGCGCAGTATATCGTATCACTTACGTTCATTGGCGAGAACAATTCGACATTAGATGTATGTAGATCGTATTCAAGTCAGCTTCTCTCAAATTTTGCCAACTACTAATCTAATCAGATTCATCACATTTTCACGCCCTATCTTTCTGAGTTTGTCGCATTAAATTAATTCTTTAACACTTAGCAGTTATCTATTTTCTTGAGTTTGACGTAATAGTCTTGATACATTCGGCCCTATTGGTGTATCACATAATTTTTTAGACTACTAAAAAGAGTGCCATTTACCGTTAGGTTAGTAATTTGACACGTTTACTTCTTTTATGTAAATAGTTTCCTTTCTTTATTTGTATTCGATTTACAATGACGTATATTTTTATTATGTAACATATATTCAAGGACTTGGTTTCCCAAAACTTATAGTTAATGTATGACTAAAAACCCTACCGCCATATATCAGTTGCTGTCTGATACGAACACCCCAATTTCCGGCATGATTCAGCTCATACTACATTTTTACATCGATTATATTTACCGGACATATGTAACGAACATGTATGGTACATACATAATAATTCGATCAAATTCTGAACTCTTATAACATAATATAATATGTGAAATTTAGTTCAAGGTAAAATCTTTTTTCGTGCATAGCAATAAGATTTAGATTAACGTAACGTAAGTAAGCTTTTTCAGTATCAAATTCCATGGAGTAATTCTTGATAGTAGCGGCATTATACAAACAAGCATATCTCTAGGTTTTCTGAAAAATTTCAATTAAAAAACCCTTTAAATATGACTTATTTTTTACAAGAGTTGCAGAAGATTCAAATGTCACCCGAAAGGTGAGAGTAAATTAATTCAAACGGAAAACGCAATCACGCAACGCAACGCAAATTGAAATGCAATGAAAAACATGCAAAATACCGAACAATTTGCGAAATTGCACATCCATTGATGATTTGTATATCTTATCGCATTGTAATAACAGTAGATCGATAAATCACAACGGGAAATTGTTATAGATGACTCTTGGATAACCTTTCGTTACGTGTAAATAATTTTCAAATTGATACACCACAAATGGACAATCATTTAATTATTGAATTTCTACACGTATGAGTTCTCGATAATAAATTTCAACTAATTAATGTTGCTTTTATCTTTTGAATAGTTGATTTTATTTTGTTATTAATGATTTGATTTTAAACAACGTTTTTTGTACTGGAAGTAGTGTTGGATGATTAAAGCTTAGCATGCAGTTCCAATCATTGTTGATTGACAAATCTTATGATGTTTATAAAATCGGTACTCCATGCATTTTAAATGTTTATTTGAATAAATGCGTCAGCGATGTTGCAAAATTCGTCTAAAAAAATATGTAATTGAAAAAATTTAAAAGTATTAGCTCGGATTTATAACCGTTTTTGCTTTTTAAGAACGAACTAGATCTAAGTGCCTATTCAATTGCTAATCCCAGTTGAAAGATAACAAGATATTTTAACATTGGCGCTGTTTCAGATGATTTGATTAAATGTTTGGATTGAACGTGCGATTCGCTTCCCTTTTGCCAATTCTACTGCCAAATCCATTTCAATGTAATACCATCCATCCATCTGCGATCTTTCGATCCACAAAGATGAGCAATGTGCTCATTCAATCAGGTGTTTTATTGAAAAAATTTAGCGGAGTATACGATGAAAGTCAATACTTCTATCAAATAAAATAACGTAAGTGAAAAGCACTGAAAATTATTAGCCGATCTAAATTGCAATTACTTTTTGTGTATTTTAGGTAAAATTTGACGAATAATATATCTAGTTTGTATAAATAGACTGTAACATACTTTTGAACACATATATTTATAATATTATAACGATTTACGAAAAAGCCAAAAAGCATGCTTACATTCATTTTGTTTGTTACAGGCCCAAAAGTGGTTCGATGCTTCTATACAGCCGAAAGAAGGTACGCTACCGGCGTGATGGGTACTGTTGGAAGAAGCGGAAAGACGGAAAGACCACCAGAGAAGACCATATGAAACTCAAGGTGCAGGGGACAGAGGTAATTTTCATATTTTTCTTTACATTTCACCTAAGCGTGCTCTATTCGGTTCTTAAACACTTACATAGAATTCGTATACATTAATATGGACTTATTTATGTCCAATATTGACAACAAACTTATTGTGATATACTATTTCGATGCGTGTATTATTGAAATTTTATAAATATTAAGTTCAACGTTGCATATGACTTCTGACGTTTCACGATCATTTTCTGCGGTGCGTTTCGAGTTTGTCCTTACGAACAGCCCTACTGTTAGATAAAGAAAGGGGTGAAAACTTTTCATAATTTTTGAACATATTTATAATTAAAATATAGATATTTATATAATATACTAATTTAAATTAATAACATAATCATAACTTGAAATCTATGTATGTTTTATATTGTCCTAAAGGAAATTATCATATATTAGCTTGAAATAAAAAGTTATAAATTTCTGTAAGCAGTACTGTAATATAAAAGAGAAATGTGCTATAAACATAATTTGTGAAATGGAAATCACAGAGGGGAAAACAACTTTCACCGGCCATATCTCAGACAAACACACCTGTTTGCGGACTGTCAGCGCGTTTGCGGTGCCTTTTTATCTTTTATCATATTTTAATGTGCGTTTAATGTAAGGCTAATACGGGATTTACGGAACGAAACGAAACGGCGCGCCGTGTCTTGTTCAGGTTTTCTGGTGTTCTATCGTGTATTATTCTCTTTACCAAAATGAATAAGGGTCGACAGTTGAATAAATGAAAATGGTAACGCAAATTTTAATTTTACGAAAAATCATGGAAATCTTTTCACATGGTAATTTAAATATTATTACCTTGTTATGAATATATAAGATTGGATCCATTCAAGTTTCGTCTAAATTTAAAAAAATCCAAGTCATGTGACTAGTGGACGCGAAAATATTCAGGAGTTATTGAAGACAATGCTAGATTTTCAGAACAGTTCAGTGAATCTCATTTGGCGCTGACAGCTGGGGTCGCAGAGTGACGTCAGCAAACAGCGCAGCCTCGAATACTCGATTATGAGGAAATTTAAGCCAGCTACATTTCGGTGCCACACAATGTTGATTGAGTAGTGTTTCCTGGTTGTTACTTTTGCACGCTATCAGCTTAAACAATAGTTGAAACCGTTTTTGTTATTTCGGTCATACAAAATTAAAAAAAATGGTAAATCAATTTTTCGAATACGTAGACTGAACATTTTCGATACATCAAAATATTTTAGACGATTGTCAGAAATCAATAAACAATGGAAATAGGTAGTGGATGAGACAACAAAAATCCCATTTAAGCACCCTTCACATAAACAAATTGATGTTGACCAGTAACCCCTTCGAAACGGTTTGATGAATAAGCAAATGAATCTCTACCAATTAACTACGGGATGGGAACCACTAATTGGACCCGATAAAGCGGTCTATGTGCTATATTTAATTCTTTTCGTATGCGCTCGGTTATTGAATTCATTATTTCGGATGGGTGTCACTTATATTGTTAATGATTTTGGGGACGCGTGGCCAACAATTATAGTTTCGGCTGAAATTGTATTGTATCGATTCTATATTTACTTATGATCCAAATTTTAGATAATCTGACATTTTTGAAAAGGAATGTGTCTGGATTTTTTATATTCTCAATTTCTGTAATACAATTTTAATCTCAATGGCTCTTATGATATTATATATTTAAAATAATGCCTAGAAGAACTTAAAAGAATTACTTTCTATTACTTTAACTATTTATGAAGGAAGATGTCTCTCTTACACCGTCAATTCCTTAAGCCCAAAAATTTCGTTTACATACTGATTAATCTCATTAATACCTTAATGAATTCATATTCGAAAGATGAAGACATAGCATTCTTTGACTAATTACACATAACGTTTATTATAAGTACGGCCGATAATTATTTTCCTTGTGCCTGTAATTACACTGGTTCACTCATCCTTCAAACCGGAACTCAACAATACAAAGTACTGCTTTTTTGCGGTAGAATATCTGATGAGTGGGTGGTACCTACCCAGACGAGCTTGCACAAAGCCGAAAAGGAAAATTCCGGCAAAGTATTTCAGCATTTGTTTTTAATAAAAAATATTGTTATCGTTCTATTTAAACGTAATTACATATACTTCATTCACATAGGCTCTAACACTCACTTTTGAATCGTAAATTTAAAATAATAAATTATACAGTAAATCTACCATCGCTTCTGGATATAGATTTCACAGCAAACATCTGGTGAGAAATGAAGTAGTTATTAATAAAATTACTGTTTATATTCATTAAATTCAATTTATATATCCTGCATGAAAAGAACAAATGAAACTCAACAATTTTTTTTACTTTAAAAATCGTTTATATGTAATAAAATAATTTAAACTGATACTTTTTTTATAGAATTAATGATTAATTCTCATTTTAATATCTCACAGCTTGTTTACAAGGGAAGTTTATAAAATAAACGAACCAACTTTAAAATCTCGTATAATACAGGCAAATATTTTTGTTACATTAGTACCGGCAACATGACCCACTAATTCAAGGAAAATATATATTTAGCTGTTAAAAAGTAAGCCGTGCCGTAGGAAATGTCCCATTAAATTCTAGTTAAAAATATGAAAATATTGTAAGCAAAATATAAATGCAAATGTAAATTGTCCCATAACGGGAAACCAGTGTTTTCGCTTTGAAAACGAGAAGTTGAATAGGGCACAACAATTAAGAATAATAAAAATACGCGTGAAACCTCTTTTGTACACAATTCATAACGCTTAAGCCGTGTAGCGTGGGCGTTTTAAAATCCAATATAAACAGTTGAACACTCTAATTCACGTGGCAGGTTTTCTCGGTCTGGTATCAGAGCACGCTATTGTTTTGTTCTTAGCTTGGAATGATGCCAATTAAGGAAAGGTGGAAGTAGTTAGCGAACCGCGACCTTGTTCAGGTGAATTTATCACTCGTGCTGTCTGCGACTTTGCGAGGGATTCGAGATAAAATATCGATAAAGACAAACATGGTCCGCTTACTTTAGAAATATTACATGTTTGTAACACCGAAATCAAATAAATATCTGTTTGAATTACCCTATTTTTAAGAAATAAACTTTGAGATAACTTACTACTTAACTATATTTTAATAAATCTATATTTAAGTAAATAATAAATAAAAAAATATCGTCGTACCCATAAAACAAAAGTTGAAACTGATATAAACGTTGACGACAGACACTCTACTGTCTTGCTAGTTCCCATCTTGGACATAACTTTTCATACACGCAAAACTGTCACTTGATAGCATACAAGAGGCTGAAGTTAATAGCGAAGTTTTGCATCTGCAGACATCTGTCGTAGATGAACACTGTCATACTATGTTTAAACAATACGTCCTTTAGTTTGATAAATTCAATTAACTAATAAGATGAGTTTATTTTTGACTGTTAAAATTTTGATATTTTGTCGCTAACTCTTATATCTTGGGTACAATTTCTTGGGCACGCAACTCTGTCACTTGTTTATGGGCGAGAGGCTCCAGGTGACGCTAAAGTGCTGCGTCGCCAGAACACTATCTTTGGCGATAGCATCGGAGAGAGTGAACTGTAAACTTTATATCGTATGTCTCAACTGTTTGTGCAAGATAGCTGAGTTGACCATTTCTCGATTACGGCTTCTTTTGAGGCTTCTTGTTTCATTTTAGTTCTTTGTTTATATAATTTATTATATTAATCCTTATCTTTACGCACATAAATAGTTTAATGTGTGCTATTTCGAATAAGCTTTTGAGAATTTGTTTTTCTAATAGTCGTGTACCTTTAGTATTGTGTTTTATATTTACAATATCGTATTAATTAAGAAATACAGTTTATTTGCCAACGAGAAATATATAATGAATTTTAATGTTAATTAAAGATTGGCGGAACGCTTGGTGTATTGTTTCGAATAACGATTCGATTTAAATGTATCTTGATATGTTTTACATAAAGCCTTGACTGCGACTGAGTGGATACTGGTTATCAATTTTTGACATCGCCATTTTCAGATAAAATATTTTATTTTCTGTAACGTATATATCTCATACTCCTGTATTGATTTTTTTTTTTAATTAATTTTAACAACATGTCTGTTTTTATTAATTCCTTTTTATATCCATATATGAAGAGTAGGCGTTTCTTTGCGTTATTTATTATTATTTCGTTGTGGTTTTTTTCGACGCTTCTTTAAACGTTTTAGCTTTTTCCACGGAAACTATTATCCAAAGTGTTAGAAGTGATGTATTAGTACAACTGTAAAATTAAGTATAGTGATTGCGCACATGCAATTCCAAAGTTGCATGTAAAGGTATTTTTCCTAACATCTTTGAAAAATTTTGTTTCACGTATTTCTAATGAGCCGAAACAATTTCATGTTTTTATATGGATAGTGAAATGTTTTTTGGATTTTGGTTGACAAGATTTATTTATATACACACACACAATACCAAAACATAATCTTCGTCAATATAAATTCGCTGCAGAATGAATTATGATTCCTCGTAAAATATAAAGTTGTATTGTGTGGATAAATTTTTAGCTGCACAATAATTTTATTGGATTAAAAATTCACCTATCGCATATATTCGCATCAATTTGTGGCGGCCATAATTATGAGGTAGAAACGGTCGTCTGGTTCGGACTCCGCTTTTGAATGCCTCGTTACCTACGATCCCTGTACTTTCTATAGTGGGATATGTGCCTCATAAATTGAGCTTTATGTATACGACCGATGAAAAATCAATTTTTATTTATGATTTAAATTTTAATGTACAGATACTTTGTTACTGTTAATGATTGAGAATAACTTGACGAATTAAGATAATTTGCGGTATTACTGTTTCTTTGTGTGGACTTTATGTTTTCTTTGTTTTTTTTTTTTTTTTTTTTTAATAATTTTTACTTGTTTTATTTTTTATTAGATATGTACACATCTTACTGTGATTAAGTGGAATTTTATTCGTTGTAACATAATGATATCCAAATTATATCCTTTCTCTGTTATATTGTTACATAATACAACATTGATCGTACAATTTGTATACATACGACTATACATTTGATAGCCGTTCATTCTCGATTCCCATCAGTATAGATGACAGCAGCTCTCAAATTAATACTATGTCTTTCGAAACAATTGTCAGAATCGGTCAAGTAGATCCGAGCATTTGTTTTCAGTCCAATAGCTGTTAACCCTGGCTTGATGCCAACTCACCTCGTTTACGTAAGCAGCTCGCACCATATCGCCGCTTGGTAAATCAGACGATCGCGACGGGCACAGCTAAATATCACGCTCGGCTTCACATTACCAACTGATTGTCATTGTCATTTCACTATATAAAAGCGAGTTTTACAAATTTTTTATAAAAATATTTTAAAATACTTGACTTTTCAAACAAATATGATACAACACTTCTTCTCGCGAGGAGAGGAGCCATTGACATACAAATATTTATGTTGCTTTTAAATAACTTGGTATAGAAGGAAAACATTTTCTTTGAAATGGAGATATTATGCTGGATTAAAGTAATTTTATAGACTATCAACGTTTTGCTGTTAAGTTAAAAACTAATAAGATAATCCAATCGTGTGGGATGTTTTCTGTTTCGCGCAATACATCAGTACCTAACGATTTTATCTATGATATTATGATATGATATGATATGATATTATGATATTAAAGAACTTAGAGAATTTGGTAAGGAATTTGTTTTATATTTTAACTAAAAAATAAAAATGTTAAAGGTTTTCCACGTAATTCGATCACACCCGTCAGCGGGTATGAACGGCGTGCTAGCTAGGTTCTGAACCAGTTCCATTCAAAGACACCTATGCGTGTGGTGCTATATAGGTATGTAAAATTCACTGGAACCCTTTAAACGTGCATCGAACCGAGAGAAATTAAGGTATTGGAAATATTATGCATGTATGTAGGTCTGTAAGAGGTTTTGTGTTTTTTTTTTAATATTATTTTTTATATCAAAATCTATTTTTATTTTTCATATTTAACTAAACCGTATTAGTAGTATGCCTTTCGTAGTACATTGTTATGTCGTTAAATTTCTTTATAGGATTTAGATGCGTTCAATTTAAAAAAAATAAAATATAATCATATTCAATCATAAATAAACAAAACAGATGCTAGTTGATTCTTATTTATTCATATTAAATGAATGAATAAGAATTATAAATAAAGAATAGCGCGAACGATTTTAAATTTCACGGGTTTGATGATTCTACAAGTTCATACATGGTACCACGAATATTAATAGGTTATAATATTATTGGTATTAAATAAATAGTCAATTATCAAAGTTTAATATGAAAAAAAAACTAAGGTGTTTTATAACAATTTGCTATTATAACTTTCTATTATTTCTTTATTATTATAATTTGTTATTATTTCTTTCGCAAGAAACAGTCGCAAGAATTGAAGGGCGTTGTTATTATATATATGGGGTTTTCCAATAGGGACGCTTGGAAAACCCTATATATGGGGTTTTCTAATAGGGACGCTTGAACTTTGACAGCTGATTGCGGCCATGTTGTTTGAGTGACAGCTGTCAAATGCAGTGTGTTATATTCATTCCGTCCTCCCAAACCACCGACACAACTTGGCGAATTTTGCGTTGTGACTTGAGCCTGCACCCGTACAAGATCCAGCTGACCCAAGAGCTCAAGGTTAATGACCATAGACAGCGCCGTGTGTTCGCTGACTGGGCATTAGAGCAGTTGGAAGTTGACGCCGATTTTGGCAAAAAAATCATCTTCAGCGACGAGGCGCATTTTTGGATGAATGGCTATGTCAACAAGCAAAATTGCCGTATTTGGGACGAGACCAATCCACACGAGGTTCACCAAGTGGCAATGCACCCGCAGAAAGTGACTGTTTGGTGCGGATTTTGGGCCGGAGGCGTGATTGGTCCGTATTTTTTCGAAAACGATAATGGTGTGGCCGTCACCGTCAATGGTGAGCGATACCGGTCGATGATAACCAACTTCTTTTGGCCTGAAATCGAGAATATGGATCTGGACAATATGTGGTTTCAACAGGACGGCGCTACGTGCCACACAGCACACGCTACGATGGAAGTTCTGCACGAGCAATTTCTGGACATGGTCATCTCGCGCGGAGGCGACGTGAACTGGCCACCGAGATCGTGCGAACAAGCCGCAAACCACCGATGCCCTCAAAGTCAACATACGCCACGCCATCGATCAAATACAGCCCGATTTGTGCGCCAGAGTCATCGAAAATTGGACCTTTCGTGTGCGCGCCACCAACCGAAGCCGTGGCGGTCATTTGAATGATGTCATATTCCATACATAATGGGGTCGATAGACCTTCCAAATAAAAAAAAAATTCGCAAATATCTCTCCTACATGTATTTTTTTTTGCATTTCAAAGATCAAACGCCCTTAATGGAAAACCCTATAATAAATATTTAGCTTAAATAGGTCATTAGTAATTTTTAAAATTAGATTATTATGCTATTCGAAATTCAAAATTCAAATGCAGGATTAAAAAAAAAGAAAAGATTATTTAAGAAAAACTAAATAAAAAATATGTAATTTTATTATTTCAGTATTTTACTTGAGTAGTAAAGTAATTTAAAGAATCATTTGCTAAGCTAACTTTACAATTCATAACTTACTTAGAGTTTATTAGAAATGACTTGATAAGATTAAATCAATTGATAAATCATTATCATTTGTTAAATTTTCATTGAAAACATTTGATCATCTTCAGTGTTACACAGTGAAGTGTTTTAAAGCAACATTTGGTAAGCTAAAACCTTACAATTTATACATAGGTACCAAACCTACGTGGCGTTTGAAGTGCCTTCATTAAAAGTTGAGCGTTATGGAGGGCAGGCGTCGGACTAAATATATTTCCGTTAATAGGGAATAAGAACCTTTTGATGTCGCAGCTGAAGTATCTAGAAATGCTTACAATCAATTCACTTAAAGTATAATTAAAATGGGAGATAATTTTTTAAAGTGAAGCGTACATTGAACTACTAATAATGTTTTGTTCAGATAGAATAATAAAAAAGATGCCTAAATTTTATTTCAATTATAACGAGAACGTTTTTGTAGATTAGTTGATTTTGAAAGAATATTTTTAAATAATTTATAATAACATCGACGACGGCAGCTAAGAGAAAATATTTTGGTTGTAAGAGCTTATATAAATAAAGTATATTTAGATTGGTACCAGAATTTAAACCGACGATTTGATCAAATAATTGGTAGACAATTTTATAACTATTTGGTTGGGTTTTGTGCAAACCCGACTGAGAAGGTCCGGCCACTCATATATTCTACCGCTAAACAGTAGTACTTAGTGCAAGTACAAGGGACATAACATCTTACCTACCTAGGTTGGTGCCAATTTCATTGGGCGGAGGTGGTGACCCATTACCATTTCCATTCATGACAGGCAATCAGCCTATCTATTACAATGAAAAAAAAACAGAACATTTTATCTCTGTGTGTACAGTAAATTTTTTGACTAAAACCTTGAACTTAGGCGATTCGCTGGTGTTTACCGGCGAAAATTTGCAAAGGTTAAAACTTTGCATATGACTGTAATAATGTTATCGTTATTACGATCTCAGAAAAGTATTTGACACGTGAGGTCATTAAAAATAATTAATATAGACGATTTTTAACTTACACAAGTTTTATTTATATTATATGTGTCGTAATCGCAAATAAGAAAATAACGTACTTATTTTCCATTTGCAAATAAATGCTTCATACCGTGTTAACTGTTTTCTCCCATTTGCTTCACAGATTTATGTTTTCTATTATTTCTCCTTTTATCCTTTCTTAAGTCAGATAAGGAACGATTACGTAGCGTGACTGTAACTTTGTACAAATCATTTCTTTATGAATGATATTCATGGCAAACAGCTATTTGAAATAAAAATATGTGTTATAGAATGTAAGGAGTATAAAACTTCAAATATATTCATAAAATTTTCGGAAATCACCAGTTCAGTAACTGCAATCTTCAAACATTCTGATCTCATTTCTCGTAGATCTGTGACACCTTTACGTCTAAGCTGGTTGGTGGAAAAACAGATATTTGGCTGAGGTCCAACTCAGTACACTTGAAGTAAGAAATGTCACACGGAATCACACTCAAATAACATTTTACAGAGACTACCTGAACAGGTGTACGCGTTTTAGGTACGGCCGTAGATATTTTAACTGGCTCTGAGGATGCAGATGACTTTTTAAAACGCTGCGGAGTTAAAAGGGAATTATTTTCAGAATACGTTGATGCATTGACTTTGATAAATAGCTTTTGGAGATTTAATTAAATTATTTTTAGCTTCGATTTGCATTTTACTTAACAAAAAATTAAAAGTAAAGGAACAAAAAAAGAATATTTTATCCCAATGCTGGGCTAATTACTTTAATCCCATTGATGAGAACGTCTAAAGCTTAATTCACCATGTAGCTCCAATGTACATTGGTGGATACATATGACAGAATTTAATCCGAGCTTAGTGGTGCTTGCTCAGGATTGAATATATGATCTTCGATGTTCTAACCACTGGGCTATCTTATAACTTAATCTATTTATATTTATTTAAAGTACTTAGAATTATTCGTGAATAAATTATAAAATAACGGCCTTACTTATAAACGTCGTCGTTATGTCGTCGTCTTTCGAATGTCAAATCATTTATGACAGAAAAAGCGCAATCAGTGTTTATCTAAACAACCGCTAAGCAATGTTATAAGTAAGGCCTAAAGTGTTTAATAATTTATGATTTGAAGCTATCAGAGCATCATAAATTTTATTTATTCAGTTTTATTGTTTTGTTTCTTCATAAAATGAATTGAAGTCAAATCATATAAAAAAATAACTTTATAAGTAGAAGTATATTTTCAGAATAAGAATTCCCAGATCGGGCTAATAAATTGTTATTGAGTTTTTCTGTCAGAAAATTCTCAGTAGCAGCCCGGAGTCTGAAAGTTGGAAGTGTGTACACTCCCGTGCCTCGGAAAGCACGTTAAGCCGTTGGTCCTGCGCCTGAAATCTTTCCGGTCGTGTCGGATTGCCGCCCCATCGGATTATGAGAGCTAGGGAATAGTGAGTGCACCTGTGTTTGCGCACACACTTGTGCACTATAATATCTCCTGCGCAGTTGGCTAATCTCTTTTGAGTTTGGCCGACATGGCCGAAATCGGTCTGGAGGACATTATTATTATTATTATTTTCCAGAAAAGAATTGTGGCGTATCGTTCGCAGTGATTGATTCTACCAATAATTCTATTCGTTTAATAATAAACCCAATTGTTACTCTTTTATTATATTGCACATATTAACTATTTACCATAAATTACATAATTTATATTACACTAGCGTTTTGCCCGTGGTTTCACTCGCGTAGTTCCCGTTCCCGTGGGAATACGGGGACAAAATGTAGTCTATGTTACTGACTAATAATGTAGCTTTCCATTGGAGAAAGACTTTTAGAATCGACTTAGTGATTTAGGCTTGAAAGCGTCACAAACAAACATACTCACTTTCGCATTTATAATATTAGTTAGGATTATATAAACGTTGGTGCGTTCTGCTAGTGATCGTGCAACTTCTGAACGAATAGACCTAATTAAGTAAATAAATATTTGTTAAGAAGATGGTTTATAGATTATTTGCTGAATTCCAAATAGTGGCGCTGTGGTTGAGTAATTATATGAAATTACCTAAAGACGAAAGCTCATTATATGTATGTACATATAATCCTAATATGTATGTATATATTACCGAATTACACATTAACGAAATAGTCGTTTTTTATTTTACTATTATTTCTTTTAAGGAGAATTAAGCTTAGCAATTTCTGGTTTAGTGGGAGGGCTTTATGCAAGCTCGTCTGGGTAGTTACTATTCATCGTATATTCTGCCGCAAATATTGTTACTTAGTATTGTTGTGCTGCGGCTGTGAGAGAAAGAGTCAGTGAGCCAGTATAACTACAGGCAGAGTGGATATAACATATTAGTTTCCAAGTTTGGTGACGATGTAAGGAATTGTTGGTATTTCTTACAGCGCTAATCATCAAGTACGCCCCGCTATAATAATTAGGAAAACTGATAATCAAATCTTATTAAAAAAAATTAAAGTCTGCCATATCTATAGCCATGAATACACGTTAAGCAGCGTGGTGGAATAAGCTCCAAAACTTCTCCTCAAAAAAAGATGCCATGGCTGAGTAGTAGAACATTAACAGGATAATACTGTAAATGATGTAAATGTTTTTATTGTATAGGTAGGCAGACGAGCATATGGGCCACCTGATGGTAAATTGTCACCAATGCCCATAGACAATGGCATTGTAAGAAATGTTAACCATCACTTACATTGCCAATGCGCCACCAACCTTGGGAACTAAGATGTTATGTCCCTTGTGCCTGTAATTACACTGGCTCACTCACCCTTCAAACCAGAACACAACAGTACAAAGTACTGCTGTTTTGCGGTAGAATATCTGATGAGTGGGTGGTACCTACCGAGACGCACCAAGCTCTACCACCGAGTAAGTATTGTACTAGTATCATTAAAAATAGCTGTTCATTTTATGAAGTAAATATTTTCGTATTCAAGTAACTTGTTGTGATTAAGTAACCAATAATTGAGTTTAACATAAAGATAGAACAGAAAACATCCCAACATTTCCATCTATAACTCACATAATCAGAGAGACGTCCTCTAGACATGTTTCTCGTACAAATTGATGCATTTGTGATTGATCGAGATAAGAGAGCGTGTGATAAATTATACCAACTACAAGCTTTGACTGCCTCTAAACTGAGAGTCGTACGTGACTTAAGGGTGGAGCGTACGACGAACGTTCTCATGATTTAAGATCAGACGGAATTATTTATCTCATTATTGAATATATCGTTGATTTTATTTATATATTTTATAATGTTCGTAAAATAGTTGCTGTTTTTATAATTTAAATTAAATTTTAACTTTGATCAAAATAACATTTGAGAAATTATTGTATTGTATTTGATGTTAAAGCAAATTTTCAAACAAAATTTAAACATGTTACGAGAACAATATTAAAATACCATTAATTGTTCGTAGCAATTAAAAGTATACAAATAATGACATATTTGCATGTTAATACTTCAAATGATATTAAAACTTATATTAATAAATAAGAGATTAAAAACGAGAGAGAAAGTAGTTAAAAAATATTATAAATGTCGGTAAACAGGTCGTGGATTAAGCTTTTTTTTTATTGTATAGATAGGCGGACGAGCATGTGGACCACTTGATGGTAAGTGGTCACCAACGCCCGTAGACAATGGCATTGTAAGAAATGTTAACCATCGCCAATGCGCCAACCAACCTTGGGAACTAAGATGTTATGTCCCTTGTGTCTGTAATTACACCGGCTCACTCACCCTTCAAACCGGAACACAACAATACCAAGTACTGCTGTTTTGCGGTAGAACGAGTGGGTGGTACCTACCCAGACGAGCTTGCACAAAGCTCTACCACCGAGCTTGTAGTTGATTTTCAGTTTACACCCACGCAAAGCCGCCAACAACGTATAACATGCATATTAAAACGGAACATATGCTTATGCGCAAAATAAAAATCGAATGTACAATAATGAAGTAAAAAAAAGAAAGAGATAAATATGTAATTATTTACATAAAATAATACAAAAAAATATCTTATAAGTGAGTTATTTTACTTAAAGTATTTTCTCTTAGTTTTTATTTTATTATAAAATATTTTGTTTTATGTGTATGACAAATCAAATCAAAAAAGGAAAAGAAATATAATAATACCGCCGTTTCGGAATGTAGATTCTGCGGAGAAGAATCGGCAAGAAACTTACTAGTTATTTTAACCAACATTTCAAACACAAAGTTATGTCAATCAAATACAGATACCTTGCCTGAAAATCAACAAGTACAAATTCCTCGCTTTTATCACTTATATAATGTAATTATTCATGTTTTTTTTAAAAATAGTTTTCAGTATATAAAACATTAAAGTTATGTTGCCTTATTTTACCTTTATGTGTGTAATTTATTTAATCTTAAGTTCTATATTAACCGCCTTTATGTATTTCTGATGAAATAAAGCGTGACGTTTCAGTCAATATAGTATTTTAAATAAAACAGACAAAATCTGATCGAGTCACCGGGATGATAAATTATATCGAAAACTATCTTTGTCTACCGGCTGTACGTGACTTAACGGTGCTGGTTGGGATACGGAAAGACGGCTTAAGTCGGTGCTAAATCGTTCTTATAAGTCAAGTGTTTAAAGAATCGTTTATGACAATTCAGTTGAATTTCTGAGTTTATTTTGAATTTAATTAATAATAATATAGTATCCCACATAGTAATATCGTGGGACATTATTCACACACGGCTATCTGATCCCAAACTAAGCAGAGCTTGTACTATGAAAACCAGACAACTGATATACTACATATACTACTTTTCTTTTGTAAATACATACTTATACAGATAATTACACCTAGACTCAGGACAAACAGATATATTAATGCACACAAATGTCTGTCCTGGGTGGGAATCGAACCCACGACCTGCGGAGCGAAAAGCAGGTATCTACCAACCACGCCAACCGGTTCGTCAAATTATATATTATATTTTTAATTGATTACATTTATATATTAATTAAACTTTATTAAGAATTCAGATGTTAGGTCGTGTAGGATGTATAAAATTAATAGTATATCTTAACTAATATTATAAATGTGAAAGTGAGTTTGTATGTTTGCTTGTAACGCTATTACATCTTAACTACTTAACAGATTACAGGCGAACATTGAACTGTCGGTGCTTAGGCAATTTAGTAAACCCTTGCTATGCTAGGATGTAGAGTAATACAACATCGTCGGAGGAAATTGATATTCCGTATTTATTTAAATTCTAAATATCTGCTGTTTTAGTGGTAAGCCTAATTAATTAAATGCAGCTCGAATCTGTTTTCGTCTGTCATTGAATTTATTATGAAGTTTCTAGACTTTAGAGAGATGTTCTGTTATCACATTGTGCTGTTAGGTGTGTTTCGAATAAATAGTTTTGGTATTTGAATAATTAATAATAATATGATACGATATTTTTTTTAATAATTGCTTTTATTCCATTATTACTGGTTTCTTTCTTTATTGTAGGAATTTAGGCGAAAAGAAAAAAAAACTATCTATGCACAGATTATAATTGATTTTACAATTTACTTATTTTGTTCCTGATATACGCCACAGCCAAATAATATTTCTATAATAATTCTGTAAGATGTTTTGTTTTTTAAGATTTTAATAACACTTCATCAAATATCAAACGAAAATTTAAAAGTATGATCGTGTTTCGTCGTAAAATTCACGAGAAGTGAATCAAAGATTTTTCTCATACAATGTTCGTCTGTAGATTAGCGTTACATATACTGGATTGGCTTGAGTCGTAAAAGTCTAATTCACTCACGAACTGGCGTTTTCTTTCCATGGCACAAGAACAGAACTTAAGATATTTATCGTCAAGATTATTGTCAGTTTTAAAGCATATATATATATATAACCAAAACTTCAGATTACCGTTAACTTTAAATAAATTTCAATAAGACCAGTTTACAATGATTATATTTTTATTTTTCTTATTCAGCAAATACAATATGTCTGGATGGCTTATCGTATAACTGTAATCTCTGTTTTATTTCAAATTTACAATATCATAGTTTTAATTTATTTACAAAGGCTTCGGAATCAAGAAGTATCTATTACATTAATAAAAACCTCTAATTAAATACAATTCAATGACTGGTAATATTTTATACAACCTATAATGATTCTTTATAATTATTTAGAAATATGTTAAGTTAAATAAAGTTATAGGTTTACAGTTATATAAATTTGTTCCGTTTGCAGTTGAAACGATTTCACCTTGAGTTAATAGTGCAATGGTTTTAAAACATAACATGTACAATGTACAAGACATTATGCCTGCACTGATCACTAATACTGGTTCGTTTTATGTCCAGAAATTCGGAATTGCGCTACGAAGGTAAAATGCTGCTTAGCATTCTTGTCATAGTTTGTACATTAGCTATTTTTTTTTTTTTTTTATATATTTATGTGTATAATGTAAAATAAGTTATAATTAATTTTGGGCATTTACTATTATGGATCTTTTGATAACTATAAATACTAACGACAATACAACATTATAATATCGGTAATTACATTAAATATTTCTTACAATTGATCTTTTTCAAAGGTAGTTAAGCTTATAAGAGAATTAAAGATTTATTATATTATCCAAAGATGACTGTAACTATACAGAGATTTGTCTATATCACTTAAGAAGGAAAAAACTGCGGCTGAGTAAAATCATTTCATAAGGAGTTTCATAATACCTTTCTAAGTGTTTATAATATTTTATTATAAATTAGTTGTAATGATTACTATTAATGATATATATACGTTATATAATAAGCTAATTTGTTAGGTTTTAAGCGCCACGTATATATATTACATTGATGGCAATATATTAGTAACCTTTACTCAAGTGCAAACATTAACTGCAAAGTTTGAACACAATCGAATATATTTTCATATATGATTTGTTCTATTTTCATGAAATTACTTTTACAGCATTCGAGCACTTAATTCTAAATGAAATATATATATTTATAATGTAATGTATATAAGTTTCCTCTATTTTGTCTAGACATTAATAATGTTTGAATCTTGGAAAGTTCAATTCGAATTACCCGGGAGAAAAGTACTCGTAGTATTGAAAATGGAACCCACATTATTCTTTTCAAATAACTTTAATGTAGGATCTAACTGGGGCACGATCGTATTTGGGCCTAGTTTGAGTATATAAATAAAAAGTATTGGATGTTTTCATCTCAACCATGTAAATTTTCGATACTTCTGGCGCGTCTACTATTTTATGAAAACATAACTTGGTTCAAAAAACCTACCAGGTTTTGTAGAAGACCGTGTGCTACAACCCAATTATCAAAAATAATCTACTGTAAAATAGCAGTATCTTGTATTGAGGTATGAATGAGCCATTGTAACTAAAGGCTCAAAGGACATACTATCTTAGTTTCGAAGATTGGTGCCACATTGACGATGCAAGGGTAGTAAAAATTTCTCGCAGTCTTTAAGTGATAATGACTTAAATACTGTGAGACTTACTACCCATTCAATCCACGCCCACCAATCAGCCTATTTATTAGAAATTAAAAACAAAACTAACCACAAATTATACACACGATTATTCACAAGATTCTTCAGTGTTCATTTAAAGGCATTTCTAAACTGAATACTATTCACATCGAGCGTATTCTAAATAAACACGAAAACACGCTATCCGTAACTCTCTCAACACTTAAACCCTAAAGCAAATATCATACGGAAATCCTAACCGAAAAATCCACTTCAGAACCGGTTATTGGGTGGAATGGTGCCACAAAATACGATTCGGCAGTTGAAACGATTTAGGCCCGTCCATTTGCCAGGTTTATAGGTTATCAATTCGATTGGACTGGACCCCAAATGAGCGGATTGTGGGCGAATCGATTCATTAGATTGATGATTCGGTTTTTGCTAAAACTAGCTGGACTTTTAACGTCATTTTCTTTGACGGGATAATTTTATCAATTGTAACTTGGAAGATTATTTTAGATTATGTGAAGATTCTTGGCGTTAAATATGAACGTAAATTTATTAAAACTTTATTTTTTATTTTTTGGGAAATAAACAGGAGAATTATTCCTAAATCTATTATATTCAAATTAGCAGATGTATAGCAGTTAAGTTTTCACGAATATCTTGAACATAATGAGAGCAGAACAAATAATTTAATAAATGTAAAAAATAACGAGAGTGAAGGAAATTTAATTAAATTTAAGTTTTAATACGCTCTTAAACAAATATCCTAAATTTGTTGCCATTGATTCCGTAAACATATCCGTAAAATTCAGTATTTTATCCTTACAAACTATATATAATATGAAGGAATTTCGCGCATAATTAGTTTTTAAAATATTTTATACTTTATCTCCTCATATCCAGTTGTTTTATAATGCTGCATATTTAAGAAGTATCTGACTAAAGTTGAACGTATTTTATAAAAATGGATCGAAGTACCGTTTCAAGTAATTTATGAAAAACAACATTAGAAATTAATATAACAGGGATTATTAAGCCCCATAAAGATAATTTTAAATGAAGTATTTAATTGTGAGATTGCGAACAAGTTATTAACTACTATTTAATTTGTAATATTTTTTTTCTTACAATAGCACTGAAATTATTTCATCATCGATATAAAATAATTAAAAGCTTTTGAATGATAAATTGTCTATAATCAATGGTAGCGCTCAATTTTGTACACCCTCAAGTTTAATAGTAATTAATTTATCAAAATTAGTTTTCGATTATATTTATTGATGCACTTTATACAACAGAGTGCAAAGAGCGTAATTTACAGCTCGTTGAGAGCTATTACAGTGTATACTTCAGTTGATGGTTTAATTGTTAAAATTGTTGTTTTACTTGTTACTTGTTTGAAAATAGATGTAGTTAATTCAGAGTTGAAAATAGTGGTTTTTGTATGATTGAGTTTATAAAATATATATATATTATTTTCCGAGGAAAGCAACCAATCACAAGCCTGTTATCAAATCTTTACCTTGCGACACATTACTTACTGAACAAATAAATTTAAAAACAACGAATTAAAATGCTATGCTTGACACCTTCATGATTCATGCAAATAAATAATGAAAACTGCATACAAAGAATATTATTATGTAAGCAGACGAAACGATACTTTTTATTTATATGTTGTATTATATTTGCTGGCAATCGATTTCTTAAATTCTTTTTAAAAATTTTAAAAATATTTCAATCATTCGAAGCATCGTTGGAATTTTGAATATCGTGATTTTTTTTTATGCTCACAATCACTTTGCGAGGCTAGTCCGTCCTGAGCGGTGTTCAGAATAAAAATTTGAAAGTATAATATTTGTGGTCAAAGTTCCCTCTTGCATAGCCAAACTAATACGTGGTCGGATCGCGTACGTTGAATAATATATTCAGTTGTGGCCGTTGAGAGCTTTGTATGGTTCAAGGTATGATTTTTTACAATTATAATTATTTATGGAAGAAAAAGTTTTTCTATGAGTCGGTGTTTTCAATACTAAGCTTGTGTAGACTTAAACGCTTTATAAGAAAAAAATATGTACGGTATGAAGAAAGTAGCTCCAAAGTAATAAGTATCCACGAATTTATATATTTACAGAATCAGCCGCTAACTTTAGGATGTTTGTGTTTGAACCATAAAACCTAGATCTTATATTTTTAAATTTCCCTTTCTTTCATAGTTTTTTAATATTATTATTATATTAAGATATTCATAGTTAATTTGTTCTGCTCTTGTAGTTTTTAGTTATAAGTGGAAACATTAGTGGTACGTTTATTTCCCAAATTTTTTTTATTTCTAAAATATTGTTTTTTTGAGGATGAAATGGATACTATAAATAACATTTTGGTTACAGTATGTTATCGTGCGGCACGAATTTGATGTGAAATTCTGTTGTATCTGTTAGAGCTTTGGCCCCTGATCATAGAAATAATACTCACATTACACGGAAATGCGCCGTTTTTGAGAAAATTAAGAAAAACTTTTTAACCTCGAAATGGGTTAAAATATGAAAAAACAATATAATATATCACTGTAAAAGCAACTTAACACATATAATTTGGTCGCTGATCATAACAATATCACTCACAGTAAACGGAAATACACTGGCTATTTTTGAGAAAATTAAGAAAAACATCGAAATGAGTTAAATACGAAAAAAAAGATTACTGTCATTTATTATAAACACAACATAGATTAGTATGAGTAAGCATAAGTTAGCATAAGTTATTCTAGCTTCAAACAACATTAATTTGTAATGCTTTGTTTCGATTTGAAGGTGTTATTACAGAAGTTAGGACATGACACTTACGATTCCATGGTTAGCATTAAGGTGTGGTTTATATGTTTCGCAATTTCAGTATCTTCGAGAGAAGCTTGACACCTTCCACTTTGTAAGAGACATCAGAGGGTTCTAGTTAATTTTGATTCACACAGTTGTTTCACTATTTCAAACGTTACCTGACCCGTCTTCACAATTGTATATTGGTGTTGTTTTGTTTTTAAATTAAACAAGAAATAAAAGTATAAAAAAATTTGTTCACCCAAAGCATTCAAGAAACACCGCAATATCTTAAATTATAAAAAAAAATCTGATGAGTCTCAAATTGTGTGCAAAAGAATTGAGATACATGTGTGTTTGTTTATAATTAATTTATTTTTGTTAATATATAAATATAATATCTGCATGGCGAATATAAATTAAAACTTTTTAAAAGTACTTTTCTGTCCTCAAGGACGTGATTACCTATGTATTTTTATTGAGAATTATAACCCTAAATAAAGGTATGTTCAAAAGAGTAGATCTAAGAGAAAAATTAATAAATAATTTAATAAAATTATTGTGACCAACCAACTTCCTATACAGTTTTTTTAGATTAATAGAAACGTTAAAAAGTTTTTGTGTGTAACTAAAACTTTCTTTTTATTTACAGTGCATCTACGGGTGCTACGTCCATTCAGCCATCCTGCCAACATTCCATCGAAGATGTTACTGGCTTTTACAGGTAAATATTTTACTGGCTTTTATAGATTTCGTATAAAATATATGATCTTTTAAACACAATTAAATACAATGTATGCAGTTACATAATAACTATCATTTAAGTATCGTTATATTAAATATTATATAAAAGAAAATGACTAATCCAATCTGCAACCCACCAGATCTTATATTAGGACTTTTTTATATTTTATCTGTGCAATAAACAAAATAAACAAACCATATTATATCTGTGGTTATCCCTCACTCACCAATTCATTCATTCATTCTCCTTACGGTGTAAGGTGGTCGATGTAATGGCACGAGCGACAACTTAAGCCTCAACTTGACAGCGCATTGTTAATGCATGTTATGCCTCCACTCCTGGCAGTCCCAATGCCCTGTGTAGATAATTATGACCTTAACTTGTAGTTTATGTCACCAAACTGTGTCTTTAGAAAGTTTATTGACAATATTTACCTTTAGATAGACTCATACATACTCTATTACCACTCATACAATAAATGTAGAAAGAATTATCATAATACACACGCTATATTACAGGTCAGTGTTATCGCTTGATAGCAATTCCTTCTGAAAACCATAAGGTTAGAGATTTGTTATGAAACAAATTGGAAGGTGCGTTCAAATTATCTAAACTACTCGAAAGTAAACGTTATTAAATAATCGTATTTGCTAACGAAATTAAAATTATAGTAACAGCCTGTAAATGTCCCACTGCTGGGCAATTCTCCTTTTTTGAGGAGAAGGTATCGAAGCTTATTCCACCACGCCGCTCCAATGCGGGTTGATGGAATACACATGTGGCAAAATTTCAGTGAAATTCAACACATGCAGGTTTCCGCACGATGTTTTCCTTCACCGTCAAGCACGAGATGAATTATAATCACAAATTAAGTACATGAAATTCAGTGGTGCTTGCCCGGGTTTGAACCCACGATCATCGGTTAAGATTCACGCGTTCTCACCACTGGGCCATTTCGGCTTATATTAAAATTATATAAATTTAAATTCATACCAATGACGTCACAAATAAGATACCCATTCAGATTATGTTTACATTGAGCTATGAGTTCAATTATGTCTTAAATCCCAAAACATTGTATTCTCGGGTTCATGGTTAAATTTTCAGTAGCCTTTTTACAAGTATTGACGCCTATTTTGACACCCTATGCATATGAAATTTAGTAACAAAACATTACTAATATATTCTAGATTTATAACATCCACGAAAATGGCATTTGTCCAAAAGATTTTTCAAATACATGAAATACTCTTTTTTCGTTTTCAACATCAAAGAAAAATCTCCGTGACATGGCGAGTTGTGTCCAAATTGGCGGAATAACTCCGACTTGTAAAGGAACGTCGAAGGCTTAATTTAATTTCGATGCTCTCGATCCTAGCTTTGAATTTGAGATTTTTAAACGTTTATGCATCGGTGTCGTGATATTCTTTGTAATTTTTTGAATGAAATCTAAAATGGCAGATATATAATGAAACAATTGTAAATAACGCGTAAATTATATAAAATCTAGCAATTAAGTTAACGAAATTTAAATGATAGTAAAAATAAAAAATAAATTATATTTATAAGAAAAACTCTCGTGAGCAATTTATTTACGGCATAATCGTCATCATCATGGCCTTCAAGATCATACATTTTGTAAAAGTGTTATGTGTTCATACCCACTAAATTAATGCGAATTACTTAAACATTCACACTCAATCCAATGGAAAAAAGGCAATATAACCGTAAACCATTATTCAAGATTATAGAATTGTCATGGGTAAATAAAAAAAGACAAAACATCTAAAAGTCCACGCAAATGAAAGAGAGGCTTAGCTTTTTCTTCGATAAAGTAATAATCTTATGTAATTTTATAATGTCTCTGTATATCATGTGGTTCTGTTTTACTCGTGTTGTACATACAGTCAAGATGCGTCTATTCTAAAGGTCGACCTCTAATAGGATTTAGTAATAATGTCACATATAACGTAGTTTACTGGAATAATCCAGTTTCAATACCGGTTGTAACTGGAATCCGGTAATACTGAATAAGCCTTTCGGCAACATCGGAAGTGACCGCTAATACCGTATACCGGTATGATTTATCAAATATGATGAATATTATCGAAAATGTTAGTCATGGGACTATATTCATACATTTTAAAAGCGTTTGCTCGATCTAGAACTAAATAAGATTAAAAAGTGGCATCTGCGACGAAATAATGTTTGAAAGTTTTACTTTACTGGGTGTTAGCCCATTGGTATGTACCATCAGAATTCTACTGTCAAGCAACAATACTTAGTGTTGCTGTATTCCTGTTTGAAGAGTGAGCCATTGTAATTACTGGCATAAGGGACATAAAATATTAACTCCCAATTGTTGCGGTGCATTGATTTTATAAGGAGTGGTTAATATGTCCATTTAATAATTAATCGAATCATTGTTTTGTATTTTGTTAAGATATATTTTCATCATTTAATGAAGACTGCTATATTAGATCAGTCTCACAATACGAATATTAATTATAAAATAAATAATGCTACAAAAATATGCATAAGCGGTCTGAAGAATTAGTTCTTAAAACTAAGTTAATGTAAAGTAAGGACCTGCGATACTTTTCCGACTACTGGGCTGAGGTAGTGTTTTTTGAGGAAGTTTCGAGCTGTTTTTAACACGCTGCTCCGATGCGGTTTAGTATATACATGTGGAAAATATTAACCCATCATATTCAGATTCCCTCATAATATTTAATACGAGACGAGCCCTCAATCAAACTACTGAGCTGTTATGGCAAGAAAAGGTTGAATTCATATGCGGTATATCCCTTCCAAAATATTCCAGTTCAACGGTCGAAAAGTACACTCGCAGATGTAAGTGTTATAACACACGTCACAAGTATTGACACCTGTTACACTGAACACTCGGGTGCAACGATGCAATCAGAAATTCAATTACCCGTCGACATTTTGGCGTGAAATCTAAACCTACCGCGGGTTTAATGGTATTTCCAAATGGCATTTTATAATGGCGGTCTGCGCGTCCTTACTATTAATGTATAATATTATATATTATTAAAGATATTTGGGTAGAGTATGGTTTGTTCAGAATCTATTTAAGCAGTGATTCACTATATATTGTAATGTTAATTTAAGAAGTAGTGACTCTCTTGTCGTAATCTATTTGCATATTGCAAAACAGTGTTAGATTTTTATCAATTAAACCATGTAAAACGATACAAAGGTGTTCCAATAAGGTAAATTTTTAATTGACTTTAATTTCATTTGATTCAGAATTTTACGGTACTCAAATAAGGCTTATTTTTATTTGACATTATTTTCATTCAATTTAGAGATTCGAGTATAATTAAGCAGGCTGAAAGTTCGTGATAATCCCGAAATACATATAACATGGTTATAGTAACTAAGCGAATTCACTTTTAAATATATGGGATCATGCAAGCATAGGAGGTAACTTCGGTAAACTTCTTAAATTGATAACTTTAACGATTCGATTCGAAATTTTCCGAACGTCTGTGATATATTCTCACTTTTACCGCTGATATATTGATGACAATCTATATAAACTTTTCGTGTTAAACCGGCGCTTGTGGAGTGGAATTATATCTCTTTGATTTTGTTTAATGAAAAAAGTATATTTCTAATTTATATTTTGTATAACTGTATTTAACACTAAAATATGCGTGAAAAAGTATCGCTAAGCATGCGTTTTAATATTCAGTTCTCTTTAACATTTGTGTGTTTTTTTATAGCATAGGTACGAGACGACGGACGAGCATAATGGCCACCTGATGGTAAGTGGTCACCAACGTCCCATAGATATAGGCATTGTAAGAGATGTCAACCATCGCTTATATCGTCAATGCGCCACCAACCTAGGGAACTAAGATGTTATGTCCCTTGTGCCTGTAATTACACTGGCCCACTCATCCTTCAAACCGGAACACAACAATAACAAGTACTGCTGTTTTGCGGTATAATATCACCGAGTAAAATGTATTTGTATTTCTTTATTCCTGATGCTTAATTAAATGTTAAATAAATAAAATTAATATGATTAATAAAAACCGCTCGTTTGTAATATTATCCGCGTAATTAAAATTTATTTTTGCTTAACAAATAAAACAAAAGCTGATTATAGCTATTTGCTCGAATGTACAGTAAAATTAACTAAAAGGCTTAAGCGTTTTTTATTATTTCAATGAAAGTTTTAATTGAACAATATTTTTAATTGGTTACAATACCTAATCAGATATTATTCGTACTAAAATTAGGCTTTTTAATTATTAATACCGGTCAGTCAGGTTTTAATTATATAAATTGAACAATAATCTTATTATTATAGTATTATAATTCTAACAAAACCCGCGGCTTGGTCAGTATTTAATTCAGTTCGTGACGAAAATCCTTCAGAATATTATAAAGCTATTTTGGCATATATTCAATATAAAAATATTTAAATTATTAGTTAGGAACAAGTACATACGTTAAATTGTAATTAATTCCCAAATAAAAGTGTTCTTTTTTCTTTCTTGTTATAACATTTAATAAACTAAACCGATTTTGATGAAATAAAAATAAACTGTACCTTGGAATACTCCTTATAACAATTCATTATTTTCGTTTGTAATTTTTAGCCGTTTTTAAGATTACCAAGGACAAACAGACAGGCAGTTTAAATTAAAAAAATTAATGTTTTGGTTTAAGCTTAAAAATGGACAGACACTTACATTTTATTTATTTGTACAGATGTAGAGATGAGTTACTGTGCTCGGCGCACTTTGCCTATTATCACGCGATGACGTGTCTCAATGAAATTTTTATTTACGACCGATCGCAAAAGATTTATAGTAACAAAATGAGTGTTCTGTATAGCCAATAATGGGTAGGGGGCTGGCGAACAAAATTTCTTTATAATTTGCTCATGTGGTGGACATTATTAATAGTTATAACAGTGCTATAAGAAACATTAACGAATGCGACTGCCAGTATAGTAGCGCTACCTTGTCAATTAATTTTACATTGTTTTTTTTTTTTTTAATAAAAGGGTTTTCATTGTTTACTTATGTCTGCATCTGCACAGCCTGACAGTGCGACGTAGGTCTTTTATTGATGGGCTAAATCGATACATATTGATTGAACTTTAATCGATATGAAGCAAATCATAAACAGCCGTGAGATACGCAATACAGATCATCGTGGTATTTAATAATTTTATATTATAATCATAATTTATTATATTAATATAAAAACCTAGAGATTTGAAAGGGAAGAATATTATGAATACGAGTATGTTGCAAATATAAGGTTTTATAGCAAAGAAAGATGATTAACTCTATTTTTTTACGGATAAACAAATTTAAATAAATGAAATTAATAATAAGTTTAAATATATTCAAAAATAATTTTGTTAAATAATTTTATTTTCGAAGTATATACTGTTCTAGAAAATTAACATAATTGTAATAACACATATCGTGCAATACAAGCACATGAAGGAAAATATCCATTAGAAAAAAAAGTTTGTTTAAAATGAGAATGATATATTAATAAATATGCATAGTTTTATTGTAATTCAACCAAGACATGAAGCGTGTTGTTGTGTGTTGATGACCAAATATAATTTTTAAATGATTGAACAGTAAGACTATGTAGTAATTAATTTTAGTTCAGATTATTTTACAGAATGTTCTCGATCAATTATAATATTTAATATTAAATTATTTTCTCGTTTCGTTGATAATTCGGTCAATGGTTGATGATACAATAACATCACAATATGAATGTTGTTGTATCATTATTATTTGTATATTACAATGTTATAAGTAGTGTTATTATAAATACATTTACTTTTGGAAAGTGTTTTTAAAGCAAATAACGAGAAATGTTTTTTAGAAACTGTCTTTGCAATTTTCACTTTCAATCATAAATCTAAATAAATTGCAACTCTAACTTGACAACTGGATGAACGTTAAACAATGAAATCTATAAAGATTAAGGGGTGGCTGTGAAAATGTTTCAGTTTATTTATTTATAGTTTTATTAAGTATATATATTTTAAATGATTTTAAATGTAAATCCATCAATTTAGTTATCAAATTAAAAAACAAACAGACACGTAGAGTAAATAAGTGTACAGGAAGCGATTTGCCTTGATTTTCTATACGTTACTTTTAATTAAAACATTTTTGTATACTAATAACATTTTTTGAACAATTTAAGAATGATTCTATAAGTACCGTTTGAATGAACTTATCAGATGACCAAATGTTTTTTTTTCTATCTCGTGTGAGTTGCACGCGCTTTAATTTTCATTATTATCAATTATATCTTCTAAGGTTTCAAATTTTAAATAATTCTATATTGAAATCATATCACATTTAGTTCGTATTTAGTATAAACATGTGTAATACATGTCCTGGTATATCCTGCATAACTATATAATTATAAAAAAGATAGGCGGACGGGAAATGGACTCGATGAAACTTAGCGCCGTAAGAAATATTAACAATTCCTTGTTTCCTTGAGATCTAAGAGCCTTGTGCCAGCAGTTACACTGGCTCACTAATTATTACTTATACATGTATAAGTATTAATGTTTGGCTGTGGAATAGGTAATGAATACATGGTAACTACCCAGGCAGCATGCACAGAGTCCTACCATCAAGTAAATCTTCACCATTTAGTGAATATAGCTCATGGATTTTCATATAAATACAAAGCGCATTAATACGTACAAATGCATATCTGTTGCGTAGTTATTGAACAATAACAATAAATATTGTTAAATATTTATGACTTTCAAATAGACTATCTGAATATTATATATAGTCCGCAGGGAAATCGGTTCGAAACCGGGTCAGTTCATAGCAGTTTTATATTAACAAATAATAAAAATTGATTTAGAATGAAAGTTATAATGGTGTGTATTATGAGTAATATTTTTTAATAGTGTTTAGTATGTGTTAAAAGTTGAAGTTTTTTGTTTAACACCCTAACGCATAGTTTATGGTAAATGAAACATGAAAGTCATAGATTGAAATCATGTGTGATAACATATATGATTTTAATTAATTTCAGAACGAAATCAGTGAAATGAATTCGATTTTTTTACGGATAATTTTCGTTATTATATCCTAAGATTAAGATACTATAGCAATTTTTTCATAGAGATTTATTAGTATTATAGCTTATATAATGATTACTACAGTAGGTGCATATAAGTTATGTTAATATAATTATAGTTACCACCATAAACTTGTATTTGCAATAGTATATGTATTAATCATACTTTACATAGTAATTCTGAAATTGTTGAGCAATAAGTTCTGTCCCCTATAACACATGTGTCTGTACTGGGCCTCACTCACCCTTCAAACCGGAAAACATCAATTTATTGTTGTTTTATAGTTTAAAAGCTTTTGTGTACTATATTATCCATCAAATAATAATTGTCATTTTAATATTAGTGATTAATATTAGTTAGTATTTCGTAAGCAACTGCAAACAAAGAAATTGTCAAAAATGCACGAAAACACATGATAGTGTCATCACAATGCTGTCATTTATTATTATCATTTTTTTAGTTATACCGTTGTTTTGCGTTGTGTATTGTATCCTCTTCACAATTAAGCGAATTAGAGTTCATATTTGAAGTCTTTAAAAAAGTGACTTCAACTAAAATATAAATACAAAGTTATAAATGTACCAAAAATGAAAACAACAAAATGTCAACTAGGTCAGAATAATCGCGGTCACCTTGCATTGTCATTTTCGTACTATTTACAACAAATTATCATTTTAGCGGCGAGTTAATGAAAAACCACAATATCTACAATAAAGCACACGTGCCGAGTGGCAACCCTGTCCAGCGGCCATTACATAAATAATTCCGCCATGTTTATTGCCGCCATTTTGAAGACAAATGGATAGTTATTACGGCGCACTCCGTTTTACATTCGGTCTTTCGCGCTAAAAATTAAAATATTGTGTATTACTTATTTTGCGTTGTTTAACTGCGTGAGAGTCGATTTAGGGGTTGTTATGGGGTGTCGGGGCGAGTTTATTCTCAGAATTCCTAGTTTTTCCTCCCCGTTTTTAACCTCGGAGTTTATGAGCCCGTACTTTGCTCGTTATATGCGTTCCGTTTCGTTATGAATGGTGCTTGCATTAAATCTCTTCACATCACTAAACATCGGAGCGGAAACGCTTTCATATTTTTTTTATTCGCTTATATCGTATTTTTTATTTGTTGTTTTTTGTTTCTTAAAATAGATTGCGCAAGGGATTTCATTTATTAAAACCTTGTTTCTCAAGGTTTGTTTATTTTTTTTACATGGACTAAAAAGTCATTGAGTTGTGTATGTACATTAGGTCCTGAATTTTTTTCCTGTTGTTTTCTTATATAATTTAAGTAAATAAATAAACTCAATTTATAATATATAGTAAAAAAACGTGTATTTTAATGTTCTGCTGGGAATGCTTGTAACATGTTGTTATAACTGGATTTTTATAGCTAGCTTTTATTTATCTTAGAATTAGAACCATTGAACAAATTCAAATTCAAATATCTTTATTCAATATAGAAGCGTTACACTTGCTTATTGATTGTCATAAATCTACCACCGGTTCGGAAATAAACACCTCAGACATGAGAAGAACCGGCGAAAGAAACTCAGCGGGATTTTTTTTAGCTTATTCTTTACAATTATAGTTGATTTACATTATAATATTCTTATTTATTTGAAATAGCCTGGATGCGATCGTTTCATTCTCAAGGTGTGCAATCATCTAAGAAGTCATTGATTGCGTAATATCCTTTAGCATATAAACGTTCCCTAACGTTCTTATAAATTTCACAATTGAATATTTTTCAACGCTTTCTGGGATCCTGTTGTAAAAGCGTATACATTGTCTCATAAAAGACTTACTAACCCTGTGTAATCTAGTAATAGTGGTTGTAAGTTTATACTTGTCACTGGTGTTAACAGTATGTACGTCACAATTTCTGGGAAAATCTTTTTTTTTTTAACCTTAGGATTTCAATTTTTACTTATTGGTACAGTTCCGATGACAATTCATTCCTTTGGTAATTGACTCCAATTTAAGGAACTACTCTTTCCTTCGTGAAATTATGTCAATTTTTTCTTATATAAATTGTAAGTATACCTACTACACTACATACCTACTTATATTAGTTAAATACAAATCGTGAACATGTAAAATCAAAGCCTGATCGGAGTATTATCGCCAATCTTCGTGTCTCTAATATCACTAAAGTATTTAATTTTTGTTTTTAAACATTGTTCTAAAGAAATAACTTAAAGTAGTTTTCTTGACGCAAAAGTCTAGACTTGTAAGCCGCTAACCAATATACTTCCTTTTACAAAGCTTCAAAGTATTGCCTTGAACGAAGTTCACTTATCTACTTTATTACAAGGGGTTGTGTCAAATATTCACTTACTTTGATTCACTGTAGGAGACTTTTTTGGAATGAAAAAAATCTTTAATATTTTTTCGTATTGTAAGATAATTTGGTTAAATGCGCACACACATAGAAACAAATTAAACACTATTTTAATATAAAACATTAATACATATTTTATAATTGTCAGTGTAGTTTATATAAGTATGTTGGTTGGTATTGATCGTGGTTACTTATTCATTCAAGTTTTTCTTTATCTTATATTTGCATATCATTAACTAAATAGTTCAAAAAATTATAATAATAACTAATAAATTAGCTAATTAATTAAAAAAACAAATTTGGAAGTTTTCTTCGAGATGAAATGACAGTTTGATGAAGCCTTTTATGTATTTCAATTTCAGAACCCTGACATAGTTCTGGTGCACTACTTGAACGTGCCATACCCAGATGATAACAAGCTCGCAACCGTAGCTCCTAGCCTCGCGCTATGGGCTGACAAGAAAGAATGGACTAAGGACGAACTTGTCAGCCAGCTGAAACCAATGTGTGAGTAGCATATTGTAGCTTTAAGAATATAGCCGCGATGAGCATCTTAATATAAGATTTCGAGTAATAATGTTCTTCATTTATGTTTATAATTTATCGTGTTTTGTGGTGAAGGAAAAAAAACACGAGGAAATGTGTATGTTTTGGATGAAAATCAGAGAGATTTATCGGCTTGCACCAAGTAAACATTCATACTGTATAGAGATACTGTTTGAATGTTTTAAGTAGACCCTTATTTAACCCTTGCGACGCCGGGAGAGCGTAGCCAGTTTTAAATATTTGAAATGTAAGATCTCACTGGATTTAAATTGATTCCTTTTGATAGTCTTAAGTATTTTTAGGTCACGAACATCAGATCAGATATGGAAATTTGTACGCGCATTATGTTTGTAATTAGTAATGTGTAAATAATGGGTAAGCTTTAGTAAAGCTATAAGTAAAGCTTATGGAAATATAGGAAAATTGTTAAACCATTTAGTATCAGTATGCCGAACTACTTGTCTATTGATAAGATAATTTCGTGAGCGGAAATAACTAATTATAATATGACCACTAAAACTATGTCTACAAGTATAGCTTACTTGTAGAGATTATACATACATTCCTAAAAAACCTTGATATATTACTACAATAAATATTAAATATCAGCTACTGAAACGCCTCTTTAAATTTAATTTGTAACCAATTAATTGATACGATTGGCTTGTCACGTGTACGTCGATGTTAATATATAGTTAGACATCTTCACGCACGTGTCAACAATTATTATGATATAAAGTTCCAACTCAATCGGATGTGTGATATACGAAAGCATACAATACGAACAAACATTTAGTCGGTATAGGATTATATGCATTAAAGTAATATAGAAATATGAGCTGTTATTGCGCTTTAATTACCAGTTAAAGTTTAAATGGATTTTCATAGAAAATTTACCCCCAATGAATTTAACTATTCTTGTCGGAGCGCAAGTTTAATCAAATAGTTGTCTGGTGCCGTTCATAAATGTTAAGTACTGAAAATTAAAACGCAACAAGCAAAGTTCGCCCTTCCATTGAATATTTATGAAGAGGGAGGGTGATAAAATAATTACTCTATTAATACTGATCCTAATTGATGTAGATCATTACGGCTATGAATTTGCTCGAGCTCGATGTTAATTATTTTATTGTTGTTTTAATATTTAAATTAATCTTGTTATATTTTGTATTTAGCGTTTTAAGCTTTTGGTATAATAACATTATTTTTTCTTTACAGTCTTCAGCGAAGATGAATCTGATCTTAATAGCGATTTGGAAATATCGGTAGGTGTTCCCAAATTTACATCGTTTATATGAATTAAATATTAGCAAAGAATAATTCAACAATTCAAGTGTAGGGGAAAATGTTTCAGACGGCGGAGACAGTTGAAGCTATTGTTGGTCAACTGATGGAGAAACAACGAGCAGCGAGGGCAGCTGCTCTAGCTCGACAGCTAGAGTGTGGGTGCCCGGATTCCACCTGTCAAGACTCGAGGACGTGCGCTCATCCATTACGGAGAATGCAAACTGCTAAGCCTCCTGCTTCTGATCACCATGTATCTTCTACTACGGGTCCGTCACCGAGACCAATGGCGCAGCCACCCAGACAATACACACGAGATCATCGGCCCTCAACACAGTCATCACCGTTGTTGCTTTCTTTGGGTCAAATACAAGGAGGAGGTGGCTTACTCATATTGAATGGAACGAGTAATAGTTCTCAACAACATTCATCGTTAGTATCTCCGCTCTCTGTAACTTCTTTTGTGTGTGAAGAACCAAGAGACAGGTATCGACAACAATACAAACCAACGTTTGTTTTAAAAAGAGAAATTCCAGATAGTCAGCAGACTACGACACTGAGTGCGACCGAGTCAACGTTTGAAATAGAAACTCGAGTTGAGGAAAAAGTAGAGGTCGAAAACTTTGATAGGAAAATAAAAATGGAGCCAAGAAGTCGGAACCATATAGTAGCGAGTGCACCGACGACACCGTCTCGGTATCCTGATTTAGTTGAACGCTTAGAAAGTAAAGTGCAAGTCGAAAACTGTGATGATACATTAATTTTGTTAGGTACGGATGGCCATTTAGAAACTTCTAGTGGATTTTTTGACGAGACTCTGGAATTGTCTCATGAGGATATACAGAAAACATTGTCAGCAAATATGCCAACTTGTGAGTTGGATCGTAGTGTTGTAAGATCGTCTGAGACAGCTAATGTAATGGTATCTGGTATAGATACAATGGACTTTATAGAGAGCTGTGAAGCTGTAGCATCGCCTACTCACGTTGTAGATGATAATGTGTTTGTGAATCTGGACGCTTTTGATATGCTTGGTGACTTTCCGGAATTGGAAGTACTAGATCCGAGTACTTTATCAACGAACCCTGTGGTGAGTCGATGTTAATTTTAAATTTTTTGTTTGTAAATTTATTTTAATGGGACAACAAATTCAATTCCAAATCTTGGCAGAATTATCTTTCGTTTCAGACTTTATGTGGTAACTCGCCACCAGCTGAAGAGAATAATGATAAGATGCAAACCGACAGTCCAGGTGAAGGGGCTCTTAACATCACAGATTATTCTCCAGAATGGGCGTATCCAGAAGGAGGCGTTAAAGTACTGGTAGCAGGACCTTGGACCGACACTTCAGATCAATATACCATACTTTTTGACAATTTTCCGGTTCCCTCGATTTTAGTACAGAATGGTCTTCTTAGATGCTATTGTCCTGGTAATTATAATAATTAGTATGTTAAGAAATAAGTAGGTAAATAAAACACATACTGAAATTAAGAACTTTTTATTTACAAGAAATTCGGTAAAAAGTTATCATTATCCAAACTAATATATGAATATGAATACGTGTTTTTGCATCAGAATCAACATGTACTCCCTAAAACTATAATAAAAAATAACAAAATGTCATTAAAATTTCAGCCCATGAAGCTGGTTTAGCTGCGCTACAAGTAGCTCGCGGAGGTCGCGTTGTGTCGGACACGGTAGTGTTTGAGTATAAAGCTGGTCCAGTTCTCGCACCGTCATCACCAGCTTCAGCACCCTTGCCGTCATTGGATTTTAGACGTTTCTCGCTGCTGCAGCGCTTGCAACGACTACATGGCCGTTTGCAATTGAAAACAGAACCGATGGATGATAATAATCAGGTAAACATATCGCAACCAATGTAATATGTATTTTCAAATCATGTACCAAAAGCAAATCGGTAAAAACAAGAATATAATGTACTAGCTGTGCTCGCGGTTTTACCCGCGTAAAATTAATAAAAATACAATGAATAAAAATCAGCCGAGAACCTTCCTCGATAAAAGGACTATATAACACAAAAATATTTTTTAAATTCGAACCAGTAGTTCCTGAGATTAGCCGGATCAAACAAACAAACTCTTCAGCTTTATATATTAGTATAGATTGATATTAGTTTGATTATTTTTTTAAAATAAAGTGTAACGATATTGTTTAACATATATAATGCTCGAATTTCAGATAGAAGACGTTCAACTGTACTCCAATCCAAAATTTGAAGATCGCTTAGTAACATTTTGCCAGGTGCTAAGCAGTAGGTCTTTTGGAAATTCGGAGGGATTTACTACGGATCCCGGTGAAGACAGTTCAACTATACTGCATTTATCTGCAGCATTAGGCTATACAAAACTTACAACCGCACTCTTGCGATGGAGACAAGATGATAACAGCTTAGCTTTAGAAAAGGAAGTGAATTTGGGTGCAAGAGATTGTGATAATTGCACACCATTGGTGAGTTTATTTATATAAAGCTTTGTTATTGAATCAGTAATTTTCTGATCATCCGGATAGACTATAAAAGTGCCGAAATGGCCCATTGGATTGAACATATATGGGTTTTAAACGAAATTCCGTTTTTTATTGTGGCAAGTAGTTCTGAGTATTTATAATAATTCACCTCGTGATCAATGGTACATGAAAAAACATATTATGTAGTAAATAAATTTACGTATGTCGGATAAATCAAGACATATATATTTATTAAACTCCACTGGAGCAGTGTATCAGATCACGCTCCAAATCATTTTCTTGTTAATTTTTATTAATTGTTTTTTTTTCCAAGTGACAAAAACAATTATTAAAAATTAACACAAACGGTGATACGGTGTCACGAAGAATCTACTAAATTAACATAAAAGGAACAGTTTAAAGTACAGTAAAAAATAAAAATTGACTGTACTAATATCTATGTTTATTTACTTGGTGGAAGGGTTTTATGCAAGCTCGTCTGGGAAGGTACCACCCACTCATCAGATATTCTACCGCGAAACTTGCTACTGTTGTGTTCCGGTTTGAAGGGTTGACTGAGCCAGTATAATTACAGGCACAAGGGACATAACATCTCAGTTCCCAAGGTTGGTGGCGCATCGGTTAACATCTCTTACAATGCCAATATGCGTTGATGACCACTTACCATCAGGTGGCCCAAATGCTCGTCCTACCTATGCCATAAAAAATCAATCCATGAGGTCGTTTCTTAGATGGTAGCGAGCGCAGCGGGCCACGTGGAGACGGCGGTGGTGCTGGCTCGCTGGAGCGCCGGCATCCGGCGCGAGGCGGGCGCGCGCGCCGCGGCCGCCGCCGCGCGCCGCGCCGGACACACGCGCCTCGCCGCGATACTCGACCGCATACATCCTCCCACCGGGGACGCAGTGTTTCGGAGACCTCACAGGTAATGTTGTGAAATTCATTTGTAAACCAATTCAAAAATTTAAAAAGTTTCAGATATTTAAAATCTATGTGTAGTACCAGACTAAAGAAGCATAGGCGAGCTTATATTTTAGTAATCATTTATTTAGTTAAACATCGTTATAAAACGTAGTTATGTCATATAGTATTTTTAATGTAATACAAAGTAAATTATGAATATATATTTCAAATATACTTAGATATGTTCATTTTTAAATTATTGACTAATCGTATGATTGATGAAATTTTACCCCGCGGTAAATTGTATATTTTGCAAAATAAAAAAAGTACTAAAACCGCTTTATTCTCAATTTTTCAGTTTATCTCAAAAAAGTCGTGCTGGAAGCTTAGAGAGTAATCTGGTCAAGCGGCCGTCAATCGATAGTGGCATCAACATGGCCGATGCCTTCAGAGCCAGTTCTGCTATAGACAGAAATGACAGCAGTTCTTCTGCTAGGTATGAATATTTTAGTGTTTCCATATCTTATAATTAATTTACAGTGTCCTCGCTGACCCTACATCAGAATCAGTGCAAGTTTTGTACAAATTAGTGGATGATCTTATTAAGAATAGATGTAATTAATCAATGTAAGTTTAATGTTCTGTGAGCACTATGAGGGTGGCATTTTCTGAAGAAAAAAACCTCTTTAAAATAAATGATTAAAAAAAAATCTTATAATTAGTTTATTTTTTAGATATTTGAATTGATTATTGTTATTTTAATTTCGATTTTTAATCAAATTAAAAATTAATATTTCTAAGCAAAACTTAATATTGTAAATTGTATTTCGAGGCCCAGTGGTGATAAGTGAACGTTAACCGGAGACTGTGGGTTCAAATACGCATGTGTGTTAAGGCACCACTAAACTGTGTGCTTGCGTTTTTTCTTCATCTCGTACTCAGCGATAAGGGAAAATGCCGTGAGAAAATCATCATCACCACGTGTCGCATAATAATCTGCCACATGTGTATTCGCCAACTTTTATTAGAGCAGTGAGTTGGAATAAGCTCGAGACCTACTCATCAAACAAAAAAGGGGCCTGAATAAAGTGTCACTTAACAGGCAATTACTGTTAGTTACTTTAATTATTGTAAATAAGCTTTCGTTTTCTTAGATGGGAAAGAAGCATGTCGTTACCTTTAGACTCTGACAATTCTGAAGATAGTCTAGGTGATTCTAAAATGGGACGACGGATGGATCTCGCCCTCTGTAAGTTTAAATATTTATTATTATTCACATTTTAGAAAGTTCAGTTTTCATTTGCAAACGATTATTTATTTTCATCGGCACGGCGCCTAATTTTTGGAAAAGTCGAAATTCTTTATCCCAATTTTAGTTTCGCGTTCATACTCTGAGGCTACGACGTCGTCAGCGGCTATCGACTCGATAACTTGTTTAATATAACAGGTCGTTCTAATTATTGGCTTACTTGTGAATTTTGAAACTGAGTGGCAACGATTGTCAAAATTATAACAAGTAAACAGTTTAAAGATCGCCACTTTTATTTTAATTTACAAGTATGTAGATAGAATATAATAGAACTAAAGATTATAGTTTTCAATATTAATTTGCAAAGCCTGTAAAAACAAAAAAAAAATATATAATATAATGTGTGGGGTGTGATGTATTTAAAATGCGTATTCGCAAAAACGCTGGCGTTATCGCGATACCTTGAGGGCAGCGCTGACTTGTCCGTCCGTCCAGGCGAGACGGCGGCGCGGCGCGCGAGCCCGCTCATAGACGTGGAGGCGCTGTCGCCGGCCTCGCCCGCGCCGCACCCGCCCGCAGGTCAGTTCGCTGCACGCGCGAAACGGTATAGACACTCGAGCTCGGGTATCAACGAACGGACTAAATTGACATATCCAGAATATCTTCATCAAAATATTAAAACCAAAAAAGATCGAAAACGATTCTACTAAAATCGTGATGTTGACGATTATATTAACGATACGGATGCTATCAAAATATGTCAAAGTTTTAATATGAAAACATTCATTGGAGAATGGGAAGCATTAAATTGAGATGATACGAAAATCCGATAAGTTATTGTGTTATAAAATGCCAGATAGATTAAGGAAAAGTGATACTATAATTGGCCTGATATAAAATAATTTAAACTGGCATGAACAAAACGATGCGTAAAGTAATTTAATCACGTGTAACAGAAAAATTGGCTGATATAACAATTACTCAATCAGTGAAACCGTTCTATACCATTTCAAGTCGCAGCCAAACCTCCGCTCGACTTGTTTATCGATGTTGTAAATGTTGTAGTTGCATGGCCGGTCCGGCCTCCTCTTCTGAAACGTCGTCTGTCTTTTCTCTGTCGCCAGTGTAGTTCGACGTCATCGCTATCGGTAGACCACTTGTAGATTCTTCTGTATGTATATTCTATCGAGCGGAGATGCCCCGGTGTTGTTAGTAGTTACCTATTGAAGTTGAACCGAATAAGGTTGCTGTTTGTTGTTTTGTCGTGTGTTTTTTCATGCAGCAATGAACAAGTTACAGTTCGATTTACAAATCAAAACATCAACGTTTTCGGTTTTCCTTCACTCGATGTTGTCCTTCGGTGTCGCTTTCAATGGTTCGTAATGGTCTATCCACTATCACTGTACTTCCAGACACAACAGTTTTAAGTGGTTTTTTATCTTTAATAACATCAACACACTCAATGAAAAAATGTTTAAGAAGACGAAATAAAGTAATTTTAACTATGATCACGAAAAACAATAAAACACTGCATGATGGCTCAACTGCTTGCATGAATCGATAAATTTACGTAAGCTTTTTATGTGTAGTTAAAAAACAAACATTTGCAATAAAAATTGAAGGTAAGTATGCTTTCACGAAGGTTTTGTATATGGCACCATATTTTATCGTAAATTGTATATATCCTGTATGTTCAACTATTGATGTTTAATTTGATGGCTTAAATGTTAAGTGTAATTGTGTTTTTAACGAAATCTTCAGCTATTTAAATTTTTAATTCTGTCATCTTGAAATTATAATGAATATTCGGAAATTCACTATTCAATGGAATATAAAGTCTTTTGGTATTTTATAAATTTGCATTTCCGAGATTCCACTATACAAAAATATTTCAGGGGAGCAGGATGACAGAGTGTTCACATTGGCAGAACAGATCATTGCCGCTATGCCAGAACGGATAAAGGTAACGAAAATAAAATATAGACGACAAATACATTAAAGATTATGTGTTAATTCATAAAAATTATAAAGCACTATTTATAAAATAAAAACTATAAGGACAAAGTGAAAATGTCATGTATTTTTTTAATTATAAACAGCTTCCGAAGTGAACATCGAATATTAAGTTGATGGTAATATTTGCTTTTTTAAAACACAGAACGAGACCTCCACCCTTTTAAACGGCTGCGACCTAGACAACGGCGCAGGGGGCAGCGAAGACGCGCTGATGGTACCTCTCCTCGAAGACACCACCACTTTTAGTACTGAGTTCAGCTTTGAGTTCTGTGACAATACTTACAGGTACCTGTTGTCTAATATAAAATTTTCTTTTGTTTGAAATAATTTCTTATACAAAAATAAGGTAGGGTTATAATAAGAGAAGGGTTATAATGTATTAATAGAATAGGTAGGCGAACGAGCACATGGCATCTCTGTACATCGCCGATGCCCCTTGGGAACTAAGATGTTATGTTCCTTGTGCCTGTAATTACACTGGCTCACTCACTCTTCAAACCTGAACACAACAATACTAAGTACTGCTGTTTTGCGGTAGAATATCAGATGAGTGGGTGGTACCTAACCAGACGAGCTTGCACAAAGCCTACTACCAGTATAATCTGATTCACCATCCAATGTTTATCCAATATTCAATTTCATACCGGATACCTCTATCGGGTATGTATTCTCTAATCGCACTAATTCTGGAATTTCATCCGATATTCGGACTCATCCATCATAAACTTATTTTTTTAATTTTGAAATAGTGAGGCTGAATGCCAAATGGGCAACCTGATGGTAAACTAAGATATTGTGTCCCTTGTGTCTATAATTACTCTATCTGCACTCACATCTCAAACCAGAATACTACTTTAACTGTACTGCTTTTTTATGGTAGAATGTATTATGAGTGGGTGGTACATACCCAGACGTGATTTCATATAGCCCAACCACCATAGAACAACTAACCAAGTAAATTTAACGATTTGAATTCGTGTTCCACAAGTTTTTTATTCGGGATCAACAAATTTTAGAGTTTTGCCCAGATACTGCGGCGGTTCCACCCCCTCATCTGGGTCAGTATCACCAGGATCTGCGCTGTCACCTCCACCTGCGTCACCGCGTAATTCACTACCAACGACGTCGGCCACTCTACAGGAATTTTTGAACACTACTACACATTTTTCAAGTCTTACTCTTAACGGTTTGTTGTTTCATTTATTTACTTATTTTACAAAAAATATATAACTTTAGCTTGATATAGACTGTTAACAAATTGCGCATTTTATTTTGATAATATAAAATTATTAATAGACTTCTACTAGTTCTTATGAATCTCAAAGAAACTCAGTAGGCAATGTTTAAAAAAAACAAAACAAATTAATATTTAAATTACACACGCTTAGTTACTTCCTGTACGAGATCCGGTAATAATTCAATTAATGCTTTTTTGTCAGATACAATCAGAAACAGAGGAATACTAATAAGAATATTTTTTATAACTAATTGAAGCCTGCTTGGTGGCAACACAAGTTACTATTTGTATATTTAAAATAATGTTATTAACAATCAATTAAAAGCTAACCAGTACTGTTACCATAGCTCTAAAAAGTAACGTTACTTACAGACCGTGAACAGCGCGAGTTATATTCCGCCGCTATAACCATCCAGAAGGCTTATCGTCAATACCGCGGACGACAGCTTCAGCGACGCGCCGCCGCTGCCGCCATCACTATCCAGAACTGCTATCGGCGGTACAAGCAGGTCCGTTCCCAAGTTCTGGTCAAATCATCAAACGTGATGATATATGATTAGATTTGTGTAGTAGCTATAATATTGGGTGAATTCCAGTTCGCGTATTTGAAGCAGATGCACGCCGCGGCGACAGTTATTCAACGTGGCTACCGTTCACACCGGGAGCGCCGACTTGTCGCCAATCCTGTCAAGTGAGAATAGAGTTTTTCTGTTTATTTATATTTATAAAAAGCCTAGGTGGCCCAGTGGTAAGAACGCGTGAATCTTAACCGAAGATCGTGGGTTTAAACCCGGGCAAGCACCACTGAATTTCATGTGCTTAATTTGTGATTATAATTCATCTCATGCTTGGCGGTGAAGGAAAACATCGTGAGGAAACCTGCATGTGTCAAATTTCACTGAAATTCTGTCACATGTGTATTCCACCAATCCGCATTGGAGCAGCGTAGTGGAATAAGCTCCAAAACCTTCTCCTCAAAAAGAGGAGAAGAGGCCTTAGCCCAGCAGTGGGACATTCACAGGCTGTTACTTTATCATTAAATAGGTCATCTCGGGATGAAACAGTGTATAAGCGAAGAGTTTTATCTGTTGATTTAGTCAAACAAAAAATTTAAATGATGTAAAGTGATAATCATATCAATAATTTTCGGCGTAATTATGATTGCAAACAAAACTTTATTGTTAAGTTAGCGGTTGTTAACATTTAAAATTTACGTATATTCTGTTTCATTCAGCCCATAAACGATTGATATTCCTTATATTAGAACGGGTGCGAGTGTTCTTTCATCTTATAATTTAATAATAAGGACTAATCCCTTAATCTATCATGAGCATATATTTAAACTTGTAATTTAAAAGATTTTCAGCTTTTATGCAAACCCATCTCGGTACCATCCACACATTTATTCTACCGCTAAGCCGCATGTTCCATTGTTGGTTTAAAGAATAAGTGACCCAGTGTAATTATGGGCATAGGGGACATAACTCCTTAGTTTCCAAAGTTGGTGGTGCATTGGCGATGCAAGAAATGGTTAATATTTTTTACAGCGCCAATATCTATGGCCTTACCATCATAGGTAGCACTTACCATCATGTGGCCCATTTTCCACTACACAGTTATTACGTAAATAAGATCATTCTAATGATCTGACAGCTATCAGTCAGCTATCAGTCAAACAAGTATGTAATTCACAGAAGGACATATTCCCAAAGACGACAAAATCAGGCAGCGAGAAAAATTCAACAATTCATGAGGCAGTCCAAGATCAAGTACGTATATTGCTCTTTATCAGACCATATATAAGTTACATTAATATTATTTTGTATAAACAAGACATATTCATGTTAATAGAGTCAAAAAATATAAATATACACACATATAGTCATTAAAATTACTCACAATTTTGTTACTTATATGTAGTACTAATTTCCGTGATCGAGGAAGGGCCTTGTTATGTACCCTATGTCCTTGATATCTATCTCTCGTATATCGATCGTATCGATATCGTATCTCTGACAAAGTATATGCAAAATTCCATGATGAGCCGTTGAATAGTTAAGACGTGTAAGAATATCAAATAAAACAGACTCACTTTAGCATTTATAATATGAGTTAGGATTTGATTTAGTTAAAACGGTTTTTGATTTTCCATAAGTCATTTATTGTCAGATGAGTTGGGATAAAGGAGCGTAGATTAGATCTTATAATCCATTCTAAGGGGTTTTCCAATAGGGACGCTTGAACTTTGACAGCTGATTGCGGCCATGTTGTTTGAGTGACAGCTGTCAAATGCAGCGTGTTATATTCATTCCGTCCTCCCAAACCACCATGGCAGGTTACAGTGTCGAGCAGCACGTGCAAATCATAAAATTGTTTTATGAAAATGGGTCTTCAGTTCGAGCAACGTTCCGCGCACTTCGCCCGTTTTACGGTCGCGATGATCGTCCTGCCGAGTCGACTATCCGTCGATTGGTGGACAAATTCGAGTCAACCGGGTCAGTTAACAATCAGCCGGTTCCCGTGCGTCAACGTAACGCGAGATCTGCTGAGAATATCGCCGCTGTGCGCGACAGTGTCCTCGAAAACCCGCGGCAGTCAATTCCGCGTCGCGCACAGGAACTCGGCCTTTCGCAGACGACAACTTGGCGAATTTTGCGTTGTGACTTGAGCCTGCACCCGTACAAGATCCAGCTGACCCAAGAGCTCAAGGTTAATGACCATAGACAGCGCCGTGTGTTCGCTGACTGGGCATTAGAGCAGTTGGAAGTTGACGCCGATTTTGGCAAAAAAATCATCTTCAGCGACGAGGCGCATTTTTGGATGAATGGCTATGTCAACAAGCAAAATTGCCGTATTTGGGACGAGACCAATCCACACGAGGTTCACCAAGTGGCAATGCATCCGCAGAAAGTGACTGTTTGGTGCGGATTTTGGGCCGGAGGCGTGATTGGTCCGTATTTTTTCGAAAACGATAATGGTGTGGCCGTCACCGTCAATGGTGAGCGATACCGGTCGATGATAACCAACTTCTTTTGGCCTGAAATCGAGAATATGGATCTGGACAACATGTGGTTTCAACAGGACGGCGCTACGTGCCACACAGCACACGCTACGATGGAAGTTCTGCACGAGCAAGCGCCCTTAATGGAAAACCCTATATTAATTTAAAACCACAACATTATATTAAACCTTTAGGTGCATAGTTTGTCATAATAGTGTTTCGAAGTAGCATTCATTTGAGGCGGATGCGGAGCTACTTTTCTCTGCTAAATCGAATATTGCCCGAATCGATATTTGATCAGACCTGAGATCATCGATAGTGACAATATTACTAATATTGACAGATTATATTATAGTAATAAAATAGTCTTTAAAGTTGGAATTACGACTAAGAAAATTGTTAAAATTATTGAAAAATACGAACTTTTTGCAACTTGGTGGTAGAGCTTTGTGCAAGCTCGTCTGGGTAGGTACCACCCACTCATCAGATATTCTACCGCAAAACAGCAGTACTTTGTATTGTTGTGTTCCGGTTTGAAGGGTAAGTGAGCCAGTGTAATTACAGGCACAAGGGACATAACATCTTAGTTCCCAAGGTTGGTGGCGCATTGGCAATGTAAGTGATGGTTAACATTTCTTACAATGCGATTGCCTATGGGCGTTGGTGACCACTTACCATCAGGTGGCCCATATGCTCGTCCGCCAAACTATACAATAAAAAAAAAAAAAAAAAAAAAAAAAAAAAAAAAAAAAAAAAAAAAAAAAAAAAAGAAACATGTCAGATAAAAAAAAATTAGGTCGTTTTATCGATTACAGTAAATCTATAAATTTATGTTTTCTAATATAATAGAAGTAGGGTGAAAGATTTTTATTTCTTATAAGAACTTAATAATTTACTTAAATTTCATAATATATATGTATATATATATTATATAATAGTGTGTTATCCTTCCTGTTACAGTAAAGAAATCGTATTTTCTCATTATGTACATTATACTTCATTTTCGCCCAGAAAATCGAAATTCTGTTTAAAGTGAATTCTAGCATTTATGCCACTATACCACGCGGCCGTGATTTGTACACTAGCTCTTTTTAATTTTTATTCGTGCATATTCTAAGACATTAAGCTTATATGAGGATGTTTTCCTGACTAGCGAATAAGAAATAAATTTAATGTTCAATTTAATATAGCCCATATTAGCAATAATTATAAGAATTTTGGACTATTCCATTATCGGTATTCGGGGTTCTTAAGAACAGTTTTATTACATAAAAAGGTAATGTTTTATGTACTGAATCTATGTCTTATCCATCCAATATGTTAAACCGTTGGAGCGCGAATTAAATCACTATAAATAACATTGGTCATAACTTTCCCAATTTTTTCATGCAACTAGTACTTGGGAGGAATTTACGACGAACGTAAGTTTTTAAAATTTATTATTAGTTACCGTCGCATCTACTTGTACTAACAAACCACGTTCCAAATTATGTTCGGATAATATAAATACACTTACATCAATTTCATTATTTATATCTTCGATATTTTCCGTATTATGTAGCTGGACGTGCTAATGATAAGAATTCGTTCCCCATAACAAACTTTCGCGAGGGAAAAGTCACGTTTCACGTTTGATATGTGGTTCAGCACGTACACACCTAAAGAGGGGATAATGTATTGAACCCTTTGGAAGTAATTCCTGCCACGCGCTACCAGAATTACTTAAGTTATGATTCTTATATTTTGTTATCTGTTTGTCGTCATAAGTATGTGATTTTCTGGTACATTTATTCAATATATTTTAAGAATCAAAGATCAAGCGATGAAATTTTACTGTTTATCTTTTCTGTTAATATTAACTATTAAATATTAATGAAATGTTTATAAAATAAGTATTGTAATAATAAAAATAATTTTGATTCGCAGGTTGCAGAGCGCGCGAGCCGAAAACGCGAAGGTGGCCCGGCTGTCCCAGGATGTCCGCCAAAACTTGTCGCAGCCCACCACCAGTACACCCACGCCTAATAGGTAAAAAAGGACATTGTGATTTATTCCACTATTACAAATATCATTCTCTTTAGGGTAGTACTAAAGATATTGAAAGTTATACTAGTTGTAATGTATACGACATACATTTATGTTTTGTTAATTTCATTGATAACGTTGTCACAAGTATTAGATTTGCACTGACTTCCAGAAGAGTTTAATTTAAAGTTTCTCTGGAATATCAACAAATGTATCAGATCAGTGAATACGTTTGTAATGTTATAGAGTTTAAAAATAATAACATTTGTTGCAGGATCATTGACTACTTAGCACCTGAATCACCGATGGACGCAGATGATGACCTTCTGATCGAGCTTCTGTTTAAAATGTGACCTGACCCAGAGCTGCAGTTTATTCTTGCTTTCAAATACCTTGTTTTGGGTAAAATTATTTCTCGAATGTTTGATAGAAAATCGAATCTATCTCAATTTTTCAAAAATCAAATTTCAATTACGTTATTTGTAAATACAACTGCCGGAGTCAGGAACGAATTTCGTTTTACGGGCTTTACGTCGATTTTGCAATTCAAACTACTTCTGTTATAAGGAAAAAACAAACGAACCATCGGTTTTATGACTCTTTAAACGACACACTACTGCCTTCATTTAGTCATTTGAAATCATCAACATCATACTATAAAGTACTTATTTTCCACAAACAGGATTTTAAGAAGTTGTGACGTAACTCAGGCCTTGAATTTTACAAATTCCAATATTTTTGTCGTATCTTCATTGTATCCTCCGTAGGGTCTTTTAACCATTATACTAATTTTAATTTTAGGTAACTTGTATTCTTTCCTTTCATAATTGATTTTAATGTCTCGATTTTATTCGGTTTAAACAAAATCTTGTTCGTATATTTGGCCTTGATTTAATATTTGCGTTTAACTCTTCAGGTCATAGACAGGGTTATATTTAGTATAAATTTTATCGTATTTGTATTATATTTTCATAACGTATTTTTGAGAAATTTGTTTAGGGCGTTTATTGGAATCATATTTTTGAAAACTCTAAATTGAATGTAATGTAATTTTCTTAGATCATCTGTAATATTGGCAGCATTTAAATGAAACATTGTAATTCATTGACGACGACAACTTAAATCAAAATTTTGTGCATTTACGATAAAATTGGACGAATCAATTGTTTGTTATGTTTACCCGCTTTCAGTGCAAGGTTTTGAGAAAGTCAAATCTTGGTTTTTATTAGCTCTATTCATGATTTTCACGGTGGAGTTAAAAGTAAGTAGGTTAAGTACAAATTCAAATTATTAAAAAGCCACTGTTCTAATAAAGTAGATGCACCTAGCGTATAATACAATAAACCCGACGAGCTGTGAGTATTTTGAGATTTTATCGTATTTAAGAAAAAAAAAATACTTAGTTTTACTATTGGTCTAAAATTTACCATATAGGTTTCATTCCAGCCTAAATAGGTTAATTCTCTTTCAGTATATGCAATGTAACAGACAAACATGAAAATGTATTTCAACGTGTAGACTTAATTCAGATTCTTATGAGAATTATTCGGACTATTGATCTTTATAATTTTTTTAATTGTTGATTTTGTTTTAAATATTACGATATAGTTTATTGAAACATTTTCGATTTTCCCACCCCTAGTTCCTATTTCAATAACTATTATAATTAATGAATTATCGATACAACAATTTAATAATTAGTTCATTAGATAGATAACTTTTTGTTTTAGATCCTCGATAATGCTAAATGCCATAATAATCTAGCGTTCATGAAAAAAATAAGGTTGTGCACCACTTAATATAGAGATAACTACCTAAATATTCCCTTTTTCTGAATTCTCTGATATTTTAACGTAGAAATATAGATGATAGTATAAGATATTAGAAGTAACCATAGCTTAACAATAAGACGACATGCTGCCGTCGAGATATTTTCGATTCGTATTTTTATAAAGCAAAGTTACGAATGACTATGATTGCTTTGCTTGTGCAGGGCCGTGGAACAGATTCCTTACTTACTTTACACACCAAGTTTATTGATTCCACATCTTTATCGATTTCGATTTCAACTACAGACTTATGTTCAATATTATTTACAATCTGAAGATTTATATTATTTGGAACTTTCGTTTCATCTTTCAGTCTTGCAACCCTTACCAGTTGTTTAATTTTAATGAGACTAGAAAGGCCCGGAGTTGTCATATGGATGTGGATATTTATATATTACTAACAGTATTCAATGTTAAACACACAACAGTCGTGTGGTTCAACATCAATTATGTTACAATTGTAACAGTTTATTGTTAATAGTTTTATGAACGATATCGTATTGTTAATAATATATGAAAAAATGTCAGATGAATATAATGAATGTAACGCGACGCAGTTCGAGAATAACCGTCCAGTTGTGGCGGCTTTTGCACCCTCTGGTGGCGTGAAGGCAAAAGTCGCATTACAAGCGAAATACAACATAACGACTTTGACTATAGTGACGCGATTCGCTTGCAAGGCACGGGGCACCCGAGGGCGCACGAATGCAACATGTACATTTTATATTTTTGGATTGCTAACTTTAAGATGTTATATTTATATATGTATATGTAGTGATGGCGGGTACGAAACCAGTATTTCAAAATGTATTGCGCCAAAAGTTTTGATGTATTAATTTTCCAATAAAATTCTCTCGTTTTTCTTTTATCGAATGAATAGTTCGTTTAGCTAGTGGTCATGTATGTATATATTTTTGGATAAAGTGCACGATTGCTTTCAGAACGCCGACGATATAAATATAAGAGAGCGGTCGTAAAGTATTTAACTGTAAAGAGTATTTTTAACGGTGACGCTGAACCTCTGAAAGCAATAATATTTTTGTGGTTAAAAAAATTACTCTTATTTATAGAAAAAAGAGTATTTTATTGTCCACGCAATCGTCACAACAGTTGAAATATAGGAAGCTTTTTAGTGCTACCGTAAAATGTGCTCCGATTTTAATAAAAAATTGAAAATCATAAAAACAATACAGCCATAAGTGACTTATTAGTTGCAGTAGTTAAACTCGCTTATTCCCGAAGATATTTAGAGCGAATTTGGTTTAGATGAATCAATACATAACATAGCCGGAATACATAGATAGAATTTATTTTCTTAGCGCAATAAATACTAATTTTAGAACGATTTACAGGTGTTTATTTTGAAATGAATAAAAAAGTTGATCTGGTTAATGGAAAATAAGTGGAATAGAAAATTTAGCATTTTTTAATAAAAAAAATCAATGATAATTTGAAAAGTCTATCGGAGCACATATTTATGGCACGCGTTAGTTATTGACCACAGCTAAATTATAGTGCACTAGATGTAGACATAGTTAGATAAATTACTACTTATGTAAATGAAATTAAAAAAAAAAAGAAATCTTGAAATCTATACATAGAATTAAAATTTAAAAGTTTAACTAATACTTTTTATTATTATATTAATAAGAAGCTTGTTCACACATTATAAAAATCGTATTTAGGAAGTACTGTTAAGTAAAGAATTGAGACGAATAAATCGAACGGAATCGACATGATAGTGAGTGATGATGGAATTTTTGTTCTCGAGAGGGCTTCTTACAGCTAATTCTGCTTACATAAAATATATAGACATTTGTATCGATTGAAAATACTTTAAATCAAATTTAGATTTTTTTTTAAATCGAAAAGACGACTTTAATTGTTTTTTTTTTGTTTTGTTGTTCCAATTACTAATTGAGCGGTTAAACTTTCAGCATTTTATATTATTGAAAGTAATTCAACTCATCGTTTATTTTATTGTTATATTGAAAAAAAAATCTTTGTTTTTTTATTACATTTTAATTTTTTAATGTAAATGGTATAAGACCTGACTTTTTTATTGTTAAAATATTTATTCAGCCTAATTTTTTTTTTAATTCTCAGTCTGTATATTTTACGTAAGCACCTGATAACAAAGCCTGTAATATTATGATATTATACTTGTTTACAAAGCTACGCCAAAGGCGAGTTACTTTGACATTGTGATAAAAATTGCAAGAAAGTTGATTTGAAGCGTTTAATGATTATATTTTTAGATGATAATAATTTATGCAATTATTTTATAGGCGTTATAGTATTTTTTTGCGGCATCTTGCTTGTAATAGGTTGATATTTCATATTTTAATATATGGCAATTATTATTATATTTTACTTAATTATATTGTTGGCAATTTTACTCCTTATAATCCATCAACAAAGAGTTTTTTTTTTTAACGTTCAAGTCGACGTTTGCCTTGTGTTTGGCGCGTCTTATCGAATGTCAGCAATTCATAATACACATAGATAATAACGCATAAGCAATATTAAATATAGACTATTAATGTCTCGATAGGAAAAACAGATTACTAATGAAATGCTTTTCTTTTTTTGAATTTTATATATTTGTATGTTCATTTGTAGATGTGTTTTCGTAAAATGGAAATGTATACTTGTATCCTATGCGTGTGTCAGACACATTGTTTTAAGCGTTATTACGTTTTAACGATTATTTGTTGCGTTATTTTTTCGTTGTTATAATTCAGTGAAATATCAACCTAGTTTGTGAACGTTATTTTATATTAATGCCTGCCTACTTATAATATTGCATATCAATTAGATATTATGTATTGATAACGTGTTTCAAAGTGTAACGTTTTTTTAATTTTTTTCTTAAAACGCTAGATTTGTAGTTATTTGTTCGTCTTTCAAGCGATTGTTTTAATAGGGTTGACAACATTTTTATATTTTTATATAAGTTTCGTTTTTTTGTATTACGTTTTTTATAAATAAGGGCATATTTTTATTGTATCATAAATAATAGTTAAGGAGGCGATGATTTTATTTGCTTATATTGTGTAGTTTTTTTTATTATGTTATATTTCTGCTATTTAAGAAGTAGTTGAATTTAATTTTTTTTTCTTGTTAATTTTAATAATTGTTGAGATTTTAATTAATAGTTATTATTTCTTAATGTTATGACCCTATTTTATAGTGGAACTAGATATGTTGCTTGAGACAATTTTTATATTGTAGTATACGTATTTGATAGCAAATTTTTATGAGGTTATTTTTTTAATATTTAAAATAATATGATGAAATTAATTTGTATGCAATTGTAATCGTTATGATATTAGTTTCTCATTGCGATAGAGAGTGTAATGTTGTTATGTACTGCCAGTTTTGAGGTTCTAACACCAAATAATGCGAGAAAAATCGTTTGTAAGGTATGTATATTGTCCTGGGACGACTTTACTTTCCTATTTAATATTTATACGGGTTATCGCTAAATCGATTTTTTCCGATACATCGATTTTACTTTGCTAGTTTTTTGTTTTCGAAAATATCGATTAAGCGATATAAAAAGTTTTATCGAAATTTAAATATAAAATCTACGCATCATTTGTATCGACCAATCGGAATGGCGGATCGAATGGCCTCGGTTTTTAAGTCGTCTGATTGGTTGTTTTGTATTGAAAATTATTTCTCTTGCTTATATTGAGAAATAAAAAAATAAATATAAAAACTACGCGTCATTTGTATCGACCAATCGGATTGGCGGATCGAATGGCCTCGGTTTTTAAGTCGTCTGATTGGTTGTTTTGTATTGAAAATTATTTCTCTTGCTTATATTGAGAAATAACAAAATAAACGATTCGAAAATAATAACTTATTTTGAATATATTTTCTATTAATAATTTTTGTTTAAAAATCCATAGAGTTGTTCAGAAACAAAATATACATATATGATTATTTCTTAATAATTTATTTTCAAGTGATGTTTTAATATTGTGCAATTATTGTTTTTTATAGAAAACGATTATTTATATTGGATTTTTATTTTTAATAACAGTTATTTTTATTAATAAAGGAATGACGCTTTATATAATTTAAATGAATAATGAGTTCATAATGAATTAAATAACTGTTTATTAAATAATTTAATATATATATTTTTTGTTTGTTAATGTAATGGAGTGGACAGGTAAAATATTGAAAATTGATTCTTAAACCTGACATATTTTTAGGCATAATAATGTTAATTCTTTGCTTACACAATAAATAATATGATATCCTCAGCAATAATATTTATGACAATAATTAGATGCACTTCACATTCGGAATTCAAAAAAAACCCAGTACAGAACATAATGCTTTATTAAAATATATATATATATATATATATAAAATATCTGTAAAATTTTGTTGCCGTGATAAACAATAAATACGCAACTATTATTTTTTTTACATATGAAAGTTTTGTTTCAATAAGCGACGTCATTATAATTTTAAAAACTTTATTGACCCAATAATGTATTTAATAATTAAAAACACTATTTAAAGTACAATTCATTGATCTCAATAAAAACAAATTAATTTAATTTTTCAATTTAATTTTTATCCTAACTGAGAAGAATAATTTTAATTATTCATGTAATTTAAAAAATAAAATAAAGAGACAAGTAAAAAGAAATCAGCATTAGCGATAATAGCGAATTGACGCGATATCATTGGCCGAGATGTTGAATGCAAAAGAAAATGGCGTTTTTGAAAATCGTCGTATTTGTCTTTGGAAACTTTGGGAATTGAAATAAAAGTGGGATACTCAATGAAATAATGTTGTATTATAAATAATTATATATTGATCAAGAACTGTTTGTTATATAGCCAGCCAGTACAAAATATAGCCGAGCTATTAAAAAATCGAATGGAATATGTAAATTTAAATTGAGTTTATTTTTATTTGGTCGGACTAGGCTATACTTAAAATGACTACAAAATTACCTGACCACTTCATCATAGGAAAATCAGTATTTTATGTTAATTGTGATTAAAATGGAGGTTGGACAAGTACGAGACTAGTTACTGTGTACTTTGAAGACGAAAATAATCTTCCTTTGTAATTATTATATTCAATAAACACTACAAAATTGTGATTCAAAGCAATTTAAAATATATCTGCTGATTAATTATTGTGTTTTATTAATGTAACCCAAACCCCCTTATGCTCGTTTATATAATTATATTTCACAGTAATTTTTAACTTTGCTCATTATTAACTTAATTAATACCAAAGAAATCTTTGATAAATTAGGCACTCAACACATGGTTATATTATAAATGCTTAGGTACTCAACACATGGTTATGTTATAAAAGATAAAAAGTGCGGCGTTAGTATTTAATTGATTCTCTCATTCTAAGGATGAAAAAGAGTAACTGATAAGTTTCTTGTCGGTTCTTCTCGGTACAATCTACATTCGGAACTGGTTTACTTTTAATTCAATATGTAACATAGTAAAAAACGCCGAGATGGCCCAGTGGTAAGAACGCGTGAATCTTAACCGGTGATCGTGAGTTGAAACCCGCGCAAAAATCACTGAATTTCATGTGCTTAATTTGTGTTTTTTAATTCATCTCGTATTTGACGGTGAAGGAAAACATCGCGAGGAAACCTGAATGTGTCAAATTTCACTGAAATTCTGTCACTTGTGTATTCCATCAACCTGTATTGGAGCAGCGTGGTGGAATAAGCTCCACCACCTTCTCTTCAAAAAGAGGACAAGAGGCCTTAGCCCAGCAGTGGGACATTCACAGGCTGCTACTGTACTGTATTAGTTTTTAGTACAGTTAAGTTGCCTAAGCTAATAAGAATACCCGTGATGTGTGCAGTCAAAGGTATATATATATATATATATATATATATATATACCTTTGACTTATATGTATAGCGCATTATAAAGTTTATAATCATAAACTAATCCCAAAGGTCAAATCAAATTTTATCTGTGACAAATAAATAAATTAAAAAAACTAATAAACTCGATATAGCTTAAAACAATTAAGATCTCCATATTCTATTATATAAAATATTTATCAAATTTGTTTTAAGGTAGCGTATCGCGTTCTACCTGAATCCTAGTGTTAAGTTCTCTACAAACCCCTACTACACCCTAGTCAAATTATAAGTTTCTTTAATATAAATTTAATAATAAATTGTCCTATGTACCAGGGGAGCAGTTATTTCTTGCTTTGAAATGTATCCGATGTATATTTTATTAATAAGGGTTATAGACCAAGAGCTACGATTGATGATTAGCGCTTCGAGGGAAATGCCGGACCTAAAGAACCCAAATTATTAACGTTATTATCAAATTATATAGCCAGGAAGTCCCAATTGCTTGAGTGGAACCTGTATACAATAATTTGATTTCCCTACACAAATCTCGATTATTGTTAAATATGGTCACCTAGTCATAATTTCAAGTTAACAAGTAATCGACTAATGATGCCATCTATTGGTAGCGTCAGGAAATACAATGATTCAATATAATAACTAATTAAAGATGGAGCTAGTTATATTACAACTCTACTACACGTATATTATGTTGGAGTGTATTTTTCAGAAAAACCGCGTTATTTTATATTCATTTCGAAAACATAAAGCTGCCTTTTAACTACCACATTTTCATTCCATATCGGAATTTCAGTATTACTCTATTATTTATTCAAGATAACCTGAGGGATATTTACTGCGGCGAGGGAAAAGCTATTCGATTCAAGGATCGTTTTCTAATCGTATTAAAGGACTGCGATAAATTATTAGAAACACCTTGAGATGGATGGCAGACATATAAGAAAAACAACTCAAAGGTTTTTTTATAATATTACTGTTTTTATACTTATAAAAATAATAGTAGCAGCTTTACTCGGTGGTAGAGCTTTGTGCAAGCTCGTCTGGGTAGGTACCACCCACTCATTAGATATTCTACCGCAAAACAGCAGTACTTTGTATTGTTGTGTTCCGGTTTGAAGGGTGAGTGAACCAGTATAATTACAGACACAAGGGACATAACATCTTAGTTCCCAAGGCTGGTGGTAGATTGGCGATATGGGAATGGTTGGTATTATTTACATCGCCAATGTCTACGGGCGGTAGTGACCATTTATCATCAGGTGGCCCATATGCTCGTCCGCCTATCTATACAATAAAAAATACCTGTAAATGTCTCACTACTGCCCTAAAGGCTCCTTTATTAAGAAGAAGATTTGGAGCTAACGCCACCACGCTTCTTCAATGACGGTTGATTGATAAATGTGTTAGAAGAAAATCTAATACATTTTAATGTATTAGTTTTTCTTCTGACACATTCAGTTTCCTCACGATCTCCTTTCTTCTAATCCAGTTCCTTTACTGCCAAACATGAGGTAAATTATAAATCAATCTAAGCATTTAATTAAACATTATGAGAAAATTCAGTAGTACTTGCCCAGGTTCGAACCCACTATACCCACAGGTTAAGATCACGCATTCCATCTGCCATCTCTTCATTATCACAGCAAATCGAGTATGACCAAGGAACAGGTGTTAGAAGTGGTTTAGCGATGAAGAGCAATCTAATCTAGGCAACTTTATGGCTAGTTAGTTATTGTTTAGGTATATAAGCTTCAATTGCCTCGATGGTCTAACAGTTAAAGGCCGTAGATCCCAAGGGTTCTGAGCCTGGGTTCTAACTCCAGGTCACCCCAATAAAAAGTTATTAGGTTTTTTGACGCAAATTCAGTAACAGCCCGGAGTCTCGATTTGGAAGTGACTACACTCCCGTCCCTCGGAAGCAAGTGTTGTTGTTGGTTTCCAGCGAAAAAAAATTATAGCTGTTGGTCTTGTGTCTGAACTCTTTTCGTGTCAAAATGCCGTCCCATCCGAATAGAGAGTGTATCTGTATTTGTATAGATGTTTGCACACTCACACATGTGCGCTATTATATGTTCTGCGTAGTTTGTTAATCTCTTGCGATTGGCCGCCATCGCCGAAACGGTCATTAGGTACATAAGGTTTACACGAAAGAACCAATTATATAATATGATAATTACATACACACATATGTACAGATATAAGACAACATATATAGCAATAACAATTTCGAATATCATTATTACTGTTCCCAGTTAAATAATTCATATCTCATTTAAGGTAATTTGCATACACTTTAGTATCGAGCCATTTATCAATAATACGTAATCGTTCAAAGATATTGTAGCATTCGGATCAGCTGTGGATTATTTCATGTCATTAATATGCTAGAGATAAGTCACAAAGGCTGGCATAAATTAAACATTTTGCCGTGTATTAAATAATTAATACAAACATTTATTATTAATTTTACATTACTGCATTGGTGTTGTATCTCTGTATGCTCACATCGTTACAACTAAAATGTTATAAGCTGATATTGTGCTAGATTGAATGGTAGCTCAGGAGACACCTTTGTGTATGTTTATGTTTCTTGGTGGTAGGGCTTTGTGCAAGACCGTCTAGGTAGGTACCACCCACTCATCAGATATTCTACCGCTAAACAGTATTATTATAGTATTAATGTATTCCGGTTTGAAGGGTGTCACGGGGCAAACAAATAAAAGATTTTGTCACACCAAGTCCGCTAATTAATAAAACAAAATTTCGATTATAAGATTTTTAACATTTTTATATTTATTGGTTATTAGGTATCGTGTGTCGGTTCTATTTATGTAATAATTATTAAAATACTAAGCAAAAAATTTATCCCGTATTTTTTTTTTTAAATTAAATGACGAAAATTGCTTGGCAGCACAGGTGCGGGCAATAGCGCTCGATAGCTCTTACCTATCGGGTAGCTAAGACACGAGGTCATGACCTCAGTAGTCCACGTTTTTACCACCAACAGTGTCGTTAAACACAATTATTAATTTTTTTTTTTAAGTAATTTTTTTGCTTAGTATCTTAAAAATTATTACATAAATAGAACCGACACACGATACCTAATAACCACTTCACGGGTCGGACATGAATTTTGTTACAACCTGTATAACTAAAGCATCAATACACATAAAAAAAAGAGATGGCCCAGTGGTAAGAACGCGTGAAACTTAACCGATGATCGTGGGTTCAAATCCGGGCAAGCACCACTGAATTTTATGTGCTTAATTTGTGATTATAATTCATCTCGTGCTTGATAGTGAAGGAAACAATCGTGAGGAAACCTGAATGTGTCAAATTTCACTGAAAATCTGTCACATGTGTATTCCATCAACCCGCATTGGAGCAGCGTGGTGAAATAAGCTCTAAAACCTTCTCCTCAAAGAAGAGAAGAGGCCTTAGCCCAGCAGTGGGACATTCACAGGCTGTTACATCAATACACACTATAATGTATTTCAACCGTTATCGTTACAAGTGAAGTTTTTTTTTTTTTTTTTGAAATTATCACATTAAGTAATATTATAAGCAAGTTTTAAGTGAGTTGGCATTGGCTAAAATTAAGATAGATTTAAATATAGAACAAAGATTTAAAAATAAGAAGGATAGAGCAAACCCGGAATGCAGCGTCAAAATGAGAAAATTAAACCGTTGTTTTATTGCAAATATAGAAGCAGTGCAAAGATGCAAACCACAGCAGCAGCAGCGGCGGGCCACTGCACAACCTCCAGCAGCTTCAGCTCAGCAACAATTCTTCGTTTAATTACAATTGCACTGAATTATATTTTACTTGGTGGTAGAGCTTTGTGCACGCTCGTCTGGGTAGGTACCACCCACTCATCTGATTTTCTACCGCAAAACAGCAGTACTTGGTATTGTTGTGTTCCGGTTTGAAGGGTGAGTGAGCTAGTGTAATTACAAGCACAAGGGACATAACACACGCAGCACGATCCCAAGATTGGTGGAGCATTGGCGATGTTTTTTTTTAAAGAACTATACAATGCCACTGGATATGGGCGTTGGTGACCATTTATCATCAGGTGGCCCATATGCTCGTCCGCCTACCTATACTATTTAAAAAATTTGAATTCAATGATATATTTTTTTCTTTTGTCATTAAAATAAATTAAATGTAATATTAATTTTCAATTTAAAAAAATACTTACAGAATAGTTTTAATTTTATTAATTTGGTCATATTTTATATAATTTTAATTTAATCCATAATTTTAAATTAAATTGTTATTTTTTATAAATTAATATTGTTATTTTTTATTAATTGTAATTGTTATTTATTATTATTATTATTATTTTAGTTGCGACTATCCTAACAATCTGCTATGAATTGATTTTGATTTACTTAATTGTGAAGACTTGATTGTTTTTTTTTTTTTTTATAATGTGATAATTGTTTTGTTTATTTTATTACTGTTTGTCTTCCTTAAAATAAATATATAAATAACTCGGCAACCCTGCGTTACACGAGATTTGTATAATTGAATATATTATTTGTTTAACACAATTATACTCATAATATATTCAATGTCATTAAATCTGCGATATTCGCTTAATATACTTACAAATTAAAATATATTTAATCGTTTTAAAACACGCGTCGGTAAGCGCCCGGTGCTCAACGCACAAATGGACGACGTCGAACAACAGTGCTGCCATCTCTCCAAACGAACAGATTATAAAATGTTGAAACAATTAATGTCTATTCAATGATCGAGTAGTAAAAATAATTTTTAAATGAAAATAAAATTATTGAGAAATAATATTGATATAGTTAAAAGAGTGAGTGAGACAGTGTAACTACAGGGGAGATAACCTCTTCGTTCACAAATTTGGTGACGCATTGGCGATTTATGGAATGGTTAATAATTCTTACATCGGCAATGTTTATGGGCGTTGATGAACATATGACATGATATGACATACATAAATATAAAGAATGAACATGAAGAACCCGAGTTTCTAAGTTTTACTAAACGAGGATAAATAAAAATATTTAATCCATAATTCAATACAAAACTATTCTATGAAAACGTGATGTTGGTATCATTACGTAAATGATTATCTATCTATGGTCTGTTAATTACAATTCAGCCCAGTATTGAGTCGTTTGTCATTGGTTAATTATAGTTATTCAAAGATAGATTCGTGTAGATTAGGTTCAGGTAAATCGGTCCATTTATATGCAATAGTTACCAATAAACCCTGTGTAATTAATTAACGTAATCCTAACTAATATTGTAAATGCGAGAGTAATTTTGCTTATTTGTTAGTTTGTTACGCTTATATGTTCTTTTCGGCCTATCGTCATTAATCTTTGCATGCACTTTATCAGGGGTATTAACAAAGACTGCCTCGTTGGTCTAGTGGCTAGATATCAGGCCGCAGACCCGGTGGTTCAATTCCCGGCTCGGGTCAATAAAAAGTTATTGGGTTTTTCTGTCAGAAAATTCTCAGTAGCAGCCCGGAGTCTAGAAGTTGAAAGTGTGTACACTCCCGTGCCTCGGAAAGCACGTTAAGCCGTTGGTCCTGCGCCTGAACTCTTTCCGGTCATGTCGGATTGCCGTCCCATCGGATTATGAGAGCTAAGGAAAAGAGAGTGCACCTGTGTTTGCGCACACACTTGTGCACTATAATATCTCCTGCGCAGTTGGCTAATCTCTCTTGAGATTGGCCGCCGTGGCCGAAATCGGTCTGGAGGACCTTACTTACTTACTTACTAAAAAGACATGAATGGATTTAATATCTGGTACACTCACCCCTCATAAGCTTTCGAAGAAAGAAGCATTAAGTTAGTGTTTTATATTCTCTCGCGATACCGAACGGATTTTCATACGGGTTTTACGAATCGACGGAGTGATTCATTAGGAAGGTTTAAATGCATAATTAATTAAGGTTTTGTGAAAATTATCTGCAAACTAATTACGATAAATATTCAACATGTCGGAAAAAAACATGTACATATCCAAGATTAATATAATTATATAATTATACCATGTTAATCGGATAAGTTATTTTCTATGGGCTTACAGTACTTGATATATAAAAAGGGTTACATGAATAAAATCTGAGTGTAAATTTCCAACAATTTATTAAGACATAACATTATAAAATATAATCCATTTATTTTAGACATCTTTATACAAAACTGGATTTCTATTGCGGCTTAGAATTAGGTTTGGCTGGTGAAATTCTATGCGGTGGTTTTATTAAGAAAGGCACTTTTAAGACTTTGCTCGTAAACGGTATTGGTTTACTGTAATAGTTTACATCGTTTGAATTAAATGTATTGGTGACATGGGTTGTGTTCGGAGTGTTATGCTGCTCATCTTTTGGAGTTGAAAAATATTTTTCGTGAATATCAAGCCACCTTTGAACCTGCAAAAAGAGAATTAAACGTTAAAACTTTTTGTAGATAAGGGGTACAATTTTAAGATCGAATTTGAGTCCAACGATAAACACGTTAAGATTTTCTCCTAACGGCGCGATGAACATTGGGCAACTTAATTGTACCTCAATAGAAAAATACACTAACAGAAATATTACGAACGTATTGCTTAGGTAAGTTTTATCTTAAGTTGACTTTTGACATTGTCAAAATTAATAGTTATTATTATTTTGATAAATCTTTATTAGTTCGGCCCCTAGAAAACGATATTGTCGGGGACTTTTGACATTTTTAACACTTAAGAGTGTAGCTTTTATTTAATCGATTACAAATCATTAAGAAAAGTCATGTACACTACATTAATTTTAGAAATAATTAAGATTGGCGTACGACTCGTGTATTATTCCAATTCGAAAGGCTTTCTTTCATTTTTAGTTTTCCTATGTATAATTCCAGTTAAAATATATTGTCGGGATGAATTTAATTGTGATAGAATCAAATACAATAAACATTAACACATATATATTATGGACTCGGTGTAAATGTAAATAAAAATAAATAAATAATCTTACGTATTGACAACGGCATGGCGAAGCACATTGGTCTGAAGACATTTTAATACAAAACTTAATAACAAATATGAAGTTACTTTAATATTTATAGAAACGTTATTCGTCCTTTCTCTTCGATCACAAAACTGTATATGAGATATATTTTTTTATCACCGTATTTAAATACAGAAAACTAATTAGCGTAAGGGTGACTTAATTTTTTACACTTCTCCTTAAATAATTAGTTAATTGGTATATTATTGTTTTAATATTTAGAATACTAATGAGTTCTATAAAAGTTTGTTTTGTTAAAACTATTATTCAGACCTGAAGTCATTAAGAGGATAATTTATAATGTTTGTGATCGAATTTAGTAATGCGGGTTTTTTGTAAACGGAGCTTAGTACTAAATGCATTTTGAAACCTTAAAAATCTTTAAAAAAGTAAATGAAAAACGCATTAACTCAATTCAATCGCACTAATTTTAATTTTGCCTATCGATGACGAAGTACTATAATGTATAAAATATTTGATTTTCATTTTATAAGATACTCGGTGGTAGGGCTTTGTGCAAGCTCGTCTGGGTAGGTACCACTCACTCATTAGATACTCTACCGCAAAACAGCAGTACATGGTATTATTGTGTTCCAGTTTGAAGGGTGAGTGAGCCTGTGTAATTACAGGCACAAAGGACATCTTGGTTCCCAAGGTTGGTGGCGCATTGGCGATGTAGGCGATGGTTAACATTTCTTACAATGCCATTGTCTATGGGCGTTGGTGACTTACCATCGGGTGGACCATATGCTCGTCCGCCTACCCATACAATAAAAAATAAAAATTAATTACAATGAAAACTACTAACGCTATATGTACATTATATCGAGAATAACCGGCATGAAGCTCAGAAGTTACTCGTTTTCATCATTAATTTCAATTTATATATCTGGGATGAAACTTCATTAGTAATAATACAAACTAATACTATAAACCCGGACAGGTAGTTTATTTATGTTTTTGTTACTTTTTCGTGACTTAACGTCGTTTCGTTTACTCGGTGGTAGAGCTTTGTGCAAGCTCGTCTGGGTAGGTACCACCCACTCATCAGATATTCTACCGCAAAACAGCTGTACTTGGTATTGTTGTGTTCCGGTTTGAAGGGTGAATGCGCCAGTGTAATTACAGGCACAGGGGACATAATATCTTTGTTCCCAAGGTTGGTGGCGCATTGGCGATGTAAGCGATGGTTAACATCTCTTACAATGCCAATGTCTATGGGCGTTGGTGACCACTTACCATCAGGTGGCCCATATGCTCGTCTTATTGTGTTCTTATTATGCTGTGGCTTAACTATAATAGTTAGGCATATAATATCACGGATTTCTTTGCAATCATGAGTACTATTATTATATAGAATACTTTTTTATATACCATCAATAGTTTTCGCAGCGTTCGCCAAATAATGACTTTTATAGGCAACATTTTGATACCTTGGGTTACATTGTTCCATTTTAGGTAGAGATCTCATATTTTTATTAAAATACAATATAGTCTATTTTACTCGGTAGAGATGTACCTTTCTAATAGTGAAAGAATTTTTAAAATCGGTCGAGAAGTTTTTAGTTAAATTATAACAAACAAACAAACGGAAAATCAAATCTTTTCTATTTCTAAATAGATATATTTTATAAAAATAACATCATCATCATAATTTCAGATTTTTTTCCATCGAAAAGTTTCTACAGGATAATAAACAATGTGGACGCTACATCGTTGATTACTCCGAAAACCGCAAAGTATAATAAAACTTTAACACATCATTTTTACACATCCATTGCATAATTTGTGGGTTAAAACTTTAATACAGTATGAAATGAATCATCAGTGGATAATGAAATCAGATCGTTAACCTCGGAAAACTTCGCATTAATTTATAACGCATTCATTATTACCGGTCGCTTAAGTGTCTGCAAGGGATGTCCGTGAAAACTTTATCAATGATTTGGGAATATTTTTAATGAAACTTACTCTCTTTATGGCGTGCGATGTAATTAAGAGTCGTTTGCAATTTTTGCAAATAATTCAGTTTTATTAACCTTTTAAAATATATAATTTATAACTTGGAGTTTTTAAAAGGGGAACGATTTGTTAATTAAGCGGAATGTATTTGGTGGTAGAATTTTCTCTAAGCTCATTTAGATAGATACCACCGAATCATTACTCAATCTACCGCTAATCAGCACTTAGTTTGCAGGGTGAGTGAGCTGGTGTAAATGCAGGCACAAGGGACTTTATTTCGTAGTTCTCATTAGAAGCGCATTCTCGATTCCTGGTTATTATTTCTTCCAGCCAATGTCTATGCAAATTGGTCACCTGATGGTAAGTTCTCACTACCATTAGACATTGTTATTGTAAGAAATATTTAATATCACTTTTAACGTCAATCCGCCACCTATATTACACTATGATATTATATTCCTTGTGTGTGCACACACACACACACACACTTACTCATATATAATGAATAAGGAATGTATGATATTATATTATATTGTATATTCTATATAACTTTAGCAAACGGAATTGCGGTCATCAGTTTGTTCTGAATCGAAGACTCGAACAATAATTTTAAACCAACCTATCATTTTCTTCGCTTCCGAGTTATTCAGCTTCATCGCTTCGTTTGAAAGTGTTAGTCATATTGCTCTGGTCGCGTGTTGTCATGGTAACTGCACGTCTTAAGTCACACTTAGTACAAGTCAAAAGCGATTTTGTCACGTATAAGATATAAATACCTGAAGGAAATCAAGAAGAGAACTAGATTCAAAAGGTTAAAAATAAATTTTAATTGATTTGAATATCGAATAAAATTGATATGACTGTCGCTTCTCAATATAATATATTGAACTAACCGTGCGACTAATAATAAAAACATGTTACATCTTTACTAAAAGAAAGTACCTATGTACGTATTCTGTATGTATGTAGGTATATTGGTTTACTGCTGGTAGGATTTTGTGCAAGCTCGTCTGGGTAGGTACCACCCACTCATCAGATGTTCTACCGTAAAAGAGCAGTTCTTGGTATTATTGTGTTTCAGTTTGAAGGGTAAGCCAGTGTGATTACAGTTACAAGGGCCATACCATCTTAGTTCCCAAGGTTGGTGGCGCATTGGCGACGTAAGAGATGGTTAAGATTTCTTACAATGTCAATGTATATGGGCGTTGGCGACCACTTATCATCGGGTCGCACATATGCACGTTCGCCTAACTTTTCTAAAAAAAAAGATGTCCGTTAAGCTGCACTATTGATTCGATTTTGATGAAATTAGGTATGAAGCAAGCTCGACCGAGGCTCGAAATTAGGTATGAAAGTAGCTCAAGTCCTTTCCTTTTGATTACGTAAAATCTGCAACCTAGGTTGCAAATAGTTTCATATCACGGTTACGTTTTTACGAATAACGTTTTTTTTTTTATAAATTGTTAACCTAATCATATCCTATAATTATCTTAGATCTATTATATGATTATATATCTTATATTATCTATTATATATCTTAGATATATATAATTGTTCCATATCTTCAATTATACGCCTGTGAGCGTAAGCGTAGCGAGAATGATTTTAAATTATTACGATATTTTTAACGTACCTTTTTTAGTGCTTTATTGGCTGTCCTAAAATTGAATATATTATTATTTATTTAACAACAACAAAAAAAATTAACAATACAATCGAATTAGACCTTAACAATAAATAGAATAGAGTAGAATAGAACATTCTTTATTGTACAACACATACAAGTTTACAGAAATACAGTTATAAACACTATTTAAATATATAGAAATGTATGAATGTACAAAGGCCGTGTTATCGCTAAAAGAGCGATCTCTTCCAGACAACCTTTGGGTAAAGGACACGAGAAAAACAAAGCGGTAAGGAGGTGTACAAAAATGTAAATATACATATTAGTAAATTATACTTTTTAATGATTGAATTTTGAATGAGGTAATTACGACGATAAGATGCTATTAACATAGATAAAATATATTGATATCGTTAACATATAAGCAGAGATTGAGCTAACGACTGAAATAAGAAAATGACAATTTATTTAATGTACATATCTATGTATCAATCTTTTATGGAGCAATACATTGTGAAATAAATTCCAATACTACTCTCATAGAAAAAAAAAACATCTCCTATTTAGGATAAGTCAAGTTCATCAGCGGATCATACAGTTGTAAGAACAAACTCAAAAGTCACCGCAGAAAACGGTAGTGAAATGTAAGAAATTGATATGCAATATTGACCCTTATAATTATAACATTTCAAGAATACACGCATCAAAATTGTATATCACCATAAGTCGGTTGTCAACATTAATAGGCCGTTATTTAATTTAACGATTTAGGTTTCAATTTCAATAGTATGATTATTCTTGAACCGCCATATGTTTTTAACTTCGACACAATGAATATTAAATTTAAAATGTATGTCTCACTACACTAAATATCATTTATACAGTGTGTAACAAAATTTGTGTCCGACCTGTGAAGTGGTTATTAGGTATCGTGTGTCAGTTTTATTTATGTAATAATTTTTAAAATACTAAACAAAAAAAAATACTTAAAAAATATCTCTCTTAGCTACCCCATAGGTAAGAGCTATCGAGCGCTATTGCCCGCACCTGTGATGCCAGGTAATTTCCATCATTTAATTTAAAAAAAAAAACCGGTGTAAATTTTTTTCTTAGTATTTTAAAAAATATTACATAATTAGAACCGACACACGATACCTAATAACCACTTCACGGGTCGGACGCGAATTTTGATACACGCTGTATATTTTTCAAACAGTTCTAGCTTAACATAATTTGACATTACCAAAGTTTTAAAAGATTAATCGTAGCCGTTATTTACGATATGATATTAGATTTTATTACATATAAAGTATTATTTATTGCTTACGACAACATTATACGTAAAGAAATCGTAAATAAAATCTAAATCTACTGATAATACGCTTCGTTCGTCTAAATCAAGAGGAAAAGATCCATTCCCGCCAAAACCATTTTAAAATTGGAAATAGAGAACTTCCTAAGCGGATTGTACGGGAACCTCCAACCCGTATCTTCGTCAGTTGTCGACCTTATTACATATGTATAAGGTCGAAAATACCACAGTAACGTAGCATTTTAAATTTGTAGTCATGTGTTAAGTCTATATAGAACACAGATTTTGAATAAGAAATCTGTAGCTTATTCTATTGATGCTTTAAGATAAAATGTATGTATTTTCTTACTAAGATTTTGTATTATACGAAAATAAAAAAGACGATTTTTATTTATTTATACTAGAACAGCAGACAGGGTATTCAGACTCAGGATTTTTTTGTTGTTGTTGTATAGGTATGCGGTCGTGCATATGGGCCACCTGATGGTAAGTGGTCACCCACGCCCATAAACAATGGCATTGTAAGAAATGTGAACCATCGCTTACATTGCCAATGTGCCACCAACATTGGGAATTGTTATGTTATGTCCCTTGTGCCTGTAATTACACTGGCTCACTCAACCATTAAACTGGAACACAACAATACAAAGTACTGCTGTTTTGCGGTAGAATATCTGATGAGTGGGTGGTACCTACCCTGATAAGTTTGCACAAAGCTCTACCACCGAGTCATTATAAGATACCTCCGTTCTATACTTAATAGATAAAAATATATTAAAATCCTGTATCACAGTCGATGTCGTATATGACTTTCTGTCATTCAACGATTGTGTTCTGCGTTGAATTTCGAGATTGTTCTTACAGAGTAGCTCTACAGATGGAATAACTGATGAAAGGAATTGATCAGGTATAAACCTAGCCTAGCTAGGCTTATATGTTAGATAGCATGTTATTATTGTCATCTATTCCGCAGCGATCATTTACTTCGTAACATTAAACATGTTGTTAAATAGTATGTTACAATATTTTCTAATTAATTCCAGTTAAATTAAATTTCTATCCGAGAACATACGAGTGATTCTATTTAAAAAAAACGTGCGATCGGCGTACCCCCGTCAGGATCGAAGATCTGTTGGATATTTTTTCGACTCAAACCGTGTTTTAAAATGTAGATTTTCATTGATTATATTACTGTATTTTTGTCACACCAAGAAGCACCTCAACCTCCTTTTTATCGATCTCCTAAATTCGAAGGGTCCAACGCATTTGTAGCATTTGGTAGGCATAGTATGAACGCTATTTCGTTATATGACATGACCTTGATCTCCGGCATGAGGACGCGCTTAATAGCTACTGTTTGATAAAATAAGAAAAATAAAGATATTTTTTTTTAAATGTAACGCGCAACTATGAATTCGAGCTGTATCGCTATTTGAAAACATATTATAAGCATATATGTTGTCGTAACAGCCTACATATTATATAAAAGAGAAATATACAACTTACTAGAAGATTGTTATTATCAAAAGTTATTTGTATTCCAAGGCAATATTTGTCTGAGTTAGGCCAACTTTCTAATATAACTCTACATTATCCTCCGTTCGTTACCATTCCTTATATATGTCTTTTACGCTCAATTTGAAATGTATATCGTCCATAATGTTATAGACCAGGAACCGAAGTACATTAAAACATTTTAATTATAAAATGGTTTATTTGTATATTCATGAAGATGTCGTTAGTTCAATTTAATTCCTAGTTCAACGCAGTCGAGAATACTACATCCTAGTCACTGTGGTCACATGCAATCTTGTCATGGGTCACGCTTATTTAATCTTTTGCGACATTACAAAGCAGCAACTACTACAGAGTTTCTGCAGAAGTATCTGTATCTATATGTAACTAGCTTAACTTAATAATACATATTTTTTATACCCACAGAAAATATTATTATTAAGCGAAGACATAAAAACATTAAACATTTGATTATAAAATTAATTATTGTTTTTAGATTCGGCTCCTGTACTATACTTTCATCGAAGTATCCTGTAATGATTACGTACAAGGATATTATTTATATCCCAACGAACTGGTATACATAGACTGTATGATACATTTGATGCTCAATCAAGCTTGTGTGTAAACAAAGATATGTAGGTAATATTTTTTTCTTATAAATGTTAGGCCTTCGCTTTTCATTTAAGTAATTTATTAAAGTTTTTACAATTTTCTCTTTTACGGTAACTTTTTAAAAATATTTTTTACCGATGCAATATACTGCTCAGCGAGTTGAGTTTTTAAATTTGCATAAAATATTAAATGATTGTTATTATTATTTTTTCCTTAAAAAAGATAACATTCGATAATGTGAAAATCACATAATCGAATCACATAATTGAAAAATGACACAATCATTTGATTAAATTCGTCTCAAATGGTTTGTGGTGTTCATGATCTATTTAGCTTTCTTGGTATATAGATTTATACATGAAAACGATGTGTACAGTTAAGGTCCTCCAGACCGATTTCGGCCACGGCGGCCAATCTCAAGAGAGATTAGCCAACTGCGCAGGAGATATTATAGTGCACAAGTGTGTGCGCAAACACAGGTGCACTCTCTTTTCCTTAGCTCTCATAATCCGATGGGACGGCAATCCGACACGACCGGAAAGAGTTCAGGCGCAGGACCAACGGCTTAACGTGCTTTCCGAGGCACGGGAGTGTACACACTTCCAACTTCCAGATTCCGGGCTGCTACTGAGAATTTTCTGACAGAAAAACCCAATAACTATTTATTGACCCGACCTGGGAATTGAACCCAGGACCACCTGTCTGCGGCCTTATATCTAGCCACAAGACCAACGAGGTACAGTTAATATTGTGTATGGTAATCGTTGATGCTAACAAAAGTGAGTTTGACACCCTTAAAGATAGAAATTTACTTATTGCCACATACTTAATAACTTTAATACAATACAGAAATATTAATGTTATTTAATGTATGGTTTAACAATTTATTTATTGTTCATAATGGAGTAGAATATCCAACCGAATTCTTAGAAACAGTGATGTCATATATAGTATAGCTCACCTTACCTTCCTGATCCAAAGCAAAAACTTAAAAACAAAAACGATGTAGGTAACTTAATGCACAAAACACTTTCCTTAATTTTAATAAAGAATTACAAATGTACTCACTCAGTAAATATTTCACATTTAGTCGACGACGGTTGGTGATTAAATTAATAATAATTAAAGTTAGAAGCTGTTTTTTATATGATTTAGAACGCAAATGTAATAATAAAAATATTTTAAAACTGCAAGAAAGTTTGCCGGATGAGACTAAAAATAAAACCTGGTTTCACTTTGATAAAATAGAAATTCATAAATAAATAAGCATTGTTACTTATAAAATGTAAGTTTAATTTTAACTATGATTTTGTTAGTGCCAGCTCGCCTGGGTAGGTACCACCAACTCATCAGATATTCTACCGCAAAACAGCAGTACTTGGTATTGTTGTATTCCGGTTGGAAGGGTGAGTGAGCCAGTGTCATTACAGGCACGAGGGACATAACATGTTAGTTCCCAAGGTTGGTGGCGCATTGGCGATGTAAGCGATGGTTAACATTTCTTACAATGCCATTGTCTATAGGCGTTTCTGAACACTTACTTACTTACTAACAGGTGGCATATGTTCGTTCGCCTCACTATACTACAAAAAAAAACCTTATTTGCGATTAAAATAATATTACCACATGCAACATAAACTACTGAAAAGTAATACAGCTTTATTAGAGGGTAAGAAAATGTAATTTCTACAAAAACGGGTGTTACTATTATTCTTTAAAATGTATAAATGTCCTGCGCAGTTGGTTAGTCTCCCTCGAGATTGGCTGCCGTAGCCGGAATCGTCCAGGAGGACGTTTAATTAAAATACTTCCAGTTTCAGTATAATTGAGTAACAAACTTCCGAAGACAAGTATTTGAATTTATAATTTCATCATGTCAGCCAAAAGACGTCAACTGCTGGACAAAGGCCTCCCCTAAGGATTTATAATGTAAATGTACGGAATTTAGAATGTAAGTTGCATTAAAATCATTTTTAAATGTCTTGAAGTATCTTTCGTAATTTAGATCGTAGTTTCAAAGCTACCTAATATGCTAATATTTTAGAGACATTAATTTGTTTTTTATTATCTTATAAATAGTAAATAAGTAATTCTTGTATATATATCAATTTATTTCGTAAGGATTACGTTAACCATTTGGCTCAAATTTTGTATTTAGATAACACTTTTTAAACTATTCAGTGTTTCCAAAAATAACGCAAGATATCACAATTTTTTTAATGTTTTAATGTAACGCTGGTAACACCAAGTAATTATTATATTAAGTGTATTTGTTTATTTCTGCCGTCCAAAATTATTTTTAAATTATTATTAATTACTATTAGAATAAGTTTTCATTTGATTTCCTTTAAAATGTAAGTGTTGTAAGTGCACTAAAACTGGCAAGAACGAATAAGAAAAATAGCGTAAAGCGATGAATTAGCGCTGTTATGTGTGACATAGCATGGTCGGAGAAACGCTTGGAGCGGGCTTATAATGATTGATTATTGGGCTCTGACGTAAGCGATGTAATAAATATGGCTGACGTAAGGTAACAGATTTTTGAAAATGACATAACCAATAATGCATTTGAAACGAGTTGGCTCAGTGATTAAATTACGTGAATTTCAACCTATGGTTGCGGGTTCATAGCCGTCAATCATTACTGAATTTTCATGTGTTTCCTTTTTGTTTATAATTCATCTCATGCTCGACGATGCAGCAAAATATTAAATATAATACTTTATTTTATTGTGCACTTTATTATAAAATAATAGAAGTAAGATAAGGTAACATCGTGAGGAAACCTGCATGTTTCAGATCAAAGTGTATACGTGTCGGATACATTCGAGTATCATGGTGAAACAACCTCCAAGCCTCTCAAACGGAGAGGAGGCCATTACATAAATTTGATTATTTAGGGACTACTAGAAAGAAAAAAAAAATATTGGGGCGAATTTTGAATCTAAAATATCGGAATCAGCAGCCTCGCAGCTCGAATTAAATAAACGAATACCTAATGTTTATATTTAATAACATCATATTATGTGACTATTACATTTTAAATATACGTTGAAAGCCGGATTATATCGTTATAGTCATAAATTTGCTTAGTCTCAATGTAAGCAAAATGCATATAGTTTACATAAAGAGATTTTTTGTAAATAGAGTTTTAAGTTAAATTAAAACGACAGCGTTTTCACTTGCATATTATTTTTAAAATTTAGGTCAACTTTTAAACACTTTAAAAGCATTTTTTCAATTGTAATCAATTTGAATGAATTGTTTCGTGTTATTTTAAAAGCAAATAATGTGATGTTGTTGTTGAAAACTTTAATTTGAATTATCCCTGGTGACCTGCATAAAGTTTTCATGCCGAGCATCAGCTCGGTACCGCGAGATGCTGGAAGATGATGGTCTATTTGTGCGAAATTGTCATGTCGCAGAAGCAGGCAGTGGAATGAAAGCTAGGAGAAGGGGGATGCCTCCGTTGTCCCGGTTCATCAAAGAAAACCGAGGACACGGCATCGGAGCTTTGCTCTCCTTTTACAACTGCCGTAAACGTCGCCGGGCTCAAGAGATTTTCTGTGCGCCGGGAACCCGCCTAGGAGCCCACATGAGCGTGCCAACTGTCAGAGCGCCACGGTAGCACATGTAAGGGAAACGCTCACCGAACGTTGCCAGATGTGAATTTAAGCTCATTTTTTGTAGCTCATAGAGCTGTATCCTTTTCCAGAACTTAATTTAACGAGAAAGTCACAATTTATATTGAATAAATTGGGTACGAAATGGTGTATAAGCTGTGTGAAAATATTATTTTCGTCTTAACATGTAATGTCAATATTAAGTTAGGTAATAATTTAAGGAAAATTAATTAGGCAATTAACTTCATGTAATTGTTACAAGTCTAAATATAAGGTATAAAATAATATGTAAAAGGAATATAAAATATAAGGTAAAAGAAACGCTTTGAATCTTGATGAAAGTGTTTTTAATTAGTGCCAGCAAAGCTTTTTCATACATTTTGAAGTTGTAGCTTAACTTGAAAGAGTAAAAATAATTAAAAGTTGAGGATGTAATATTAACAATATAACTATTTTATAATGAACATATAGTATATGGTTAATAATACAATTTAATTCTTAATTATTTTAAGAATCTTGCCAATTTATTAAGTTGAAACTCTCAAAATTTTAATAAGTAACGATATTTAGTTCACAAGCGATTATTATCTGAATTCATATTAAAAAAATGTAACAAAAATTTAAAGTATCGTTGCGTAATTTAGACAAGGTGTAAAAAATTCAATTTACAATAAAAATCCTGTTAATTAGTCTCGAAGGATCTTCGGAGGCGTCCTTTTTAATAAGATGTCGTCGAACCGTGACTTTTTATAGACATCAGGCGCGTTAATAGAATAAGGCTTCGGTTATTTTTTCAAATTTAGAACAAAAATAGCTTTTCTTCAATATGGAGCAATTTTTAAGGACTTTGCTATGCTCGTCGACAAAGATTTCTTTAGTCTCTAAGTATGATGAAATCCGACACGATCGTAGAGCTTAACGCGCTTTCCGAGGCAGCGGGAGTGTATTGCCAACATAATAACTTCGAGAGGCTACTGTTAATTTGTTGAAAGAAAAATACCATTTAGCTGTCCCGACTTTATGTTTGACCTCGGAATCTCTCTCATGTATATGGCTAGGCGACAGTTAGAAGATACCTTAGTGCTGAAGTGAACGGTAGAAAGCGTACCTGCTTTCAATTCATTCATAATCCGATCAGGTGCCAATCGGATACAAATGAGAGAGTGTTTTCCGAGGCACGCGAATCAATCTGCATACAATTTTACTGGTCAAACCTGTGGCTTGAACGCAGGAAATTACAACATTGACTTATAACCTAGCTATTATACCAACGGCAGGTAACTTATTCATAATATATTAGCGTCTACGACTATACAGACAGCTATACATTATTGATGAACTGCGACAAATGAATCGCATAAATAAACACCTATATAGGTTAATTTACGCTAGTTTCATTCTAAGCCTTCTTGTTTAATCCTAGCCGACGCTGGCTTAATCTGACAGATCCGTTTTAAATTGGCCACAGTTGTAACTGATAATTAAATTCACTGCAGACCAACGCTTTTACAAAATGAAATTGAAAAATTAATACCCTTTCAAATACAGTGATCTATTTACATAGAATTCAATTACTTTTATTATTATTTGTACCAGATATTAATTGCAGCTACAAATTTTACGGTTGAATTTGTATTCAAACCAAACTAGCTTTTAATTCGAAATTTGAAACTGGCTGAAATTTTTAAATAATATTTTGGGCAGGACAAAAATATCATGAATGAATGGTTAAGAATCTATTATTTTTTCAATATAATAACAGCAATTAACTTGTACTTTTGACAATGAACTGACATTTAAAATTGGCTTTTTTTATGTTATGCGGACGGGCAAATGGGCCACCTGATGTTAAGTTTTTTTTTTTTTATCTAAAAGCAAGCGAGGGCAAGAACTGGTCTACGTTGAATGCGGTCAAAGGGAAGAAGCTGGTACTGGGGGTACTCCATGTGGGGTCGTATTCGCGCCTTGTAAAGTTTTAGACGATGAGCCGACGTGAAGTACTGTCTCGCTTTGTTGAGCACGCCAAGCTTTTTAGAAGCCAAATTAGCTTTACCTTCTAATTGACCTCGGAACTAAATAACGTTCGAAATCTTGACGCCAAGTATCCCGTATATACTGTATGTACTGGCTGTGGCAGCGAGGGGAGTATTCTCGAAATGAGAGGATATGACAAAAGGTAACTTTTTAGCGGTTAACGCGTAAACTTGAGTGTTATTGAACCAAGTTTAGTCGGCCCCAGTCTGAGACTTTGGTTAATAAGGACTCGACTTCAGACACAATTTTGTTCCGATACTCGTCAACGTGTTGCCGAGATATAAAAAAGTGGTCACCATCGCCATAGACATTGGTGATGTAAGAAATATTAACTTTTACTAAGATCGTCAATGCACCACCAACCTTGGGAACGAATATGTTATGTCGCCTGTGCCCTTAGTTACACTGGTTCAGTCATCCTATAAGCCGGAACGCAACAATACCAAGTATTGCTGCTTAGCGGTAGTATATCTGACGAGTGGTACCTATCCAGACAGGCACAATACCCTACCACCTAGTAAAAATACTAGGATATCAGCAGAAAAATAGAGGTAATCCTTTCTAATAACAGTAGGGAAACTAGTATCGAAGAAACTTCTATTACAAATGTAACGTACGCAATATATTTATAATACAAATACGAGGTTAACGTATGAACTTTGCCAAGAAATTAATTTCTATTAAAATCATCGATAATGTCAAATGCATATTCCGAAGTTACCCATTCACTGTCCATTACGGTTATTTAAAATACGAATTCGAAAAGAATTAACAAAAAAAACAAATTTGTCAACAGAACTATTTAATATGTCAGAAAAAAAACATCGAAATAATCTATACTAATATATAAAGCTGAAGAGTTTGTTTATTCGAATCGAAATCGAATTTAAAAATTATTTTTGTGTTGCATAGTCCTTTTATCGAGGAAGGTTCTAGGCTGATTTTTATTCATTATATTTTTATTAATTATACGCGGGTGAAACCGCTGGCACAGCTAGTATGAGATATACAACATTGATTGTATAATATATACAAATATAATATATATATATTATTATATACCATCAAAATAGCGTATTACCGTAAGTCGCTTCTCAACATTTCATGAGTGAAATGAAATGAGTTCATGTAGGTATTTGGTCTCTCTCGGAGCGTCACGGTAGCATGCGCAAGCGATCCCGTGGCGCTCCCGTTAAGACGGGAAGGGTACCGCTGGGTTTTTAGTGGGTATTCCGATGACCGGGGCACACTCGGTGCCTTGGACATACGGCGAGTCCCACATACCCCCCCCACTGTTCCCGTGGGGGGAAACGCGTAATGCGTTTTCCGAGCGTCAAAAAAAAAAAAAAAAGGTATTTGGTCTCTAGCTATAGATTATTGGCTCTTGAGAAATATAAACTATTCGTTACACTGTCAAAACATTATGAATACATCAGTATTTTGCTTTGTAAAACGAAATTAAGTTTGCTTATTTTTTATAGAAGCAGGGGCTTCAGGTGAGCAAGAGGCTCACCCGACGGAAAGTGACTACCTACCGCCCTAGGACACCTGCAACACCTAAGGTTTTGTTTCTATATTCTATAAATATGAAGTATATTCCGTAATATATACCTAATAAGGCCTTCACATCCATGTGGATACTTATTATAATGTTTAAATAAAAATTCAGTGTGATAGTGTTATTATTATTTTTATAAGTGTATATTTCTTAAAAATACCACCAACTCATATATATATATATATATATATATATATATATATATATATATATATATATATAAATATATATATATATATATATATATATTTATGTTATAATTAACCAATGACGTTGTGGTAATAAAAATCAAAACAATTATTACATATACAGGCAATTATGATAGTATAAATTGCAATCATTGTATAAACACGTGAAGTAAATCTTATAATACAAAATTTCATCAAACTATACTATCTTAAAATTCCCCAAACAAAGTTGTCTAATGAATGGAATTCCTTATTTCACCAGAAAATACACGCCACATACGATAGTGGGATCTTGATAAGCGATACATTCGGATACGTTTAAGTTAAAAAATAAACCATGCTTTTGTAAAACAATTTCTAGCTTCAATCATTTATTTATATATTTATTTGGAAAGCCAAATTATGACTTATAGCATAAGGATAAGGGGCATAATAGCTTGGTCTTTTCAGTGATAGATTAGACGTGGTTAATTGGTCGTTAGTCTAGTGAGCTTGAAATGTTGCAGATTCCGTGGTCGTAAACATTGTGGAGTAAGTCGAACGTTATTCAGTTTTTCTCTCATCTCAGAATCTCAGAATAATCTAGTACGTTGATAATGTTACTCGTTTCCTCGCAAGCATGTTAGCGGTTTCCTTGCGCTTGATCTATTTAATCAGATTAGGGGAACGTAAAATTAGCAGCCTGATAATGTCCTGCAACTGTTAATGCAGAAGCCTTTTTATGAAGAGAAGGTTTCACTTCGGTGTTTTAACGTACGATGGTAGATGTATATTTGGAAGATTTTTGCTTTCAGAAGGCAGCTGCCAGCTTGCCACTAATTTCTCCAAAAAAAAAAAACAAAATATAATTGATGTATCTAAGAATCTTGAAGTGGAGACATGTATCGAAAAACGCAGTATAGTTCACCATTCAGGATTTAAATATCTGCTGAAGGCGAACGATCGAGATCTTTAACGCATCTTGGGAAAGGCATATCCAATCGATAGGCTAAGTAGTAGTTATGACGTCGTGTACTATTTTTTTTATAATTATTATCAATGCATATCTTCACAGACTGGTGTGCCATTTTTACTCGACTATTATATTTACAGCCTCCCTAAACAGAGCTGGTGTTAGGCTAATACATCGAATACTAACTACAACAAAAGTATTTATAAAACGAGTATTTCATCTTCAGACGCGTCTCCATTATATATTATATAAATGCAGATTTCAATTATGAATTCAGATTTGATTGAATTTCTCCAACCACGTCGTTAAAGCTCATACTGAATAGCTGACGAATTCTATTCCCAAAGCTAGCCTATAGCTCGCTTGTTTGTTACAATACGATTTTGTTTAGCATTCTGCTACAGTTAAGTCCCTAAAGAGCTTTCAACCCTTCTGATTTTACACAGTGAATATACAGTTCTGTTGAAGCTGGTATCTTATAGTATTAGGACATGATTTCGCATGGTATTTGTACTCTTTTGGCGTTTACCATTATTTTTATATATTGTGTTTGAATCTTACTCACATGATTTTTTTCAATTGACACTTATTTGAACAGAGTTCTTTCACACTAGTTATACTTTAGACACACGGAGAATGAGGGCTAGGCCGAAATGGATGGAAGACATCAAAAATATATGTGTGTGTTTACAAGCGTGACGTGTTTATGTTTTTCACTGCAGTCAATACGACGTGTGTGTCAGTTGTATTGTCATCTTATAATAATAAATCATTGTAAAATGTATACTTTCATTGTTACTTTTTTTTGAAATATTATTAATGTTCCTTTATAAGTTCTTTTAAATTTATTTTTCATTTAATTTAATCTACCATATTTTAACACATAATAGAATCGAAATAAATATCATTCCAACCGTGTGTGTGTGTGTCGCGCGAGATCCCTCGTATTATATAATATATTTACAAATATATATACTTAATATATATACTTACTTATAAAAAAGTCACTAAGCGAAGGCTCAAAAAATAATGCCCAATCAAAAACTTGCGAGTCAATGTGATAATATTGCTTAAGCTTTAAGTGCTTATTATTGATTACAATCTATATAAAATGTAATCACGAAGATTTATTCTTACTTAGAATTATCAAAAGCCACATTCGCTTGCCGCAAGCCGTCCTTATAGCTTTTGCAACTCGTAAGAGGCTCGAGGCAACGTCAGGCGTTAATGCAGACAGACAGGCTTTTAAAGGGAAGTGCGCTTCAGATACATGATGTTAGGGAAAAAGTGTTTTCCACGTGTCTACAAACCCAAGAGTGTTAAGTGATTTTATATTTTATTGTATTTATTATGACCTTTATCTAATCGTAAATATTCAATACTCAACCAGTAACCAGTTTTTACATAACATATGAACCTTAAAAGGAAGGCTTCAGGTTTAAATCAGAGCAAGAACCAATTTATCGTGTGCTTATGTTTCTAATTCATCGGTAGAGGAAAATGTAGCGAGAAACATACATTTTATAGCAACAGTCTGTAGCTGTTTGTAAGAGTGATTACCCGACTACGTTAAAAAAAATGAGGGTTATGATTTTCACCGGTATTTTCGACATCGGTTCATTTGTTCGATCATACTATATAAACCACTTATTATAATTTGACAAATGAGGTGTTGTTGGAAGCGCCTTCAATCACATGAATGGGTCATTAAATTAAATATGGTGTCCTCGCGAGGACAAAGTCAAGAAATAAAAAATAAAAACATAATAATACCGTTTTAGATATCACGTGAAAGCATATTTTCAAAATATATAATTAAATATATTTTATATATTTTCTGCTTTAAAGTTCATATCAAAGAGTTCATTTATATAAATTAATCAAATGATAAACTTATATATTATAATACTTTATTCTATATATTGTAACTATACTTGTTTCATACACCCAGACGAGATCAATTTTTCGCTTGACCAGGTCTAGAGATAGTAATGACTCAGGGAACCGTCCCTAAAATTGCTCTAGCACTGTTTCTTTCAAAAAAGTCACGTATGCAAAGAATAGCGTACGTAGCCGTTTCGAAATCTCGTAAGACATTTTGGATTGAGTCTGATTTGGATGTTCATTTATTTGATGTTTTCATCGCTTTAAAAAGTATTTTTAATCTAACATTTTATTGCAATAAAATAATCCGTTGTACGCTAGCTGCTCTGCAAAAGGTTGCAGCTTTTGATACCCGCTTATCACAAACTCAATCCATATGGGCTTGTGTTTGTTATTCATAGTTTTTATTTGTTTTGTGAGAGCAATATTAGTATTGTTTTGTAAAAATCTGTATTGTTTTTAATATATTTTTCGTAGCTTAGTATCCTTAAATATAATATAAAATAAGGTTCAAATCTGGAAGGCAACGCAAATTCTTTCCTTATTTTAATCCTTTGATGTGTGACTAGAAACTTTCGACGGAACGTCTTCACTATTTGCAACACTCATATCATATTTCTGCATATGAAGTATACACTATAGATATATAATAAAATATATTATATATGTATATATGTATAATGTATATATATAAACATATATCATCTACGTATTGTCGAGTTAGAATTAAATTTAAATCCGGACATATATCGACAACTTAAGCAATTTTAATCATAATAAATGGTATTTGAGTATCTAAATTATTTCCAAAATTTTTCCTTAATTTACAAAAATCTCTTACGAAAATTCTCCGAGGACTTTGAAAATCTCGTTCCTGAAATTAATGGCATCGCTTTGTTTCTTGTTCTGTTTTCTCACGTGTGTTTATTACACGCTCGAGATGGCAAGAGTGAGAGGTCAAACCAGTGATTTAAGCTGTAGTGTCACTTAGATCCGAAATATATTTCTGCAATAGATAGAGATAGAGAAGAAAAATCGCTAGTTATTGCGAACATTCTGAGCTTTATATAACTTCCTTTTTTCATTTTTTTTATTTATAAGATTACAAAACTTATACTGTACTTGGTATTGTTGTGTTCCGGTTTGAAGGGCGAATGAGCCAGTGTAATTGCAGGCACAAGGGACATAACATCTTAGTTCCCAAGTTTGGTCGCGCATTGGCGATGTAAGCAATGGTTAACATTTCTTACAATGCCAATGTCTATGGGTGTTGGTGACCACTTACCATCAGGTGGTGCATATGTTCGTCCTCCTACCTATTCAATAATAAAAAAAAACCTTAAATTTCATAGACGCCAGTGGAGTCCTTGCAGCGCGCCAGATTGGAGAAAACGAACCCAAACCAGTTCGAGAAAGATGTACCAAAATTGTTGCCCCTGTGTTAGAGGAACATTACCGGCGAAAATATTACACACTTTCGTTTTATGTTAGAGTAAAAGATAGGGAAGTGTTCTTATGATCCTAGTATGTTTCCACCCTTTCGAATATTCGTGGAATGTCAGTAATTGGATGAACGCGATGCACGCCAATTTTCTAGTCTCACGAACACAATCTAAGAACACGCATGTGAAGGATAATACACTCATTAACTCACCTTAACCATCATTTACTTTTCTAATATTATAAATATGAATTTTGTGTGCTAGGATATTTAGCCGGACAGTGTCGAACGGACCGAATATGTTCAGTGCTTTAGTAAAATTTGGCAAGGAAGGTTAAATCGTTGAAGAGTACTAAGTTATTTTTCATTTCAAAAGGTAAAAATAGTACCAATGTAGACCAATGTAATCTACATAGTGTAGTGTAGTAGAACAATAATTACGGGCTCCCTTTTTGTACTTTTGTCCCAAAAGTGCCTTACTTTGCACAAGATAAACCAAACAGACATAATTGGAACTGAATCGTCAAAAATGTGTCAATTGTTATATTTGTTTATTTTAAAGGCCGGCACATGCAAGCCTTCGAATATTGCAGATATCTATGGGCGGTGGTCGTCACTTTCCATCAGGTGAACGTCTTGCACGCTTGTATAAACAATTATAATTATATGTATATTTTCCATTTCGCAAAACAAAGGTAACCAAAAAAGTTTGAATTAATTACTCAATTATATAGCAGCTAGATCACTTATATTAATCGCATCCTCTCCATGACACAGTTCTTAAATATTTGACCTTGAACCATTTATCATATTATGCATATCACAAAAACGCGAAATATTTCGGAGCGACCATTTTATTTGCGTGAAAAATTTAAGCCGACGGCAAGTATAAAAGCATGAAACACGAATGCACTTGGTCGTGAATAAAACGAAAACTTTAAAAGCCGTCACTGCCATATTCGGTCGGTTTTTTATAATAAAATTTTACGACCACGCATCAAACGAAAAAAAAAAAATCTCTTCTATTTCATTCGTGCGTTGAATTGTCTTCTTTGCGTTATAAATAACCTTTTTTTTTAAATTTCAAAGCACTTTACTTAATCCAGCGTTGTTTAATGCTATCCGAAAAATTGGAAATGTTAAAATATTTATTATATTTGTAATTCATTTAAAAAATGAAATGGAATGTTCGGTTATAATGCTTTTAAAATGCTAGCGGAATTCGTAAATGGATTTAACGAAATACTCTGCATTTTAAGAGTTCACTTCGATTATTTTAAATAATTGTTCATCTTTCAAACATAAGAGATTTATTATAAGCGGCTTTTGGCTTAACACAAATGGAATTTGCTTTTTTTTTATCAATTTGAATTAATTAACGTAATGAAAAACATACTATTAGTATGATTATGAAGATGTAATTATTTCTTATTGTTTTTAATTTCATTTTTTTATTCTGTATATAACCTTAGGTATAAGAATTTTATGTCAATATAGTTATGGTATGCGAATCTATTTCTTTATTATTTTAAAGGCCATCAAAAAGGCTCTCATTGAAACCAATGTAGTGTATATTCGATTTCCTTGTATTTTCAATTGATATTGGCAACACAAATAATAAATAAGCAAGATTAATATTAAGTGGCTAAAGTAATAGAATTAACTTATATGTTATGTTTAGTTAAATTACAAACAAAAGAACTGCAAAAAAAAAGACAAATCTAGAAGAAAACAGGTGTGATTACTTGGAAGAAAATATTACACTTGTGTAAATCCTGTTTCCTGTGTTTCAGTTGGAAGGGTGACAAATAAGACTTCAGATTGGTGCAGTGAACGAAATTCATACTATCATCGCCCAGCTGAAGACGCCAGTATGTAATTATTTAACTTACTATCCATCCAAAGTTCCAACTACAATTTAACAATGCAGATTAACAGACAGACAGATTAACAAGTCAACTACCTATCTATTATCGTTTCTAACCCAGTGACTCGTATTAAAATATCGTTGGTCCATCCCACAAAGGCTATACATTAAATTTACATGATCGTTAACACCGATGACATGTTGTAATATGCTTCACGTACAAAGCCATCTAGCGGATATAATTACAATTACTGGGGCTAACATATATTGGTGTCATGAATAATAAACATACTTGCAATATTGAACTATAGCTGTGGACGGTCTTCGGAATCCCCTTGGAAAACCTTACGCATTGTCAGGATATTATGTCTTTACTTCCGATCAGCAGTGACGATACCAAGAAATGTACTTCATACTTCAATGCAACTCTAAGTGGAAACCATTAATTAATATTTATTTTTACATGTTCCAATGATAATGTTACTTGCTTACGTAAATTATTCTATATTGGTTTAGACCTGTTTTACAAAAGATAACCGCTAAATAAAAGTAGCTCGGCTATTCCTCTACATTTGTATAATATTCTAAGCAAAGTATGTTGTTTGTGCGTAAGCATCCGCGATTAAGTAAAAAACATTTAATAAACAGTCGGCCATGTTTCGATATAATATGATGACGTCATAAGCTATAAAACAATCATTTTTATCTTATTTGTTATATATGATGAGCAAACTGAGATGTATTTTTAATACTAAAAAATATTAATATTAAAAATTCATATTATTACGTCCCCACAACATTTACCTACTCATTACAATTTTGCTTGCTTGCTAAAATAAAAAATAAAAAAAATAGTTCCTATGGCGTACAAAATAAAGGTTAAACTAAAATGAATATATTTTCATATAGTTTTCTTGTTGGAACGCCGGAAGGCTGATGCATAATTCAACGCCGTCCGTTTATTCTTACTTTGCTAAATGAATTAAATTTATACCAATCTTTTTCCGTCGACCCATTTTTTATCCTGTCCATCTCTAAATTGGAGCAGTTTTTAAACGTTTGGTAATCAATTTCAGTTTTAATCATATAGACATTTAGTTTTTCGTATGTGCTTGGAATTGATAAATCTATTTATAAAGACTAATTATCAATAACTAAATCATAAATAATCATGACGTGTAAATACGTTGATATTATACCTATGAGAATAATACTACTGGTTAAGTCGAACACTGAGTTAACTTCAAAGCGAGCTGGTGAGCTGGTGATTTTCTTTCAAATCAATATTAACAAATTTATTAGTATATGTAAAAGTCTTCACCATTAATTTTTCATTTTTAATTATTATGACGTGTAACTAATTAAATAATATCTTTGTTTATATAGTTCAGTGTTCTATTTTCATGTTAAATAGTATTATTTAAATATTTTATGGCTAATATAAATTCTATATTATATAAATGTTGTATATAAGATGAAATGTATTTTATAACAAGTATGTAGTGATTAGCCAATGGTATATTTTACTTAAAATAAATATTAATCAAAAATAGAAAAAGCAACATGGTTGCAACAATGAATTGCGAATTAATATTAATGATGGCTTAAACATTGCTCTCCAAGAGTGTAAAATTAATTAATTAACTCGAACTTGTCCTATTAATCTAAACAACATTATTAAAAAATATAAAAATATTCTTTGATTTTAAGATTTTTTTTAGAAAAAAGTACTTTAATAAAAAAAAAATTCTATCATGCATAATAAGTGAGAAAGAAAAAAAATTCTGTCGATGAGAAAAAAATTGGTTGTCTGTAAAGTCGGTTTATGGGCGATAATTTTACGTGACAACGTCATAAGAAAACATTGATTGGAATTGAGTGGAAGAGAGATAGATGCGTCACAAGCCGAACGCTTAGGCAGATCGTGCCTATCTATCGCTTGTTCCGCGCTCTCGCTTGCACGCTCAGCTCAGGCGGAACGTGACAATGAGTCATGCTTTTCGTTGCGTGCAGCCGGCGTTCATCGATTTATAAGACGTTATCACGTCAAAAACTATGGTCAAATTCTGTCATCGTTTCAATATAAAATGTTTATTCGAAAATTCCACTTCGATAAGTGAATTTAAAATGAAAACTATTTTATTAGTTAGTTTAAAATTAATCATATGATAAGTTATACTATTTCCTATATTTCATTATCATTTTAAACTGTACCAAATCCAGACGAGATGGAGCTGGTCATTGTCAAAGGTTTGCGTCCCGGCTTATGCGCTTACTGTAGTCCCGGCGGGATTAGATCTAATACCGCGACCTCGAACCGTTTCTATATCAATGGTTTTAAGCGAGTAGATATTACCAGATGCAATTTATCATGGATTCTGTTTGATCGTTAAATGTTTGTTTATTAAATACTGCTAATATTACCCAGTATAGTTTTAATCAAGAGTGATTGAATATGTTCGTCGCAATCATTTTTTTTAGTGTATTCAATGATTGGTTAGAAACGGCTGCAGCCATTTCGAGCTTTTTTTATTGAGATAATTATGTCCCCAAGTTGTTAATTTTTTGTATTTCTGATATATAATTTTGATGAAAATCAGGAAATACTATGAGAGTATCCTGCTGTATGAAATGTTTTAAGAGTTAACAGCGCAATGGTTTACGCTCCACCTCGATGAGTAGGTTCGAGCCTAATCCCGTGACGGTAATATCTTAAAAAAGGGTACCTTCATGTGTTGTCTATGAAGATTTGTTTTACAGTTGATATATTTCAATTATAATCAGTGCGTTGTTAATTGACCTTTCAAAGTTATCTGACTTATTTATCACTGGCCCCTAAGATACGTCTTTCTTATTTAGGGAATGTACTCAACTATGTACAAAACTGTATTTATTGTAATTTAAAAAACTTTTTATAAATGTGTGTTTTTTTGCTCTTTTTAATATATTATTTATTTTATTGCCAAACTTTTTGTTTCCTTATAAATATAAAATAAATAAATACAAATCACATAACAGTGTACTGTGCCGCGGCCGTGGGTATGAAAAGTTACTCGCGCGTCAAGTGGGGAGTCGACGAATTGGTCAAAACCACATTCAAGTCAACTTTTCAAGAAAATTCAACACTGTTTACTATAGAATATTGTGCATGCTGGTGACTATCGATCAACATCGACCTCCGAACACTATGCTCTCAACTTCAAGACCAACTTCGATTGGACCGACATTCAAAGAGATCTGACAGACATTTACAGTATACGACATTTTTATTATATTTCCTTGTTTTTATTTTCTTTACTAACTAAAACAAAGTCTTTATTTCTCTGTTATCAGCTAGTACGTGTAGCAGCTAGTCTATACCAAAACTATACTAAAGAGGAACAATTTACTTGTTTGTAATCAATATACTGTAAAACCTCTGAACCAATTGTACTAATTCTTACAGCATTAGAAATGTACTTTAATTAGAAGTATATATTTTTGGTTTCGATAATAATAACACACTCATATTCAGTATAATTAATTCATATTATGAACTTATAAAAAATGTATTGTCTCTTATATATCTGTAATTTAAAAACAAATAAAATGTCTACGTACTGTCATAATAAGAGAACATTTTCTAAGCAACGTACTGCTCAAGATTCAGTTCGGTCCCAACTAGAGGAGTCTAAATTTCCCTGCGTCCTAACCACCTTTAACTATAGCTTAAATTTAAGAAATTTTTTTTGGTTATTCATTATACCGTGATTTAATTTTCTCAAATAAATCATAATACTTTGAAAATTACCTTAACCAACCAAACAAGATACGTCGACGACATAAGCAGGCAAAAACTTAAGACGAAATATGTGAAGTATGTAAAATAAGTACAGAAATTGGTTAACGATCGATCAAATTTTATAAATTATTCTTTACCTGAATAGTAAGCATACCTTAGTGTAATTTTGATTATAATTACGATACGGTTTATCGTATAGTATAAATGAGGTCTTAATCATCAGAATGGCTTGTTTAGAGACAGTTGATTAGAGTGTCCGAACAGTAATGCAGGTTAATGCGAACAATAGTTGCGGTCACTTCGAAAACTACAAACGGGTCAAAGAGTTTTAATTACTTCAGACAGGATCAAATAGAGCATCACATTGCTTTAAATATATTTCTAAGGAACATAATTATTAATGTTTTATATTATATCAGTAAGTAGATTTGGAGCTTATTCCACCACGCTGCTCCAATGCGGATTGGTGGAACACCACTTCGCATTGGAGCAGCGTGGTGAATAAGCTCCAAAACTTTCTTCTCAAAAGAGGAGAAGAGGCCTTAGCCCAGCAGTGGGACATTCACAGGCTGTTACAGTAAGTGGATGGGCAAATGGGCTACCTGATGGTAAGTGGTCGCGAACCCATAAACGCTGTAACGAATATAAGCCATTCCTTAATTCCCTTGAGCCTGAATTTACTCTAGCTCAATCACACACATCAATACCAAGTACAAGTCGGTTGGCGTGGTTGGTAAGATACTTGCCTTTCACGCCGCAGGTCGTGGGTTCGATTCCCACTCAGGACAGACATTAGTGTGCATAAACATGTCTGTTTGTCCTGAGTCTGGGTGTAATTATCTATATAAGTATTTATTTACAAAAGAAAAGTAGTATATATAAGTATATCAGTTGTCTGGTTTCCAAAGTACAAGCTCTGCTTAGTTTGGGATCGGATGGCCGTGTGTGAATAATGTTCCAGGATATTATTATTATTATTAAGTATTGCTGTTTGGTGGTAGACTATATTATGACGAGTTCATGGTATCTATCCAGAAGATTGGAAAAAGCCCTACCATTAGGTAAACTATTATATTGTAAGAAATAGAACGTTTATTTTCGCGTTCGCTTACACGTTGAATGGAGTTTTTGATTATCCCTCGAGCATTCTTTCATTTGCCAAGATAAAAAGGTATTCTATACGTTGACAGGTATAATATATCACTATGTCAGCTTCCTTGTAACTCAAACAGACAGACATTATTAATCATCATTAATAGGATTGCTACATTGTATAAATGGTAATATATACAATGCTTAAAATTTAAAAAAAAATACCTACCATTTGGAAAATCCGATTGTGCGAGATCTTCACATCTCTTGACTTTCAGGGTACGATTCAGTGATTTTTAGAATGAGAATCATTTGTATGATATGTGCAGGATTATAATTATTTACTCTAGGACTTATTGAGATACAAAAGAATAGCATCGTCTTCAAGTCTTTTCATTCCATTATCATACTAAATAGAAAAAATATATAAATATTAGCTGACGAATTTATATTGAGGATAGACCAAATCGAACCCAGATTTTTTACAAAGCTTACCTTTATTAACTCGAAAATGTTGCTATCGTTTACGAAAAATATATTTTACCATTTTTACTAATATATTTTTCAACTACAACATTTCTAAGCCATTGAATAAATTATGAGTGAAACTAAATCCTTAACGGTAGAGTAAGATCTGCTTCGAACGTTTTATAACTTCTTAGAAAGCTTGAATAGGTTCATTTAAATTGGACGAAAATTTAGTCGAGATGGTGCTGTGGTTAGAACGGGTGAATCTTAATCGAGGATAGCGGGGTTTTAAATTGAGTTGTGTTTAGTCAAAGTCAAAAGTCAAAGTCAAATATTTTTATTCGATATTCTAGCATTACACTTACTTATTGATTGTCATAAATCTACCACCGGTTCGGAAGCAAACACCTCAGACCTGAGTTTATAATTCTACTGGATCTCATGAGAAAATATATCGCGAGGAAACCGGTCAGATGGACGTCTGTTCCATGTGTTTCCACATGAAATGAGAATAGGCACATAATTTATTTTTCTCAGTTTGTCTCCTATTCATTATATAAGCAATATCGGCATTTTTATAAGTATCAAAATGGATCGTAGCTCGCAACAATAGTCACAGATCACAGTAAGCTAAATTAAAGTTCGACATAATTAAGGAATACCCAAACGTGCTTTCAATTAACACTTTGTTGGTTAGTTTATAAGGAGAAACATATTAAGCCTTTTCGCTCGCCAATTCTAAAGTGTAACTAATTACCCGTTGGAAATTAAAATCCGTTTAAGTAATTTAACGGTAAGAGAATCTCAACCTTATGATAACAACTTTAGAGCTTACATTGAATTATAGCTCAAATAGTTTTATAAACTACATTTTGGCGCGAGTCATTACAACACTAAAAAGGAACACTAATGAGGTGGTAGAAGAAAATGAGTCGTCTAACGTCTATTGTGATTCTAAGGAATTACATGATTTTGTTTTTCTGAGTTAGCCGTAATTTGATTTAAAGTACAAAATAATGATATCAGTTCAATTCAATTATATATATACAAGCCGAGATGGCCCAGTGGTAAGAACGTGTGAATCTTAACCGATGATCGTGGATTCAAGCCCGGGCAAGCACCACTGAATGGGGCTTAATTTGTGATGTAAATTCATCTCGTACTTGACGGTGAAGGAAAACATCGTGAGGACACCTGCGTGTGTCAAATTTCACTGAAATCCTATCACATGTGTATTCCACTAACCCGCATTGGAGAAGCGTGGTGGAATAAGCTCCAAACTTTCTCCCCAAAAGGGGAGCAGAGGCCTTAGCCCAGCAGTGGGACATTCACAGGCTGTAACATACATTACATTATATATCTATGATACACGTGCATATATTATTTTCATTATAAGGTCATGTCATTCATTTCTGGGGATACACTTATGAAAATCTATGTTATGTAACATTTCATTATGGCAAAGAGATATTTATTTATTACGTTTGAGATACTTTGCAATGTATATTGTATACAAATACTGGACATCCTATTCTCTTAAAGAAAAGCCTTTGAGCTTACTTCGCCACGCTACTCTCTGCGTGTTAGGACAGCAGGCTTGGACAGGATAAATTATTATGAACACTGCTGGCCCACGATATTCGGTTACGATTGACTTTTTTGGCTTCATGACTACCCAACATATTTCGGATATTTTTTAAATTATTTGACATAAGATGTTTTAATTGATTATGTACGTATTATCGTATTTGGACAATTAATACAAATACGCGAAAATGTTACACCAAATGAAATAATTTCGATTTAGTAGTGAAATATTTTTAGTATGACGTGATATTTGTATTTCGTTAATGTAAATTTAATGATTATTACAATTATTCACATATTTATGATCTACAAAAACTTAATTTAATCTCTTTTTATTTAGAATAGGTAGATAGACTTGCAAATGGGCTACCCGACGGCAGGTGGTCACCACCACTAATGGTACTTTAAGAAATAAAAATATAGGAAGGAAATTAACATACATATTATGTTCCAATGTTGATAATATTTAAATATCAATCAAAATATTCTATATCCAAGTGAACTCAATAAATCAACGTTGAACCGCTGTGTTACAGGATTGAATTAAATGTAAAGCTACCGTCAATTAATTAATCATTTTCGATTAAAACTAAATATTTGTCACTTAAAATATTATATTAAACATTAAAAGCAATAGAATTGTAAAGCAATAGATTTATTTATTTAACGGCAGTTCCTTTGTATATAATGTTTGCTAATTAACTCTTAATTAATAATTGAATTAGCTAATTCGATGGACTGGAAACATTGGAAATTGTGTTCGCGTCGAATATACTACACATGACCGATGTTGTGTATGTTACGATTTATATTATACGAACTATAAGATATTATATTCTTTATTGCACTAAAATATGTTACAATGATGGTACAGTAATATATGTACAGGCAAAGGTGGACTTATCTCTAAAAGAGATTTCTTCCAGTCAACCTATGGAGGTGAGTGACAGGGTGATGTAGCGGGCAAAATAGTGCACTGTAGTATAATAATTAAAATATATAGAAAATATGTAAATATAAATACTTACATAAATAAAATATAATACATAAACATACATAAAAATACAATACACAAAATACATATACTACGTATATTATTTATATATACTATATAAATACATATACATACATATTTACAAATCGATGTTAATTTAGTATGCAAAATAAAACAGAAAAGACATGGGGAGAAGTAAGGTTAAGATGAAGGGTTAGCTTGTGAGAGAAAATAATGTTTCAAGCGGCTTTTAAATAATTCAATATTATCACTGTTTTGGATGGATTTCGGCAGGTTATTCCACAGTATCGGAGCTCGTACTGTAAACGATTGCAGTCGAAATTTTGTATTACTCCTAGGCACATCAAGCATCGAATTGATGCAAGAGCGCCTGGAGCGTATGGGAGTGGGTAGGAGATATATACGGACTAGAAGTATATTCTGATTTTTTATTAAATAGAAACAATGTAATGAAGGTAGATGAATAGATCTCGTTTAGTAAACGTCGTATAACACGTGAAACTCATAGTCAGCTAGGCGTCTACAAATACCTACAACACTGCTTCATATATTTGTATATATCTTCATATATAGGGTTTTCCAATAGGGACGCTTGAACTTTGACAGCTGATTGCGGCCATGTTGTTTGAGTGACAGCTGTCAAATGCAGTGTGTTATATTCACTCCGTCCTCCCAAACCACCATGGCAGGTTACAGTGTCGAGCAGCACGTGCAAATCATAAAATTGTTTTATGAAAATGGGTCTTCAGTTCGAGCAACGTTCCGCGCACTTCGCCCGTTTTACGGTCGCGATGATCGTCCTGCCGAGTCGACTATCCGTCGATTGGTGGACAAATTCGAGTCAACCGGGTCAGTTAACAATCAGCCGGTTCCCGTGCGTCAACGTAACGCGAGATCTGCCGAGAATATCGCCGCTGTGCGCGACAGTGTCCTCGAAAACCCGCGGCAGTCAATTCCGCGTCGCGCACAGGAACTCGGCCTTTCGCAGACGACAACTTGGCGAATTTTGCGTTGTGACTTGAGCCTGCACCCGTACAAGATCCAGCTGACCCAAGAGCTCAAGGTTAATGACCATAGACAGCGCCGTGTGTTCGCTGACTGGGCATTAGTGCAGTTGGAAGTTGACGCCGATTTTGGCAAAAAAATCATCTTCAGCGACGAGGCGCATTTTTGGATGAATGGCTATGTCAACAAGCAAAATTGCCGTATTTGGGACGAGACCAATCCACACGAGGTTCACCAAGTGGCAATGCACCAGCAGAAAGTGACTGTTTGGTGCGGATTTTGGGCCGGAGGCGTGATTGGTCCGTATTTTTTCGAAAACGATAATGGTGTGGCCGTCACCGTCAATGGTGAGCGATACCGGTCGATAATAACCAACTTCTTTTGGCCTGAAATCGAGAATATGGATCTGGACAACATGTGGTTTCAACAGGACGGCGCTGCGTGCCGGTTGGCGTGGTTGGTAAGATACTTGCCTTTCGCGCCGCAATCTTGGGTTCGATTCCCACCCAGGACTGAAATTTGTGTGCATGAACATGTCCGTTTGACCTGAGTCTGGGTGTAATTATCTATAAAAGAGTGTATTTATAAGAAAAAAGTAGTATATGTAGTATATTAGTTGTCTGGTTTCCATAGTACAAGCTCTGCTTAGTTTGGGATCAGATAGGTGCCTTGTGTGAATAATGACCCAGGATGTTAGTATTATTATTATTTTTATCATTATTATTTTGACTGCCTCGTTGGTCTAGTGGCTAATTATTAGGCTACAGACCCGGTGGCCCTGGGTTCAATTCCCAGGTCGGGCCAATAAATAGTTATTGGGTTTTTCTGTCAGAAAATTCTCAATAGCAGCCCGGAGTCTGGAAAGTGGAAGTGTATACACTCCGGTGCCTCGGAAAGCACGTTAAGCCGTTGGTCCTGCGCCTGAACTCTTTCCGGTCGTGTCGGATTGCCGTCCCATCGGATTATGAGAGCTAAGGAAAAGAGAGTGCACCTGTGTTTGCGCACACACTTGTGCACAATAATATCTCCTGCGCAGTTGGCTAATCTCTCTTGAGATTGGCCGCCGTGGCCGAAATCGGTCTGGAGGACATTATTATTTTGATAGTATGAAATCTATGAATAGGTACAAATACATCATCCATAATTAGATTCACAAACTACAAACGTCACTTAGCCATTTGGAATGGAATGTTATGTCTTGACTACTGACTTGAGAGTCACTATGTAAAGTCAATTATATTGGCTGAAGATCGCTGAGCGAAAGCGGGTGCCGTTGTATAGACAGCCCATTAATTTGTCCAGCTTCACCATTACTCGTCGACGCTCGCCCATCCGAGCGTAAGTGAGCGCCAACGTATGTACGCTTTGATTGTCTGTGGCACCACCGCACGGGATCGGTCACAGCTACGTTTTTCACTTTGAAGTAGCATATTTTTTGCGCAAACACAACCGGCAACGTGGTACGTCTATTGTTCGTTGGTATGTGAACCAAAAAATAGAATAAAATTCACTTTAAAGATTTGAGAAAACAAGATTAATATACTTTAATATTATATATAACACACGGGCAGTACACAATCAACGAATTAAACTATTCATTTAAAATAATATGGGTATGAGAAACCAAGATGCAATATTACGTATCGTCAGTGTTATTGTAATTAGATACGAATTAATCTTATTATCTATATATAACTTGTAAGAAGGATACAATAATCAAATAAAAATGTAGAATATTAGTCGCAAAGAAATTCTTAAAAACTAAATAACAAATGCAAATACTTTAGGGCCTTGAAAACTTTTATTTATATATATTTTAGGGTTCCATACCCTAAGGGTAAAAAAGGTAAAAAGGGTATTACTAAGACTTCGCTGTCCGTCCGTCACCAGGCTGTATCTCATGAACCGTGATAGTTAGACAGTTGAAATTTTCACAGATGATGTATTTCTGTTGCCGCTATAACAACAAATACTAAAAACAATAAAGTAAATATTTAAGTGGGGCTCCCATACAACAGACGTTTTTATAGATAATGGTACGGAACCATACGTGCGCGAGTCCGCACTTGGCTGGTTATTTGTATAAAGTAAAAGACTGAATATCCTTTTATTTTATTAGGCTATTAGGTAATTCATTGTATAATATACTTTTTTATTAATATAATATAAATATGATTTAAATTCCCTAAAGTTGACAATTAGGCGACATTGAATGCGGATTGACGTCGAGTTGTAGTTAGTTTTGTTGAATTCTTACAGTATACTACTGAATGAAATGTATATGAAAAATACTTTACAAGGATAATAAAATTTTATTGTGGATTTTGTAATAAAAGTCTTAGTTGGAAATATATATTAAGACATTTTAATTCTATTTACTTAAATGTGATAAATGAAGTGGATTTTTTTTTTAATATTTTAGTTTTAATTATATTATAATAATAGTATTATTTATGGAAATATTCATTTTGAATATACCAAAATTCGTTACTATCTTCAAGTAACATTGTAAGTAGGTCGTGACATGTTTATTATTTACAATACACGAACAAAACAAAGTTTCGCGAGAGGCGTATGAAGTCGTACGGAGTTGACGTACAGGGTTCATCCAGTTAGTAAATACATTTAGCTCTTTAGATGTCAATTGGAGACGTAATGGATTTATTGTTGTTACATTTCGAATTTGTATTAATGGTAACTTTTGCTCGTGACTTTATTTATGATAAATTGTTTACCTGCTCAATTCAGATATGCATTGATTGATTGATTGGTGTTCGTAGAGATATGTGCAAGCACGTCTAGGAAGGTCCTATTATTCTTAGATTATCTTTGCAGTCATTACTACTTAAATTCATATTTATAAAGGATAAAATATTTTTTGACTAAAGATGTCATTTAACTTATTGGAAATTAGTTAATGGACGGTTGAAATATACAATATATATTTTATTCTATTAATATTTTTAGCCAAGTAAATCATGTACGAACATTAATGGATCGCTTAATTTTGTTTTCATACAATAATACTTTTTTATTCAAATGTTATTTTATGTTGTGTATCAAGAGAATAAAGTCGTTACGTTTTAGTTGTGATTGTGAATTTCGAAGTATTGAATTCGTATTTATTATTTAAGACATAATTAGGTAATTCTATAATACAATGCAGTGCTGTTTTGCTAGAACTCACTCATTTACTCACCCGTGAAATGTTGACAATAGATTTATGGTGGTATTCGATTATTAAAAGGTGGTATTCGGTATTCTTTAAATTATATTAAACTGGCTGTGCCCAGCGGCTTCACCCGCGTATAATTAATAAAAATATATTAAATTATTTTATTACTATTATAACACACATGCCCACATACATACACACACTCACACATATGGGTACTGGTAAAGAAATACGTAATTAACGATTTGAAATTAATTTTCATCAAGATTGGTCAAGCCGTTCTTGAGTTATAAGAAGACAGATAGACAGACAGAAAGACAAAATTGAAAAAAATTGTATAATGTGAATCACTGCATCATAAAACGATTATTTATCATATAAAGAGGTGAAAAAAAAAATGCACAGACAGAACCAATAGATTTATATAGTAGTATAGATAATGCTTATTACATTAAAACCTTAAATAAATGCAAATAAAAATTAAAAGTAATTACTATACAAATCGTGACCACGTGGAATGGTGGCAAGAATGCTAGCACCCTTTCCCCTTTAAATCGCATTTCCGATTCTCTGGGCGATAAATGAACCAGCGCTCCTGTCACCTGTAGAGGCAATAAGACAGGGTGTAATATTTTGGATGATTTTTTTTGCACTATTACTCCAAGGTCCAAGCGTTTCAACTGCAAACGGAACAAAAATATAATTTGGAATAACAGACGAATATTTTTATGTTTGTTCGTTTCAGCTTTTATTTAAATTATATAATTATTATGGTCAGTGTTAAATCACTTACTGTCTCGAGTTTGTTCTTAAAGAATACAGATATTTGTCCATTTGATTAGACACCAAGTTCTTAGGTAAGTACATAATAAATTTCATTGAAATAAGTGATTTTTATTAACTTACCTACTTTCCAATATTAACTGTATACATAAAAATACACGGCAAGACGTCTTGTCTTGATATACGAGTATGTATGTTATATAGCTTAGGCCATTTGATGGTAAGTGGTCACCAACGCCCATAGACAATGGCATTGTAAGAAATGTTAACCATCGCTTACATCGCCAATGTTCGTCACTCACCCTTCAAGTCAAGCACGAGATGAATTATAATCACAAATTAAGCACATGAAATTCAGTGGTTGGCCCGGGTTTGAACTCACGATCATCGGTTAAGATTCACGTGTTGTTACCAGTAGGCCATCTCTGCTTATATTATAGTAATCAATACTTATTAAATACGTTGTACTGCTTAATCGTCGTGATATAAAAATGGTATCATGCGCACTAATTACAGAAATACCTACCAAAAGTAAATCTAAAAGTCGAAAGTCTGAGTACAGACGTATAAGACTTATGACAAGCCCACACCACCAAATCACACCAACCCTGTACGTGCAAAATAAAAATCATGTATTGAACATGGTTTCATATATTTATTATAATAATTGCTTTAGGAAATACTTGTAGTATTGTCTTGATAATTAAAAGCAACTGTACATTAAGACTTCAATTTAAATCAAAATCACAAATAAAAAAGGAACCTGCCTTTTTTACCACTATCAATTATATAAACTGTAACAATGAAGTAATTGAACATCTTAAAATTACGCATAAAGTCAAATAAATCGCATATACACATACCCACTCCTCACTTATTCTACCGCTCAACAGCACTACCTACTTAATATGTTGTGTTTCGGTTTGAACGATTTTAGTTTCCAAGGTTGATGACGCTGTGGCTATATAAGTAATGATCAATATTTGTCGCAGCATACACACAAATACACACACACACACATGCACACACGGAAGAATATCTTTCTAGTTTTATTATTCTTACTGAACTCTTAATATTTATGTGTCTATACCTATAGCTATGCTTAGAGAGAGAGAAAGAATGACTATATATTATTCTTTTTTATAAAACTTAGAAGAATAAAAGTATCTTTCTTATTTTTCTGATATCTCCAATGAAATTAAAGAGAAAATCTAGCGCAGAATCTTGACAATATAACTTGTCGAGTAATAAATCTAGCGGTATATCAAAGATGAAGGTTCGATAGAAAAGGATACTGTAGAGGGCCCTGGGGGACGCCATAATGGATTCCTATCTGACGGCACGCGACAATCTCGGAAGTCCAATAAGAATTTGAAAGGATATTTGTTATTTCGATGATATACTTGACTCGGACGTTTTTATAAACTAGAATTTACAAGCTTATTGCACGGAAAATTGAGTCGACGAACATGTCCATTTGAAGATACGTATCATGTTAGTTTATTTGGAATACACTTGTAACGAGCGTCAGAACGGGTTTATTATGAACATGTATTCGATTTGAATATGGGTAACCTGAGACCTGGGTGACGTTATGCTTCACGAAATATATTGACAGTAATGAAGGTCAACAAATAATTTTGTTATATAAACATTAAGGTAATATTATTAGACAAATAATAAGCTAAAGGGTTCTTGACAGTCAAGAAGGTATCATCAATACCATCTATCTATACAACAAGACTTATCATATATATTTACACGGTGGTAAAGCTTTGTGTAAGCTCGTCTGGGTAGGTACCACCCACTCATCATATATTCTACTGCAAAACAGCAGTACTCAGCATTGTTGTGTTCCGGTTTGAAGGGTGAGTGAGCCAGTGTTATTACAGTCACAAGGGATCTTAGTTCCCAAGGTTCGTGGCGCATTGGCAATATAAGCGATGGTTAACATCTCTTCCAAGCCATTTACTCACTTACTATGAGGCCCATACGCTATATCATATAGCTTTATCATATTTGAATGGTGAGTGAGCTGGTCTAATTACAGGCTCAAGTGGTTATAATACACATGAGTATGTATCACTTTTGATTATATGAGTTGATATATTATAAAGTATTTAAGATGAAACAAAGCAATCGCGTATATAAAGTGCTGAAGTTTACAAGAATATGACATTGTTACGTTAGTATTATTTGAAAGATATTAAAGTAAAACTTCGGTCTAATTGAAAGCGATTTCAACAATCAACAAAAATGTTTGTTTTCTTTATATGCATATATTTGATTTGTTTTATTAATGTAAATATTTACTTGTTGTAAATCATCCAAACACAGTACCCAAATTGATTTTTTTTGTCCATTTGACTTGTAGGATTGGTTATAAATGTATTTGAAGTGCACGTTTATTTTATCTTTTTTTTTCTTTATTGTGAATCTATAAGGCGAATAATATAAATATAATATTTAATGAACAAAAACCTTGTAAATTAGAGTTATCTTTATTTAATCTTGATTATCACTATCATCATCACCGTGCTTATAATTCATCTCGTTTTTGTCGATGGAGAAAACAGTCGCGAGGAAACCTCCATCTATTGGATAGAAATCTGTCACACTGTCTATAGAAACGCATATTGGAGCAGCGTGGTGGAATAAGGTACTAACCTTTTTCTCAAAGGGAAAGGGGCTTAGCTTAGCAGTGGGATATAACGGGTCGTAACTCATATCACCATCCTCATTATTATTATCAAAACATAAATATCATATCATTGTTGATGTAAGCTGCTATATAAATAATGATATGACTGCCTCGTTGGTCTAGTGGCTAGATATAAGGCTGCAAACCCCGTGGTCCTTGGTACAATCCCAAGATCCGGCCAACAATTTTTACACAATAATTATTCTGTCAGAAAATTCTCAGAAGCAGAAATTTCTCAGTCTGGAAGTTGGAAGTGTGTACACTCCCGTGCTTGGGAAAGCACGTAAAGCCGTTGGTTCAGTCGTGTCGGATTGTCGTCCCATCAGATTATGAAAGCTAGGGAATAGAGAGTGCACATGTGTTTCCGCACACACTTGTGCACTATAATATCTCCTGCATAGGCTAACCTCTCTTGAGATTGGCCGCCGTGGCCGAACTCTCTCTGGAGGACAGTATTATTATAAGCTGCTATATGTAAACTTCTTTATTATAAATTATTTCTCTGGCTTTGATTATTTCTTTTAAATGAAATGATGATGACAGTTGTAGTTTTATTAGTAAACAATAAGTAATATAAAACGAATTCCTAATAACGAAACCGAATCGTATCAAATAAGACCCAAATTGATGTTATAGCAAAGGGATAGGATTAATGTTGTAGAAACGCATATCGGGATATAAGATAGAGATCTAATATCGCTGGTAATATGACCCAGCCTTAAGCATTTCGATATCACGAAAGTGTCAAGCGTTGAGTGCAAGCCATTCTTTTGATGACTGCCCATTTAGCCGAGACGGCGTCTGAAAAACTTTGCCCTTGTTCCAGCTGGGACTTTAACAAATCTTTTACAGCACATCTTAGTAGCGACTCAGGTGAAACATTAATGTGAAATATATTGACTGTTTCCTAAATTATGTCATTGTTGATAAGAGATTTTAACACAGTTTTTTGACTCAGTTCGTAAGAAGTATATGAAATTAATTATGAAATAAGTTTGATGAAGACGCAATAGGTGACAAGGTTGACAAGGTATCAATTAGTGATAAATTTAACTTGAATAAAACAAGACAGAAGATTTCTTAAAATGTTGCTTTAATTTGCCAAACGGATGAAAAGGTTTCTTTTTTATTCATAATTCATTAATTATTCGGAGGCTTGAAAGGCGTCATTGGCGAAGTTTGATAGATTTTTTTCAGCGTCAAAGATTTAATATCTGCTAAGAAATTTCGGAATTATGAAACTTTCTCGCCTCCTGTCACCAACAGGAAATTAAATTTGCGGTGTAGCGTTTGAAAATCTTTTAAACTTATGCTTTTAATTAGAAAATAAATTATTCATTTATTATCGCTAAGCCGGTGAACGATGGTTCAAAAATGTTTCATAACATTGATGATTCGTTAACAAATAACAGCGTATTAAAAATTGCCTACAACATATTATAAACAACATACCGACCGGCCAATGTGTGTCGAACTTATAAAATCGTAATATTATCATCAAGATAAAATTAAATACTTATCACACAAGAGATAAAACATATAATAGGGTAAGGACAGACGTTTCACGTTTCAGTACACATCGGTTCGGGGTGTTCAGTGGACCGCGTTGTTTAATATCCGTTTTCCTCTGTTGACTTCTTGCTGCTAAACTTTAAAGCGTACATCAATTACTTAAAATTCTATATAGTCAATGATTGCGTCATCGTTAAATGCGACGGGTTAAAATGCATATTTATGTTGGTAAAAATATAATATTAATTACGCAATTTTTCAAAAGGCGAGATGGTCACCGGATTGAAAACGTTGGTCTCAAATCTGGACAATTTCTTATACTTATATTGTGTTAATGATTCATCTCGTACTCAGCGATGTTGAAAGCATCAAAAGGAAAGCTGTAGTCATAGGATTACTACTTTTTCTACCACATGAAGTATTTGAACTTTACAGCATATGTTAAGAATATTTAATAATTATGATCGATCACTGGTGACCACATACCATCAGGACACCCTTTTGACTATTTACGTAATATAAATTAAAAAATATATTTTATATTGTTAATTTACTTTATTATCTGTGCACCCATTTATACACACTTTGGTGCGGAGAAACAAAATCAAACAAATAATCGTTTTCACCAAACAAAATCCCTGACTCGGATACCAAATGAGCTCAGTTCATTCCGATTCAAATATACAGTTTCGAAACTCGAATACTTCCCTCGGCGTTAATAAATACGGATTGAAACACTTGGATTCCGTTTGTTTCCTTTGACTGCTCACGCACTTATCCGATAGGATTAAAATATAAATGGATATAGTTGGAGGGTTCTCATTGATTTCGGAAGTTCTTAAGTCTAATGCTTAATTCGAATGGCATTATTTTTTACTGACATTGTTTTTGGAATCAATCGTCGATGATAAAAGGCAACAACCTAGATCATAAATGTCACACAGCTCCGTTAATGCTACTTTTGAGGAAGATTATTTTATTGTATATATGTATATTGAGGATTATTTCATAACGCTGTTCCAATGCGGAATGGTATACACTTATGGAGGATTTTCATCGAATGCAGTTTTTGACACATTTCTTCATATTTTGCTCCTCCATCAACCATGAGATGATTTATAAACACAAAATAGGCACTCGAAAATCAGTTGTGGTAGCCCGGCCCTTAAATCCAGAGGCGGTGTAAGGCGTGGGCGACGTGAGCAACTGCCCATGGCCTCGCGGTCCGAGTGGCCTTGCCCTAATATAAATTTGAATGAAAAGAGATTATTTATGATTGGATATATGAGTGTGCATATGTGTGTATGTATGTCCTCTTATAGTTACAAACTGAATTCCACGGAGGCTAATCTGAGAGGTACAGCTAGCTTATAATGAACCAAATGTGGTATTTATATTCATTACCTAGGTTTGACGAGCCGGTTGGTGTGGTTGGTAAGATACTTGCCTTTCACGCCTCAGGTCGTGGGTTCGATTCCCACCCAGGGCAGATATTTATGTGCATGAACATGTCTGTTTGTCCTGAGTATGGATGTATTTATCTATATAAGTATGTTTTTACAATAGAAAAATAGTATATGTAAATATATCGGTTGCCTGGTTTCCATAGTACAAGCTCTGCTTAGTGTGGGATCAGATGGCCTTGTGTGAGTAATGTCCTAGGATATTATTATTATTATCATTTACCAATTACGGATAAATACTCGTACGTTGATTAATTAGAGCTAGGGCTTAGGAAAATTCTCTCGGTAATTTCACACACTCATTCACTTCTATCGCTATACAACAACACTTTATATTTCGAGTTTCGATTTAAAGGCACAACTGACATCATAATATCTCACGGCCTTACTTATAAACGTTGCGAGTGATTATTGAAACAATGCTGTGTTATCTTTTTTCGCGTGTCTTATCATTAATGACTGAAAGAGATAAATCTATGTTTAACAGCTGCTAAGCAACGTAAGTTAAGCCGTTAGTTTCTATGTTAATTGTTTAAATTGTCTCATGATTATCGTCGCACAATAAAAATAATGAAAATTGAAATTAAGTAAATTAAACAAAGGCTGTCGACGTTATAATATTTTTTAACTGTAATTGAAATAATTCATTTTTAACGAAATCAACTAAAAGGACTGCGAATTACCTACTTAGGATGAATTTTAATTATGGATTAATAATAACTGTTAAATAGGCATAATAACAATTTCTTTTGTAATAAAGAAGAACATAAAACGCAAATGTGTATTTAATATTAACTGAAATGAAATAATAACAAAAAGTTATGTTATGTTATTTAGTTATTATTCAATTTCATAAAATAAATCATTCTGTATTAATTAAACTGGTGTGAAAAAAATCGAAAGAATTCCTAGGATAAAATAATTAATCAATATTTATAAATCATAATTATTATTATTGTGCATTTACATAATACACAATACTAGGTTCTGTTAGTATTCTATTCGTAAAATGTCGTAATTATTCAATAATATTATTATTTATAATTACATCGGCTGTTACAAGCACTTTTGAATCTGTATAATGTCATCCTGACCGATTTCAGTTACGGCGGTCAATCTCAAGAGAGATTAGCCAACTGCGCAGGAGATATTATAGTGCACAAGTGTGTGCGCAAACACAGGTGCACTCTCTTTTCCTTAGCTCTCATAATCCGATGGGACGGCAATCCGACACGACCGGAAAGAGTTCAGGCGCAGGACCAACGGCTTAACGTGTTTTCCGAGGCACGGGAGTGTACACACTTCCAACTTCTGGACTCTGGGCTGCTACTGAGAATTTTCTGACAGAAAAACCCAATAACTATTTATTGGCCCGACTTGGGAATTGAACCCAGGACAACCGAGTCTGCGGCCTTATATCTAGCCACTAGACCAACGAGGCAGTCATAAATTAAGTGTACGAGTATAGTTAACTTCAGAAAAGAACCCGTGTACATCTTTGCGGTGTCGGATAATAGGTTTTATACAGTTATTGCTTCTATTAAAATAATCTTTTTTTGTATAATATAGATAGGTGGATAGACCATGATGGTAAGTGGTAACCACCGCCCATAGACATTAAGCCGTTCATAACATTGCCAATGCACCACCAACCTTGGGAACTACTGAACTTTCTTTGGCTCACCCTCTCAATCGGAACACAACAATACCTAGCGAGGCATGCTATTTGGCGGTACAATATTTGATGAGTGGGTATCCACCCACTCAAAGCCTAGCTAGCTTGTATATAGCTGCTAACAAGCTTGTACAAAAGCCCTACCACCGAGTAGGTCTAGAAAAATTACTGAAATAATATTTTAAATGAATATAATCCAAGCAAATCTTCAGTCTGAAGTTTGTTACATTGCTAAAAGCATCGGACGTTATAGTGACGGACTAATGCACTTTTTATATCTGAGAGCCACTCACCTTGCGTCAGCATGTCTTTTTGGATCATAAAATGACTCAAATAGCATTTTAAATGGGTTCACCATTTCGGATGTATATATTTATTTTTTATGTTAATTAATATGTTATAATGAGTGCAGTTTTTTAAGCAGGATTAGGATCAGTCACTATTTTTCCTACCTTAATCACAGGCACAAGGGAAATAAAATCTTAGATCTCGTGTTGGCCTATATGCTAGGCTAATTAAGTAATATAAATAAGGTCCTTTCCTTAGTTCGTCCTTTATATATTATATAGCATCCAGAAGAACCAGAAGTGAGACTGTATATACATAACAAAACAATATTTTTTATTGTTAATAAGTACAAAGATCAATAAAAAAATAGTATATTGGAGGTGGACTCACTCCATCGGCATTGTCCAAAGCATTTCCTTAATCTTTTGTACTTGTAATTACATTAACTCTGAGCTTGATGTAGACAAATGAAACGTCGTTAGATTCGCAAGATTATTTTGAGAATGAGAAAATCTATGGTGAAATGTAGATAACAAATGTTAGTGTACCAACTCAAAACTAGTTTTGAGTTAGTACAGCTAAAGCAAACGGGTAGAAAAAAAATGTTTTGTAATTTTGATTTCGTAAGTGAACTAATTAAAATTATAAGTACAGAATGGCACAATTATTTTATTCTTACAACTCCAATGTCTATGGATGGTAGTGATCACTTACCATCAGGTGGATAATGATGGAGAATAGTTAGGTGGACATTTGCCAGACCACTTACAAGTAACTAAAAATACTAATTTTGCTTTGTGAAAGCTCGTCTGGGTAGGTACCACCCATTCATCAGATATTCTACCGCAAAACAGCAGTACTTTGTATTGTTCTGTTCCGGTTTGAAGGGTGAGTGAGCCAGTATAATTACAGGCACAAGGGATATAGAATCTTGGTTCTCCGGGTTGGTAGTGCATTGGCGGTGTAAGTGATGGTAACATTTCTTACAATGCCATTGTCTATGGTGACCACTTACTGTCATGTGGCCCATTTGCACATCTGCCTACTTATACGATAAAAAAAATGTGGACTTTGAAATTATACTCACATGTTTTCAATTAAAAGTACATTAAACTTGAAATTAAGTCTTTAAACTAAGCTATGTACTTGGTTTGAAATTAAACGTAAACACAACAGATTACAAGCGTCATAATGAGATATAATTTAAGATGAAAACTTCTAGAGTTAGATGAAAAGTTTATACATTGTTATCATACTTAATACTTATAATGAAACTTTATAAGATCTGACGCAGCTGTAAACGTTTACAATCCCTTAGGAACTAAAGAAGCAAAATGTGTCACGTGACAGAAATGAAACGTTGTGCTTCGAAAAAGCTTTTCTCGTTTCGCCCAGAAGTAGGAACACACGTATCTTTACCTAAGATTACGGGTTTAATCCTAGATCTCATTTATTTATTTATTATTCGGTTTGCTAGCGATTTTTACATAAGTAAGACACTAAAAGAACATGTAATACTAACTTAAAACTTGCACAGAGTAATGCAAAATCATTTACAAGCAAACACAACTTGCTGGAATTAAATTTCGGTAAACACCTTAACACTACAATTGAGACAAATAAAACAGCAGGTAACATCCGAAAATAATTAAAATAATAAAAATGTAACTTAATAACCACAAATAAATTGGAGAATAAAGAAGCAAAAAAAAAAAAATCTTATGCAAAACAAAATGAAACCACTACATAAAATATTAATGAAATTAATAAAATAAATGTAAATAAAAATATCATAAGTTTAAAAGAGCTTGAGTGACCTGTTTGCGGAAAGCTCGACTGAGCTTAACATTATGTACATCAATATGTTGACTGATTGTGTTATACAATTTACATAATCGAGGTATGATGGAGTTTGCGCCAAAGACCGTTCTTGTACGTGGCGGTACAAATGGGCTAATAGCATGCCGCGGGAGACGATGTGGTACTCTAAAGTTAATGTCACTAAGTAAGTTGGGGCAATCAATAGCATTTCTTAGTAGGTATGTTATATAAAAACATAACATCAAGCCCTTCTCTTGTTAAGGGACATTATTTTAAAATGTTGCAATCTATCCTTGTATGAGGTCACTGTTTTATGTACCCTTTCAGAGTAAGACAGATGCCACATAAATCTTTTCTGAGTTCTTCCTATTCTTAATCTGTGAGAAGCATAATGAGGACGCCAAACAACACTACAGTACTCTAAGTGACTGCGTTCAAGACTATTATAAAGAATAATTTTCGTTTTAGTTTCATTGAAAGTTCGTCCTTGTCTCATTATGAAACCCAATATTTTTGATGATTTGTTTATTATATTTTAAATGTAGTTAAGATATGTTAATTTTCTCTCTAACACCACTCCAAGATCTCTTACGAGTTCAATTTCATTTAGATTAGTACCATATAAGCTATACTGGGTTGGTATTAACTTTCCGCGTAAATTTTATGTGTAGACATTTATTGCAGTTAAGTTGCATACCATTCATTTCACACCAGGTCGCTAATCTACAAAGGTCATTTGTTGAGTTAATTGTTCTTGTGAATTTTAGGTCATCGGCGTATAAGTTTGGTGTAGAATGCTGAAAAAAGAATATAATGTCGTTTACAAATATATTGATCAGAATGGGACTAAGATGTGAGCCTTGTGGGAAACCAGAAGAAATCATATTTCTCGAAGAGCTAAATGCATTTATTACTACATAAAAATAACGGTAGTTCAAACATAATCAAAAGAAAATACAGCAATGTACCAGAAAATCCGTAATATGATAATTTATTTAACAAAATCTCATGTGGCACTTTATCGAAAGCCTTCTTAAAGTCGGTATATATGGCGTCTACCTGTCTCTGAGAATCTATTTCTTCAGATAACGATATTTCACGATGAAGTGAAATAGACCAAATTTGTGGACGCCAAAAATCCATGCTGGTGCTCAGATACGAAACGTTTGAAATGACATTGAATTATTGGACAAACTAATGACTCAAAAGTCTTGGCAAAAACCGGTAGAATTGAGATGGGCCTGTATCATGGAATCCAGTGATTCATTTGTGTTTTTTTTTCTCTCAAGCTCGGCTGTTAAAGGAAACATCGTGATTCCTCACGCACCAACCAGTCTGGACCTGAGCTAGGCTTAATAAAACCTAGCCTTCTCCTCAAAATAAGAGAATTAGAAAGATATTTACAAGATATATATTTCCTGTACATATTTATATGTATGTAAGAATTCCGATTGGTCTTGAAATTTTACTCTTATCAAATATATTTTGCTGAAATAATAAAACTTCCTTTCACTATATTTTATTATAATAATATTCCAGGAATTATTTGTAAGGAATACATGGTGGAGGTCGAAACTTTCAAGTAATAATCCGTTAACATGCTTTTTTAGACCATTTTAATATATTATCATAAATTAACTATTAACTTCAAGTTGATTTGAATTATATTAAGAAAAAATTCAATGGTTATCTTAATAATTACAGTACTCACATAGATGAGTTAGTAGCATGCAGTAAATACTATCAGAACGTCATTGGCGTCCTTTTAAAAATAAGTCTTAGAGCTTCAATACGGTATACTCATGTAGCAGAATTTCACAGCATTTATCTGCTGATAGCTATTATCAAAATATAATAATATGAATAGTATTTGTTTTGACAAACTAAATTATACAAGAGCTTATTTGAATAATAAGTATGTCGGTGATGTCAACAATACGGGATTAGTTTTGATAACGAGCCGCAAGTGTTGTCAGTGTTAGATAACGCTTCGACGGAGTCTAGATCGGTCGGTGCGAGTCGGCGACACGACACTTCAGTGCCAGCCGCCGAACAGGCAACAGGCCTAGAAACTGTCTTACGACTCGTTGCTGTAATTACGTATAAAGTGTTATTGTGTAATAAAGTGATATTGTGTAATAGTAAACCGTTTGAGTGATTCCGGATTTGTTATTTGTTACCCGTACGCCACATTTCACTCACACATAATGTCTGATGGTGAGGACATCCGCTTACATCCACCACCTGATCCGACAAGTATAAATAATATACACAAAATAATGTTTATTTACCAAGCTGATTTTCCATCTCTAAACAGCAACACTAAGTGTTGTTGTTTTCCGGTTCGAAGGGTGAGTGAGCCAGTGTAAATACAGGCACAAGGAACATAATATCTTAGTTCCTAAGGTTGGTGCATTGGCGATGTAAGGAATGCCTTATATTACTTACATCGCTAATGTCTATGAGCAGTGCTGATCACTTACCACCAGGTAGTCCATTTGCCGCAATAAATACCAATCAACCACAAGTGCTTTATACTTTGGCTCATAATTATCCACTTTGGCTTAGTATTTCATCGTCGTGAGCTCGAGTTGAATTCGAGCCTTTTTCCGTTATGTCCAATCAATTAATGGATTCAAATTGCATCGGAGCTACGTGGTGATGAATAAAACATGTGACGGCGACGAATGCGGCGAACAAATGGTTCGCTGGATAATAAAATCTCTCTACGTTTTATTACTACGCTATGTCAGGTGTAAAGAAACATTGTGATACAGGTATTCTGTAAAAGAGGATGAAATTTCTGTTTCGATGTTCAAGATGATATTAGAAGTTTTGAAGTGAATGAGTTTTTGCTTTCATGGTTCATGGTTATAACAGAAGTCTTATTCTTGATATATAAAAATATGATTAATCTAATAAATTAAAATAAATTAAATCTAATAAGAAGAAAAAAACGTAATATAATGCAAAATTATTTCTGCTTTGTTAGGGTTTCGTACTCAAATGGTAAAACGGGTCCCTTTTACTAAGAATCCGCCGTCCGTCCGTCTGTCTGTCTGTCCGTCTGTCACCAGGCTGTATCTCATGAACCGTGATAGTTAGACAGTTGAAATTTTCACAGATGTATTTCTGTGGCCGCTATAACAAGAAATACTAAAAAACTGAATAAAATAAATATTTAAAGGGGCTCTCATATAACAAACGTGTATTTTTTTTTGCTTGTTTTTGCTCTATATTATTATCGGCAACAGGTAGACGCTTGAAATATTCAAAAAATATTTAGTTATATATTCACTTTAAAAATAAATAATTAAATTAAAATAAGACAAATATTTAAGGCCCCCCCTTAAACAGCCCATACAACAGCCATGTTTTTTTGCCGTTTTTATAGATAGTGGTACGGAACCTTACATACGTGAGTCCGACTCGCACTTGGCAGGTTTTTTTAATAACAGATTGAAATGAATGCGCCAAAACTATATGAAATTATGGGCTATAAGTGAATTGACTGAAAATAAATTTTATTTTCACTTTTTTATGACGGATATGAGTATATATGTATGTGAGACTCTTATATCATTATTATTTAAAAAAATAATTATTGTATATATGTGTGCTTATTGTTGTTAGAGTTATTAGACTTTGTTGTTTTCTTTGTTCAACTTTTAGTTGACTAGATGAGAATCCATCCAGTATTAAGTCTGTTTTTCCATAATTTAGTGTTTATATAAGTTTTAAGAATAAAACTAATTAAGCCAGCTTAAAGTCACTGAAACGACTTAAGTACTCGAAGTCACGTGCGAGAGTCAGTACAGCTTTGGAAAGTTGTTGTTAAGAATTTTGAGTGTTAGTTTCAAGTTATTTCCAACTGTTGTCTGACACCACTTTATTTCTAACTTTTGTAATACAAAATAAAAATTTCTGTGAGATCTTAGACGTTCACTTAGACAACAGGTACAAATGCATCATATTGCTATGATCATAATATATAGATTTATAAAATAATGGCTGTCTGAATTGATAAAAAATTGCGGGTTCCTTTTACATTTTACTAAGAAATAATTTTTGAATATTTAAATTTTGTAGTGATAAATGGGTTGAAAGTTTGTATGAAAATCAAGAAATTGGTAGAAAGCGCGATAGAAATTGGTAATTAGCAATACCGAATTATGACACCAGCGAAGCCGCGGCTAAAGCGCTTTTTTTAACGCTGGAAAACGTATTACGCATTTCCCCCACGGGAACAGGGGGGGGGTAGGTTATCGAAATACCCACTAAAAAACCAACGGTACCCTTCTACCTCTTAACGGGGAGCGCCACGGGATCGCTTGCGCATGCTACCGTGACACTCCTAAAGGCTAAAGCGCTAGCTTAAGTCTGAAAAATCCACAACCTGTAAAATTTAATTTATGTGATATCAATTAAATTATCTTTTTATTTTACTTAATGGTAGACAAGGCTATTACTTAGATTTTTTTGCTTTTTTTATTTCAAACAAGAATGTAGCGCTGGAAAACAATAAAATTGCTTCTTGTGTTATGAAAGATGAATGATATCAATTTGAAACAAACAACAGTAATAAAAAAAATTGTTGTGCATGTAAGTGTTTATTTGTATAATAATAATTTATATTGGAGACCTTAATAAGTATTTACAAATAAAAATTAAAAAAGCTACAAATATAAAAATGTATTAATATAAAAACGTATAAATATAAAAATGTATAAATATAAAAATGTATAAAAATATTAAAATGTATAAATATAAAAATGTATAAATATAGAAATGTATAAATCATGATTGCTTGGATAGGTGGCAAGAATGTTAGTAGCATTTTTTTGGATAAATGGAACTATTCCTTATGATAATAGTGGAGACTATACAATATATGTTTATTATAATTAACGAATAAAGACATATTAAGACTTAGCGTCGTAAAGTAACCCAGCTTCGACTGAAACAAAAATTTTGTTTTTTTTATGAACCCTCAGAATGAATACTCAGTATTACTTGAGTTGCGCGTGCGCTGCTTATCGATCATTGGCAATGATACGATCTGTGAGTCCAGGTTTTGTAAATAAATATATCCCATAGATATATGGACAGTCTAGGCTACGATATATTAATAATTGATACATGGAGTATTATACTTTTTATAAAAAAAACACTTGATCTAACGCTAAGTTTCGATAGTAAATGAAAAAAATATATAATCTATACTATTATTGCAATCTATACTATTAGCGTGCACAAACGCACGCTAATCTTAGAAACGGCTTAACGCATTTGAGTGCGGTTTTCACTAATGTATTGTGGCTAACCAATTGTGGTTTGTTTTATTTCAATCGGTTTATAAATAATAAAGTTATGTCAATTTAAAGATACACGTAGAACATTTATTAAAGAGGGTAATGATTGTGGTCAAACTGAGAAGAGATTAAATATTACATGTAATATACTCTTTTTCTTATGATTTATCCTATAATTTTTAACCTCTTTATTTATTTATTAAATGTTTAGTACAACTACTAAAAATCAATAAATTATTATCCGTTGGAAAAGTACGAGTACTGTTAGTTGTCATTGTCAAAATCAAAAAGTTTTATTTACAATTTCGTGTTTTACTTTTCAGTGGCTTTGTTGGTTGTTTTTGCATAAAAAAAATAAAAACTAATATTGCATACATATTGTGTGTATCTTTATTATCTCATCTTATACCTTTCATAACAATACGCTTCAAGTCTGCGTGTGAGCAAGTCAGTTAACTCAGAGACAATTAATACGTGAATAGTATATAGGTGTATAAACAAAGCCTAAAAAGACAACTATAACAATAATAGATGGTTTTAAAAGTGCGTGTTGTGTACATTAACGTGGTATATCACTTCATAAAACTTTAAATAGGTTTTTCGAGAATACTCCCCTCACTGCCACAGCCAGTATCGGGATACTTGGCGTCGAGATTTCGATCGTTGTTCAGTTCCGCGGTCAACTGGAAGTTAAAGCCAAATTGGCTTCCAAAAAGCTTAAAGTGCTCAACAAGGCGAGACAGAATTTCACGTCGGCCCATCGCCTAAATCTTTACAAGGTGCAAATTCGGCCCCACATGGAGTACTGCTCTCACCTCTGGGCGGGACCTCCCCAGTACCAGCTTCTTCCTTTTGACCGCATTTAACGTAGAGCAGTTCGAATTGTCGACGATCAAGCTATTACCGACCGGCTTGATCCTTTGGATTTGCGTAGAGATGTTGGGTCACTCTGCATCCTTTATCGCATATATCACGGGGAGTGTTCTGAGGAGTTGTTTGGTTTAGTCCCGGCCGCTGAATTTCACCACCGGACATCGCGCCAGAACTTAAAATTCCATCCTCACCACCTCGATGTTTGGAAATCCATAACAGCGCGTTTCCTGCCTCGCACAATCACTCTGTGGAATCAGCTTTCGCCGGCGACTTTTCCGAACCGATATGACATTGCAACCTTCTCGAAGAGAGCGTACTCTTTCCTCAAAGGCCGGCAACGCATCTGCAAGTCCTCGGATGTTGCAGATGTCCATGGGCGGTGGTAGTCATTTTCCATCAGGTGAGCCTCCTGCAGGTTTGCCTCACCTTAAATAAAAAAAGATATATATATTGTGTTGTAAGTTTGTGTTTCACGGGCTCCCGTCAAAAGTTTTAAAACGACAGATTAAAATTCAAACGTTTTATGTATTAAGTTGGGTGAACCCCACGAATTAAGTCAGAGTACAAGGTATCGTTTAAATTCCTGAATCCTAACAAAATTTCCTATTTATAATATTAGTTTGATATAATATTTTGTTGAGCAATACACTGGAATGATTTTTTAATTGATAAAGCTAAAGTTATCTATGGAATTTGATCAGGGAAGCGAATATCTTGCCCAAAGAAGGATGTATTGGCTTTGCGGGCACGGAAACTTGGTGTTACATGTTTTCATTTACTTTATCTCCCGATAAAATACAATATTTGTCACTGTTGCTTTGAAAATCGTCAATATTATACGAATATTTACTATATCTTAAAATGTGTGTTATGTAAATATTCCAACTTAGTTAAAAAATCCACAGGGAGTCTCGAGCTCAAAAATTGCAAATTGCCCGAGTAAATCATCTTGAAAGAATTATCACAGTTTCTTTATTTGAAGCATTATAAGAAATTCGCCATACAATATGATATTCTAAATATATACAAAATATATCTGATCTAACAATATCAATGTCCGTGAGTTGTCTAACTTTCCTAACCGACATAGCTGCGGGTCGAGTCTACCTGTAAGGGATGATTAATGAGAATTCCATTGGAGTTTCCAATGTAAAGTAAGGTCTAAGTCCTGTAATAATGCGTCAACATAACGACATTATTTCAACTTCAAAAGTTAATGAATTATCAAAAATGCAGTACATAGATATATCTTTATATATAATTTCTGTACATGTCTATGTTATTCAATTCCTCATAAACGGCTAGACAGATTTTAATTTTTTATTATATTCCCAAGGCGGAAATTGACCCTGTGAGAAATATTAACCATATCTTAGGTCGTCAATGCGCCACTAACCTTGGGAACCTTGGGAACTACGATGATATAATGCCCCCGTGCTTGTATATAGGGCACACTCACTCTTCAAACCGAAAACAACAATACTCAGTTTAATATTGCTGTAATTCCAAACAGAATATGTGATGAATAACCTAGCCAAACGACTTTGAACAAAACCCTACCAACAAGATAATATTTTATAATCATTATAAATTTAAAATCCAATAAAAACATATGCAAAAGTACGTACAGTACAGTAACAGCCTGTGAATATCACACTGCTGGGCTTTTCTCCTCTTATTGAGGAGAAGGTTTTGGAGTTTATTCCACCACACTGCTCCAATGTGGGTTGGTGGAATACATATGTGACAGAATTTGAGTGAAATTTGACACATGCAGGTTTCCTAACGATGTTTTCCTTCACCGTCAAGCACGAGATAAATTATAATCACAAATTAAGCACATGAAATTCAGTGATGCTAGCCCGGGCTAACTCACGATCATCGGTTAAGATTCACGCGTTTTTACCACTGTACCATCTCGGCTTAAAAGTACGTATAATATTCAAAATAATTGAGCAAATTTATACAACCCGTAAAATCGTTTCTAAAACATAAATCAAAACTTCTCGAATTTTGCTCGTTTCGTAGTCAAATTTCTGATCCTCTGGTATATTTAAAACCTCGGTAAAATGACCTACGTTTTCAGAATACAGTCGCTTATAATTAAATTACTACCCTTGAGGGTCGCAGTTCACAAATTAAGAGGTCTTGATTTATGAATCCCAAGCTAGGTGTTTTCATTAAAGTAACTGACGTGACTAAAGAAATAGGTTATGTCCATAAAACTGTTAAATATATCTAACTGTAACTCAACCCTCCCACTCTCAGCCCAACTGCCACTAAACAACGTTTTTACTACAGTTTTTTAACGTTCAAACATAATTCATAAATATGTTTGACTAGTGAAATATAAGTGGTATCAATATTACTAGCGTAATATTGATACCATTTATATTTCATTTTATACCCTTTCCTTTTTTTTACTTTTTATACCAAATGGTGTTAAATTAATTTGTTATTTTCTTTCATTACTACTTTAGGTGCTTAGTGTTATTTTTTGAATGTCGTGGTCACCTATAAGTATGGCAACTCTTACCCTAAGACCCATTAACTTGTAATCTTTTAATTTGTAAGTGTTATTGTATTGCCATGTTGGTGATCCTAAATAAATAAATAGTGGTGGCTTTGTGCAAGCTCGTCTGCGTAGGTACCACCCGCTCATCAGTTATTCTACCACAAAACAGTAGTACTTGGTATTGTTGTGTTCCAGTTGGAAGGATGAGTGAGCCAGTGTAATAATAGGTACAAGGGACATAACATCTCAGTTCCCAAGGTTGCAATTTGCAAACTTTTCTTACAATGCCAATGTCTATGGACATTGGCGACAACTTACCATCAGGTGGCCCATTAACTCATCTGCCTACCTATACTATAATACTGAATCAAACCGAATCCATAAAATACCTCGGAATAATAATAGACCAACAGTTACGATGTAAAGAACAGATGTCAGTTAAGTGGACGTATTAGAAAATTAATTTCCATTTTTTTAAATACTCAGGTATGTTTGTGATTTAAATCTTCTGAGCTCCATTTATCACGTATGTATGTACATATATACATACATGATAATGCTCCATGTTCTTCTGTTAGAAGAGAAATTTGCTTAGCTGACATTGGCAGCAAAATTGCCGGTCTATTACTCATTAACATTAAAGTAGATTTTTTCATGAATAAATAAAGGCTCTTCTCTTGACATGGCATACAAATTGTTTTAATTTAGTTAAGCGGATTACGGCTTTATTAATTCCGTTTCAATTTAAATTAATCTCGACGGACAAACTAAAGAAAAACTAATTTAATTTATTTGTAAACTTTATGTCAGAGTAAATGAATATAAATAGTTTTATCATTATTTTCTTAAACGAAAATCAAATTTAATTTATGTTATTCATTCAACTCAATACGAATGAAAAACCCGATTTGTTTTCACTGGGTCAACCCGGGGCTTGAATCGAGGACCTTGTGATTTACGGCCTTATATAGAGATACTCGACCAACAAAGCAGTTACAGCTTAATTATGTCAACCGTTGTATAATAACTTAATTTAATTTTCATTGGATTTAAAAAACTTAAAAAATGAGCCTGGAAGTTGTAACTGTGTATGTAAAAGTGCCTCGGAAAGCACTTAAAACCGTTGGTCCTGCGCCTGAAATCTTTCCGGTCGTGTCAAGTTTGCCGTTCCATTGGATTATAAGAGTGTGGGAAATGAGAGTGCACCTGTGTTTGCGTACACACTTGTGCACTATAATACAACTTGTTAGGTACAGTTAGCTAATCTCTCTTGAGATTGGCCGCCGTAGCCGAAATCGGTGATGAGGACACCATCATTGCCTACAGAACACTCCTATCACTCAAACGTTAAAAAAAAAACAAAATCCCTGTCAGATACATTTATAAAACGTACAATGTAAGATGAATCTAATATTCCTTAATGTTTTGAAATTCTGAACACATCCCCCTGTTTCGATATTTCTAGCAAAATGGCGTCGATTCAAATAAGATGCAAATGGCGGCACGACGGATTCGTTCGTACATCACGTTGTTTGACGAACGTGTTGAAATATTGGTTTTATTTGTAAAGAAACGAACCGTTTTGAAACGGTTAATCTTATCTAGTAATCAAAATGTATTGAAGATTTATATTTTCTACTAAAAGTGACGGAAATCCGTTTAAATATATTTTTTATTCCATTTAAATACATGAATTGAAAAGTATGTTGTAACTCTGGTGGTTATTTGTTGTCACAGGTACATAATAGACTACAGCACTCCTACTTGGCTATAACTTAGTTTTAAATTTAGAATGTAAGATGAGGTTATGCTTTGGGTGGAGAAATATTTATTCACTTATTTCAAACAGCTATATTAAGTATTCCAGTTCCAATGTTAAGTAAGCTATTGTTATTAGAGGTTGAGAAGTAAAATATTTGTATATAATTGCATATTTTTAGTATATTGTGTTTATTAAGGTGATTGAGTTGTTCGTCAAAATTATATATAATTGTGCACTATAATATGTCCTGCGCAGTTGGCTAATTTCTCATGAGACTGGTCGCCGTGGCTGAATCGGTCTGTAGGATTATTATTATTTTAATTTTACATTTGATTGCTATCGTTTGCGATCTTATTCATACAAAAACGGCTGAGATCTGACCTAATCATTTGTTAAAAAGGTCCGGATATTTCGGCACGTATTGAGATGAATGCTTTCTGTAATAAAAGAAAATGTTAGTTTGTGAATGCTAAGTGCTTCTAATATAAATATATAATATATATTGTAGGAACCTTTCTTCTCCTCCATACATTATATAAAACAGAAAAAAATGTTTCTCTTTTTTACAGAGCATTTTCACAAAAACGTGACTCATTTACACGTATTCCGATATAGCTTAACCCAAATATGAGACCATGAATTTGAGCCGAGATATCCCAGTAGATAAAGATAACCATTGACTAGAGATCGCTAAGTCATGCCTAATATACATATACTAATTTGTATGTGCATTATTTGCATTTATAAATCATATTATATTTGATTATTAAGGAAACCGCCGTAAAGGCCGTCCACTCACAGTGTTGCAGGTGTCCATGGGCCGTGGTAGTCACTTTCCATCAAGTGAGTGTATCCATAGCCGGTTCGAACCTCTCTTTAAAAAAAAGTATATCTCTGTAGTGAGAAACGTGATAGGTTTCAAATACAAACCCTTTCCTAAAGAGTTAAGAGAGAATTTCCACAGGCTGTTATTTCACTTTTATGGATATCATTTAAATAATTGTTTTAACTAATTACGTTAGCGTTAATGCATTGTTAATAATTACTGAACCGAAAATATTTTTGTTCACCGAAATTTCTCATTGGCGAGATTGACGTGACTAATTATTAGTGTGGTAAAAACGATAATTGCTCTTAAACGATAATTAGAGAAATATTTGTTTGTTTTTGTTGCTCTTTTTTCTTTATCTCGGTGGAAAAATGTATTTATGCGTTGCCCGCACAAAAACTAGGGGATTTTTGGTACTCACCGTCGATTGCGCCAAAATGTTCACTAAAAAAACAGCAGTCCCCACTCTATCTCTTAGCGGGGCGCCACGAGGCTGACCTTCAAAACTTTATCATGCTAGTAATATTAATAGATGCTGTTTGAAAATAAAAAAAAACACGATCGATCAAAATAATTGATTAGTATACCAAAATCACGAAAAACATGTATCAAGATTTATATCGATAAAAAAAGCAAAAAGAAAAAACAATATTAAACAACCAAAGTTCGGTCTCATGCTATTACTCAATTCAATACTATACGATTCGATAGTATAATACCATCGATAATATTATGTTGATTATATCGAATAATATTATGAAGTCATATTGTAACTCAATTATTATTTTCAACAACATCAAGTACATGACATAACATAAACTTCGCCGTATATAAAATACTCGTATTTTTGAATTTATTTAGTCCTTTCCTTAAGGTACAGTACAACAAGGTAGAGTAGTAACAAGAACAGTAAGATTTTAATCCACAACCATCTATGACAAAGCGAGAGATGGTTAGTATCATAAAAAATCTTAGTATTCCTTCCAACAAATTATTGGTACCGCGTGACATTTTCTTTTATCACAAATTGATTTAAGTGTAAAAAAAATTACTTTAAAAACCTGGATTTGAGTCTGACGTAAACAGGTAATACTTCTACGAAACAGGATATCTTACGTATATTTACTTGTAGTGTAAGCCGAAATAATGTTATTGCTCTTATTTTTACCGTATCTCCTAAACAACTTCCAACAATTTCGGTTTTCTCATAATCCACAGTAAAATAATACCTGGATTTTCAACGAAACCAACTAGAGTTTACGGCTTAGAAATCCGTTTTTATGTTTGGAAATGTGGATTTCGTGAAATCGTCAAACATACAACACAAACTTTTCTTAAAGTAAGTTAAAATATATATTAATGAAAAGTTTTATAAGTTAAAATTTATTTTTTAGGGTTCCGTACCCAAAGCGTAAAACCGGACTCTATTACTAAGACTCCGCTGTTCGTAAGTCTGTCCGTCTGTCACCAGGCTGTATCTCATGAACCGTGATAGTTAGACAGTTGAAATTTTCACAGATGATGTATTTCTGTTGCCGCTATAACAACAAATACTAAAAAATAGCCCACATACAACAGACATGATTTTTTTGGCGTTTTTATAGATGTGCCGTGTGGTGACGGCGACGAATATCACCACCCCACATCAATAATCCCGGAACCTTTCAGGTCGAACTCCAAAACCGATTCGAATGCCTAGCAGACTACGAAGAAGTGGACACATACAACGACAGGTTTGTGGAAGCTGTCCATACGGCTGGGTCTAAAGCCTTCAAGACCAACCGTACAAATGAAAACAAAAATATATCTGCTTCTACCCTGCAGCTAATGGAGGAAAGACGGAAATTGATTCTGTCGTCCTCAGATGATGCCGCTAGTTATCGGCTGCTCAATAGGCGGATTTCAAAGTCTGACTCGCGACACTCGCCAATTTAATACAATGCGTATTAAAGAGGCCATCGAGCGGAACGAAGGCTCCAAAGTGTTCGCCAGAGATCTGTCTATTGGGCAGAGTCAACTGACGATGGTAGAATCGTCACGTCTAAATCTGAGCTGTTGGAAGAGGTTGAGAAGTTCTACGGTCAGCTTTACACGACAAGGCAATCACCTGTCAGTAGTCAAGTTGCAGATCCCAGAGCAAGACTAACCCGACATTACACTGAAGATTTTCAGGACGTCAGCCTTTCCGAGATTAGAATGGCTCTCGAACAACTCAAAAACAACACGGCACCTAGTGATGATGGTATTACAGCTAAGCTTCTGAAGGCGGGTGGTACACCAATCCTCAGGGCTCTTCAGAGGCTATTTAACTCTGTCATAGCCATGGGTCAAACGCCAAAGGCATGGCGCAGAAGTGTGGTGGTGCTTTTCTTTAAAAAGGGTTGTTATCACCCTTTTTAAAGAAATACAGACCCATCTCATTGCTGAGCCATGTCTACAAGTTGTTTTTGAGAGTCATTACGAATCGTCTCGAGCGAAGGCTTGACAACTTCCAGCCACCCGAACAAGCCGGTTTCCTACAAGGCACCATAGACCACATACATACGCTGCGGCAAGTTATACAGAAGTCTGAGGAGTATAACCAGCCAATTTGCTTAGCGTTTGTGGACTATGAGAAAGCCTTTGATTCGATCGAAACCTGGGCCGTGCTGAAGTCTCTCCAAAGGTTATCGATCGTCGGTTTCGATCATCGATTATCGGTATATCAAGGTGTTAAAGTGCTTGTACAAGAACGCCACCATGTCAGTCCAACTCCAGGATCAGAACTCAAAATCTATCCAACGACAGAGAGGCGTAAGACAGGGAGCCGTGATAATATCTCCGAAACTGTTTACCGCTGCATTGGAAGATGTTTTCAAGCTTCTGGACTGGAAAGGATTTGGCATCAACATCAATGGCGAGTACATCACTCATCTTCGATTTGCCGACGACATAGTGATTATGGCTGAGAACATCCAACTAGGTAGGTCATCGAGAAGGAGGTCAATCGTCGAATCCAAATCGGCTGGGCAGCGTTCGGGAGGCTACACGATATCTTCTCATCCAATTTACCGCAGTGTCTTAAGTCGAAAGTCTTCGACCAGTGTGTGTTGCCAGCTCAAGGTCACCCGACGAGCAATGGAGAGGGCTATGCTCGGAGTTTCCCTGCGAGATCGAATCAGGAATGATGAAATCCGCAGGCGAACCAATGTAACCGACATAGCCCGAAGAATTGCTAAGTTGAAGTGGCAGTGGGCGGGGCACATCGCTCGTAGAACTGACGGCCGCTGGGGAAGAAAAGTTCTCGAGTGGCGACCACGAACCGGAAGACGCAGCGTGGGCAGGCAGTACAAGGTGGATCGACGATGTCGTGAGGATCGCGGGAAGCCGTTGGATGCGAGTAGCGCAAGACCGACTATTACGGAAATCCTTGGCCTTTGTCCAGCAGCGGACGTTTCCCGGCTGAAATGATGATGATAGAAAACGGTACGGAACCCTTCGTGCACGAGTCCGATTCGCACTTGGCTGGTTTTTTTTTATTTTTACACTGACAATGACGATAAACTATGTAACGTGAGATTGAAACTTGAACAATTTTGTTTAATAATAAAATAAGGTCTGTGGCCTTTTTTTTTTTTTTTTTTTTTTTTTGACGCTGGGAAAACGCATGACGCGTTTCCCCCCACGGGAACAGTGGGGGGGGTATGTGGGGCTCGCCATATGTCCAAGGCACCGAGTGTGCCCCGGTCATCGGAATACCCACTAAAAACCCAGCGGTACCCTTCCCGTCTTAACGGGAGCGCCACGGGATCGCTTGCGCATGCTACCGTGACGCTCCGACGGCCGGCCCGCCTATGCGGGCCTCCATTCACTAGGGAGGAATCCCAGGGTACTGGGAACCCCCCTAGTCCCGGCGGCGCCTATTGTGGCGGGGGGAGAAGGTGCGCAAAGCGCCGCTTTCTTCTCCCCAGTCTTCTGCGGCGGAGCGGGTCCGCAGCGGCATCTTCCTCCCGCTCCCGCTCCGCGGCCTCCTTCTGCGACATCACACTTTCACAGAAGGAGACCATCTCCGACCAGCACCTCTCGCTTCCGAGCATCGCGTTGATGATGCTCGGCAGGGAAAGGTCTCCGCCTACAACCGCCGCCAGGGAATGCCTCTGGGGCCCCCACGCGGCACACTCCGTCAGGGTGTGATGCGCCGTATCAAATGGCGCACCACACTCGTGGCAGGAGGGTGACACCTCCCGCCGCGCTATCTTGTGCAGGTACTTACCGAAGCATCCGTGTCCGGTAAGTACCTGTGTTAACCTGAACGAGAGCGTGCCTCGTTTCCTTCTGACCCAGCGACTCAAGTGGGGACGTATCGCCTCCACTGTCGCCAGGCCCGCCGTGGGGGACCCGAGGTCCTCCTCCCATCGGGTGATCAGAGCTTGCTGGGCTAGAGCCCTGATCCGCCCGACTTCCGCCGACCCTGGACGGTCACCGCGTTCCCTCGCCTCGGCCCGGAAGCGGTACACCTCCGCGAGCACTTCCGCCTGGAGCTCCCAGGGCGGATCGCCCGCGAGGAGGGTCGCCGCTGTCCACGACACCGTACGATAACCCCTTATCGCCCTCACCGCTATCACCCTCTGCGGTTTTCGCAGAAGGGCCCGGTTTGAAGCGGTGAGTGCGTCCACCCAAATCGGGGCACCGTACAGTGCCATCGACTTCACTACGCCGGCATAGAGGCGCCGGCATAGCTATCCCGGTCCTCCCACGTTTGGTAGGAGGCGGCCTAAGGCGGCGGCGGCATTGACGAGCTTCGGGCCGAGCTGCACGAAATGCTGCCCGAAGCTCCAACGCCCGTCCAGGATCAGGCCCAGGTACTTCATCTGGGCCCGCACCTCGATCACCGTCCCGTGGACGGTGATACTCGCCCCTCGTGGGGGGCCCCTCCGTGGACCGTGGAAGAGGAGGGCCTCCGTTTTGGATATGGAGACCCTCAAGCCCAGCATCTCCATCCGGTCCACGGTCAGGGTTGTTCCGACTTCGGCCAGGCGGGCCGCCTCCCGAAAGTCACGCCCCATCGCGGTGATGAGGGTGTCGTCTGCATAGCACAACACCCCCATACCGGGAAGGACGGGGGCTCTCAGGAGCCAATCGAAGCCGACGTTCCACAGAATTGGGCCGAGAACCGACCCCTGTGGAACGCCGCAGCCAACCCGACGCCGGACCAACCTGCCGTCGCCCCCCGCCCAGACGACCTCACGGTCCTGGAGGTACGACTCCAACAGCCTCCTCAGATAGGTTGGCACCCCATGGTATCGGAGTGCCTCCCTGATTGTCTCGAAAGGGAGACTGTTGAAGGCGTTCGCCACGTCCAGCGAAACCGCCAGGACCACTTGCCCCTGGGCCACTGCTTCCGTGGTCCGAGTCTTCAGGGCGCTCAGGGCATCGACCGTCGAGCGACCCGCCCTGAACCCGAACTGAGCCTCTGAGAGACCCGGACCAACCTCATCGAGGTGCTGAACGAGACGGGCTGCAAGAATCTTCTCAAACAACTTGCCCGTCTCGTTCAGCAGCACAATCGGCCTGTACGCCGAGGAGGAACCGGGCGGTCGACCCTCCTTCGGCAACAGCACCAATTTTCCTTGCTTCCAAGGCTTCGGAAACTGCCCGCTGATCAGACATTCGTCGAACAGCCCCCGAAGCCTTGCACCTAGGTATTCCAGGGCGTCGCACAGAACACGCCCTGGAACACCATCCGGACCCGGCGCTGTCTTCTTGGCCCTCAGGCGACCGAGGGCCATCTCCATTTCCCGCTCCGTGATCACTGGTGGAGCCACTGCGTACTCTATCACGGAGCGGGGGGCCATAGACGGAGGGACAAACTCACCCGGGTGGGGAAACAGTTCCCCCACCAGGCACAGGAGGAGCTCCGGCGGCAGCGTTTCCGTCACGGGGGCGGCTTGGGTGCGGAACTTTCCACGCACACCTCGGTACGGCCGCCCCCATGGATCTCGATTGAGACCCGCCAGCAACTCCTCTCTCGCCTTCTCCTTGGCCTGACTTATCGCCAGCTGCAGATCTTTCTTCAGCTGGCGGTAAGCGGCCAAAACCTGTCCTTCCAGGTCCGCGTCGAGGCCATTACGCCTTCGACAGCGGACGTAAGCCCTTCGCGCACGGTTGCACGTCGCCCGAAGATCGGCTATTTCGGGCGACCACCAGTACACATGCCGGCGCGGAACTCTGTGCCGGGTTCTCGGCATGGCCGCATCGCAGACCTCTTGCAGGGCACTCCGCATGCGGCCCGCCAGTTCATCCACGGTGGCACCCTCCCACCTTCCCGCGGAACCCCAACGCTGCACGATGGCAGCCTCCTTGACCAGTTCGCGATCGAGCTGGCCAAGGGACCACCTCGGGAGCGTGGTTGGCACCCTTGAAGGTTCCGCCAGCCTGCGAGACGTGGAGATCTCGAATCGGATGTACCTATGGTCCGACAGAGTCTCCACTTCTTTCTCTACTCTCCAATTTATTATCCTGCGCGCGGCTACAGGGGTGGCGAACGATAAGTCCACCACGGACCCCCCCTGCTGGCGCACGCAGGTCTGAACCTGCCCCCTGTTAAGTAGGGACAAGCTGGAGAGTAGGGCCCACACCTGGACAGCCCTCCCTCGCGGGTTCGTGGCCGGGTTTCCCCAGGCACGCGATTTGGCGTTGAAATCGCCGAGGACCAGGACTGGCCTCGACGACTGCCTGGCCACCGCAGCTCTGACGGAGCCAAGAAACGTCTCGAACTCCGCCAGGCTGCGATTAGGGGAGAAGTAGATTCCCACAACTACGTACTCTCCCCACCCCGCCACTACGTAGCCCGAACCTCTCTCAATGAGTGAGAGAGGGGGACCCGTTCCGCACCGAGAGAGGACCGCCACAGTGTCGTCCAAATCCCCTACCCAATGGGGTAGGGTAGGGACGTAATAGGGCTCGCAGGCCACAGCCAGGTCGGAAGGTCTGTGGCCTAATATATACTATTATATTACATTTATCTATTCAGTTAATGTATCCTATTTACTATATATGTATTTACTTAATGCGATATTTAACAAATATTTATTCGTCACCGTTCCCGTGTATTGGAGACGCGCGGCTCGCCGCTTCGATATTGTTTTTTATGCGTTTCGTATCACGAACAATGCGCGTGCGCCGCTACACCGCGCCCCGCACCAGTCGGTACTCGAGTCTCCGCCGCGAAGCCCGTGTCGCCTGCTATCGCGCCGCTCATGTTATGTGCATCGCGTATTCGCTTTTATTGCTATAGTGTTTTATGTTATTTTTGCTTACTTTATTTCCTCCTTTTACTTATTCTATCCTTTATTCCTATGGACTATTTGGCTGTATTGTGTGCAAACTATTTTTCGTGTATCTAATTATTAAAGGACATTATAAGAGGACTTACGTGCTTAATTTGCCCCCTTATATACACGTACGCATACTCACCGCCTGCATACCATAGGTCTATATGTTTCATGGTTACTACAATAAACATGGAATATGACGTAAATAATATCGTTACATACATATTAATTTCATGTAATAAAGTTTTTCATCTTGAATTTAGAAAGGGGGTAAAATTTTTAGCGGGATTAAAAAAAAAAAAAAACAATAAGAATGGAAGTTCGTATTTGCAGAGGAAGAACCGAATGGTCTACGGGTGCTAAGTAGTTCACTAGAATTTCAAATCACGCTGGATTTAAACGAAGTAATGTAAAAAATCGTTGTTGGTAATATTTATGAATAAAATAACTTTTAGTTTGAGTATATATTTAGAATATGACACATATGTAACTAAGAAGATGTATAAAATTAATTCAAAAAAGATTACTTTTACATGACTTAAGTGGGCCTTTTATTATACCAGATCAATTTGTCAGACAACTTTACCAAAAGCTTCCATCATTTCGAAATACGAGTTATACTTTTAAAAAACTGAACAAGTGCGAGTAGGACTCGCCCATCGAGGGTTCCGTAGAAATTTGTAGGTACATATTTAGGGTTATGTTTAATTACAAAATTCTAAATTAAATAAGCAGGTATGCATAACAGTGCAAGCTGTTTGGTACTACATACACCAAAATTATTAGGTACCTACCTATACTTATAAAAAAGGGAAAAGTTTTCTTTTTTTTTAATTTTTCGTCATAAATCGAAAACTATACATCATAAAAATAATTAAAAATCTATTTAAGCTTGCGCCAATTAATCCCTTTTATACGATATCCCACATGACACGGTTAACTCGATTCAAAATTTCGTTCCTTGCATAAAGACCCTGTTTTTTTATGATCTAATTACAAATGTATAGTTTTCAGATTTTTTCCAATACTTGTAGTATAAGACGGTATTACTTGCCAAATTTCATAGTTCTAGGTCAACGGGAACTACCCTATAAATTTTGATTCCCTTGAGTGTCGAAATATACGTTTTTAATAGCTTCAAGAGACTGTAGACCTGACTATATCGTTAATTTTATTTTTTATCGGTAATTTCAACTCAATACCTCCACGCGTTCCCGAGATAAAGGGTCTTGACAGACAGACAGACGCACAGACGGACGGACGGATGGACAACAAAGTGATCCTATAAGGGTTCCGTTTTTTCCTTGTGATGTAAGGAACCCTAAAAACACTGAATATATACACTGAACTAATTAGAATTCATTCATTATGATTATCAAAATAAAATGAAATCATTTTTTTGAGTTCGTCCATCTGCTCGAACAAATAAATTTAATACTACCTGTACCGAGTGTGCACAGATTAATTGGTTGGATGAGTTAAAATTCAGTTGCAACATGTGTGCGTGGAATATTGTGACATTGAATTAAAATGTTATTGTAAAAAAAGTCTAACTACGAACATATTCACTTAATTCTAACCAGCATAAAGTCTATTCTAACCATTGAGCTAGTCTCATTAAAACAAGCCTTAGATCTGTATACACGTAATTAATCATAATACATAATAAATTGCATCAAAGAAAAAAAGAGTTATTGCTGAATTACAATTTATTAAATACATTTTATAATAATTAAAACATACAATTAATTTTACTTGGTAGTAGGGCTTTCTGTAAGCTCGTCTGAAAAGGTAACTTTAATATTCTACTGAAAACAGCAGTACTATGTATTTTTGTGTTTCGGTTTGAATGGTGAGTGAGCCAGTGTAACTACAGGCACGACTGACAATGTAATCTGAAGACTGACTTAGATCCCAAGATTGGTGGCGCATTGGCGATGTAAAGGATGGTTAATATTTCTAACAATGCCAATGTCTAAGGGCGATGATAACCACTTACCATCAGGTGGCTATTTTGCCGATATACAGCGTGTAACAAAATTCGTTTCCGACCCGTGAAGTGGTTATTAGGAATCGTGTGTGGGTTCTATTTATGTACATTTGTCGCAGAACCGACAACCGTTGGTGTAGATGTGTTCTGGAGTGGAGACCACGTTTCGGCAAACGTAGCGTAGGACGCCTGGCTAGGTGGAGTGACGATATACGTAAAGTGGCTGGCAGCGGATGGATACTGAGAGCTGAAGATGGAGCTCAGTGGCGTGCCATTGGAGAGGCCTATGTCCAACAGCGGACGATGAAAGGCTGATGATGATGATGATGATGATGATGATGAATATTTTGATATTAACTCTTGTTGTTGAAACTCATATTAGACAACAAAATCTCTTTTGCAGTTCTCTTGTTTGAGATAAGTTAAGCTTTTGCAAACACGCTGCTGTATTCTCTGGAGCCTTTTAAGGTCACGGAACACGAGACCATGGAAGAGCCATACATATTGCAGTAATTTGTTGTGTGTGTGTTGTGATTATGTTAACCAAGGGCAGCGTTTTGGAATTCGATATACGAAGTCCTATTTATTTTCAGTACCTCTGACAATAATTAACACTTACACGCGACAGGGACAAGTTGAATCAAATTTTTAACATGTTTGTATGTTGATAAGATATCATCTATGTGGCCCAATTAATTGACAGGTATAAGCAACTTGAGAACATGTTATATAGGATACGCATGTGACCGAATTTCAACTGACCGATATTTTCCATCACCGGTGAGCACGACATATTATAAAAACAAATAAAATATTTTACCCTAAATGCATTTTATCATATTCCGGCCTTAAGTAATATCAAAAAAGAATTTTTAATAATATGAAATTTTCAAAATACAAAAATTTTAACAAAAAGGAAAAAAACACTATTCCAAAACAAATCAATATGCACTAAAAAGAAAAAAAATAATTACGAATTCTTCTAAAATATAATAATCAACTTACTTTTTCTACTCATCAATATGTAGATACGATTGTGTTGTGTGATTGATAATGTAGTTTCAGAGTCGATGTCAGCCAAGGTAGGTTTGTAACTACAAAACATACAGACGAATTGATAACCTCCTCCTTTTTTGAAGTCGGTTAAATTCAAATTCAAATTCGAAATACTTTATTCAATATTGAAGTATTACACTTTCTTATTGATGGTCAATCTAGAAACTACCACCGGTTCGAAAAAGAAACACCCAGCCCCGAGAAGAACCGGCGAAAGAATCTCAGCGGATTTAAAAATAATTAATGGTTGTACTTGTCATATTATAGCCTGTATCTTAAAAAGTAAATATGGGTTTTCTGATTGATTGGAACAAAGCCTACGCCAATAGCATTGGTATAATAAAATATATTTTTTTTACATCAATTCATAAAAAATAAGATTTTTATTTTGTTTAAGTACATTGCACTTAACTTCAATATTTATGGGATATGGTAAACTAACCCGAACAAACTCAAATTAAAAGAATTATTACAAGAGAATGGTGATCTTATATCATAAAATGAAATTAATACCACTTCTGTCACTACCCCCGTTCTGTAAGTGATATAAAACGAAGGAAATGCGATATTTCTATGCGGACCTGACAGAGGTAGGGCTTATTATAAAAATGTTTGTATCTGGGAATTTACCTTGTATTTATAAAACTTGTGTCCACGAGGTAGCTTTGGATTTTTGTACTTTCGTAAAGAATATACGGATTTAAATTCAATATCGCGATTCGGAAAGAATCAGTTTGAAAACCGTAAGAAAGCTAAATATTATTATTGGGATACTGGTAAAATATAGTCTATTTAATATAAAAAAGCCGAGATGGCTCAGTGGTAAGAAAGCGTGAATCTTAACCGACGGTCGTGGGTTCAAACCCGGGCGAGCACCACTGAACTTCATGTGCTTAATTTGTGTGTGCATGTGTCAAATTTCACTGAAGTTCTGTCACATGTGTGGGTACACATTGGAGCAGCGTGGTGGAATAAGCTCCAAGCCTTCTCCTCAAAAAAAAAGAGGCGAAGAGGCCTTAGCGCAGCAGTGGGACATTCACAGGCTGTTGCTGTACTTTACTCTGCTTTTAATATAAATTAGTTAATTTTAATTTAAAACAAACATCAAATTTAATAGTATTTTTTTGAACAAAATTAAACAATAAAGCTAGCTTTGAAATTAGTATAGACTAGCTGTGCCCGAGGAATTGTCCGAGTTCAGTTTGTGATTATTAGTTATTATCACTGAAATAAAATATAGGGTTAAGCTACTTTTAAATAAAGTAGATTTCTAATGGTAATGAATTATTAATATCGGTTCAGTGTTTTAAGTTTATCATTTACAAACGATTTTATTTTGAATAATATAAATATAAAAATACATTGTATTGTTTTATTTATAGTTTACATTTACAATATTATGACGTCACCAGTAAACAAATACGCCCAATTTGTGTTTCACCCTGACGTGTCATTTCGTACATGAGATGAGAACGCAGACAAATTTTGTAATTGCCGACGGATTCTGTATTTCTATATACCTAAAATCTATAAAGCTGGAGTGAATCGATGATTAATAGGTTTGAAAGCTTCATCGTCAACCATATTTTTATGTAACAGTTAATATTTAAAATATATATTTGTTTATTTTCACATAGCTAATATATAAACTTCATTCGTTTTCAGACATCAAATAAAGTGTGGAGACCTACCAAAAGGTTAGAGAAGAGTAGCTCGTGACATAAATTAATGGAAGAAACTGACTTATTATAAAATGCGTGATTAGTTTTAAATTTTAATTAATATTTTGTATGATTTGAAATGATTTTGTAATAAACTAGCTATGCCCCGCGGCTTCACCCGCATATAATTAATAAAAATATAATAAATTATTTGATTACTATAATAACACACACCTGCGTGTGTGTTATAATAACACACACACACACACACACACCACTCACACATGGCTACTGGTAAAGAAATACGTAATTAACGATAGGATTCATAAGATACCGTAGGGTTTACCGATCTTATATATGGCCTATCATTTGCGCCATCACTTGCCAGCCGTCCTTGAGTTATAAGAAGACATACAGACAGAGAGACAGACAGACAGACAAAAATGAAAAAAATAGTATAATGTGAATCACTGCATCATAAAACGATTAAAGTAGTATAGATTATATATTATAACGAATATAAGACGTTTACTTTCAAATTATCACCAAATAGAATAACTATTTCAGTAAGCATTTAATTCACACAAAACCGCGTGAATTGTTAATCACGTCACGATCAAACTGAACCGAGTGATTGGAATGGAATCCAGCAGGTTACATTGTTTACACGACGTGGAGTGAATTTTATTTCCATTGAACTGCTGGGCACGCCTTTGTTTTATTTGCCGCGGAATATGCTTTAAATGTGGAATCAATTGTCTAGCTGTTATTTGAAGGATGGATAAATATTTTTTTACATGGTGGTAGGGTAGTGCAGGAGCACCTGGGTTCATCATTTATTCTACCGCTGAATAGCACTACTTAATACTGTTGTATTTCAACTCGAAGGGTGTTTTTTTAATATTACCTGAGCGGACAAATTACTCTACTCCACCTGATGATGAGTGGTAGTAGAGTCCAAACTTACTTTACTTGGTGGTAGAGCTTTGTGCAAACTCGTCTGGGTAGGTACCACCCGCTCATCAGATATTCTACCGCAAAACAGCAGTACTTGGTATTGTTGTGTTCCGGTTTGAAGGGTGAAGGAGCCAGTGTAATTACAGGCACAAGGGACATAACATCTTAGTTCCCAAGGTTGGTGGCGCATTGGTGTTGTAAGCGATGGTTAACATCTCTTATAATGCCAATATCGTTGGAGACCGCTTACCATCAGGTGGCCCATATGCTAGTCCGCCAACCTATGTTACGACGGCTAGTCGACGCTAATCAGGAAGAACGAGCACTAGCCGCCCCTGCCTTGCCAGCCTGCAAGATGCCTCTTCACGCCTCGTTTTAAAGAAACCCTCGTTTGTTTGAACCTGTGTACTTACTTAGATACAAGTGACATAGCATTTAAATTTTCAAGGTTGGTAGCCATTGGCGATGCAAGGAACGGTAAATATTTCTAACAGTGTCAATATCTATGATGACCACGTACCATCAAGATGTCCATTTGCATATAAGAAATTTAAAAAAAGCCTTAGATAAAAAAAAATAAACAAAAATTCTTTACAACTTAGTAGCCTTATTATTGGTTTGCGATTACAATATACAATTGACAACTAAAATTTTCTTAAAATTATAGACCTTTGCCTTTATGGACAACATTTACGAATTGTTCGTCACTATCTATTTATATAGAAACCAGGCTTAATTCAAATATTATTTAATGGAATATATTCTTTATGATGATAATCATAAGAGCGATAATGATCCATTAGAAACACTATTGTACGTTATTTCGCCAATCCATCACTTTACGACGGCCGTTGCCTCGTTAGTTATCCGTCAGTTAGTATGGGATAATTAGTGTTAGGTGGTTAGGTGAACTTACGACGTTTTGTCATCTTAAGAGTTATTGATAGTGTTGCTTAACTTTATTGAAAGTTAATATCAAATTTTAAGTATGTCTTGATGTATTTTTATTATTATTTTTTATTTTGTTAATTATCTTACTGGTCCAATATTGTTTGTAATAAATAGTTATTTATATTTACTATATGTATTTTCTTATGAAAAATGATATATTTTTTATGTCTAACATAATTGTAAAATCCAAATAAGTTAATAAATATTATAGTTACCATAGTGTTAGCGTTTAAGTTTACTCTTAAAGTTATAAGGAAGACGTACGATCAAGTCGAGCGACGGAGGCGAAGTGCAGTGATTCTGTTGCTTGCCGTGCTTGTTTATGCACTCGACCATGTTGATTACTCTGGTGGGGAAGAGACCGCTAACAATAGTTATAAAGATTATTTATATAAAGAAATACACGTTTTGTATAAATGTTTTTTTGTATATTTATACCCGTGCGAAGGCGTTATTATGTAATACACCCTTATATATTTCCCGTCATTAATTTTAATATTTGACACAACCACGTAATTCTATCATTTATTTCTTTAAAGAGACATTTTTTTGGTAAGGGTTGATTCCTACGGGATATTAGCGTGACATGAGGTTATGGGGCCCTGTAGTCAAATTTATGTGGAATTTACTATTTTCAACGCGTAAAACTGAATTTCGGTGTGCAAACATAACCTTTTTCTGAGAGATTAATAGTTTTTTTTTTATCATATTTGAATATCACTGATATTGTATTACATGTAGAAAGAATATAAATTTACTTTATGACGTCAAGTTGGGATTATGCGAAATTCGTCTCGTAAAGATTGAAAATAGAGTTTAATGATTTTATGACCGTCTATCATTTTTGAAATTAAAATCATAAAATTCACTACGTTGTTTTTTGTATGATAGATTCTGTTAGAAAAAGATTTGAAATGATTCTATATAGCCCCTGGAGCTTTATTGTTACATGTACACTACTTAAATACCCGTTGTATTTAAGTAGCGTGCTTTAATAACTTTTTAATTAAATCGAAATAAAGCTTTTACTTAGTTGGACATAACATATATTATAAATTTTATTGTTTTTTGAAGTGATAACTTCTTATGGGAGGGTAAACCGCTTCGTAACGTAACGCGTTACGGCGCCACTATTACCGACGCGGATTGCTTTACTTGAGAGTTACCAACCTAACGCCATCTAGCGTATACAGATAGTACTTATAATAAAATAGCAGCTCTCAAGTACTAATTTCAATTATATTTAATATATTATAATTAATAATAAATATTATCACTTCTGTCGAGCGTCCCGAGACGCACACTTTTTTTTATAATTATTAATTTTAATTCGTTTATGTATCTTGTGATTTGTAATTTAATAGAATAGCGCTAATATTATTATTGTAAATTTTAGACTGTTAACTTAATTCTTAAGGAGATACGCAGTTAATAATCAATTATTACAACGTATGAACATTGACATAAACTTGTATTACACAAGTGATAATCCCATAACAATTAGTTTTGGTACAATGACAGTTTAACATTATAGTTTCCTTTCATAAACATATTAAACATAAATTATAAACATATTTATAACCTTAAAAACAAACTCTACATATGTATAATCAGTTACATAATTGCGTTTGTGTGCGCGGCCGCGCTTACATAAATGCACGAGTGTGTACACAAAACATGTTATGATGATTATGGCGACATATTCTTACGTATTTATGTTCATTTTGATATAAATACCGATAACCATTTTAAGAATTACTTTATTTTTAGACTATTTGCTCGTGGCTAGTGGTGTTGCTGAAATCTCACGTGCTTTGCTGTTATTTTATGCTAATCAATGTACTATTGAGATTGCTGTTTATTGTACCGTCTATTTGTATGTGTACACAAAAGTATATTTCTATTGTATTATGTCGTAAAATTGAAACGTCCCTTTTGCGTAAAAACCTCGAAGTTGTTACTCCGTTAATGGAGTGTTGGTATCTTTGATGTAGATACAAGTAAGTATGAACCAATGAGATCAAAGGCTTTGTTTTAACACCGCTATGTTTTAGCATAAATAAATACACCATCAAAAGCTTTAAATAAACAAAACAAAACAGTCGCCGAGCGACCATTTGGAAAATTATACCAGAATCAAGGAGAGGTTGATTTAAAACATTTTCTTTTTGAAATTTTGTCCTTACTAAGTTTTAATAAATCAGTAAACGTAATATTTAACTTTAATTATAAACATAAACCACATGAAAATTCGGTGGTGCGTGTTTGGGTTTGAACCCAGTAATCATCAGTTAAGATATATGTAACCTAATCTCTGGGCCATCACGACCTTTTATGAAAATATTATTTAATTCGTTTAAAAGTTTCATGAATACGTTAAGCAATTTTTTATCTGATGTCAACCATTTAACAACACGTGAATGGAAACGTTTTACAAAACTTGGAGCGACGTTATGTGATAAAGAGTTGGTTTTGAATTTGTATAACTTTAACTAATGAAAGTTTGCTTTCGCTTTAATGAGATTTTTTTACGCCGCGCGGGAAGAGTTGCATCTTGTTTTGTGATCTGATGAGGTAAAACTACTCTACTTCGAGTTCATATATATATTTGCGAAAGAATTTTATCACTCATCAGCAGGTTTTGTAACTACGCTCATGGTTGACCACAAGATAAATTATAATAATATAGTAACCTGTGAATGTCCCACTGCTTGCCTAAGGCCTCACCTCCATTTTTTGAGAAGGTTTGGAACTTAATCCAATACACTGCTCCAAAGCAGGTTGGTGGAATACACATGTGGCAGGATTTCTGTGACACGTGTAGGGTTAATCACGATGTTTTCCTTCACCGTCAAGTACGAGATGAATTATAAAAACAAATTAAGCACATGGATATTCAGTGGTGCTTGCCCGGGCTCGAACCCACTATCGGTTAAGATTTATGCGTACAAACCACTGGGCCATCTCGGCTACTATAATAATATACATGAATTAAATACATCTTATATGAATTCGCAATTTCAATTTGTAATGCACGCTTTGTTTCCACTTAGACATCGTAGCCAACATTATCTCTATTTGTAAATATATTTAGATTTACATTTATGATATTTATTTAGGCATGATCAGGAATTTTGATATCGCGACTATTAATAAGCAGACGGTCAAACGAGGTTGGAACACATCTTATTATTAAATATTGTATTAAGATATTCATGTCTCATTTCAATCGTTGCGTTCGCAATGTAATTCAAATTGAATCCTCGATGTTTTCATCGAGTAACTACTCGCCCTCTGGTAATAGGACTAATTCATTTCTACTCAAAGCATTTAAATAATTTGATAGCCAAGTTAATGTGAAATGCTTTATTCAATCAAGAAGTGTTAATTTTATTGATTGTCACTTACTTAGTGATTATCAAAAATCGATTTATTTTACGATTTAGAAGAGAAATTCACCAGACCGGAGAAGAAACGGCGAAATAAACTCATTTATATATGATATATTTTAGACTTTGATTGATTTTGACTTTGTTTTCCCTTGGTAGGTATATTGTGGTACCAACACCAACTTAAGTTTCAGTAGATTTCGGCCATTAACAAAGCGAGCATCTTTATATACTAAATAGGCACTTTTCTAATGAATCTTGTTAGTTAAGAATCGAGAATTCACCGTCATAAAATACAGTTAATTGCTCTCTTAGATCGTTTGATTGAAACATGTTTACATTACAGCGACACCAAAGGTATATAAATTGAGATTAATGACGTCATTTATATAGTACAGATTGCATATTTATAGGGAAATAGATCTTATGTACTAGACGGTAAGGGCGAAGAAGTAATTGCGTGTGTTACTCGTTACCCATACGTGAGGATCTAGAGACGCTATTTTGCGGTTTAATCGAGTTAAGAGATTAGCGTTTATGGGTTCTGTGAAAGTGTTGAATTACTTGAATAATGTTTAGAATTGTTCTAGTGAATAATAATTATTATAATCCTCATTAAATTCCAGGGGTACCGTGACGTTTGATTCATTCCATACGAATGTTGTATTTTAAGACAATTGAAAATAAGGATTAGAAAAATTTAACCAGAAATTTATACACATAAAAGAGAGAAACAATTTTGCCGTTTTAGTTCTTCATCATTATTTCAACTTAACATAATTATTATAAGACTATATTATAGTCTACGTATAATATTTAGGAATGTATGTAGATAGAGAATTTGAGGGATTTTAATGAAAGCGTTATAATCGTTAAAATGCTTAAGTACATATTCAAAATGGTTCGGCGTTCTTTCATTTGTTGTAAAAATTATTAACTGACTGAAACATAAAATTCAGGGTGGTATTTTTTCAAAATGGGAGGTGCACCCCGCCCAAGCAATACAAAAATCCGAATTGGTTCATAAATGGGAGCTCTGAGGTAACAAACATAAAATATAGCATCCAATTGAGAACCTCAGAAGTCAGTTAAAAAGGAGTTTTATATACACATAATAAAAGTCGATTCCTGAAACAAATGATTGGGTGTTCACCAACTATTTAAAATATAAATTAGTATAGACGGTTACTCCACATAAATATGAAAGAAAGCAATAAATAAATGTGAAAAAAAAAATTAAGCATAGTCCATAGAAAAGTTATCGAATATTTCATGCATTCCAAATACGTACAGGAGTGTACATGTTAAGAATAGATGCAGGCATGCATTTGTGGTTATAAAATTATTTTGGTAAACATTCACCGTCTCAACGAAGAATGTGCAAAGGAAATTCTGCACGAAAGATCGCATTTTCCTTTTCACATATTAAAGGGTCTACGCGAATATTGCGCGTTGATTCTCGCAAATAATATTCCAAGCGAACATTTTGTTACAACATTTGTAATATACGAAAATTCATCATATATTTACATGTTTTTTTTTTTAAACATTTAATCTGAGAAATTGTATTATATTATCCTTTAGCAAAAAATATTTATTAGGCAAATAAAATATTATTGATTGTATTGTAGATTCATCAGAACCATGGGTTAGAATGTAAGATTCACTTCCATAACCACGATTACGACTCAATATTGAGTAAAATAACAGAGTATACCCAGGTCTAATTATCATGAAAGATTTCTCTTTTTTTTTAAAGACTTGAATGAGGTGCTTGGGTTGAGACAATATGAGGTGCTAAGCAATGCGATTGAGCTCATACGGTGACGTAACCTTAATAAAGCGTCTATCCAGCCATGCAGTTAAGATAAGTCATTAAAACTTTACTGAACTTAAAACTTATCAAATATTCGCTTACTGACATTTTTTTAGTAATAATGACACTTAGAGCCCTTTTAATGTGATTATTTATGTGCTTATCATCTTTTAGGAAAACATGATACAACGATAGGTTTATATGAAAAGTCGTGTCTTGTATTTTTCAAAATTTGATTGATACATATACATACGTTTTATTAAAAAAAATTTGAAAGATTATATATTCACGCTAGACACTTTTTCGTACTGGATTTTGTATCTTTGTTGTTATTTCGATATGTGTAATATATTCATACATGTGCTAGCTTGCATGTATTTATTTCTATGCAGCATATCAGAATACAAATTTTATAACTTTTTGTGGGCTGTATAGGACTATGTCTTCTAGTGTTTTTTTTTTTTATATTTACGATATAATATTTTTATTTCAATAAGATTTAATTTAATTACACTATTTCGTTAACAATAAATATTAATAAATATTAATCAGTTTATGTAATACTAACTGTGCCCAGCGGCTTCAACCGCGTATAATTAATAAAAATATAATAAATTATTTTATTACTATAATAACACACACGCGCTCACACACACACACACATACACACCGATTTTCATCAAGATTGGTCAAGCCGTTCTTGAGTTATAAGAGGACAGACAGACAGACAGACAAAAATGAAAAAAATAGTATAATGTGAATCACTGCATCATAAAACGATTATTTATCACAAAATTAGGTAAAAAAAGATATGTACAGACAGAACCAATAGATTTATATAGTAGTATAGATATGGATATAATAGTCTATGTATAAGGCGTTGGTACCATCTAAATTATATCCCATCACCATGCGACCATATAATCTATTGTCATGGTGTCAAGGGTTAGAATTCTAGAGTAATTAATTTCAGGCTTGTGAAACATAGCTTTCAGGCCAGTGAGAGGCAACGCATTTGATATGTTAACTTGACACGGTACTAATTACTATATAGCCAGATACTATATCTTAGCCTATGTGAACTAAATGCTTGACATAAGACTGTCATTAAAATTGATCAAACCCTATTATTAGAAGTGAAAGTACGCACCAAAATAAATCAATCCATCCATAATGGAGCAGCGTAGTGGAATGACTGCAATTATTTCCTTTAGGATAAAGAGATGCTTGCAAATACATTAATCTGTACTGTAGTCAAAACAAGTACAAAAGAAAATATTTAGTTTTATTACCTTGGAAAGTATATATTTACTTACATACAAGTTGTGTGCCTACCTATAATAATGTAAGGATTAAGCATTGTATTCTCAGCAATTTCTATTTGGATGAATATTGTACTCTTATATAAAAATCGTTGACTGCCTCGTTGGTCTATTGGCTAGATATAAGGCCACAGACCCGGTGGTCCTGGGTTTAATTTCCAGGTCGGACCATTAAATAGTAGCAGCCCGGAGTCTGGAAGTTAGAAGTGTGTACACTTCCGTGCCTCGGAAAGCCGTTGGTCCTGCGCCTGAACTCTTTCCGGTCGTGTCGGATTGCCGTCTCAACGGATTATGAGAGCTAAGGAAAAGAGAGTGCACACACTTGTTCACTATAATATCTCCTGCGCAGTTGGCTAATCTCTCTTGAGATTGGCCGTCGTGGCCGAAATCGGTCTGGAGGACCTTTTATATAAAAATCAGTCACCATCCGATCTTTGTAGCTTACGGTTGTATATAAAAAGCAAATTTAAATTTTGTTATATAGTATAATTATAGTAGCACTTTACCCGCGGTTTCGCACGCTTTATAATTCTGAATTTAACACCGATTATAATACGAAATATCAATTTCCATAAATCATTCTTCAAAAATGAAGGATTTTCATGCTAACTTTCACCATATTACTATGTTAAAAAAAAATCATCCTTAGTGCTAACATGCAGTTGGTATGTAAATGAAGTGGCCAAAAAGTAAATTCCACGCACAGATAGACAGTAAATATATTATACAATAAAAATTGCAAAAATGAATTACTACGAAGTTTTTAACCTCTCTGAACTTGGGACTTTTTATTTCAAAATATTATGTAATGCAAGATGAATATGTCAGTGTGTCAACTTCCGCAGAGAAAGATAAATATTCATCAAGCCATTTGACATTTTTTATAGCGAAATCATAATTTACACTTATTGACAGAGCAATCTTATTAAAAGATTTTATGAAAATGTTTACGCCTATTCTGTTGTAATGCAGAGTTTTTTGAGTTTTTTATTTATAGCAATTAAATTTCCCAATATTCACGAATATAGAGCATCACAACTCATTGGTGTGAATTGAATTCGATACCTATGCAAACCACCATTCAGAAATTGGCCATGTCCTTTTCATGGTGCTAGCTTCAGTCGTTTAGGCTATGTCTTGTTATGTCAGTCAGTCATTTATTCTTTTATATATATCTACATCATTATACACAGGATGTAACAAAATTCGTGTCCGACCCGTGAAGTGGTTATTAGGTATCGTGTGTCGGTTCTATTTACGTAATAATGTTTAAAATACTAAGCAAAAAAAATACTTAAAAAAATATAATAATTGTGTTTAACGACACTGTTGGTGGTAAAAACGTGGACTACTGAGGTCATGACCTCGTGTCTTAGCTACCCGGTAGGTAAGAGCTATCGAGCGCTATTGCCCGCACCTGTGTTGGAAGGTAACATTCGTTGCATAATTAAAAAAAAAAAACCGGTATAAATTTTTTGCTTAGTATTTTAAAAATTATTACATAAATGAAACCGACACACGATACATAATAACAACTTCACGGGTCGGACACGAATTTTGTTACACGCTGTATATATAGATCAACTAACAGTGGTTCATAGAAATACTTTATATATCCTATAGATACACTATTTGTTCATGCATTCACCTTTAAAAGCAATTTCAAAGTTAAACCGTAAAACTACCATTACTTAAATAAATATAACGATAGCGTTTTGCTACTCTCGTGGAACTTTTAGCCCTTTTCAAACGCAAACACATTACCTCACTTGTAACATTCTTCAGGATAAAAACACTTGAAAGGTGAACTAAAAATTGTTTTCACTTGGAATAAAATGTTATTTAGATAATACAATCTCATACTTAAAATAGTAATTTACTTTGAAGCTGAAACCATTAAAGTCTTCGAATATTTCTAAGTTAATAATTCACTACTCCACCCATATTATAGGTTTTATCAAAATAATGGCCATTGTGCAAATAGTCACTTGAAATGGCGGCAAAAATTTAAGATCGAAACTAGATTAGATCGTCTGTCATCAGATGAGTCATGCGACAAGCTGTTGATCCATTTAAAGATTTTTACCGCAATTGTTCAAAGGGCCAAACGGTGTATACATTTATAATAATTGTTATAATGTGTCTATGGATGGTGTTGACCACTTACCATCAGGTGGTCACTTCACCCGTCCACCTACATATTTTATATAAAAGAAACGGCAAAAGACATTATTTTTGTGCACAAGTGGATGTGCAAGTACAGGTCTATCATAATCCGATGAGCCAGCAAATCCAACACGATTGGAAAGAGTTCAGGCTATACGTGCTTTCGCAAACTTCCAACTTCCAGACTTTGAGTTGCTCCTGAGATGTTTTCGACAGAAAATAATTATTGGCCCAACATTGGGTTCCAATCCATGCCCTCGCGTTCTATCTAGTCAATAAGCTTCGACCCAGTAAAGTCATCGATTTAAATAAGAGCATAGGAATACACATACAGCTTCTTGTTTTCATAAAAACGAATAAAAAGTATAATTGAATTGCACTTCGTGCAACAAATGTAATCCGATGAAATATTTTAACAAATATGGTAAAATCTGAATTGATTTCGTAAGCTGCTTACGCTTTTCAAATATTTTATCTATATTTTTTTTAAATGAATGTTCAAAAGAATGTTGATACAATTCATTGATCACTAAAGATACTAATTCGAATTTAGTTATGTGTATTTAAATCTATAATCTACGTGTATTGAATTACTACTCACTTGCCTTGATAATGAAAAGACATTTGACTCCACATAGCTTATTCTTAAATTTAACATTATCTTAAATCATGGTCTAGTTAGATTTTTTTTTTTATATATATTCCGGGAATATAAATGACTCCACTCCACTTGATGGTAAGTGGTAGTGGAGTCCAAGCGCGAAGACGACCAGTACAGTCAGGACGAATGAACTGCACTAACCACCTTCGCCATGCCGGCCCACAAGATGCCTCTTCACGCCTCGTTTGACGGAACCCAAATATTATAAATTAGTTTCTGACTTAGGATACGATTTCTTTCAGAGTTATTTATTTATTTTGTTTGTTTTTTATTATTTCTTTCTTTAAATATAACGTTGACTTACTATTACAACCAAATTTTCGAATATTGCCATATGTTTTTTATTATAACAGAGTTAGAGAAGTGTTAGAGAAGAGAATAAGAGTTAGAGAAGAGAAAGAAGAGTAGAGAAGGTTATTTCAAAATTAGATTCTCAGCAGATGACGTATGTTATCTATGCGTCTAATTTTATGTGAATCATTTGATCGTCTTCCTTCTATTTAATTCTAAATAATTATTAACGTTTTTAATTATAAAAACCCTAAATAAAAACTCAGCTTCATTAAAATATAATTTATTTTGAGCAAAGTTCCGGCTTTTCTGATTTAGGCGTTAATCAGAACAAGAAAGTCGGAACTTGGCTGAGAATAAATTGTATTTAATTACAGAGTAAAAATGTCAAGTGTAAAGTTACCACTGTTTGGAAATGAATGTGAAACACCATCCATCAATCGTACAAATCACATATACATCATAAATGCATAAAAATAACCATATTACGAAGTGAAATGTCTGATCCGTTATGACGCCAGCATCCATCATTGGGACGGTATCATCGTGTATTTAATCGTAAGTTAATGTAGCAACACTAATGCGAAGCGGGGAGTCGACACCAACTTTCCACGATGTTACGCAACATTACCTAGTACTGTGGCTTTCGGTGGGAGAGAATCGTTATATTACATGCGTTAAAATGACCCGCCTTACGGTTGATCGCTTATAAAAAATAACAGTAGATTCGTAAGTATAATATTGTTTTCAAGTAATGTATTTGACATTTAAAATAACTGTGGTCCTTCGAGCCGGATATTAATGTAGCAATGTTCAGGAAGGTGTATAATAGCTATTCGATACAAGCAATTTAAGTATGTTGTCAACATTTAAAAAATACTTCATTTTTATGTATATATAAAAATACTTCACTTTACTTATGATCACTATTCATAATTATTATAAATTATTGACGTACAATTTTTACTACGTCATGTTTATGACGGATAATTAAGACTGATTTTATTGATTATTAAGTGACGAAACTATTTGATTATTGTATATAGAGTAATTATTGTAGTAGAACTGATGAATCAATTGTTACTTTGATCAACGTTCAATTCGTTAAAATAAGTCCATTAAATTTTGTAAGTAGCGATACTATAATAAAGAAACAAAAGGCAGGCTCGCGAGCACATGTAGAACGAAGGGTCGTTCCATTTTGCGTAACCGGTAAGTGGCATTTTATTCATTAATGTTTGGCGTCAAAAAGGGTCGTTAAGGTAGATGTTTACTTTTTTTATATAAAACATTTTACATTATACAGGATGTAGATGGAGTATAATATATCTGGCCCTCTAAAAAGAGAAAAAAAAACTAAGTACGTTAAGTGAACCTTTAAAAAATGTTTTTTCAATATGGAAATAAAACGTAATCATTTTGATTCTTTATACAGAAGTTAAAATCTGTCAAATGATATAGTTTAAAACCAAATTTAAAATGTCTATATATAATTTAGTAGCGTTCCACTTGCTTATTGACTATCGAAAATTCACGAGCGGCCAGAATTACTTCAGACCTGAGTAGAAACGGCAAAAGAAACACAGCGGTTTTTATCCTCTGATACCTGGTTTGATCTCTATATTTATTATTTTAGCTAACTCCAATAAGAAGGATATTCTCAACTCTGCTGTTATATTAATGTAGCACTTGTTTATTTCGTAGAAAGAGCACACAATATGAGCACATATCAACTAGTATACAGTTGAATCAGATCGATCGATGACAAGCCGTCATGAGTATAAGCAAATGGCATATATAAGGTCCTCCAGGCCGATTTCGGTCACGGCGGCCAATCTCAAGAGAGATTAGCCAACTGCGCAGGACATATTATAGTGTACAAGTGTGTGCGCAAACACAGGTGCACTCTCTTTTCCTTAGCTCTCATAATCCGATGGGATGGCAATTCGACACGACCGGAAAGAGTTCAGGCGCAGGACCAACGGCTTAACGTGCTTTCCGAGGCACGGGAGTGTACACACTTCCAACTTCCAGACTCCGGGCTGCTACTGAGAATTTTCTGATAGAAAAACCCAATAACTAATTATTGGCCCGACCTAGGAATTGAACCCAGGACCACCGGGTCTGTGACCTTATATCTAGCCACTAGACCAACGAGGCAGGCAATGGCATATATAGTAGTACACACACACACACACCCACCCACACACACACACACACACACACACACACACACACACACACACTCACACACAATCACACACACACAATAATATATTGTAACGCTAATAGACATATATATATCCTAAGATAGTCATGCACACGGGCTATGTGGTCGTATAAAGTGAAATTTGACTTCCAAGATACAGGTTATCCTAGTTTGGAAGTCAATAGACTTATTTTGAGTATTAACTATAATTAGCCTACCACATTTCATATACCTAGTTTTTATATCATAATTGTGTCTTTATTTATTTAATTATTTTTGTTGTTTTAATTTTATTATTAATATTTCTATTGTTTTATCTTTTATTTAGTATTATAAAAACTGTATTTTTATCTGTAAGGCTATGCTTTTTTCTCAATAAATTATTATTATATTATTATTATATTATTATATATATATTATAGTACACAGTTAGTACAACGTTTGCCGAGATACTACGGAAATACTCCTAATAATAAATCAAACATGAACACTTGTAATTTTTACCCCGATTATTATTCAATTTGGTTGCGCTGTTAACTTTAACAAATCTTTTGCTGACTTCATGTAACGCTCGAAATATTACACTGATATTATCTAACGCTCAAAAATCTACGCTTACTTGTCGTACGTTCGAAGTCGTAGTTAACCCCTACCGTGTATCGATTGCTAAGATGTTTACACATCAAATTTGAAAATCACAGACTTACATTTCAATTTTAATTATAGATATGGATACGAAGCTATGATTTGAATAAGGAACACCTTTGAATCTTAAGGTTAAATCAATGAATCTGATTTTAATTTATAGTCATTGGTAAATGATGACGTGATCAGTGACCAATGAGCGTCCAGTATTAAGACGTATTAGTAAGTCTGACTTTAATCAGTGTTTAAATGGCGGTAAATCGCTTACTCTAATGGTACGTTCAAATTAAACAAGGCGTGCTTCATCCTCGATTACTTACTTTAGCGGTTGGTTGAAATAGAAGTCGCCCTTAACCCGCTCTCTCCACAAATAAACACTGGAGCGTATGGCTGCCAAATCGTTGCGACATTAGGTTATCTTTCCAAACGATTTTACTAACAAACATGTAAAGAATCTTCTGTTTAATATTATTTTAAAATACGTCATATATATTAGGATCTTTAAGTTCAGAATGAATACGCAGTTTATAAATATTAAAATTTTGAGTAAGTTAATTTTTCTTGTATATTTTTTTTAACATGGTACTCCAGATCTACCACGTGGTAGAGCTTTGTGCAAGCTCGTCTGGGTAAGTACCACCTACTAATCAGGTACTCTACCGCAAAACAGCAGTACTGTGTATTGTTGTGTTCTGGTTTGAAAGGTGAATGAGCGAATGTCATTACAGACACAAGGAACATATCATCTTAGTTCCCTTGGTGGCGAATTGGCTTAATGGGCGTCGGTGACCACTTACCCTCTGGTGGCACATATGCTCGCCCGCCTACCTCCTATCCTATAAAAAAAGGAAGATCTAAGCTTGCCAAGAGACCAATAATACAGTCAATTTAATAATTTAATAATAAATATTTAATAGCAATTTTGATGTAATTGATCGTGATAACACTCATGTACTTGTGTATAAATGACATGACATGTAAATTTTATATGTCGCATGCATGTTAATATATCATGACAATGTTTGAACTTGTACATGTGACTGGGATTCCGTACAACCGGTAAAATGTTTTTTAATATGGATTCACTTTATTAATGTTGAAATTCAGATTCGAATTATAATTTAAATTCAAAATTGCTTTTATTAACACTTAAGTATTATATGTCATAGGCAATCTTTTTATGTGTAATGTTTGCACTGTGAAAAATATAAATACATATCTATATGATCTTGTTGAAAATCACGAAAATCGCGAATCGCGATCTAGTTTAAAATTCTGTAACAATTGTTGTGCAATCTTTTGTCCGTCAATCTACAGAGTGGGGTGGTGGAATAAATTTAAATCTTTCAAAAGGTGATAAGTTCATCTTTGTTTAGCAATCACGGGCTGTGTGTTACTTCCTTAATAACAAACATGACCCAATCATTACTGTTTTACACAAATTCCATTGTCATTTTATGAATTTCGCTATATCTACATATTAATTACACGGCATTATTTGTTATTTAAATCACACTTATGTTCACATTAATACAAATATAAGAATATTGCGTCGAGTTTAAGTTCAATAAATAATAAATTTCTACAAACTTGCCACGGCTCAAGGTACAGTGGTTTGTATACAGTCCTACATCTACGGCATAATGCGATATTATAAGTGCAAAAGTTTGTCTTAATAACACGAACGATAATATGGAATCTAATTAAATTAAGTAGGTATTAGAGTCGATTACGTCATGAAGAAATCAATAAGTTCTTATTTGTACGTAAAACGTATCATAATAACACGGAACCAATGCAATGTTTGCGTAACGTTCTTAATTTTTTCTTTATACACATCTGTCCACGCTGTGGTCGATGCCAAGCACGTGCCACGAAACATTACGATCGTGATATATAAATAAGTGGTTGTAAAACTTTTATGCCCCCGCTGTTAAGAGTATCCACAAAATTACGCTATATTAATGTTCCTAATGTCATTTAATTTTTCTAAATACGCGGCTATTATAATTTCTATACTGCTCTATATTTTCAATGTCATTCAATATGGCAGGTTAACTTAACACACAGTCAGCAAGAAAGTTGCTTTTGTGATGGTTTTATTAAGGCTGTTGATTTTTTATAATTATATTCGTTAGATTCATGTATGATATAAGATTTTTCATTTGCCTTCAGTAAAATATAGGAATTATCAAATAACGGATACATATTTTCATCCATCCAACCATTCCATTTAATAGAACTCCGGTGGTACCGTCCACCGAACGATGAGTTCCTGCTAGCCATAATGATACTATGCACAATAATAAAAATTAAAAATAAAATATTCTTAATTTTTATTTCTTTATATTTAAGGCCATAATGTAAATGGTTCTTCTGTAAATATAAAAATATATAAACAAATTATAAGGATTTTATTTGTATGTATAAATTAGACTTAATATTCGTTAAATTTATATTAATTTTATAATCACTATTTTTACCACATCACCCACCATTTTATTATGATTCTTCTCACCTACGCTCACAAGTCTCGCGCATGAGTGTCCTATCTTTTTTTAGATTTCAGCGAACGAATAATCTAATGAGTCGGAAGAACCCAGTACCGTTGTGTTAGGCGCGCGCACTACAGTAAGTGTCAAAAAAGTAAAAAAAAATTGCTCGCTTTTCTCACATTTCCAAAAAAAGAAAGAATAAATAGCAATACCAAAGTAAAAAAAGAATACGTTCTTTTTTTAAAAAAACAGAATTAATATTTTTATATTTTGTTTTCTTTTTTAATTGAAATGTGGGTGAAGGTTCGGCGAAGTTTTTCGTTTTGGCGCGGAATTCGAGGTGTTCTATTTTTAATCTGCTTTTTTTTGTAATTGTCGGTTTCAGTGCGTATATAATAATTAGTGTTCAGCTTTGAGTGTGGATGTGTTGATGTGTCCTTTAGAACGACGAAAGGATATATTGTTCGATCTAAATGTTTCAATAATTCCCATTTCCTTTTTTTAACCCGTTTTTATTAATGTGCTTTATGTCTAACAAAGAATGAATAAGATAAGCTTGTTCGTCCATGTTTTGTAATTACCATGTTTGTGGTATTTGTCCACAGCACATACTGATTGCCTGTCCCTTATGATTAAATTTTCTCTTTAAAATATTTCACATAATTATCGTTTGTCTGTAAATTAATTAATTTATTTATGAATCTATTCAAATTTCAAATGATTACGAAACGAAAAGTTAAAATAAATGAAATAGTAATCTCTTTATTAATTTATTAGTGTGGTAACTTTTAGTATGGAAATTAGAAGAAAAAACCGCGTTTTCTTTTGTTTTCTGATAACATATAGACCACATATAGCATTGAACATTTTCTAAGATAGTATAAATATGTCTATAGACGTCATATTGAATATGGACATAATCCGCTGGGATGGTAATCTAAGGCCGAAGAATATCCAGTTGCAGAACCTATAGTTTTACATTTACGGTTCCTTAGGCTGAAGACGTAATGGTGTTGCCTATTAATAAATTATCTCATGTCAAAAAAAACTTTGATAAATAAGGCATATTATACAGCACAACATTATATTAATGATACAAAAGATTGGAGTTAGTGTTTATAGATTACCAGGCAGGGTATGCATAATTTTAATTGTTTATAATTCATTATGTAATTATAAGAGTGAAAAAGAGTAAATAGTAACTTTCTTACCGGTTATTCCCGATAGAATCCAAATTCCGAACCGGTAGCTTAACATTTTATTCAATACTGTAACATGACGATACAAAAGTGCCATACCATACCAAGACCATACTAGCCTACCCTGATAATCTACTTATATAGATAATTACACCCAGACTCAGAATAAACAGACACGTTCATGCACATAAATCCTGGGTGGGAATCGAACCCACGACATGCGACGCGAAAGCAAGGCTACCAACCACGCCAACTGGCTCGTCATTAACCGCTCGATATTAGGTACGGTTATCTTTTCTTACTGCGCCACTATCAACGAGCGTGATCTCTCATTTTCCCGTCCGCCTATCTATTCCATTATATGTAAGTTTGTAAGAAAAATATATACTTCGAGAACGTGAAATTCATGCTTGTGATGTCACGAAGTGCTGCTACTTATTTTTTTTTTTTTTTTTTGTATAATAAAACCTGTTTCAAAAGGCGCTGCATCTTCTGATATGAGTTTTAGGTATATTGACTCAGTATAGTTTTAGTTAAGCATTACAAATTTTTATCATTATTAGTTATAATATGCTGTATATATGAAGTGATATTGATTTTATAAAAACCACGAATTGGTAAACCTTTATAAAGATAAAACAGCAAATTACTTTTACGATATTAATTATTTATGATTCTTTAGTATAAATCAAATTTCAATGATTGCAATCCATATCAGCCAAATTGATATTCTATGTATCATCACAGGTAACCCTTTGTCAGGGGACGTTGGGGATATAGGAAGGTAAACAGATTAATATCTATGAATTGAATAATCTTTAGGGAAGTTGGAATTATTATATAGCGGCTCTGGGAATTATTCGTTCCATATAATTGGATTTTATCACGCGATACTATTGATTGATTAATAAGGAAAGAATTAATGTTATCTACGTTTCCGTCATTTGTGTGAAATGTTGCATGATAAAATTATTATAAGACAGAGAGAGAGAGAATGAATATATTTATAAGAAAAAAAAGGATAAATACATCAATCACGTCATCATAAATTAAAACGAGCGCTAACGACTTTTATTACACTTTTCGGCCTTAGAAGCATTGTCAACATCGGAAAAGACTGAAATAGTGCTGTAACTTTTAGCACAGCCGTAAATTAGTGAGTTGATCATGTCTTCTATGATGCAAGCTCTTACATTTAGAGGTTTTTCCTTCACGAGGACTAAGCAGACAGACTTTTGAATTTATTATATTAATATAGATAACAATGGAGTAAAATCTTTTGACGGAAGAGAGAAGTGATTTTTTTCTCAGTAATAAGCACGATTTTTTTAAAATTAATTCATATCAAATTAATCCTCCTTGCGGTTTAAATAAGTTTAATAATTTAAAAATAGAACAATTTTTTCAATTCGTTTACGTTCAACATTTTCATAACACGTTTGCATTATCATAATTAATTTGTTAATATAAAGTTCAACGTGTAAATATTAATATGATTAAATCACATGTTACCGTCACTCTGTCACGGAAGTCCGTGACAGAGTGACGCGTGACAAGTATGAAGGCTTATAGTATTCATTAATAAATTATAAATAAAATTTATTTAAAATTCAGTTTACTATTCATTCAGTAATTTCATATTTATTAATTTCTAAATGAGTAAATTGATTATTGTCTCTGTAAATAATAAATTTGTTTTAATTATTTTTTGAAAATAATTATCGGTTACATATCCTAGAATCAAACATATTATTATTTTATTATGTCATCCTTATGAAATATTAACCAATACTTACAACGCCAATGCGCCAACAACCTCTCGAGCTAAGATGTCATGTCGCTTGTGCATTTAGTTTTTCATACCGGAAAACATAAATACCGAGTATTACTGTTTGGCGGTAGAGTATTGAGCACTCAATCGCCACATACTCTACCTACCTACCTACCTACTCTACCATATGTGATTAACCTATCCAGTTGGGCTAGCATCCCTACCACCAAGAAAGTGGACATGATCTTTAAATTATCACGAGTAAAGTACTTAAAATAAAATCTTTAGTTACGAAACTTAATTCAAATAACATTTCCAAAGTAACTAACAATATAAAAAAAACGTGTGCGTCTCGGGACGCTCGACAGAAGTGATAATATTTATTATTAATTATAATATATTCAATATAATTTAAATTAGTACTTGAGAGCTGCTAAATTATTATAAGTAGTATCTGTATACGCTAGATGGCGTTAGGTTAGGTTCTAACTCTCAGGTAAAGCAGTCCGCGTCGGTAATAGTGGCACCGTAACGCGTTACGTTACGAAGCGGTTTACCCTCCCATAAGAAGTTGTCACTTCAAAAATGAAATATTAATTTGTATTTCATGTGATATTGTTTTAGTTATAATCAAATACACGTCATTATATTAATGTTATATTAGTTAATGTATACAAACATATGAGCCGTCATGTTTATAAAGCATGTATTGTGGTTTTACTGAAAACCACGAAACTAGTTATGTACTAGTTCAATTTAAAATTAATGCGATGAATTTTTAATTTGATTTGATAATGATTTCGAATTGCATAATTTATTTATAATACATTTTTTATAGTTTTTTTTTCTATATAGTATAGGTAGGTGGACGAGAATATGGGCCACCTGATGGTAAGTGGCCACCGACGCTCATAGACAGTGGTGTTGTAAATTTCTTTAAAAAAGAACATCGGTAATGCGCTTCAACCCTCGGGAACTAAGATATTATGTCCCTTGTGCCTGTAATTACACTGGCTCACTCACCCTTCAAACCGGAACACAACAATACCAAACACTGCAGTTTTGCGGTACAATATCTAATGCGTGGGTGGTACCTACCCAGACAAGTTGCACAAAGCTCTACTACCGATTAATTTATTTATAATAGTTTAAAATTTTAATATAGGGTATTAGTTAATCAATTATGTGTCTTTTTATTTCTTATGTCAAATCGATAATGACAGTAGGTATGAAATCAGTGTTTAACATAGTAACCCGCTTTTAATTAACTTTTATAAGTGAGAATATGAGTCTAGTATCTTATCTCGTATCGAGTGATACAAATAGAAAGTGAGAAATATTGAGTTTTCGTGTGATTAATAGAAGTGTATACCGTTATGTCAAAACCAAACATAATTGTTAGCTTTTACGCCAATAGTCGATTGTTAAATTGAAGAATAGGAAAACGGATAAACGGCAACGATCACGGTTCGATTCGATTGCGATAAAGTGGCAATTTTTTAGTAGAATTGGGCCACTGGTCAGCCAAAATTCGCTACAGCGAATATTCGCGCTGATCGAACAGCGACGTGCTTACTTATATTTAAAACGAATAAAAAAAAAAACATACTCTCAATTTAGGGAATTGTTCTAGCTTCATTAATAAAGGTTTTGCCCAGCGCGGCAATAATAATAGATTTTCCGAGCCCACTAGATCCTTGCCAACACTTTGAAGGGCATGACCATACACCGGGGACCAAGATATGTTTCGCCCTCAGATAATTAATTACATTCTGTATGTGAACATTAAATTATGACCAGATTTTATGACCTTCCCTTGGAACATTGTATAAGGAAAATACAATACAAGTTATTTTATTAAATTAATGAATAATAAACATCAACATATTAAGTTGCTTGATAAACAAATAGTTAGGGATTTGCGTGGTCAAATAAAAAAACTCTTCGATTCTAATATAGTTGTATAGAATTAGCCCTGGTCGGTGTTTGATGTTTACTTTTGAAGTGAAGCTTCTTAAATTTAAAAGTTTATTATACGACGCCTCGTTAATCTAGTGGCTACATGTAAGGCCGGGCCTATAAATTGTTATTGAGAGTTTCTTTCGAAAATTCTCAGTAGCGGCTCGGAGTCAGGAAGTGGGTAGTGTGAACACTCCCATTTCTCGGAAAGCGCGTAAATCCGTTGGTCCTGCGCCTGAACTCTTTCCGGTCGTGTCGGATTGCCGTCCCATTGGGCTATGAGAGTAAGGGAATAGAGAGTGCACCTGTGCACACACTTGTGCACTATAATATCTCCTGCGCAGTTGGCTAATTTCTCTTGAGATTGGCCGCCGTGGCCGAAATCGGTCTGGAGGACTATTATTATTATTATACGAGGCGAACACATTAAGGCTATCTACTATCAAGAGTATCGTAGTAGTGAGTTGTCCACGCTTTATTTAATTATTCGCGAAGTAAAACTTCTTTAATGATTTTTTTGTTTGAGAAAACGTTTCTGACGCCAAAACGACGAACCGTTTCATTTGTCATGTGTGCCTGCAATCTGAAGTTGCACGCGCCTCGTTTTTATTCTCTAAATCTTTTTTTTTCAGGTGCGCTGCCGTAGATAACAAAATGTGTCAGTGATAGTCGCCAAAATGTTTCAAGATTTTCGTTAGAAGGTAAGTCTTTACTTTTTATATCCTTCTGTTCTTTTTGCTCATTATGTTCGGACTTAGCGGAGCGGCGGTAATGATGGGTATTAGTTATATATTTTTTTACTTAGGCTATTAATCTTATGTGAAAAACCATTGCGGATTACGGATTGTTACCAATTAGTTAATAACACAATGAATACTTGGTGGTGAGCTTTGCACAAGCTCGTCTGGGTAGGTACCACCCACTCATCAGATATTCTGCCGCAAAATATCAGTACTTGGTATTGTTGTGTTCCGGTTTGAAGAGTGTGTGAGCCAGTGTAATTACAGGCACAATGGACATGACATCTTAGTTGGTGGCTAACAAAAGCGATGGTTAACATTTCTTACAATGCCATCTATGGGCGGTGGTGACCACTTACCATCAGGTGACCCAAATGCTCGTCCGCCTACCGATGCTATATAAAAAAAAACCAAAAATTCAAACAAAATTTAAAATAATTATATTGAAACATACCTTATACAATATTATATAAACAATAAAAAATCACGCATTATTCATTTATTTCTTTTATGTTATGTATTATAAATCTTAGGTTACACATTATCTCACATATAGGTTTATTCCACTCACAACATGCTTATTTAGACTAATTATTACTCATTGGATATTCTAGGATATTATTATTTTTAAGTGTTGAAAATCATATCACGGAAAGGTCATTCATTAAAGACCGGCAACTGCAAGCTCGATGTTGCAGGTGGCGATAGACGGTGGTAGTCACTTCCAACATGTGAGCCTCCAGCACACTTAACCCGTCCTAGATAAAACAACTTCATTGATGAAAGATATGAGTTCTACGAAGTTGCTTGACACTGTAAAATTTATATTTCAAAGCGATGGTAGCTTTAAATTTAATACGAGATATTCATAATATGTTCGAACTTCATAATATGTTCGATCATACTCGTAGGTTTCTCATAGAGATTTCTCATATAGGTTTCTTACATAGATTTAAAGATTGTGAGACCTGTTTTACTAATATTATAAACGCAAAATGAGTTTGTTTGTTTATTTATTTGTTTGTTGCATAATTTTTCATACACGTTGTCAGGGGTACGCCTATCATCTCGCGAAGCGATGCCGCGAGCGGAAGCTAGTTTTCGATACACTAGCAACCATCAAACTTAAGTATTATTACTGCCTAATTCACTAAAAATATAAAAATCTTTTTTTTATCGTATTATTTCGGTCTATTACATTATATAATTACATCTAATTTTAAACTTATGTTATGTACTATAAATAATTATTTTGCGTCATTGTATTGACAGACGCACACCCCGGAGTAACATTACTAAGTACATATTGAGTGACATAACTCAAAGTACTTCTAAGCTATATATAAACATGTGACTGATGAGTCACGTCGTATTCAGACCTGGCACCTGGGTCTTCCGGCTATTTATTGCTGTCAACGTAACATACACGAGACTGAAATGAGATGTGACTGTCTAATTTATAGGTCACACATGTTTCAAGTTATATATATTGTGTATTTGAAGATGTTTTGTTCGTAAGAATATTTGTATTGTGTTAGAAGTTAATGATAATTAATAGATGGCTCTTATAGATCGCACTAGTTTACAAGAAAAATACCGCAGATATGAAATAAATGTGCTTAAGTATAAATTTATACGTTTGTTATGTATTGACCGTTTGTACCACGTTACCCGTAAACTTACCGCAGTGGCACCGTGGAAACCGCCATCTCAGCAATATTTGTTCCATTGTATGATCGAACAACACCGATGCATTATTATTAAGTAAATTATACATAGTTTGTAAAATTATAATTTACTTTTGTAACAAACATTGTACAATTGTCACGTAGTTTTAAGTTAATATTAATTAAAATATATTAAGCAAATTATATCGGTCTCATTCACTCAAAATAATGTGGCACGTGTAGTGTCATAAATATTTAATAAAATTGAAATTTACAAAAATACTTCACTGCGATAAAAAAATCTACAAGTTTTTTTTTATCTCATTTGCTTTTTTTTGTAATCAGATTGCTGTTTCCTTTAAAATCAGAAGAGGTTGGTTGTATTCTGGCAACATCTTACAAATGAAGGCATATTAAATACACACAATGAAAACTTTAGTTCCGTAAAAAAAACACAATTGACATCACTTTTACATAAAAGATTATTGCTTCAATTTCGTTATATTAGGAACTTAATTATTATGCAAAAATCACCACAATATCATTCCTTGTCTTATGTTTCAACGCAATAGAATAGCTTTGCTGCAATCATTAAACAATAAATCCTCTCGAAATTTTGCATTAAAATATACTTTAACAAAAACGATATTTCTTAAGCATGTTTAAAAAAACAGATCTAACTTCGTCGAGTTGGCATAACTTTTGTTCTTAGTAATATTTAACGAGTAACTCTGTTTTGTTCTGAACTTGTATCTTATTCAATATCGGTTAAAGTCTGTCTCGAATTTGTGAACAAATAATTTCACTGGAAGCCGCTTTTAAATCTTTAAACTTCGAGAAACTTCGCTGTTGATATTCGAAGGGATATTTAAATGGATTTACTGATATAAAAGCCCGTATAAATCATTTTAAGGATCCATGGACAGATCCTTTCTTTAAATAATACAATAATAATCAAATCAAATTATCCGTATAAGATTTGGTAGGTATAATTAGAAACTTTTTAAACTTTATAATAATACAATAAAATCTTATAGACTTTCACACTGCTTAATGAAAAACATTTGTCAACAACCTGGTTTTTGGGGCTGAAATAAATGTGGCGGCAATAACGATTTTAGGGAATGAAATATTGTACCGTACCTGAACTGGCCATTGGACAGGAGTTATGAAATCCGTTGAGATATCTGGCCTCGGTTCTTTTAAAAACACAATTTTAATTTGATTGGAGACTGCCTCGTTGGTCTAGTGGCTAGATATAAGGCCGCAGACCCGGTGGTCCTGGGTTCAATTCCCAGGTCGGGCCAATAAATAGTTATTGGGTTTTTCTGTCAGATAAATCTCAGTAGCAGCCCGGAGTCTGGAAGTTGGAAGTGTGTACACTCCCGTGCCTCGGAAAGCACGTTAAGCCGTTGATCCTGCGCCTGAACTCTTTCCGGTCGTGTCGGATTGCCGTCCCATCGGATTATGAGAGCTAAGGAAAAGAGAGTGCACCTGTGTTTGGGCACACACTTGTGCACTATAATATCTCCTGCGCAGTTGGCTAATCTCTCTTGAGATTGGCCGCCGTGGCCGAAATCGGTCTGGAGGACCTTATTATTATAATTTGATTGACAAAAATATTAATTTAGTGATGGTAGATTTCGTTTAAACGTAAATCGTTTGGAATCACTTGAGTACAAACAAGAGTACAAATGTTTTAATGAGATTGTAAATAGTATCTTTTAGTGTATACGTTATTGTCTTTGTAATGGTTATAAAAAAAAAATTAACAAGAAATTATTTAAAAAATAGAATGCATTTTATGAATATTTTCCTCTCATAGTATGACTCTTCCAATTAATATGGCTGCCAAGTCGAGAAAGGTTTGTGGTGTCACCTGTCAGAACCAGTTTCTAAGTACTTTTTTGTAGAATGATATTTTTTAATCACAGATTTAAAGTCGGGTCGCTGTAAAATTTCAAGTATAATAACTTATAGAAGGTCATATCGGAGGTTTGGAATATTTTAATGTTTGTAAAAACCAAAGACTAATTATTTTTAAATGCAAAAAGCATTTATGTTCTCAGCCACAACATAATTGTAATAGTATATTCAACAGTAACAGTAACAGCCTTTGAATATCCCACAGCTGGGCTAAGGCCTCTTCTCCTCTTTTAAGGAGAAGGTTTGGAGCTTATTCCATCATGCTGCTCCAGTTTTCGGGTTGGTGGAATACACATGGGACAAAATTTCAGTGAAATTATACACATGCAAGTTTCCTCGCGATGTTTTCGTTCACCGTCAAGCACGAGATGAATTATAATCACAAATTAGGCACATGAAATTCAGTGATGCTTACCCAGGTTTGAACCCACGATCGTCGGTTAAGATTCACGCGTTCTTACCACTGGGCCATCTCGGCTTATATTATATATTCAAAATTAATCGTCCAGACGTTTGAGCATAATTGCGTAACTTGCAAACACATAAATATATAAGATATTGAAATATTGTCATAAGTATTATTTGTATCCGCAATATTTTATCATTTATAAAGGATTAACAGGTTAAACGCCTTATTACAAAATTTAGCGCGTAAATACTAATTTAGATTTATGTTATTCGGATAAACAGTAACCTGGAAAGAAAATAGAGTCCATTTATATTGTATTCCTTTTTGTTTGCGATTTTGCGCGTGAGGAGGAAGAGGGTTATATCCTATATCCTTTCCTGTATACCTGAGAACGTGTACGCAAAATTTAATGATGATCGGTTGATTAGTTATGATGTAAAAGTATGACAGACCAACTCATAGTCGCATTTATAATGTTAGGCGAGAAGTCCTAATCCTATTAGCACAAAAGATAAGATTGGAATGCACTTTAGTTGACCGATTTATATTTCTCCTGGGAAAAGAATTTTCTTTCGACTGCGATATTTTTTATATCTATCATTTATTGGTGGTATGATCTTAATATGACTATCTTAGGACGAATTAATTTCGTTGTTATAGTTGAACCAATTGCATATCGGCCAATTAGGTATTAATCTATACTACTTTATAAATTTATTGGTTCTGTCTGTACATTTTTTTGTTCACCTAATATTGTGATAAATCATCGTGTTATGATGCAGTGATTCACATTATACTATTTTTTTCATTTTTGTCTGTCTGTCTGTCTGTATGTCGTCTTATAACTCAAGAACGGCTTGACCAATCTTGATGAAAATTGGTACACACAAAGAACATGTGATGGGGCAAATGATAGGCCATATATAAGATCGGTAAACCCTACGGTATCTAATTAACGTCATTATTATATTAGTCGTTAATTACCTATTTCTTTACCAGTAGCCATGTGTGTGTGTGTGTGTATATATTTTTATTGATTATACGCGGGTGAAGCCGTGGGGCACAGCTAGTTTATGTATAATATTATATTCCGAAGAATAATAAGAATAAAGAATAGAAGCCATACTTCATAGATAATTTATTTTAAATTGACCAAGTTTGGATGAAATCGTACTGAAATACATTTACTTTGATTCTTTGTGCAATTAAATTCGACTATCAATGACTAACTGAGATAGAATGTGAATGATTGTAAATGGAAAATTGTGCTAAATTTAAATATGCATTATTTTCTCACTCACATGATACTTATCGCCAATCGATTATTGATTACAGCCAACATTAATAAAAAAACTATTTCTTAATACAGGTTGCACAGCTATTCTTACTTATATACAATATTAGGTGAGGTATTTCCTATAGCTACGCTTATCGCAAAGCATAAAAATGGACGCTCGACAGAAGTGATAATATTTATTATTGATTATGATTATGATGAGTTGCTAAATTATTATAACTAGGTACTATCTGTATACGCTAGATGGCGTTAGGTTGGTAACTCTCAGGTAAAGCAGTCCGCGTCGGTAATAGTGGCACCGTAACGCGTTACGTTACGAAGCGGCTTACCCTCCCATAAAAAGTTATCACTTCAAAAAATATTATGCACTACAGAAACTGATATTAGCAAATATAGTTATTATTATTATATATAATATAGATATATGTATTTGATGAAAAGGAAAATCTAATCCTCTGCACGATGTTTTCGTTCACCTTGGAGCACACGAGGTGAATATCAAATAGAATATAAGCTCGCGAAAAGCCACGAGGTACTTGGACGGGCTTAAACTTGCAACCTTTCGCAAGATTAACAACGTGAACGCAAATATGTTTGTTCTGAGAGGTATAGTAATCAGATGGAATTCATTGTTTATTAAAATCATCATAATCATTCAGCCCACACTAATCCATTGCTGGACATAGGCCTCCTCACCGGCGCGCCATTTCTTCCGGTCCTGTGCTAATCGCATCCATTGAGCTCCTGCTATTTTCTAGAGTCCTCTGGCCATCGGGCGCGTGGTCTGCCTATAAAAATGATCCATATAAATTCACTTGCAAGGCAATGGCATTATATAAAAGAATCATCTTCTTTGTTTATTTAGGGTCATGTGGCAATACCGTCTGGGTAGGTAGTATTCACTCATCATTTATTATGCTGCCAAATAGCCGTACTTAATAAAGTTGTGTTCAAGTTTAAAGGGCAAGCCAGTGTAAGTGCTGGCCCAAGGGACATAACATCTTAGTTCCCAAAATTGAAAACGAATTTAGTCTACCAAATTCTATCAAATAGTTGTTTTCGCTATAATATATATTTCTGCACTAAATAAAGAAAAAAACAAGCGAATGATGATGATGATGATGATGAGAGTGATGTATCTTAATGCATGCATTTAATACGAGTTTATACTTTTAGGAATATTGGTATCAATTATTTATTTATTATTTTGGGTTGCTAGTGATTTTTACATAAGTAAAACACTAAAAGAACATCTTATATAAAATTTAAACTTGTACAGAATAATGCAAAATCATTTAAAAGCAAACTGCTGGAATAAAATTGCTGTAAACTTCAATTGAGAAAAATAAAACGGCTGTTAACATCCGAGAGTAAGAACTTATCAAATTAATAATAAAAGTGGAACTGCGTAACGTAATAACTAAATAAATTAGTGTAAAAAATAAGAAAAAAAAAGTTTTAGCTAGATTTATTAATTGTTATTGATCAACAGCGTTACAGAAATGGTTGTACAGTTATTACTTACTAGCTGTGCGAAGAGGCTTCACCCGCGTATAATTAATAAAAATATAATAAACACACACATATGGCTACTGGTAAAAAAATACGTATTTAACGATTTGAAATTAATTTTCATAAAATACCGTAGGGATTACCGATCTTATATATGGCCTATCATTTACGCCATCACATGTTCTTTGTGTGTACCAATTTGGTCAAGATTGGTCAAGCCGTTCTTGAGTTATAAGAAGACATACAGACAGACAGACAAAAATGAAAAAATAGTATAATGTGAATCACTGCATCGTAAAACGATTATTTATCACAAAATTAGGTAAAAAAAAAATTACAGACAGAGCCAATAGATTTATATAGTAGTATAGATTAGTAAGCCCACATAGGCTTACAATTTTATAATACGAAAATTGTAAGTATTAATATTTACAGTAAAAATAGTAATCATGATTTAATTCAATATATGGAAAATCATTTGTATATATTTCATGAGTATAAAATAAAATAGACATCTAATGTAATGACAGTGGAAAGTTCACATAACAATACTTTGTTGATCCGAAGGCTTGATGTTGAATTCGAAGGGATCCATTTTATCACATTGTAGATCTCTATCGAGAGGGAAAATGTTTCTGGGTCGACGTTTATTTCCAAAAGGGCTTTGTTTTTTTCATTTTCCCTGGAATCCAGAGCTATTGATAACTTTGATAGTGACCGTAGCTAAATCATTTATAAGCAATCAACTGCCTTAGAACCAATTGAACTGAGCCATGAAGAGTGAATGGTTGACATTGAATGAGATATAGCCAATAAGTTGCAAAATGGATCCTTTTGTAACTGTTTTTTGTGAATTCAATCAAACTATACATTATTATACATTAATAATAATAACACACTGGGACATTATTCACACACGGCCGTCTGATCCCAAACTAAGCAGAGCCCGTACTACGGAAACCAGACAACTGACATACTACTTTTATTTTGTAAATAAATACTTATATAGATAATTACACCCAGACCCAGGATAAACAGACATGTTCATGCACACAACGGTCTGTGCTGTAAGTGTTAGTAACTGTAAATGTTACTTCAGTAGCGTTATATACACGGGTTCATCTGTGAGTACTTGAATTGCAATAACGACATATTCAGGAGGTTTTATGTCAGTTATTATATAAATATTTTTATGGCTACTTTAAGAGATATTAATTAAAATATTTCGATACACATACATATATTAATATTATATACTACTTAAACTAAGACTACTAAGGATATTACTAAATTAATGAGCTTGCAATAAGGACCTATCAGTACATATCATTAAAAATGTTTACTTCCTATATTTCCTAGTAATATATACAGGATGTAACAAAATTCGTGTCCGACCCGTGAAGTGGTTATTAGGTATCGTGTGTCGTTTCTATTTATATAATAATTTTTAAAATACTAAGCAAAAAAATTATCCCGGATTTTTTTTTTTTAATTAAATGGCTAAAATTACTTCGTAACACAGGTGCGGGCAATAGCGCTCGATAGCTCTTACCTATCGGGTAGCTAAGACACGAGGTCATGACCTCAGTAGTCCACGTTTTTACCACCAACAGTGTCGTTAAACACAATTAGTATATTTTTTTAAGTAATTTTTTTTTGCTTAGTATTTTAAAAATTATTACTTAAGTAGAACCGACACACGATACCTAATAACCACTTCACGGGTCGGACACGAATTTTGTTACATCCTGTATAGGTGGGGTACGTTAGGGTTACTTAAAGTCAGTTACTGCAGAAGTTCATTAACAAATATTTTAAAAACACAAAGTTGTAATTGGGATATTTACGATCTAAACACTAAACTGCTAAGAATAATAATAATAACTAAGGGTTAGATGAAAGATTGACAGATAATATAGCGCACCATCAGTGTCATTAGAATCAGAATCTGATAGTATACCACTGTGTGAATACATTCTTAAAATCTTATTAGTTAATTAGTTTTAACAGTTTGTCGTCAGTCTGAATCAATCAGGGGTGTGTTACACGCCTGATGTCATAATTAAAATTTCAACTTTAATAAATTCTAAAATACACATAACAAATAGATTGAAATGAATTAACTTTTTTTTATTGTATAGTTTGGCGGACGAGCATATGGGCCACCTGATGGTAAGTGGTCACCAACGCCCATAGACAATGCCATTGTATGAAATGTTAACCATCACTTACACTGCCAATGCGCCACCAACCATGGAAACTAAGATGTTATGTGCCTGTAATTACTCTGGCTCACTCACCCTTCAAATCGGAACACAACAATACAAAGTACTGCTGTTTTGCGTGTTGCTGTTTTATTATTCGTGGATTTGAATATTCATCTGTTGTGTAACAAAATTTATCCAAAATATGTTGTTTTAATTTTCTTCTCAACTTACGGCCTTATTCATAAACGTTGCTTAGTTACTGTTTAGCTAAACACTGATTTGTCTCTTTCTGTCATTATTGATTTGACATACGAAAGAAGAAGACAAAATATTGTTTAACTAATCACCAGGTAAAAAAGGTTTATGAATAAAGCGGTTAGTCTTTAGTCTAAACTTCTGAAAACTTGTAGAGTTTAGGTAATGATACTATTACTTAGTTTTATCGATATAAAAACAGAAAAGTATCGATTAATATTGTTACTCATATAATTAATGTTATCATATAACTGTGTTCGCATTTCAATGAATAATAATGCATCATAATTGTACATAAAGGGTAAAGCTAGGATTTATAATTCTTTAAAATATTATTTACAACTGTCTGCCTGTCTTAGGAAACACATTGATCTTAAACACTTTTTTTGTGCTTTTAATGCATGATCGCGCTCAACAGAGTTACCCCAATACATTATTCCATACCTTAGAATAGGGCAAACATAAGTATTATGAGCATAAGTTTTCGCGATTTACTCTTTTAGCACATAAATTATAACTCACGAATATGCGTTTGCAAATTTTGTTTTATTACAAGTCTTATTGGTATGGTACAATAAAATTTCGGAGACAGTTGAAAGAATGAAGAGGCAATAAAACTATACAGATCGGACCTTTCTCTTATCGGCCTGTAGTAAGTTCAGTTTTACGATACATGCGCACTTCGATAAAGCCTTACGACGGGATTAAGGAAATTGTAATTGGTATATAGTCTTATATTTTCACAAAGGCCGATCTTTTTAAACGTTTCAATTGTTTGGTACGTTTGCGCATTTTAATTCAAGTGGATTGAATTGGATGTTGTAATCGTTAAGGCCGTAAGACCTAATTGTAAACGTCGTTATACAAACAATGGTTGTTGTTTGATTCTATCTTATTTATTTTTAGGTTGTCAAGATCATTTATTTATTATTTTATTATGATTTCCTTTTTCAACTATTTCATATGAATCATATAGATAGTTACTATATACATTATATATTTAACCAAATATTATAACTTCCAAATTACTGGGTGGTCGTGTGCAAGCTGGTCTGAATATATAGCACCCACTCACCAGATATTATACCGCCAAACAGAAACTCAATATTCTTGTTTCTGCCTTGAAGGGTGAACAAACAGATATAACATCTTATCTCCTGCGGTTATTGATGCATTGGCGTTGTATGTAATGTTTAATCTTTCTTACAAAGCCATTGCCTATTGGCGTTGGTAGATCATAAGATTGAGACCAATGATTCCATCATTTTAATAAAAAAATACTATTAACACTCAGGCCTTTGTTAATTAATTTATATAAATAAAAAGACTTGGCCTGACTGACTCATCAACGCAGAGCCTAAGCCACTGGGGTTAAAGACTTGACATTTTGACAGTTTATGCATTTGATGATGAAAACGCGTACTAAGAAAGGATTTTTGGAAATTCCACCCCTAAAAAGGTGAAATAAGGGATGAACCGTTGTACGGAAATTCGTCATTTTCAAAGTTAGAAGGATGATATTTCGTGTACAAGCTTCTGGTTGGAAATAAATAAGTACGCAAATCAGAGTTTTCCAAAATTCATCACCTAAGAGGGTGAAATAGGGGTTGAGAGTTTATACGGGGAGTTCGTCATTTTTGATGTAAGGAGCATGAAATTTTATATACAAGTTTTTGGTTATATATAAATAAATATGTAATTCAAAGTTTTTGAAAATTTACCCCCCAAGAGGGTGAAATAGGCGTTGAAAATTTGTATCGCGGGTCCGTCAATTTTCATGTAAGAATCATGAAATTTTATATACTAGCTTCTGTTTAGAAATAAATAAATACGTATTTTAGGGTTTTTTTTAAACTACCCCGCAAGAGGGTGAAATAGGGGTTTGTATGGCCGGTCCGTAATTTTTTATGTAAGAAGGATGAAATTTAATTTTAAAGCATTTGAGCAAAAATAAATGCACATGTATTTTGTCATTTTTAAAAATTTAACCCCAAACGAGAGAAATGGGTTGAAACATTCGTATAAAAATTGGTCTGATCTGCTTGAAATGTACTGTTTTCACAGCTTAAATAGACTATAATTAACCTATTTTATTATTTTTGATTATGTCGCGGGCAAAGCCACGGGGGAACCACTAGTATTTAAATAAAACAACAAAATCTCCTTCAAAACTTTCGTATTTATTATAGTGGTGTAAAACGAAAACAATTTACTGTAACACTGCAACAATAACAATTTAAAAACGTTAGTAAAAGTCTTTAGCGAACAACGCAACCCGGCTACGGCCCAACGTTGAAACTTCGAATTACTTTTGCGAAGTCCTCTAATAAATTCTCGCGCAACGTTTCGAAGTATTTCATAAGGAAAATTGTAAATAAATTCACCCGAAACTAGGGTTGCTGGTGTATTTGTTGAGGGCGAGAAAATTTTACTTTATACTACATGTTATGAAATAATTCTGTCTTGTAATGGAGTGGATACATTGACCCGTTTAATGTTATCGACTGTACTAGTGTACAGTCGATAACATTAAACGTTATTGCGGATATAGTGACTATTCATGTTTAAGCAGTAGCATTTTCTTTGTAGTGATGTGCTTTCAAATATACTCACATATCGATGATTGATTACATATTGATAAAAATAGTGCTCGTAGTGATAACGACTTCATTTATTTATTTAACAATAGGTTTTATTACAATTTAAAGTTGACATCTACAAATTTTATTTACTGAGTTAATAAAATTTAAAATCTAATGTATTACTTTGAATTTAAGACTTATCAAGTCTAAGTATATAGTCTTTGGGGTTCCCCAAGCTTGCATTGCGACCACTATTGTTTACTCGCTTATCTTGACGTATATATTTTACTTATCTCAGAATGTTTTGTTTCATACCGAGCTCTGCTTTAAATGGCCATTTTGCAGACCAGTAATTTTCCCAGTGAAACATGAAAGTGAATCTATTTTATTCGTTCCTCCCTCAGTTACGACCCTATGAAAGCAATTCAAGCAACTTTGACTTTAATCTCGGGAGTTTGAGAGGCTGCATGGATGGATTTACTCAAATTTGGCCTTTTGTTGTCTACCGCTAAATGATTACATCTACTGAGTTTAAACGCTTAGGTCTAAGATACGCTTGAACGTAGCTTTAATGTTAAGATTATGTAATGATATCAAGAATATTTTCACTCGCTATATTTCAATGACAATATAATAATTTAATTTAATTTATATTTAATTGATTTCGTCTTGTGATTGTAGATTGATGAATTTTGTAATATTCAATAAGAAGGTGAGCTCGACTCATAAAAGGATAAGATAATATGAAATATCCAATTTCTTCGTTTCGAATGTCCACAATGCTATTATATTCGGATGTAATAAAATATTTTATTTGTGAATGTGACCCTTATAAACGTTTCAAGAGCTATATTGGCAAACAACGACGAATGTTTAATTCGCAATAACTGTTCTTATACAAATAAAATTTTAAATTATTTATTTAATATCAGTGATAAAGTCCAAACAGTCTGTAAATGTTCAATTGCAAGATTTAGAGCACATTCCACCATGCTGGTCCAGTGCGGGTTGGTGAATATTTACTTATTACTATGGATCTTACACTGCTGTTTGGCGGTAGAATATCTGACGAATAATAAAGGAAAATAAGGCCTTCTCTCCTTTTTTGAGGAGAAGGTTTGGAGCTTATTCCACCAGTCTGCTCCAATGCTGCATTGGAGCAGCGATGGAATACACATGCGTCAGAATTTAAGTGAAATAACACACATGCAGCAGGAGACGAATTATAAACACAAATTAAGCACACGAAAATTCAGCGGTTCTTGCCCGTGTTTGAACCCACGATCATCGGTTAAGATTCACGAGTTCTAGCCACTGGGCCATCTCGACATCTGACGTATATCACCAAGTAAGCTATTAGCAACTGTGGTAAAATTTTCTTTAGGTCTTCGTCAGAAGATTATCTGATATTTTTTAATGCCGATCATACGTTTTATGAAAAACGTTTATCGAAATTATTCATAAATCGAAGGCTTTCAAAACCTTATCCTGCACGATTTTATTATATCAATCAAATGAATACTAGTGCGTCGTACAATGGAAATCTTCAAAGAGCATCAGTGTAATACAACGTCTTTGCCGGAATACATTCGCAAATAGCATCGTGGGTCGCTTTCGATATTATTGTCGGGTATATCGCTTCGTAAATGAGATAAAGCCTTTGGCGGCACAGGAAAAGATTATTTTATTATCCTTATGAAATTCTCTTCGGCCACCGTATTTCTCGATGGGAATTGTATGGACGTAGCGTTTTGTTTCACCCGTGTGAAGGGCCTTTTATCACATGTAACTTTGGGTGTGACAAGCTAACGAGCCTTTGGGGTCTGATATAAGCCGTTACGCTTAGGTTATATCCTATTTATATATGACAGTCATAATACGAGTAATAAAACTATAATGAATTCGTGCCGGAATAATTTTTGGTTCGACTAATCGTTATTAATATTATCTTATAAACCACAGAATAGTACAAACAGAGATTTATTATAAATATTTTTGTATGAATTACGGAAGCCATTTTTTGTAATAAAAACATGTTAAGTTCGGATCAACATCTTGGTTTTATATATTTGTTCAAAAATCATTCAGCCGTTAAATTGGAATGCCTTCATTTCATTAACTTTCACACTTCAATAAATTCATGTAATCAGTTTTAATTTACTGACAATTTGATTTCAAATGAAAGTACATTAATATTTACGTCAATGTTCAAGTATATTGGAAACATTAAAAAAAGATTGTCCTAATCCTTTAAATAATTATTTTAAAAGTTCGGTAAAGTTCCGTTAAAGTAATACGTAGAGTGGTAAGTGGCGGTAGAGCTTTGTGAAAGCTCGTCTGGGTAGGTACCACCCACTCATCAGATATTCTAACGCAAAACAGCAGTACTTGGTATTATTGTGTTCCGGTTTGAAGGGTGAGTGAGACAGTGTAATTACAGGCACAAGGGACATCTTAGTTCCCAAGGTTGGTGGCGCATTAGCGATGTAAGCGATGGTTAACATCCTTTACAATGCCAATATCTATGAGCGTTGGTGACCACTTACCATCAAGTGGCCCATATGCTCGTCTTGCAACCTATGCTATAAAAAATAAATAAGAGATTGTTCAAAGAAAACATTCGTGACAGAACAGCTGAACAGAAATCGATTATCGTGGTATGGTCATGTGATGCAAAGAGATGTAAAATGTATGAATGAATGTACATAGCTAAAAAGCACAACAAAGTCTGCGATGATGGATGGGTACAGTGAGAGAAGAAAGATACAGTAATAAGGGAATAATTGAAGATTGCTAAAGATAAAAGAAAAAACACGCTACGTTTTCTTCAAACAAATGGTACACTTAAGGGCTTGACAATAATTATATAAGTAAGTAATTAACAGTGTATAAATGTCTTACTGCTAAGCTAAGACATTTGCCTTTTTTTGAGGAGAATGTTTTGGAGCTTACTCCACCACGCTAATAATTTTTGGTGGATACAAGTGGAAGATTTTAACCGTCACATTTTATGCACATGAATTCAGTGGTGCTTGCTCAGATTACAACTCAAAATCATCAGTTAAGCTTCTCGTCTTTTAACCACTGGGCCATCAGAGCTCACTGTGCCTTCACGGCTCTCCATCAAGAATTCACGCCCAATATCCTACAATAATCATCATCGACGTAAGGTCTCACAAAACAATTACGGCAGAATTTTATCCTTCACATACGGGATATTTTCTAAATTATTTTCCTCATCTCAAAGCACGAGATGAATTGTAATCATAAATCAACTATTTTGATCAGCGATCTTTAGCTATGACTCATATTTTTATGTTCTCAGCAACTTTATAATAAATAGTTTATAAAATAAATTAACAAAGAAAACCACACTAAGACAGGATTGTATTTCGAGACTATCAAGAAAGAGAGAGATAGAGAATAGTTTCGCGAAGCAACTTTAATTGATATAATAATAAAGCAACATTTCTGCTAACTATAAAATAATTCATTTAGCAACATGATATGTCGAGAAAACTTTTATCCAAACCGAATAGTGTTCTAAACGAAGTTATCTGTCTCAAAATATTATTAACAGAGACGTAGCGTCTTGCATTTTGAACAGTTATGATATATGTATATAAAGTATCATATTATATACAAAGTAAGTAAGTATGCTAAGTAGAAACGCATACGAATATCAAGTTGATATTTAGTAACATGTGTTAGTAATTAAAACTTCATATTTTAATTTTAAAATAAAAAAAACTCTCTTTACCTTTAACATTTACAATGAAATTATAAAAAAAAAATACCTGAAAATGAAGGAAGGAAAGATGTACCTTGTTCACTTACACTTAACTTAAGCAAGGCGAAGTAAGACAAGGAAAATCTTTGATAATATTATGACCAACTTATCCAAACATAACTGGAATAGGAATTAAAATACTAGCTTCCCGTCCCGGTTTTGCATGGTTAGCAAAAGCTACATGAAACGCTAAAATCGCAGAATAACAAAACAAAAAAAAATCACCTAGCGTACGCAGAACACTTAACCTAGTAATCGATAATCACCTCACTTAATATTGTATAAGCCGGCAATAACAAGTTTATTAATTATAATACATTTTATTTACGATTTACGTCCGAAAACTAGAACGTACGTTCCATTGCAACAGACCGTGCCTTGAATAGTGAAGTTCATTATTCGCATTGACAACTAACGGAACAGTTCTGGAACTCGCTACACAGCCGATTGTCCACAACAAACACGTATCCATATTGCACTGCATGAGAAGACAAATGAATTCTGTGTAACGAAGGAAACAGTTTGTTCTTTATTCAAAAAAATTACTCTAGAAATACAAATTCGTTACATAATGAATAACCTGAATTATTTATAAATAAAAATTGTATTCACAGATTCCTTTATTTAAGCAATAAATTATTTATTATAATGTTATAAATTAAATTCAATTAATTGTAATAGTATCTATAAAACCATAATTTAAAGTATTTTTCTCCTAATATATATTTTGCTGTGCCCGATAGTTTCCTTAATGATCTCATTATTTATTTTTGAAATGCAATCAATGATTAATTATTGAGTAAAAAGCATAAAAATGAAATATATAGAGTAATGAAATAAATAATTATTAGTTGATAATCAAAAATTAAGTTAATAAATAAAGATTTTCACTAGTCGATAGTAATTATAAACGGTATTAGAAAAATATTAGATTTAAGTTTAATTATGTCACGTGAGAATTTAATCGGTAAGTATTTTTTAGGCTAATAGACTGGCGAATGTGCCACTTAATGGTACTTGGTCACCAATGCCTACACCACCACGATAGACATGTAAAAAATATTAATCATTCCTTACATGGGATATGCTCTAATTGCCCTGAAAACTCCATTGTTAAGTACTGGCATGCCGTACATCGCGACAGCAATCATAAATAGTTTAGATTAATTATGTAATCTAACAAGAATAAATTGTTACTAACAATAATGTAGTGAGAAATTTGTAATTTTTTGCTATATCACATTTGCATGGACTTTTGTTGTCTGAAAATAAATGATTATTATTATTATAGCTGATGCGCCACCAATTAAGTTGTGACACTGCCTTACTGACCCTACAAACTGGAATTTATAAATTATCGATGTTCATATTAATAATCCTTTAAATGGCGTTGTCCCCTTAATTAAAATACCATTAACTTCTAAACTTCGGGACCCTACGCAATTTCTTGACAGAAAAATCCAAAATCTTTTTATCGACTCAGGGCTCCAGAAATTATTATTAATATTTGTGTATAACAATAACATCACCGAATAAATCATGTTATTATATTAAGGAATTGTTGCAAGTTTTTGTATGAAATTGTCGAGTCTTTGACGAGTCTTTGACTAATCGACTTATTAAGACAAGTCGACATGATAAATAGTTGGCAACTGTAATAGCCAACATTTGAACTTGGCTATGAGAAGAGGAAATACTGCGGTATTTTCGGTACTCCAATATTTTCGGTACTTGACTGCCTCGTTGGTCTAGTGGCTAGATATAAGGCCGCAGACCCGGTGGTCCTGGGTTTAATTCCCAGGTCGGGCCAATAAAGTCGTTATTGGGGTTTTCTGTCAGAAAATTCTCAATAGCAGCCCGGAGTCTGCAAGTTGGAAGTGTGTACACTCCCGTGCCTCGGAAAGCACGTAAAGCTGTTGGTCCTGCGCCTGAACTCTTGCCGATCGTGTCGGATTGCCGTCCCATCGGATTATGAGAGCTAGGGAATAGTGAGTGCACCTGTGTTTGCGCACACACTTGTGCACTATAATATCTCCTGCGCAGTTGGCTAATCTCTCTTGAGATTGGCCGCCGTGGCCGAAATCGGTCTGGAGGACGTTATTACTCCAATTCAAGTAGCGGCGTTTTTGAAGGTATTTTTTGTTGTTGTAAATATTGTGCACACATATGTACGTAGTCGACGTTATTTTATTCGTATGAGTGAAGGACTCACAGTTGGACAAGTACTTTCCTCTTACTTGTCTAAATTGCTTCAATGAATCTAGGTGGATACATATCTGGAATATATTTATCTAACACTTGCTTAACATCAAATTAATGTTAATGTATGTTTTTTTTATTTATATAAATTATAATCATATATATATTGATTGGAGCTGTTATTTATAAAATATATAATATCGATAGAATGGAAAATGAAATATATGATTGTAATGAATATATATATAATATCATAGATATTCAAATAATATTTGGCAATGTCACAACTACAGAGCAAATATCACCAAACGTAAGATAAATCTTATAATTTCATAGTTTAATAAAACAAATTAGAGAATACTAAAGACAATCTTGAAATCCATCTATCACACGGATACAATATCACAAATGGGAATGAATAGAAAAGTGAAACGGCTTTAAATATCGCTGCGTCCACGGCTGGGCAAATAACTGCTAAGGATTTTGAAGTTTTATCCAAAATGCAGCAATTTGATATTACACGGTGGAAAATTAACAAGAATCAACTTTTTAATTTTCAGTCAGTACTTCCGAACCGATATCTTCAATATAAATTATATTTAATACGAAGATCGTTTGAAATACAAACATGATAGAAATGCAACCACAAGTTTGTAATTAAAGTCTTTGGCGCAACTCCTGTGATTTATTTGAAAACTTGCGACAAAGTTGATTTAATGCACCTCTCTCGGTAAGAAATTTACTATTTTAAGTATTTATTTATTAATATTTTGCCTCAAGTTATAATCTTAATTTAAAGCAGTTGCTTTGGTTTACAATTTAAAAAGAGTTGTAAGAATTATAAACATAAATTATACTTATCGAGATATCTTGAAAAATAAAATGTCTGCAAATTATAATACAGCCGTGCTAAAATTATTATTATTACTGAAAGCACGCTTGCAGCTAAACTCACTTAAAAAACGGTATTATTCAGTGGACTTATGTTCCCATACCATAATATAATCTACTTAGATTCCAAATTCAATTTTAGTCTGACCTACTACGTCTATTTCAGAGTAATGGCGTGACTTGAACTTACATTTATACTATTAGTAAGAATACCATTTAGTCATTCTAATCCCATACATACAGAATAAAATACATAAAACACAGTACACATAGGATAATTTTCTATTTTATTCTCGTGATTTTAGTCTCAACCATGACATCTTGGAAATACTTATCAATGGTCTTCTTTATATCGCATTCATAGGCAACCAGTACTTTACTTAGTGGTAGGACTTTGTGCCAGTACATCTAGGGAGGTATAACTCACTCATCATATTTACTACCGCCAAAACACAATACTAAGTAATACTGTTCTGGTTTAAGGGTGAGTGAGCCATTGTATTTGCGTATTGGTGATGTAAGGGATGGATAATATTTGTTTAAAGTTCAATAGTGTATATTGGCTAATGTTACCACTTATCATCAGGAAACCCATTGTCAATCCTTGCCTATTTATCTAAAATAAAAATAAAAACAAACTAACAAATATGTTGTGTGTGTGTTGCAGTAAATAAAACGCTTTGTTTATACTCAAGACCAAGATCTCGTGACATTTCTTAGTATTGAAATAAGAAGCTGCATTTTTCAGCATATATCGCAATGTCTATGTAGCGTCAGTAACGATTTCTATGATATTATGTACCTGTAAATACATTCAAACCAGATATATCAATACAATATTTGTTTGGTGGTTGAATGACTGGTATTTAGGTCATACGAAACAAAAGTTTGATTAAAAATAATAAATCTCTTACAACTCTCTTTACCGTTAAAGTTTATAGTGAATTTATAAAAAAAAAAATCCTGAAAATGAAGCCAGGCGAAGTAGGACAAGGAAAATCTTTGATGATATTATGACCAGCCTATCCAATCGTAACTGGAATAGGAATTAAAAATATTTATATAAGCCAATATCAATTTTATATACATACTAGCTTTCCGTCCCGGTTTTGCATGGTTGAATAACTGGTATTTAGATCAAAATCATACCAAACAAAAGTTTGATTAAAAATAATAAATCAAAAATTAAAACATTTAATTTGAAACGTTACCTGAAAATCTGTTAGACCCGAAATTTAATCGTAAACACTATAAAATAACCTACGAAATAGTCATCTAACCCCCATTAATAGAATTAACCCGAGAGAAGTTTGCTCAAATTAAATACGCTCGGACATTCATACACCGACATAAACATATATATTTGTGTCTGCTGTTATTACTTTTCTCTCTGTCTTTTCGTTTCATTATTTTAATGTAACTTTCTATCGTTTCATTCCGTAATAAAACGTTTGTTTTATTGTTCGCTTCCATTAATGGAGGTATTTATGGTATATCCGCGTCCTTTTTGTTATTCGACTTGACCGTTATTAACTCTGCTTGGTTATGATATTAAATGGGCATTTTGTTGTTTATTCAAAACTTGTGAAATGATTTGAGATTGTGAATGTAAGCATAAGCCATGTTAAGACAAGCATGCTTATTGATTCTACTCGATTTCCATATATTAAATTTTTGATATGAAAAAAATTGAAAATATAAGATTATACAACTTAATAAGAGATTTTTATTACATTATATAAATCTATAAAGCTGAAGAGTTTGTTTGTATGATCCGGCTAATCTCAGGAACTACGGGTTCGAATTTAAAAATTATTTTTGTGTTGTATAGTCTTTTATCGAGGAAGGTTCTAGGCTGATTTTTATTCATTACATTTTTATTAATTATACGCGAATGAAACCACGGCACAGCTAGTATGAGATATGCAACATCGATTGTGTAATATATACAAGAATAATATATATATATATATATTATTATATATTAAAATAAAAACAAAATAAATATGTATCCAATTTAAAACAAAAGAAAAATTTGTAGTTCTTATAAAAGTAAATATCACACAAATTTTTCTTGCGTCTTATAAAGAATAGAGAGCTTAACATGGCTTAATATTCGAATAGGTTTTAGGGTACCCATAAGGAAAATGGTATAGGGGAGGCGTTGCGATGAATTAGCGCAGTGTGATAAAACGGTTATACATAGATAGATCGTTTGCTTCGGTATTGCTATGATGGATTATAGTACATTATCTACAACAATATTTAAAAACGTCAAAGGAACAGGGATTGCTTATAAGATAGAACAAAAGGAACTGAACTGATGATCGTGGGTTTGAATCCAGACTAGCTCTGAGACTTATTTCAGTTTATAGTTTTTAACCTCTTTCTCTTTGTTGAAAAGAAATAAAGTGAGAAAGCTGTAAATTTTGGATGATATTCTGCCACGTGTATATCCAACTATCCACCAACTCACAGATAAGAGAATAAGCACCAATATTTCGCCATAATAGAAGAAGTCCACCGCCTAGCAGTCTAGTAGTGAAACGCGATCAAGCCGAGATGGTCCAGTGGTTAGAATACGTGAATCGTAACCATAGATTACAGGTTCAAACTTAGGCAAGCAATACTGATTAACCATATGTTTATTTTGTCTCTATAATACATCTCGTACACGGTTTAAATGAAAACAGCGTGACTGAAACCGTATGTGTCGGATGAATTTTGCCACATGTTTATCCAACCGTACCACTAACCTACATTGCAGCAGCGTGCTGGACGAAACTTATTTACTTATTTATTGTTAAAGAATATTGGTAATACCATACCCAAATTCCAAAATTAGTCCCCAGCGATTGTACAAGTTCAATATAAAAATATCAGCCTATGAATGTCCCACTGCTGGGCTAAGGCCTCCTCTCCTTTTTGAGGAGAAGATTTGGAATACACTGGTGGCAGAATTTCAGTGAAAAGACACATGCAGGTTTCCTTACGATGTTTTCCTTCACCGTCAAGCACGAGATGAATTATAAACACACATTAAGCACATGTAATTCAGTGGTGCTTGCCCAGATTTGAACCCGCCTCATCGGTAAGATTCATGCGTTCTAACCACTGGGCCATCTCGGCTATACAAGATCAATATTGATGACTATTCGTATTATTTTGGGACCACAATTACAATAATTTATCATTAGCAACAGTACGTATCAAAACCAAAGTTAATTAGCTAATGATTAAGTTCTATGTATTATATTTAATGTAAACTTCTGAATAATATAAAGCACATCAGACATGTGATAATACACCCTATTTCTCATGATTTAAGAGTCAAAAAAGTTAATTTCGATTCAAGCAGATTCACTTTTGTCCCAGAGGAAATACATTTGAAATTGCTATTGTTTGGGAGATAAATTGAATAGGTATTTGATAACGTATGGAAAACAAATATTTCGCTTATTTTAGTTTCGAATGTTCCTACGGTTCGTTTATCGACGAATCTGTGAGACAGATTTTCGATTTACCAAAAGTGTTCAAATTATGATATTAGAAAAAGTTGAAAATCACGCTTGTCACGTCAGTAGTCTAAATTGAAAGCGGGTGAAACTACAGAGCTAAGCTTTTTATTAAGTATATTATATACTAACGCTTCACCCGCGGCTTCGCTCGCGTTCGGAATTGTTTCAATAGTAACAAATCCCCAATGCTCTTTCTTCAAAAATGAAAGATTTTCATAAGGGTAACATTAAGGAATACTAAGAATTCCTTAATTTTAAAATCCATCCTTAATGTTAGTCTACTTTTTATTACTGTGCAAGAGAAACCCCTATTGCAAATGCTCATGGATCCACAATAGTTTAAGTTGTTCGTCAATATGTCACTCAGTTATACTGATTACAAATTTCTCCGCAACGGGCTGCATCTTATGATAGTTTTACGTGTATTGGCTAATTAGTAGTGTCAGTTAAAATCTAAGACAATTGACACACATTCCGGTTCAGTAATAAACATGCAGGCACAAAATATCATTAATAAAAAAAAGACCTTAATAATCGGCTGATATAAAATAAAATTGTAGTAGCATAATGGTATATGATACTGCAATTTAATTTTACATATAAGTAAATTTATCTAAGTTCACTGTGTGGAACTTTTACTAGCTTTTACGTGATAGCGTTAAATAATCAAATGTTCGTATTAATTGATACAACATAACAGTATTAGTTGCTCGGCGTGTCAATAAAATTAAGACGTTGACTGCAAAACTACGAGCTGAGATATAATTGAAGGATAAATCGAGTTACACATAGAATATCTTTAATAGCAAACGTATTAATATTGTAACAAGATTGAAATTAGAGTAACAGGTGTCTGAGAATTAAATGAAATATTTTGAAGTGTTAAGGTCAAGTATGAGTGCAGTTTTTCTTTGATAAATGTTGATGACGATAATGAATTGATGATCAGTTTAGTAGCTAAGACGTGACACCATACCAAACAAACACACTTTCCCTTTTTATATTATCAATTAGGATTAAACATTATATTTTGTATGTATTTGACATAAAATTGTTTCATTTCTAAGCCGTCTTATATATGACCATACGCGTAATCATGTAATAATCATACAAGCTGACACAACATGTTGTGCCTTTAATTTCATTGGCAAAATCACCTTTCACTAGATATCAATACAAAATATTGATGCTTAGCAAAATAATATATTTAATATCAAACATTGAATCTCTTTGACATTTTGCGCAATATTATTATATTTAATTGATATCAAAGGGCGTAAATAGAATGTGTTTCAAAGCAAAAAAAGCGTAATATATATCGAGATATTTTTAAATATGTTTTTTTTTACTTGGTGGTAGAGCTTTGTACTCGGTGGTAGAGCTTTGTGCAAGCTCGTCTGGGTAAGTACCACCCACTCATCAGATATTCTACCGCAAAATAGCAGTACTTTGTATTGTTGTGTTCCGGTTTGAAGGGTGAGCGTTGGTGACCACTTACCATCAGGTGGCCGATATGCTCGTCCAATTACATGCTATAAAAAAAAGACATAGACAATTATGTTTTTCTCTAAATTTATTGTATGAAACTGTTATTTTTATTTCAATATGATATTTTTAATATTATTATGATATTATGATCTATTTTCAAAGGTAGCAAAATTTTGCTTGCATTAATAATTTAGTAAAATATAATTTAGAAATGAGTTTCAGCGAACAAACAAGTGAAGCAACTTAAGCACTACATCATGACATGATGTTAATATTGGCTAAAATATTATAACTTCAGTATCCAGTAACATGTTAACAAATTGCGCTTTTGATTTATGATTTTCTCATACTTCCGTTATGAAATTTTAACTTAAACCAATTTAAAGAATATTAAATGTTTTGGATTGACTAATTAAATATTTAATAAAACACAGAATCACACTGAAAAACATCATTTAATCTCTCAACTTGATTGGTGGCTCATCATCGTCATTGAAGATGTATCGATTAATAATTTTTTTCAGCATTTACCCTCATATAATAATCTCAACTTCTCATGCCTGCATATAAATATTAGATCACTTATTAAAAACTTTACGAATTTACTGCAAGTAGTACATAACTGTTCTTTCCCATTAGATATGATAGTTGTAACAGAGGCAGGAATATCGGATAATATAAGTCAATTGTATAATATACCAGGCTATAAAACGCACTCAGAACTTCGAATAAACAAAAAAGGTGGAGGTATTATTGTTTACGTAAAAAACTATATCAAATTCACGCCTATTCAATTTAAGAGTATAACATTTGAAAACTTTACTGGTGTATTTAAGATAGATCATCACCGAGACGTAGTTGTATGTGCAATCTATAGACCACCGTCCACAAATAAAAGTATTTTTGTAAGGGAACTACGCAAGTACGTTTCACAATTTAATAATAACAGTAACTTACTGTTTGTTGGAGACGTAAATATAGACCTAAAAAGCATTAATTCATACACAAATACATATACAGATACACTGAGTGAGGGCGGCTTATTGTGTGGAATCTCAGATTACACTAGAATTGAATTAAGAAATAACGTTGTAACGAAATCTTGTATTGACCATATTTTTGCAAGATTTCCCACATTAGAACCGTACTCTGCAGCGATAGATCTCGTACTGGCAGACCATCGAGCTATTATATTTACCTGTCTAAGCGACGCTGTGTCAAACCAAATACAGGCAGTCTCAAAAGTGAAGTACGATTATAATGTTTTATATAATGAATTAAACAAAGTAGATTGGAAACAAACTAATAGTATGTATTGTCCCAATAACATTTATGATTTTATTAAAAAATCTTTTAAGGAAGCACGTGATAAGGCCCGTATAAAGTATACTTACAATGTTAATTTGAAACGACAGATCCGGGTTCCATGGATGAATGAAAATGTTAAAAGGCTATGCGATAAACGGGATGAATTGTTTAGTTTATGGAAAAGAAACCCAAATGACGCGAAGCTACGATTAGACTATAACAAAGCGCGTAACAAATCATATAAAGTTCTGGAATATCGTAGAAATGCATATTATGCTGACCGTATTCAGGTAAACTTTCATAACTCTAGAATTTTTTTTAGTATAATCAATGAGATGACAGGTCGTGTAATACTTTCTATTGATGAAGTTATATTGAAAGCTTTTGAGTCACAGAGACTTACTAATAAAGCTATTGCAGATGGATTTGCGAATGAATTTAATAAAACAGTAAAATCTATGATTCCAAACTGTAATATAAAATTGTTAGATGTAAGTTCGTATACAAAGCCCGTACAGTCATCAATGTTCTTCAAAAAAGCGTCCAGTGAAAAAATTTATAAAATTATCCAAACCCTAAATTCTAATAAAGCGCCTGGTGGAGATGACATAAAGGTCAGTCATATTAAAATGTTGGGCAAAGATATATCAGTGGCGATAGCCAACTTAGTAAACCAATCTATTAAAAAAGGTACCTATCCTGACAGTCTAAAAATAGGATGTGTTAGACCAATATTTAAAAATGGTAAACGGAACGCTTTCGCTAATTATCGACCTATTACACTACTGTCAACGGTGGACAAAATAGTAGAGAAATATGTTTGTGAGCAAATTCATACGTTTTATAGAAATAACAACGTCATCTACAGTAATCAATTTGGTTTTCAGCAAGGCAAAGGTACAACCAACCTACTTTCTAAATTTACGAACGAAATAAACGGACACCTTAATAATAAAAAACATGTTTTAGCCCTGTTCATTGACTTTTCTCGAGCCTTTGATACATTAAATCATTCATACTTATTGCACAAGCTAGATAGCTGTGGCATACGTGGGCCCCTTCTTACTTGGTGTGCAGACTATCTCCGTAACCGCACATTCACTGTCAAAATTGGGGATGCTGATAGTGATGTCGTAGCAGCTAGTGAAGGCACAGCGCAAGGCTCCGTTATAGGCCCCTTGCACTTTTTGTCATACGTCAACGATATGAGCAAGTTTATAGACTACTGTACTTGTTATCAATTTGCAGACGATACTTGTTTACTGATTGCAAATCGAGATACAAATAAGTTATGTAGCCTATTGCAGAATGATTTTAATATGTTAACAATGTGGTGCCATGATGCGGGTTTAGTATTGAATGCGATGAAAACAAAATTACTTCACATAAGATCACCTTATTTAAAATTCACACCATTAAAACAAATTACAGCTCATGACAGCACACTTGCCTACACACTCCGGGTCCTATCAATTGCAAATGTTCTACTATTGAACTAGTTGACAACTACACATATCTCGGACTTACAATTGATAACAAATTTAACTGGATCCATCATATACAATACGTCACTAAAAAACTAAAACAATTTCTCGCAAATATAATCATTGTCAACCGACGTATTCCGTTCAAAATTAAATTAATGTTATATAACTCCTTTGCACAATCATACATACAATACGGCTTAAGTAGTTATGGTCGTACTTATAACACCCATCTTTCTAATATTTATAAACTACAGTTAAAAATTCTAAAAACAATAGTATCAGAATCTATTAAAAGAAAGTATATTAGCAACGAACTAGGCATTTTCAAACATTGTAAAACCCTACCGATTCAGCTGCTATTTAAGTACACAATACTTAAAGAAGAATTTTTTAATAACAAACTTCGTAAAAGAATTGAACATCCTGTACACACTCGAGCGATAACGGCAAACCGATTACGGGTTGAAACAGCTAACAACACGTACGGCGAAAGAACAACGAATTACATTATTCCCCGTCTTATAAATGAACTACCCGCCAGTTTAACATTAAATATAAATAATAAAAATTATAAGAAAAAACTAAAGGAATACTTTCTAAATTCCTTAGATCAATAAAAAGTTTAAGCTTGCCGGCCAAATTACGTGTTTATATACCTAAACCACAAGTACTTGCATAGTTTCTATTTAGCATTGATCATTTCGATTGCACATTTTATTTTATTTTATTTATTTCATCTACTTCGTCTTAATGTCAATCTTATTTATTTAACAATACTACTATTACTATTGCAACCGTTTAGTAGGACTTGTTCAACGGTTAGTTAATAATATGTTTAATTAGTTGTTTTTTTTCTCTTGTTTTAAACTCAATTAATATGTACCTGTTTCTTTTGTTATATAATTATAGTTATAGCTCTAAATAAGCACAAATGGGCATTAATATCAAACCTCTGTGGTTTTTATAATGCTCTTATTTTGTTTAATTGTTAGTCTATGTATTTGGATAATAATAAATAAAAAAAATAAAAAACTAATGGTTAAAAATTCTTACATTGCCAATGTTCATGGGCAATGGTAACCATTTACCATCAGGTGGCTCATTTCCCATTACTGTTTTTTAAAAAAAAAGTGTGCTCGGGACGCTCGACAGAAGTGATAATATTTATTATTAATTATAATATGTTAAATATAATTTAGTACTTGAGAGTTGCTAAATTTTTATAAGTACTATCTGTGTAAGCTAGATGGCGTTAGGTTGGTAGCTCTCAGGTATAGCAGTCCGAGTCGGTAATAGTGGCGTAACGCTTTACGTTACGAAGCGGTTTACTCTCCCATAAGAAGTTATCACTTCAATAATCAGGTCAGGACATCAAATCGGATACGGCCAACAGTTTTAAGTACTTTACGAGACTGTACAAACATACCCAGTAACTCTTTACTGGCCTAGTCCCTTGAACCCCCGTTCATCAGGATCTGGACTATTATAAGAAAACCACGTAGAAACTAAGTAGGCATCAAAACATAAACAGTTATACAGTATAGATAGTGTAGTGTTCACCCATGTTAAGCGGTTCACTGGCTCGACAACACACCGTATGCGCAAGCGACAGGTCCGCTTTCGCCAATAGCTCTCGCTCGAATGACGTTCCATCCACCATACCGTGAGCACGATACAGCGTAAATAACTATTACTATAGTTATTATTTAAATACAAACACTACAGTTAGTTCATACAATTCCAATATCTTAGTAAGAATTAAACGTTTCGATCCCTTGAGATTCTTATCTGGCTAAAGTATATATAAGACACAATACATAAAGCCCAAAATATCTGAAACGTGCTATTAACAAAATCTTAAGCATAAAAGATAAGTATGCTAAAATTACATATTCTATTATAACTTTGCAATTAAACCCAAAAATAACGACCTTTTATCACGCACTTAGAAGACTCATTTGCAATTATTACCACTTCACAGGTAATTTCAGGAATACCATTCAAAGCCTCAAAGCGAAATCGTTCAATTAGGCCTATCGTAAAGATAATAGGAATTAAGAAAGAAAAGGCAGAGGAAATCTGATTACACTAGATTATCCAAGCGAAGGTTAGTCCTAGGACATTTCATTTATGACTTGGGAGCATTCGTGTTATCTTCTGGTTGAAATTCTGGTATATATATTAATTAATATTTTGCATATGATATAGCAACCTTCAAGAAAAGAGGGTACTCATTCCTTAAATGCCAGCAATGCGCCTGTAAGCCCTCGGATATTGCAGATGTCCATGGGTGGTGGTAGTCACTTTTCATCAGGTGAGCGAATTGATCGTTTGTCGCCTCTTACATAAAAAAAATACGATTTTTGTAGTCTACATCTAGATTCCCTTAACCTTAACCGAACCGGTTGCTTCTGAATGCTAGATGAATCTTGTAAAATTACGATTTGATTATAATTTCTATATCTGAACGTTTTCTTTGTCATCAAGAAGAAAATAATCTTCTTTGTAATTGGTGTATTCTTCTAAGCTGGAAGACTATTATCCTATGTCTTATAATATAACCTTTTTTATACATAATGATATTTTTTTTAAATCTAAAAGTAATCTTCTTTCGAATCAACCATAGTTTTTCTTCTAATACAAAATATATTCCGTCCTATATTTTTGATTCACTATGGCAACACTGTTTATGAAGCGTCAAGCGAAAATGGCGAGCCAATTCCCGTTTTTTGAAATTCGATGTGGAAACTCTATTTATCGGACGCCAAATGACAATGCTTCCAAACCGATACCTTATCTTACGCCTGGCGTTTTACGGTCCCCTTGTCCTTATTCGTTTGGATAAGTCGCTTAAAGAAAAAATCTAATTATACCGCTGTCAGGCAAACTCGTTTGTACAGATTTAAACTAGTTGAGATTTAATTTATACAATTTCACGCTCATTTTCTTAGAGATAGCAAACTGTCTAGCTTAATTTATCTGTTTAGCGACGTCATAATGTTGATAGAGTGGATGAATTACTTGATAAATTAACATGAAGTCACAGTAGATTATAAGAGAATGGAATAATTTTCAACACATTATACTTTTTTTATAATTAAAAGTAAATAGACATAACTCCGAGAATTTCAAGAAATTTCAAGTTATTTGTGGTTACATTATCTTTAAACTGTTTGATATTTATATTTGTGTATTTGTTAATATTCAATACAGTAAATAAATAATATTAAGATTCACATTTATATACATAATTGTTTTTTTTTGCATTTGTTTATTTTATTTTATTGAATAGGTAGGCGAAAGAGCATATGGGCTACCTGATGGTAAGTGGTCATCAACACTCATAGACAATGGCACTGTAAGAAATGTTAACCATCGCTTACATCGCCAATGCGCCACCAACCTTGGGAACTAAGCTGTTATGTCCTTTGTGCCTGAAATTACACTGGCTCACTCACCTTTCAAATCGGAACACAACAATACAAAGCACTGATATTGTGCGGTAGAATAGCTGATGAGTGGGTACCTACCCAGACGAGCTTGTACAAAGCTCTACCACCGTGTACAAATGAATCTGTATGAAGCATCAATCAGTTTCATCTCATTGACTTTATAGCTTCGCATTTAACACTTTAAATGACCATTAAAAACTGTTGTATACATTCTACTGGCTGTTGTCCAAAATCAAGTTTTTCCAAGACGAAAAACAATTAAAAGCCTGGATCAAAGAACATGCATAATATGCACTGTAACTTGTTGGCTGGATGCCAGATAATATTGGTGGATATTTAATTCGATTTAGGATTTGATAGAAACTTTTAATGCTGAAATATGATAGGTAGGAATAATTAATGAATAGACAATAATATGTCATTTCATTATATATATTTAATTAAATTAATTATATATATAATTAAATGTCATGTTATATATATAATTAAATGTTATATTGCTCTGAATTAAATTTTAATAGGACTTTGAAAATTATTTCAAAATGGATTGTCGTGATTTATTAAAATAATATAAAAATACTTTATAATATAATAATAATAATAATAATAATAGCGTGGGACATTATTCACACACGGCTATCTGATCCCAAACTAAGCAGAGCTTGTACTATGAAAACCAGACAACTTATGTACTACATATACTACTTTTCTTTCGTAAATACATACTTATATAGTAATTACACCCAGACTCAGGACAAACAGACATGTTCATGCACACAAATGTCTGTCCTGGGTGGGAATCGAACCCACGGCCTGCGGCGCGAAAAGCAGATATCTACCAACCACGCCAACCGGCTCGTCAAACTTTTAACGTCGGTTTATAAAACTTTTAACAAAAATATTACAGTAATTTAAGCCAATTTCTATACATACTAAGTTAAGTCAATTGACATCGTTTCTAATAATTGTTTCATTATGTTTGAAATCTGTTGGCTTATAGTAATGTTGTAGGGATATAAAATAATAATAAAATACCAAAATAATTATTGTAATCACTGTTTTATATTATTGTTTACCTTTTCTATGTATGTATAAATTATTTTTTAATTTAGTCATGTAATTTACACTTCTTGTTTTTCATTTGCTCGGATTGTAATGAATTACGTATGTGTGGAAACTTTATCGGTCTATGTTTTCTTTATGTTTCTTTATACTAATGTGTTATATTGTACTGTTTGTTTCCCAAATAAGAAAAAAACCATTAATTCGTCTACCATCACTCTCAACAACAGTGATGCATTGGTTTGGCAGTAGAATAACTATTTCGGGTAACCCTCAGTAAATATACCAAAGTTTTCTAATATTATGAATGCGATTTAAATTCATGAAGCAACAAAACTTACATATAAAAGTTGCAGCGAGCACTGGCCCGATACAGTTTATTGATATTCGTAAACCGAAGTAATCTTTCAAGATTTATACCGACTGGAGGATATTCGTTTGAAATAGCTGTTTTATTTCTCTTTTAAGAACCATAAAACGTTTCACGCAAAAGGTATCCTAAGGGTTTTTATTTTTATTTCGCTCATTTTCGAAACAATTGAACGTTAAATAAAAATATAGAAAGCTTAAGTACAACGTATAATAAATTGCATACGTCAAAACGTTTATATACTGTATAATGTTAGAACTCGTAGCGATAGATCGCGCTGATTGAATATGTCACGTTCATGAAACGCGCTGTCTGGATATTCGCTACTGGGCTTTTTTTATGGTATTGGAAGGCGGACGAGCATATGGGCCACTTGATGGTAAGTGGTCACCAACACCCATGGATATTGTGATAGATGTTAACTTGCTTACATCGCCAATGCACCACCAACCTTGGGAACTAAGATGTTATGTCAATTGTGCCTGTAATTACACTGGCTCACTCACACTTCAAACCGGATCACAACAATAGCAAGTGCTGTATTGCGGTAGGATATTTGATGGATGGTACGTACCCAGACGAGCTAAAGCTTTATATAATGTTGAATTATTAAAAATTGTTTAGACATCCATAAGATGTATATACGTAAGCTGACGCTCAAAGCAAAAAAAAAAATGTGGGCTAAAATGTAATATCAAATATTAATCTATAATCATAAAACGATATTTCACACAAGTATCAGTAGTAAGAGGTACATAGAAGTATGAGGTTGAGAGCGCTCAATTGATTTCTATTCTCCATGACTATTAGCCAGAAGGCTTTCAACGACTTACGTTACATTATGTTTTTTTTTATCTTGAAATATGATTTTAACCGCGACTTTGGTATGAGGGGGAGGTGTAAGGTATCATTATACGAAACATTGTAACATTTACCCATATACCCATTAAATTCATTACGCTTAGTGTGGAAGCCGTTTCTTACAATTTTTTTACAGACTACACAATATACTTACTCGTATTTGAGAATAGGTCAAAATGTCAATGTCATTGATCAAAACAAAGTTATTTTTTTTACATACTTCCAGGAAAAAGTTATACGCCAAAATAAATATTCCATTATTACTTGCACATATAAAGTTCTAGTTACTATCGGTAGAAAATTTTATTACTTAAGGTACTTGAATGCCAAGGTTCGCTTATCTGAAGTTTGAAGTTCTTAAAAGGGCTCAAACCATCGAACCCTTTGACGCGAGGGATGATTTATATAATCTGAAAAGGTCGGGCAACTATATTATTCTTTCTGTCTTGCTCCATTTAATATTGCGCTGGTAAAATAAAACAAGTCTTAAGGGTGACTGTTCATCGGGTATTTATTTCTACGCTATTCCCAAGGTCACTCGGTGGTAGAGCTTTGTGCAAGCTCGTCTGGGTAGGTACCACCCACTCATCAGATATTCTACCGCAAAACAGCAGTACTTTGTATTGTCGTGTTCCGGTTTGAAGGGTGAATGAGCCAGTGTAATTACAGGCACAAGGGACATAACATCTTAGTTCCCTAGGTTGGTGGCGCATTTGCAATGTAAGCGATGGTTACCATTTCTTACAATGCCATTGTCTATGGGCGTTGGTGACCACTTACCATCAGGTGGCCCATATGCTCGTCCGCCTACCTATACAATAAAAAAAAAGGTTGGTAGCGCGAATGGTTATTATTTCCTACATAGTCAATATCTATGGGCGGTCGTGACCACTTACCATATGGTGTCCCATTTGCTCGTCCACCTATCTATAAAATAAGTCTTTAATTTATCTTTAATTTCATAATTATATAATTTAATTCAATTATCACACATTTGTATTTTAATGGGTTCAAAATAGCAATCTCCTACCAGCTACTTACTTCAAACAAGAATATTTAAATTTTCAAATAAAGTTCAGTTTTACATTATATATACATAAAATGATTTTGTTATGCAACGTGTATTATTATAATCATTTCAAGTTTTTTAATAAGAGAAAAAACTTTTGAGCGATATATCATAGCTTCAAGTATCCAGTGAACAGTTAACCGCAAATCTGGACTCAATGCTTCGTTTCTGGACATTAATTCATACATTCACCGTCATAAATTCAATTCTACGCGAGAAAATACTTTTATATAAATCAAGAAATAATGGAGTAAGAAAAAAATAAGGTGGCTTTGAAAATACTCGATATTTGATAACATTATATTTTAGCTCCTGTCAATACTAGTAAATGAGGAGACGCTTTTTTACGCTTAACTGGAAAAAACTATTAAATTCGACCTCTTTTAATTAAGACTATTGATGTTACAATCGTTAATCTCGTATATAATAATTATATTCATATAAGTATCATCGTATCCTTACCATTGCTATCCTTAACACAGCTTATTTTAATAGCCCATGAAGGATAGTGAGTTCCAGTCAGTTTATTATGTTATCCTCAGCTATTTGGTGTCATTAACTTAATTTCTATACAATAAGAAAGCAGGGTTACGCATAAAATATCCCCATATTAATTATTCTAATTATTGTATCTATGGCCAATATATGAAACAAGTTACAATCAGATTATTTGACAGTATTTCTAAATTAAACCATATGTTTTATAAAATATTAATAAATACTTCAAAATCAATTACATTTAAAATCTTTGCTCTGGAATAATAATGTTTTTGTAAAGGATAAAAGTCAATCAATATTCAACTTAAAAAAGTTTGCGATATACTGTATGAACTTGTTAATGTTCCACTGTTAGGTGAAGGCTCTACTTTAAAGGAAAAAGATTTGAACTTTATTCCATATACTATTAAAATAAACTCAAATTCATAAATTCATTTAAAAATTATTCATAATTTTCAAATGAGTTATGAACGTATACATAGGTAAAGAAACGCTCAAATCTATTCTCTAGAATAGAGTAATTATTTAGTACAAACTAATACTCTATGCTCTGCAATTTTTAATTCACAGATGTTTTATATGTACTTTGTAAATTACTATTATATATTTAAATCCATGCTTACAATTTATATTAAGACGAAAGTAACTTGGTCTGTGTTCGTGGCTAAGCCAGTAACACAACATTGATAAAAATCGCATTGATTTAGCTTAAGTGGTAAAGCTTATTTAAATGATTCTGACTTATGAATTTAAATAAGATTGAGAAGTGTATGAATATTAGCGACTAAGGTTTACATATGATACATTAAAAATAAATTAAAATAAATAATATGAGATAATAATACTACTAAGATAAGAACTGCCACATCGTTCCAATGTTGGTTATCAGAATGAGCGCTGGCCAACACAATAATTACCTCATCATCAATATCTTCTACGTCATCGCCTTTATATCACAATACGATGTCTCAATATTTGGTTACCTTTTTAACATTCTTCATACAACATAATAATCCTAAACTAAACTTTTAAAGCACTATTATCCGATAATTTCTGTACTTACCGAGTTCAATGTCGTACGTCAATAGAGTTCCTTTTTTAAATTCCACGTTTAAATTTACCGACGAGGTTCTTTGTTCTTAGAGAATAGCCTTGCTGAAGCAGGATAAGTCCGTCGAATACGAAAAACTCAGTGTATTTCTGCTCAAACTCCACAGCGAGTTCACATTGAAAATGTTCGCCGTATAAAATAAATTGAAACACTTATCGTACGATTTGAGCTTTACTTAAGAATGTCTTGAGAAGTTTCTTCTATTTTTGTTCAACTTTGTCGCAGTTAAGAATAATCATGTATTTGTTTCTTGTTTGGGAATGTATGACAGGATTACGGTATTGTTACATTATTAGACAAACAGCCTTATGTATTAGCTTAATGTTATATAAATAATTAAATAATAATTACATTGGCCCATAAAATCTTATATAATTATATAGTCTGCAAACTCGTCTGGGTAGGCACTACCATCATCACATCATTATTCTATCTCTAAGTATCAACACTTAGTATTGTTGTGTTTTAGTTTAAAGGGTGAGTGAGCCAGTTTAACTATAGGTACATATGACTGCCTCGTTGGTCTAGTGGCTAGCTAGTCTAGTGGCCGCAGACCCGATAGTCCTGGGTTCAATTCCCAGGTCAGGCCAATAAATAGTTATTGGGTTTTTCTGTCAGAAAATTCTAAGTAGCAGCCCGGAGTCTAGAAGTTCGAAGTGTGTACACTCCCGTGCCTCGGAAAGCACGTTAAGCCGTTGGTCCTACGCCTGAACTTCCGGTCATGTCAGATTGCCGTCCCATCGGATTATGAGAGCTAAGGAAAAGGCAGTGCACCTGTGTTTGCGCACGTACTTGTGCACTATAATATCTCGTGCGCAGCTGGCTAATCTCTTATGAGATTTGCCCGCGAAAACGAACAGCCAGCCAGCGAAATCGGTCTGAAGGACCCTAGGTACATAATATCTTAGTTCCCAATATCGGTGGAGCACAGTGTCAAGGTCTACTGGTGGTGACTGTCTATGAGGCGGCCCAATTGCCAGTCGATCTTTTTAAAAAAGTATATACATTTACACGTATCTGTTATCGATAAAAACATAATGTATGTAAATATAAAATGTATGTTATGTGAAAAGCGCGGCTTTATTCGATACCTTGAGCTATTGTCGTCGCCACACAAGCTTCAAGCTAAACTAAGAGAGAAAAGAAACATTTTTTGAAAACAATGAACGTTTTCAAATGTTGGTTTCAGAGATAAGTATTTACCTTTAAAACTTATTATTATAAATAATAGAAATTTGCTATTTAGTATGACTTATCTATCTATACTAATATATAAAGCTGAAGAGTTTGTTTGTTTGATCCGGGTAATCTCAGGAACTACTGGTTCGAATTTAAAAATTATTTTTGTGTTGTATAGTCCTTTTATCGAGGAAGATTCTAGGCTGATTTTTAACTATTATATTTTTATTAATTATATGCGGGTAAAACCGCGGTCTCAGCTAATATCTAAATAAAAGAAAATAGTATTTAAAAATACCCTAAAATGTTTAAGGCGTTATACTAATGAAATATAACTTATATATAAAAACATATTTGCAAACAAAATGATTTACAAAATATACTGTTTTATTGCACTCAATAAATAAATCACAAGCACTTTAAAGCAGCTGGAATTGTGACGTTTCTCAATATATATCATTTTCATTTAATAAAAAAAAACAGTTTTAAATCTTCAATAATGATGTCAGACCGATGTCCTATCAAGCGCTCACCCCGCTAAATGCAAGTCAACCCGTGACAGCCTCAATTTTCTATAAAAATGCAGAGTGGTTGAACGACTCCGTGTCTCTTCGACGTTGGACGTTGGCCAGATGCACTCATCTGGAGCTCTTAGAATTAGCTAAGTTGACGAACTGAGAATATAACGTTCAAAAAACGTCTTCGTAATTATACGTCTCGAACAAACTACTTAATTATGACAATCGTTTCTATTTATGATAAGATTATTAAATGTAAGTCTGATAAGTTGTACATTATATGAGGTTTATGTACGATAATATAATCATTTTTATATTTAGCTCACTTTTTCTTTTAAATTATCGAAGACGTGTTATTCGCCAGTTTCGTATCGTAATTAACCAAAATAAATAATTCTTAATTTTATTTAACCAATGAAATAAAAGCTGCAAAGGCCCAGTAGCTTGAATAAGCGCGGAAAGTAAGTTTTTCAGTGCTTAATATGTAAAGGAAAACATTTTAAAAATTTCTTACATATGTATGCACCAACCCACATTGGAATAGCTTGATGGAATAATTTCTAAACACTCATCGAGAGTGGAGAGGCTTTGTTTACATTTATTCATACTTATATGACAATACGCAAGACATATTATTACAGTACTTCGAATTTCATGACAGAGAAACCGTATAACTTTTCCCGGATATCGAACCTAGAACCTTTGGACTTTATCAGTTAGCTACTAGACCAAAAAGGCAGAAATATAATAGTTATAAGCAATTATGTTTGTTTGTGTTTTAATATTATGGATATACAAAAATGCAATCCTACAAAAAACTTTTCTCTAACCCGTCAGTTCGCGAAATTGTACACTGTAAGTTGAGGATAAGCCATGTCTAATATTTAAGTAAGTTTGTCTTTGTATGGTCCAAGAAATTGATGTGATGTTAATTTATTTCTTATTATTTTTTGACAGACTGGTAAGTGGGGCAACTTAAATACTATGCCCATTGTGCCTATAGTTACACTGACTCACCCATACTTAAACATCGAAATTTATCGTTTTGTAAGAATTTGTAATTAAAGAAAACCAATGATGCAAGTGACGGAGCGGTGGCGGAGAGCTATATTTACATAAAAACGCCATCCCACGGTACGTGGCGGTGCGTGGTTTTTATATAGAATATGTAGGTGGACGTGCATATGGGCCACCTGATGGTAAGTGGTCACCAACGCCCATATACATTGGCATTGTAAGAGATGTTAACCATCGCTTACATCGCCAATGCGCCACCAACCTTGGGAACTAAGATGTTATGTCCCTTGTGCCTGTAATTACACTGGCTCACTCACCCTTCAAACCGGAACACAACACTACAAAGTACTGCTGTTTTGCGGTAGAATATCTGATGAATGGGTGGTACCTACCCAGATGAGCTTGCACAAAGCTCTACCACCAAGTAAGGATTCGAAGACATTATGTCTCTTGACGAGCTTCAATCTTTGAAGTTACCGACTCGTGACTGATCTGACGCATGTCTATGGATCGATCCGCTTCCACAAAAACTATTCTCTTCCCATGGTGCGACTTGGTCCGCACCGATGAACCTTAAGAGGGCGTCATACTGTTTGGCATCACGCTACGAGTTTTACTTCCAAAGCACGCAAATGTTTCACATACAAAAGTAAAGAAAAATCGCTGTCACTTATACTGTGGGACATTCATCCATTGGCGTAATGCCAAATATCGCTAGCTGAGGGGGCAGATAGGCGACAAAAGAAACACCGTTAGCTGACTGCATTACATATACGTAGTCAACGAGCTGAACTCGTAGTTCTTAGAGATAAACTCAGTAATTATGCTAGATATATATTTGCGTCAGTAAACAAAAACTTTTTCATTATCTTGTTGGTCTAGTGGCTTTTTTATAAAGCTGCATATATAAAGACCCTGGGTTCAATCCAGGATACTAAAAAAATGAGGTATTCTGTTTTTCCGAAGTTAGAAAGTGAAATTTTCCGCGCTTCAGAAATCACTTTAAGCGGCTGTACTCTCCTGTCTACGAAGCAGTTATATTTTGATATAAAGTCTATAGCGCATACAACTCTAATATATGGGGCAGAAATAAAACATTACAAGTGTTTCATAAGTAAGCTACATAAAGCATTACACTCAAATACGAACCTCAAACTCATAAACTGGCTAATTTATTTAAAATTGCTATTAACATATGATGATCACGTGGAATGGTGGTAAAAATGCTAGCAACATTTCTCCATTGAATTGCAATTCTGATCCGCTTATCAGCGGTTGGTGATCTAAATTAACCAGTCCTCCTGTCATCAGAGGCAATTACACGACAATTTATGTTTAATAATATTTTTTGCACTGTTACACCAAGGCCAAATATATTGACAACATACATACGCATTGACATTTAAGTCGAATGAACTTTTACAATACACGGAGGAATTCCCACGGGGTATCATTAAAATTCTGAACTATAAATGGAATTGTTTGTTGCAATTACTGTTCGAATATCTGTATCTGAGACAAAATAAATAGAGACAAATACGTGTATATTTTAAATGAGAGATTGCAAAGAAAAAGTAACTGCCCACTGCTGGGCTAAGACCTCCACTCTTTAATGATAAGACTTTGAGCATATTCCACTTTGCATGTATCATGTAGCGTGTTCAGTTGGGTTGAAATACATGTGGCAGATTTTCAAACGACATATGCAGGTTTCCTCATGAGATTAAAAAAACAAATTAAGCACTTAAATAATCAGGTAAACTTGTCCGCGTTAGAACTCGCAATCTTAAAAGGTTAACATTCACGATTTCTAATAAATGAGCCATCTTGGCTAGAAAAAAATAAATAATTACTCAAAAGAATTTAATTAAGCCATAAAAGAAGAAAAATTATAATGATAAGAAAACTAAAAACAAATGGACGCTGAAGTTTATGGAAAAAGAAATTATATATTAATTAAAATAATGTCCCTTGATTGATTTAGAGCTTCTATCACGTTTCATTGCTGGTCGGCAATAGCATGTTTTCTTAATACTAGAGACGTAGCGACGTATAAACGTAAATATACCGCATGAAAAGTCAGCGCTTCCGCGAATTTTAAATCGCTGGACCATTTTCACTTACAAATTCAGCAACTTGTACTTACTTGTAGTTACTGTCTGTAAATATTCCACTGGAATAAGTCATTCCGTTTGAGGAAAAGGTTTGAAGCTTATTCCACCACTCGGCTTCAATTCAGATTGGTAATAATAATAATAATTTATTTACACCCAGAAAAAAAGAAATCATGTACACAGTTTGTTTGTAGTATTATCTTAATCTAGGGTTTTTTTACATTTGCAACACTGGTGGTGGACCTCTGACCCCGAAACTAATATAAAATTGGTATTGTGTATCCATACATGGGGCAGATAAATGACACATGCAAGCTTTCTCGAGGTATTTCTTTCACCGATACGAGATGAAACACAAAATTAATCAATTGAAAATTCAGTGGTGTTCATCTGTTCTTATCACTTAAAGGATTTTTTTTTATAGAATAGGTAGGCATATGGGCCACCTGACGGTAAATGGTCACCAACGCCCATAGATATTGACATTGTAAAAGATGTTAACCATCGCTTACCAACCTTGGGAACAAAGATGTTATGTCCCTTGTGCCTGTAATTACACCGACTCACACACCTTTCAAACCAACCAAGTACTGCTGTTTTGTGGTAGAATATCTGACGAGCGGGTGGTACCTACCCAGACGAGCTTGCACCTCAAGCAAGCAAGCTCTACCACCAAGTTTATTAAACTAGAGGAACTTATGCAATACACAGCCTACTCTTTTTACATGAAAAAATAATCTATTATAGATAAAATTGCTTTCGGTAGGAAAACACACTTTCAGGTTCGTGAATAATAAATATAATTAATGTATGTCTTTTCCGTCTATTAATAATTTATTGCTTATTTATTAATCACAGTTACTAGACCAAAGAATAACAAATGAGTCACAACATTTCAATTAATGTTCAAACATGACTTTATTTTTTAATAGTTTTTTATTTTTTATTTAGAAATTTATTGTTAGTTTTCACATAAATAACAGCTTTGTATATTATTACGTTGTAGTCAACTTGATTCTATGAATGCTTATAAATAGGTTACGTTCCTATCAAGATTTAATCTTGAGATCCTTCTAGAGATATATCTCTTTACGACGTATACAGTCGGCATCTTCACCATTACATTTGTTCGCTTGTAGTTAGTCACAAAACGAATGTTTAGGGTAACCCGTATTATTAAGCGTTCTCTGTCAGACCGACTGTAAAAGAAGTACTGATAAAAATGCATCTAGCAACGTGGTCCTGCTGTATTTAGACATCAATTTCATTTTATATACGGGTTTTAAGTTATTATATTACGATAAACAACACACTTATTCGTTAAAAATATCTTGCGTAGTTAAGAACCAGCTAAGGAAAATCATTATTTTATTATTAGAATATACATTTCATATACATTTAACGTCTGCTCTATCTATTATCTAAATAAAATACATTTTCGAGTCCAATGTAGTTGAAAATTACCATATTTCGAATATAAAGAAGGCTTCATCGCGTATGAACGAACTAAATGAATAATTAAACTGAACGCGTGATTTTAGAAAAATTTTCATCGTTAATACGCTTAAAAAAAGTCACGTTAAGTTTATTGAGGAAATAATATAAGACATATAAAAATTTACAATTACAAAAGTATTTAAAATCATTAAAATCTAACAATTTGAATTACGAAGAGTCACTTAAACGTCGATATCGTTATTAAGTGTGAATTAATTGGACCGAAACATTTAGTTACAAGATCATCCTTAATGATCAGATATTTATAAATTTTAATTAAAAATTATCGCTGTTTCAGGTGGTGCAACCACATTTAAAGGGAGCGAGAAAAGGAAGAAGAAGTGCGGGCCCGCCATTTCCAGGCAGGGCCCGCCGCCGGTACTTTAAACGTAAGTTATTATCTTATTATTCTAATGCCGCCAAAAAGGTTTTTGTCAGTACGTATATATTTTTCTATTAGAGAGAACCATTTTGGCCGCATTTAGAGTAACAGTTATATTTATCTAACGGGCAAGGACGGTACAACGGTATATTAAACACGACGCTAGCATTGCAATGTTAAAGCGTAACATGCGATTGAATAAGATAAAGTAGGACTTTGTTAAGAAAATAACAATATTTAAATTAAATTATTGTAACACAACATCAACAAGAATATAGAAATAAAAAAAAATTACGATTATAAAATAAAATATTCATTCATAACGTTTGATCATATTATGTTATTGATATCCTTCAGATCACTGTCGATGATCTGATAATTTTGATCACGGCAGTCATTCTTACGACTTGCCAACTGTAAAGGCACAATGTATTCGTAGAAGCATTCGAACTCCCTATCTTAGGCATATCATTGGATTACCATAAGAAGACAAATCCGACACAACCGAAAAGAATTCAGACGCAAGGCTTTACGTATTTTTCTTGGCTTGGAATTGAAAGCACCGTTAACTATCAGACTTCGAACTGCTATAGACATTTACACGACATAAACAGCAAGTAACTTTTATTAAAGGAGTCAGTAAGTATTTTAGTTCCATAAAAGCTGGCAACACACTCGCAAGCCATTCGGTGTTTCATATGTCCATGGGCGGTAGTAGTATCTTTCCATCAGGTACACTTTTACTGGGTGGTAGGCCTTTATGCAAGCTCGTCTGGGTAGGTACCACCCACTCATCAGACATTATATCGCAAAACAGCAGTTTTTGTATTGTTATGTTCCAGTTCGAAGGGTGACATAACATCTTAGTTCCCAAGGTTGGCGGCCCATTGGCGATGTAAGCGATGGTTAACATTTCTTACAATGCCATTGTCTATAAGAGTAGTTGACCACTTACCATCAGGTGGCCCATATGCTCGTCCGCCTACCTATACAATAAAAAAGGTGAGCCTTCCATTTGCCAGTGTTCTCGCTGGTCGTGTATCAGAACCAGCGCAAGCGTTGTACAAATTGTTGAATAAATTTATTAATAAAATATGTAATTCATGTAGAAGTAAATAACGCTCTATTAAATATATAATAGTAATAAAAATAAGTTATTACAGTTCAAATGCGCAAACATTGCTCTGCCAACTATGTGATTCATGTTAACTTGTCCCTCGTGAATGGTAAAACTACGAGTCTGTAACTGTATTATCTTCCATAGAAGCAAAGCAATTTATGGCATTCCTGAATTCATTATATTTATTACTAACTGAACCGCGCGGTTCCATCCTCGTTTAAACGTTACTTCTCTGCCCCCGTACATAGCATGGTCTTATATAACCTTAAATATTTTTCAATATTGACAAATGCAAAAATTTTTTCACAATAACTGGTAGAAAATAAAAACTAACAAACAAATATTTCGGCTTCTTAATATTAGTATAGATTTTATGTGTAAGGAAGTCACTCAGTCGAACTTAGCAAAACAGCGTACGTAGTATTGTTGCATTTCGCTTTAAGGGATGAGTAAGCCAGTGTAACTACAAATATATACAAGTGACATAACATCTTAATTCCAAAGCTTGGTAGATAATTGGCGATGTAGTAAATGGTTAATATTTCTTCCATCGCCAATGTCTATGGACGATACCAAGTTACCTTCAGATGGCCCATTCGCCATTTTATTAATTTACAAAATCTGATGAATGCTTATCTTCTATATATATATATAATCGGTTCCCCACTCATCACGAGATCTCCTAAACTATGCGCCAGATTGACTTGAAATTTGACACAGATACTCCTTCCCATACGTAGACGCTCACTAAGAACGGATTTTGTTCAACTCTCATCCAAAACGGATTTATCACATATTTTATCATTCTCTTTATATGAAGGAGAGGAGGAGCCCATACCAAATATTAGTAACAGTTGCCTTATTAAACGTTGCCATAGTAACCGATTTCATGATGTTTATATTGATAAACTAGCTCTTGCCCGTGGCTTCGCTCGCACATAATTTACATAATACTAATATTTTAAAGAGGTAACATTTTTAATTTGTATGTTTGTTTGTTTATGAATTAACTATATTTTATATATATACTAGCTTTTGCCCGCCGTTTACTACGTAATTTATGTCTATACTAATAATATACACAATTTTTTTGGTTGTTGGTTTGTAATTTTTTTTATAGTGTAGTTATGCAGACGGACAAATGAGCCGCCTGATGGTAAGTGGTCACCAACGCCCATAGACATTGACATTGTAATAAATGTTAACAAACGCTTATATCTGCAATGCGCCACAAACCAAATTTAGTTTTAAATATTTCAATTTTGTAAGTTGTTCACTTTTACTTATATCATGTATTTTTCTTTCGTTTTATACAATGTTTCAAATCAAATGTTTTAAAAAATAGAGAAATATCGCTTATTTGGCGGGCGTAAGTAACTGCACCGCAGTTTTATACTACAGTACAGCAGTTATTATCGTTCACATTTTGTTAATGATCTGACATGCTTTTGAACGAAAATTATTATTATTTTAAAAATTTAAAATAAAAACTTAGGAACTAAGATGTTATGTTCCTTAGGCCTGTAATTACACTGGCTCACTCACCCTTCAAAGCGGAATACAACATTTATACCAAGTACTGCTCTTTTGCTGTAGAATATCTGATGGGTTCCACCCAGGCGAGCTTGCATGAAGCCCTTCCATCAGTAAAATAATATGTAATAAAACGTAAACTGTATTTTATATACCAACCGTTGCCCGCGGTTTCACGCACGCGTATTCTACATATTCGCTAATATTACAAAGAGATAAAATTAGATTTTTGGTATGTTTGTTTATAATGAATAAACTCAAAAACTGCTGTCACCAATCGATCTATTCGACAACACAGTACAGTGTATGTTCAGTACAGGGCATATAATAAAGAACTACTAAAGAAAATCGTAAGGAATCGGTGATATCTTCTAAAGTATGTATTCAAATTAGTGTAATAGACATTTTTTCTGAATTTTAATTTATATTAAGTTGCCAAGGTAATTAAATTATTTATCTGAATAATAATTAACAATAAATTGAAAAAAAAAAATAGCTTCACAAAAACAAAACTATTGAAAATACTAAAAATAATGTACTACATGTTTATATTACTCTTTCTATCTTTAACTACAAAAAACATCGGGAGACTTATGTATCTAAATATTATAATTAAGTCACAATAACTGCTTTTTGCAAAAATTTGTTAAAAAAAAACACGGGCAGACACGAACCATGATGATATTGTTACCATGATATTAATCCCTATGCCATTAATAATCAATCGTGAATATTTAAACCTTATTGATTAAAAAATGCGCGGAATAAAATCCTTATTTTACCCGTACGGAGTCGGGACGGGCAGCTAGTATACTTATATAATAAAAATTACAGACTACAATTTAGACGCGGATACTTTAACTTTTTTTAACTAAAATTTATAATTCAAAGGCAACTAAGATAATGATCGTGTGTACAAAATTATTATTATCTAGCTGTGCCCCGCGGCTTCACCCGTGTATAATTAATAAAAATATAATAAATTATTTTATTACTATAATAACATACACGCGCACACACACGCAAACACAGATACACACACACACACGCACACTCAAACACACACAAATTGGCTACTGGTAAAGAAATACGTAATTAACGATTTGAAATTAATTTTCATAAGATACCGTAGGGTTTACCGATCTGCCTAACATTTGCGCCATCACATGTTCTTTGTGTGTACCAATTTTCATCAAGATTGGTCAAGCCGTTCTTGAGTTATAAGAAGACATACAGACAGACAGACAAAAATGAAAAAATAGTATAATGGGAAGTACTGCATCATAAAACGATTATTTATCACAAAATTAGGTGAAAAAGAAATGTACAGACAGAGCCAATAGATTTATATAGTATATAGTATAGATTGCAAAAACCGACGCATATTGCATAAATCGATACCATTTCTAAAAAAAATATTTTCTATGCCTAAGATCGTATAAGACTTGTTCCGCCTTTGGCTAAGTGCAAAAGCGTGGGAATTTAACTCAACGGTCGAATAAGTACCTGTACGGCTGTAATGTGTTTCTTTGGGAAACTTCGAGAAATATGAAATTTAAACCCAGAAAGTACATTAGAAGTAATGTTTAATGTATATTGAATTGACATTCAAATATATTTTATAAATATAAGCTTCGAATTCAGATTAGGGACATTAGAATGTTGTCCTGACTTCTTTTAATGGGATTACTTTACATTTAATGTTATTCATTCGTACTGTTTGTAATATTTCGAGTCTTATCGTTTTATCGTTATTCCACATATAAGATCCTCCAGACCGATTTCGGTCACGGCAGCCAATCTCAAGGGAGATTAGCCAACTGCGCAGGACATATTATAGTGCACAAGTGTGTGACAAACACAGGTGCACTCTCTTTTCCTTAGCTCTCATAATCCGATGGGACGGCAATCCGACACGACCGGAAAGAGTTCAGGCGCAGGACCAACGGCTTAACGTGCTTTCCGAGGCACTGGAGTGTACACACGTCCAACTTCCAGACTCCGGGCTGCTACTGAGAATTTTCTGACAGAAAAACCCAATAACTATTTATTGGCCCGACCTGGGAATTGAACCCAGGACCACCGGGTCTGCGGCCTTATATCTAGCCACTAGACCAACGAGGCAGTCACATATTCCACGTGTATTAAACTGTGTCGTAGCTACTAACGCTCTCAAATTCGACAGGACACTGATTTATGTAATATAGTTATTGATTGATTGATTAATATAATAATCATCGCTTGACGAATTTCGGTCATTGCTGCCAAAAGAAAAGGCATCGGCGCACCGAATTATTAAAAAAAAAAAAACAATCAAAATCGAATGAGCTATAAGTGGGCAAAATAATACCGAATTGATAGTTTCTGTAAGTACGTCAAAAAGAAACTTTATTAAACTCGTACAGTCTTGAGAGTAGAAATTACAGAAATCCACAATTAATATTTACATTTAACAATAACTGTTGTATATTTTTTATCTTTCTTTCTTTTTTATTTATTCAAGTTCTGTATTGTATTACAGCTCTTTTTTATTGCATTGGTAGGCGGACGAGCACATGGGCCACCTGATGGTAAGTGGTCACCAACGCCCATAGACATTGGCATTGTAAGAAATGTTAACCATCGCTTACATCGCCAATGCGCCACCAACCTTGGGAACTAAGATGTTATGTCCCCTGTGCCTGTAATTACACTGGCTCACTCACCCTTCAAACCGGAACACAACAATACCAAGTGCTGCTGTTTTGCGGTAGAATATCTGATGAATGGGTGGTACTTACCCAGACGAGCTTGCACAAAGCTCTACCACCACCACCACCAGCTATGAATAAGCCTCCATAGTTAATGTTACGCTTGAAAATTAATACCAAATTACATTGATAATTTAAAGAATAACAAATTCTCTATATTATTGATATAAAATTCTCACATAGTTTCTAAAATAAAATCACATCGTATCGCCTTCACTGGAACATAAGGTATTTGGTCCTAATTCACGAAATTGCGATTAAATAGAGAATTGCTAACATTCTTGCGACCATTCCATGCGTTGATGATTTGTATTGTAATTATGCTATGTAAGTTTTGGTTTATGTAGATTTAGTTAAACTATATCGTCTTTGTTAATTTAAATTTGCTCGAGTTAATTTTAAATATGGAACAAATTTATCTGACACTCGAGTTGTTTTAATCTTTATTCTATTTTCAAATTCTTATAAGTACATCTAATAATTAAAGATGAATACGATGAGTCATTTTGAGATGTTTCAATAAAAGACAACGTGTCGATCATACGGTTTATTAACGACTGCCGATCACTGCAAACGTCACAATACTTATACCCTACATTACACCTTCACCCTTATTTGAATATAACCCAACAAAATAACAAACAGAAAACAAATTACAATAACAGGATTAATATAATTGTATTAACATAATATAAAATACACGAGAGAAAAAAAAAGAAAATAATAATAAAGAAATAAAAATAAAAAAATTACCTAATCTAAAATAATTTAAAAAAAAAAAAACTTTCAACGAAACTTATATCTAGGCGGATTATCTATGCGACATTGACGTATGGGACGAGACTGGGGCGGTTCAACGGGTGGTGATGGAGGCTGAGTAACATTAGAAACCGTCTGTTCTATGCAATCTTCAAATTGTTCCGGTTCGTCTGAAGGTTTACCTATTGCTGCTGAAACATCGCCTGCGGAAATGGCTGTTTCGTGCATTCTTTGTTCCGTCGTCAGCCTTGTTTCTGCGTTGACACTAACTGGGCTAGGAGGACAGATTAGTGAACTCCGCTTCCGTTGTTTAAGTTGGTCAATGTGCTTGTGAGTTTCCCTTCCTAATGTGTCGATAACCTTGTAATCTGTGGTCCCTAACCTTTCTACTACCTTCCCGGAAACCCATTTATCGTGACCAGTATACTGACGAAGCCATACCTCATCTCTTGGAAGCAATTGTCGCGAGTCACCTATACTGTATTTTTGTTGACACTCTTGAGCATTTCTAACCTTAAGTTCCCTACTAGGTCTCATAGCATCAAATTTAGTACGTAAACGGCGGCCATACATAAGCATTGCTGGCGTTTCGCCCGTTGTACAATGTTCTGTATTTCGATAATAAAGCAAAAAATTATTTAAAAATAAATTAATATCTACTTTCTGCCTCACGGCCTTTTTAATAACTTTTTTAATTGTATGAACAGCGTTTTCTGCCGCACCATTTGAAGCAGGGTGATATGGAGCTGAAAATATATGTTGAATGCCATTCCTACTTATATACTGTAAGAAATCATTACTAGTGAAAGGCGGGCCGTTATCCGATACTATTTGCTTAGGTAAACCGAAACGAGCAAAAACACCACTTAACACATTGATTGTGTGATTAGCTGCTGTGCTAGGGACCTGGCTGACTTCGATCCATTTTGTTCTTGCGTCAACCATTATTAAATAAATTCGACCAGCAAGGGGGCCTAAGAAATCCAGGTGTACGCGAGCCCACGGCTTATCCGGCCAAGGCCATGGACAAGGCATATGCCGTGAAAGCGCTTCACTCTCCGCGATACATACACTACAGTTACGGCATGTCTTTTCTATGGCTTCGTCTAAGCCCGGCCACCATACATAGCTCCTAGCAAAAGATTTTGTCTTAACTATACCCATATGAGCCTCATGTAAATCTGTTAAAACTTTGTACCTGCAGGCTTCCGGTATTACAACTCTGTAGCGCCACATCACACAACCTAGTTCCTCATATAACTCATTTTTGCGATTAAAATATGGATTGAGAGGAACAATCTCATTATGGGACGGCCACTCATCCCGTATATATCTTAGTACTCTGCTCAGTAATTGGTCCCGGCTTGTTTGTTTTTTAATCTCATTGTAATCTAATAACAAAGCATTTTGTGCAAAATGTAAATAAGATTGTTCTGGAATTTTTACAGTTCCCTTAACTGTGTAATGGGCTGGTAATCGCGATAAGCCATCGGCGCCGTTTTTTTTTAGATGTTACGTACTCAATATCATATGTATAGGCAGATAATTTAATAGCCCAACGTTGTAACCGACTAGCGGCCATTGACGGGATTCCTTGTTTAGGACCAAATATAGTGACTAATGGTTTATGGTCGGTGCGAAGTGTAAAACGCCTACCGTACAAATACTGATGCAATTTTTCTAAACAGAAAACAATAGCTAAAGCCTCGCGCTCAATCTGAGAATAATATTTCTCCGCATTCGTTAGCGCCCGCGATACAAACACAACCGGCCGCTCCCGCACACTATCTCCGTCCCTATCACATAATTGAGTCAGCACGCCGCCTATTCCGCGCGCGCTCGCATCACACGTTAAAAACAATTTTTTGTTCGGGTCGTAGTGTACAAGCACATCGGCGCTTATTAAAATCGATTTAATTAACTTAAATGCTGACTCACACTCACTGTCCCATCTCCAACTTACACCTTTTCTAAGTAAATTGTACAATGGTGCCAATATAGAACTTAAATTTTTTACAAATTTTGCATAAAAATTAATTGTACCTAAAAAAACCCTCAAGTCTGTTATGTTATTAGGACAAGGCATATTTACTATTCCCTCAACCTTCTCTGGGTCCATCTTAATGCCCTCGGATGAAATAATAAATCCTAAATACTTAACCTCATTGGTCATAAAACAGCATTTATTTTTTTTAAGTTTCATTCCGTTACTACGTAAACGCTCTAAAACCTTCTCTAAAGTAATTAAATGCTCTTTAATATTTGATGAACTAATAATGATGTCGTCTAAAAATACTTCTACGCATGGAATATCATTCAAAAGGTTCGCCATAATTCTTTGAAAAATCCCCGGGCTCGAAGATAAACCATACACTAATCTTTTATACTTGAAAAGTCCTTTATGAGTATTAATAACAGTTAAATTATCGGGGTCATCCAACTCAATCTGGTTATATGCCTGTGTGAGATCTATCTTCGTAAATATTTTTGCACCATTTAATTTAACCAACAGGTCGTTTATTCGCGGCAATGGATATCTATCGACCAACAGAACTGGATTCAAGGTTATCTTATAGTCAGCACAGATACGGAGTCCACCATCAGCCTTACGTACCGGTACCAACGGCGTAGCCCAGTCCGCGCTATCTACGGGCTCAATGACCCCAGCACGCAGCATACCTTCCAGCTCCGATTCGACGCTCTCGCGCAGTGAATATGGCACGGGCCGCGCTCGACAGAATACCGGTGTCACCCCCTCGCGCACCCTTAGCCGAGCCTTACATCCAGTGAACCGGCCCAGTCCCTCCGAGAATATATCTTTAAATCTGTTGAGTAACCACATTAATTCACTATTACAATTACTTATTTTATTAAAGTTCATTTCTATGCTGTTTTGATACGACGGTATTTTAATTCCTAATTCCGAAAGCCACTGTCTCCCTAATAAAGAAGTGGTACCGCCCTCAATTACAAATAATTCAATTAATTTAGATACATCTCCATATCTAACTTGTGGTTTGAATACTCCTAAGGGCTTAATCATAGTGCCATCATAGAATTTAAATGCCATATTTGACTTTTCTAACGGTCTATTTTTAAAAAGTTCATTATAAGTTTTTTTGCTTATACAAGACACTAAAGAACCCGTGTCAATTTCCATGGGTAATTTTATTCGATCAACAACAATCGTTAAACTCACCGGCTTATAATTATTTAGACTGAGTTGATGTAAATCTTCTATAACTGGAACATTCTCCTCATCGTCTGATAAAGGAGGTTCGTCCTCCCCTAGCAATTCCGATTGCGTCGATCTCTCATCCGCTGTGTAGACATGAGCTGCCAGGCTGTTGGTTGGAAACCCGTGTCTCGGGTCCGCGCGTCCAGGGCACACCCTACGCAAATGTCCCCTCTGTCTACATTGCCCACAGATAAAACGTTTGTAACGACACACATCACTTTGATGATCCTTCGATCCACAAGCCGCACAATCACTTTTTGAGTCGTTATCCCGGCGCCTTAACCCCGCTGTCGGGCCATGCAGGCCTCCACGTCCGCGGCGACCCCGGTTGCTCCGCGCGGCCACGTGCACCGCATGCACGGCCTCCACCACGCCATGGCTATTTTCGGTACCGCAACCGACCGTCTGTTCCACTGCTGCCGCATCCCTCTCAGCTGCTTCCATGGCAAAAGAAATTCTAACGGCATTCTTATATTGCAGATTTTCTTCAGCAAACAAACGTTGTCTGACTGCTTCGCTTCGCAATCCACATACCAGCTGATCCCGTAAATTCTCCTCCAATACGGATCCGAACTCACAATACTTCGACATTTTTTTTAGTTCTGATATGTATTGTAAAATAGATTCACCCGCATTTTGCCTTCTTTGTCTAAAACGATATCTTTCTGCCATAAACGATGGTTTTGGTTGTAAATGATCGGTCATGAGTTTCACCACTGCCGCATAAGTTTTCGTGCTGGGTTTCTCCGGGCTTGTTAAATTACTTAACAATTCATAAGATTCATCGCCCATCGCCGCAATTAAAGTGGGTAGCCAGAGCTCTTCTTTGACCGCGTTTACTTTAAAAAACATTTCTGCTCGTTCAATATACAATGTCCAATTTCCCGATCTAACGTTAAACTCTGATAGTTTCCCGATCGACATAATGTAATGCACGATTAATATTTATCCTCGTTCGCCACTGAGATGTTTCAATAAAAGACAACGTGTCGATCATACGGTTTATTAACGACTGCCGATCACTGCAAACGTCACAATACTTATACCCTACATTACACATTTGATCTCTCTTGGATTAATAAAATTCGATTACCTAGTCCTTCCACCGCTTACTCCCACTGGAGCATCTTGTTAGTCTAAGCTCCAAAACTTATCCTCGAGAGTAGAGGTTAACCGAGCAGAACATTTATGAATATTATAATACAACAATAATAGGAATTCTACTATAATAATAAAAAAGTTATAAATTATTGTAACAAAATGATTAATATATAAAATTTTACATAATATATGTGATGTAGAATCATAATCGTTACAACTGTAATATAATAAAATGTATTTTTTTATTACGCAATATCTTGAACGGTGTTCACATTATTCGTACGAAATCGCAATCTTACAGAATAAAGAGAACTAAAATTTTTTTCGACTTGTTAAATCTTATACGTAATAATAAAAAATAAAATACGGACGTCATAAAAAAGCGCGTTATGTCCTGACGTGCGAGTAAAATTCGTTTATTTAAGGGTTGAAAGTGGGATAAGCGTGTATAGAAGAAATGACGAGGAATGAAAATATATATTTTAGAGACTGCCTCGTTGGTCTAGTGGCTAGATATAAGGCCGCACACCCGGTGGTCCTGGCTATTGAAGCAAGGTCCCATAAATAGTTATTGTGTTTTTCTGTCAGAAAATTCTCAGTAACAGCCCAGAGTCTGTAAGTTGGAAGTGTGTACACTCCCGTGCCTCGGAAAGCACATAAAGCCGTTGGTCCTGCGCCTGAACTCTTTCCGGTCGTGTCGGATTGCCTTCCCATGATCGGATTGCCGATCATGGAATTGAACCCAGGACCACCGTGTCTGTGGCCTTACATGTAATCACTAGAACAACGAGGCAGTCGAAAGTCACAGTTAATAATGTTTTATTAGTTTATATTGTCAAAGAATTTAAACTAATAAAATATTATGAACTGTGAAGTCAGGCTCTGTTAGGTATAAAGGCTTTAATGGATGTTTAATTTAGAAAATATTACATTCGTTACGGTTTCTCGAATAATCTTCGTTTATCTGCGCGTTTAAGTATTATTAATAATTTTACTTAATAGTTTTACATAGGAGCATTAAATGTAGATTGATTGTGATGTATCTTAGTGGTTTTAATATAAATGTTACACTAATATAGATATTATGTTGCGTGATAAAATATACTAGCACCTTAAAAAAAATAGTTTGACAATTCAGGGATCGAATTCTACTAATATAAAACGATTACGATACGATACCGATACAATTTTAATCCTACTTTGACTATTCTATATTTAATCATCGAAACTGAAACGATATGATGGCGACATATACTGTTATGTCAAAACCAAACTCAAGTGTTAACTTTAATGCCAGTAGTCGATAATTAAATTAAATAATGAGAAAACGGGTAAACGGCAACGGTCACGCTTTGATTCGATTGCGATAAAGTAGCAATTTGTTAGTAGAATTGATCCCCAGTATTTTATCGCTTTTAGTTTGTGGACTGGATATGGACTGTAATTGGATAACAAAAGGAGAAGTCTTCTTCCGTAATTAGCGTAAAAAAGTTGCTGCCCGCATTGGTTATTATATCAACGGTGCGATGTGGCTTGCATTATGCATTTATTCTAGCTAAATTTCTTTCTCCAAGTATATTGGGTAATACTGGGTATATTTTTAAAACACATCTAGTATGTAGTGACTAGTGGATTAGTGGATTCGTCACTTTTTTTCTTAACTGTGTATTTAGATGTTCCTACCAATCAGATATTTTTGGAATCAGTCTTAGTATAAAGCAAGCCAACGATCTTCAATATCATGTTTGTTATGTACATAGTAATTTTTACATTATTTTTTATCACAAGCCTTACAATACAATTCTATTCACTTGACTAGCCTGTTGGTGTGGTTGGTAAGATACTTGCCTTTCACGCCGCAGATCGTGGGTTCGATTCCCACCCAGGACAGACATTTGTGTGCATGAACATGTCTGTTTGTCCTGAGTCTGGGTGTAATTATCTATATAAGTATTTATTTACAAAAGAAACGTAGTCTATGTAAGTATATCAGTTGTCTGGTTTCCATAGTACAAGCTCTGCTTAGTTTGGGATCAGATGGCTTTGTGTGAATAAAGTCCCAGGATATTATTATTATTATTATTATTCAGAAAGGCTATGTATTAGTAATCCAATATATATTGCAATCACGTAATGTACTATCTCCTAAATAAGATTTAATAGTAAGATAATAAGTACGTGAAATAATAATAGAAGTCGTTAATTTCACTAACACATAACCTTATCGCTAATTAAACTTCAAATGCAAATTAAATTGTCGCTTCTAAGTAATCGAATTTCCTAAGGAGCAATAAATGTCTTTATGACGTAGCTCGAACCGAAATTAATGGGTATTTTTACGACGCCTTTATTTTTTTTTAAATTATTTTTCTATATATTGCGATTGGGTTTTGTGCATTAAATATTCTACAGTAAAACAAAATTGTTTTTTTTTTTTGGTTAGGATGGAAGATGTACGTCAAATAATTATATAAATAACTTTGGTAGAATCAGTCAGCTCCAATACGGGTTGGTATAGATTTTCATCCCTTACCGTTGAGCACGGGATGAGTAATTGATGATGAGTAAACACATAGAAACTTTGGTTCATATTAACATCATTTAGCCTAGTTGCTATTTCGGTTCTTAATAAATGATACTATATTCCTAAGTTGGTTTCACACCTTTGGAAGATATATTCCTACAGATAGATGTATCTAGAATATTAGTATTATATAATAATATAGATATTATGTTGCGTTATAAAATATATTAGCAATTTAAAAAAAATAGTTTGACAATTCAGGGACCGAATTCTACTAATATATAACGATAACGATACGATACCGATACAATTTTAATTTTACTTTGACATTTCTATATTTAATTTATTCGTAAATTCAAACTTCAAAGATTATTCACGGAGGCCCATAAGCTTTTCTTTTATGAGGCAAACTCCCATGCTGTTTCAATTGGATGGTGCAAATGTAACAATAAATTAGAAATTGTTACATTTAATACTAATATTATAAATTTAATGTATTGAATGAGATATAATAATATTACTTTAATAAAATCGGTTTGACGTTTTAAAAAAAAGCAAATCCCATTTCACATCGTCGGCATTTCTAACAAATCGTCTAATCCAACACAACGAACTTATTAATTTCTCGTATTATTTACTCCAAAATTTGAATTTTGTTATTAAGAGTTATCTCAACGCTTTGATAGCTAGCAATAATAATTAGAACTTTATAAAGGATCGGTAGCATCTTTGAAAATATGATAATTATGCAAACTTCTTAAGGGCCTCCGTGAATAATCTTTGAAGTTTGAATTTACGAATAAATTATTTTCAGTCCTTGTAAAAAAACGTCAAGTTTCAAAATTTTGAAGCTTATTTTTTGTGAGAATTCGTACAAAACTCGGTAATAGCTTAATACTAGCAACGGCTGTTTTGCAAAAACGAAGGAGTTGATAACAAAAAATAAAAAAAATCCTTGAGCAATGTTATATATATATGTAAATATCCCATGGCGGAGCGCTTCTGCTTTTATGAGGAAAACTCCCACGCTATTTCAATTTGATGGTGCAAATGTAACAATAAAGTAGAAGATGTTATATTTCAATTATAATATAAAATATTAAACAAATTTATTTCTTATAACAGTCTTTTAACAATCACTCGAATTTTCCTCACGAAATTCTACATCATTGAAATTTGAATAAAGAACGTGGAGTTCAAATGTTACAAGTCTCCAGTCACACGTACGGAAACGCCTCGTTTAAGGTTTCCTGACGGTACCATCTTTCGTTTAAATTCGAAAAAGATTGTAAAAGGAAAGACTTATTTGCAAAGGAATTCAATTTCACCCAAAATTTACTGATTTTTTTTATTTTGTATTGTATTTATTAACGACTGCCTCGTTGGTCTTGTGGCTAGATAGAAGGCCGCAGACACGGTGGTCCTGGGTTCAATTCCCAGGTCGGGCCAATAAATAGTTATTGGGTTCTTCTGTCAGAAAATTCTCAGTAGCAGCCCGGAGTCTGGAAGTTGGAAGTGTGTACACTCCCGTGCCTCGGAAAGCACGTTAAGCCGTTGGTCCTGCGCCTGAACTCTTTCCGGTCGTGTCGGATTGCCGTCCCATCGGATTATCAGAGCTAAGGAAAAGAGAGTGCACCTGTATAATATCTCCTGCGCAGTTGGCTAATCTCTCTTGAGATTGGCCGCCGTGGCCGAAATCGGTCTGGAGGACCTTATATATATCATCTTTTTTTAAATTAAAATAAATTGTATCGCAACTAAGTTTGTCGAGTGCTAAATTTGTTAACATTTGGCCCCACGTTGGGCGCCAGTTAAATATCCTAATAGTTTAAATGCTAACGTGAGTTTTTTTTTCTTTGTTACTTGTTCACGGCACCACTACTCAACCGATTATTATGAAATTATGCATACACAATGTCAGGTGTACAAAAAGCTTATAGATATTTATTCTATTAACTTTTTTACTGCCTACTAAATCCTTTCCGACACCAGAACACTAGCTTCTTGAAAAAAGAAAATGATAAGGGTTACCTGTTAAATCGAACAAACATTGGTCCTGAGTAACGAAATAAGAATCGTGAGGTATCTCGAAATATATTCTCAGCAGTGGATCATAACGAGCTGTTACCTTATTTCTTTTACTATATAAAAATAAGACACGAAGTTCTTAAGTAGAAACGCCTCTTTCTTGAAATAAAAATAAAAACCGTAGACACTGCAACGCTTAGGAAAGTATACATCAAAGCCTAGAAGTCGTTAGAAGAGCATTAAAGACGATTTGCGGAAGCGTGTATAAAAGATGACGCGTTAAACCAGCGAGAGTCGGAAAAATTCCCTATTTCTTAGACGCTATGAAATACAAAGAAAGATTTCTTGCAAATTCATGGAATGCGTTGAATTGTTCGTTGTTTAAATATAGAATGAATGGAAAATAAAATGTGAAGTACTGAGTATTTGGTAAGTACTGCCTTGGCTTGAAAGTATGTGATGTTAAGCTTTCTAACTACTTATTTTCTAAAAATTAGTTAGTGGGCTTGCTTCTATACTCATGACGGCAGGATTTTTTAGGGGGTGATAAGCACAACATTATTAAAAAATATTTTTTTATTTTATGGTAGTACCATTTAAATAACTTCAAATTCTATGTTATTTATTTCTCGAGATAGATACACCAACTTATAACTAAACACTTAAAATTAACAACTAAAAGGCACTTAGTTAGAGTATATGACTAACGCAGTGGTAAAATAACAAAGGTGTTAACGACATTCGCCGTTTCAAAAAGTAATATAAACCAAACTGATCTATATGAAAATTTTATTAAAAGTATAGTACACGTACACTATAAGATCGATTATGTAAAAAAATATTCGATTGATTTATGTATTAATTATGTAAAAAGCTATTTATTCATCTATCTACAAAATATCGTCGTTAGTGTATTCAAAAATCATTCATCGTTTTTTTAATATTTTTTTCTGTTTTAGTTTACTTTTGCTTTTGCCTTTGAGTGTCTTTTGAAAATAATGATCACAGAAATCTCGTAAACAGATTAAAATAGAACTTCTAGTGTATCCTTATTCGTGTAAAACTAATTCTTTCTGAAATCGAATATATGCGACTACTTGTCTACCCACTTAAAAATTTTTTAATCACAATAAGGAGCTGAGAAATGATTTCCATCATCATTAAAATTTACAAGGCCAAAAAAAAGCGATTAATCCAAAAATATATATAAATCGCTCTAATGAAAAGACGTCACAGACATCAGCTATCAATGAGCCAGATCCAAAGGGAAAGTTAAAGGAATTTCGGAAAAAAACAAACTTCCTTAATAAGATTATAACATTCTCCTCGACGGTGAACATTCAGTTAGAAGACACGCAGGTATACATGTAATAACAATAAAAGGAAATTGTTATTGGCGTGGTGAATGTTAATGTACCGCGTAATATCTTTTGAAGAACGCACGATTCCCCCCATAACTGTATAAACCGTTGAATTGAATTAGCTCGATGTTTTCCAAATTTTTACCTTGCGTTATTTCGCTTATTTTGTGATTATAATATTTTCAATTTGCAATTGAACTGAATGCCTCGTGGCTATTGGCCAAATTAAAAAACTCCTGAGGATCTGTGCTGAAGCTCTGGGTTGGGTTTATAAAAAGGTTTTCATTCGAGAAATTTTAGGCGATAGCGCATTCCGTATGTTTTAGTATCCCTAAAGAGTTCGATACACTTGTTTGGTTAACATTGTTTGTTTTTTGTAACATTCATTTCCCGTTATAAGCATATTAAATTTTCTTGGTGGTAGCTCTGACCGTATGCGTACATACTAAACACTCATCAGATATTCTACCGCCGAACAGCAATATCTTATATTATTGTATTGCGGTTTGCAGGGTGATTAAGTTAGTGTGAATACAGGCACAAAAGCACAAAGTCTTAGTTTCCAAGGTTGGTGGTACAGTGGTTATGAAAGGAATGGTTAACATTTCTTACAGCGCCGATGTCTATGTATGATGGTGGTCACTCACCATCAGGTTCTCCATTTGTTCATCTGCTAACTTTTTTTTATAAAAGTAATAAAAATTGGTTTAGGTTAACACTTTAGTTTTATAACAAGATATTTAAGAAGAATACACGTGGGGAGTGCACTGACATTAGCAGTCAGTCTGGACATAGCGAAAGCCTTCGATCGGGTATGGCATAAAGCGCTTCTCCCGAAGCTTCCTTCCTACGGGCTTCCCGAGAAATTATGCAAGTGGATCACCAGCTTTTTGGCAGATCGGAGCATCAAGGTCGTTGTCGACGGTGCATGCTCTGACTTAAAATTCGTCAATTCTGGTGTTCCACAAGGTTGCGTTCTTTCACCTATTCTGTTTCTTCTGCATATCAATGATATGTTACAAATCAGTAACATTCACTGCTATGCGGATGACAGCACTGTAGACGTCCTTTACACAGGCCGTGCTAATATTTCTCGGGAACACGTCGACGAATGTCGGAATAAACTTGTGTCTAAAGTCGAGACCTTGTTAGCCAAAGTCTCGGACTGGGGCCGACTAAACTTGGTCCAATTCAACCCCAATAAGACTCAAGTTTGCACGTTAACCGCTAAAAAGTCTCCTTTTGTCATATCCCCTCATTTCGAGAATACTCCCCTCCATCCCACAGCCAGTATCGGGATACTTGGCGTTGAGATTTCGAACGTTGTTCAGTTCCGCGGTCAATTGGAAGTTAAAGCCAAACTGGCTTCTAAAAAGCTTGGAGTGCTCAACAAGGCGAGACAGTACTTCACGTCGACCCATCGCCTAAAACTTTACAAGGCGCAAATTCGGCCCCTCATGGAGTACTGCTCTCACCTCTGGGCGGGAGCTCCCCAGTACCAGCTTCTTCCTTTTGACCGCATTCAACGTAGAGCAGTTCGAATTGTCAACGATCAAGCTATTACAACCGGCTTGATACTTTGGATTTGCGTAGAGATGTTGGGTCACTCTGCATACTCTATCGCATATATCACGGGGAGTGTTCTGAGGAGTTGTTTGGTTTAGTCCCGGCCGCTGAATTTCACCACTAGACATCACACCAGAACTCAAAATTCCATCCTCACCACCTCGATGTCTGGAAATCCACAACAGCGCGTTTCCTAAGGCATTTCCTGCCTCGCACAATCACTCTGTGGAACCAGCTTTCGCCGGCGACTTTTCCGAACCGATATGACATAAAAACCTTCAAGAAGAGAGCGTACTCTTTCCTCAAAGGCCGGCAACGCACCTGCAAGTCCTCATATGTTGCAGATGTCCATGGGCGGTGGTAGTCACTTTCCATCAGGTGAGCCTCCTGCTCGTTTGCCCCCTCTTATATAAAATAAATAAATAAATAATATTCTAGGAGGCCATATTTTCAAAAAAAATTACAAAATCAACAAAGTCAAGGCAGATATAAGTTACCATAAGTGATACATACATTCTCACTAACTGTATATTATTAAAGAAAAGTAAATTAAATATTAATATTCATGTGACATTATAGAACAAACGTAAGTACCCCATATAAACAAATGACATAAATGTAGGAAGTTGATAACTTTATGACGAGTCGTTAAGATGATCACTTTATGACCGAAATGTAAAACATTTTACGACCATGATATTGACATGTGTATTACAATGTTTCGCGGACGTTAACGCATACGCTACTAAAATAAAATAAAAAAATTCTATCCTCCTTACAAAATTTATCAAAAATGGTATTTTCCCAGACTTTCCGTGACACACACACACTCACACACACACACACACAAATACATATAATGAATTAATGTTAATATTTAGTCTTAAACCCTATCTAACGCTCGAATCCTGTCGATTTCTCGAAAAACCACGATGTCGCAAAACGCATGCACCCACACACACACGCATATATTTATATGTGATTAGATCGTATATTATCTTTCTCCTTAAACAATATAACGCAACCCTCGGTTTCAGTCGACTTCTCGAAACCACAAACGTCGTATATATTTTCTTTAACTTTGAATATTATATTTAATACAGTCAATGTCACTTTCTGACAATCCACGATCGTTTTTTGATTTTGTGGTTAAGGAATAGCTTTACAGCTTACATGTTATTATTTGCTCATTGTAGAACCGTTACTTGGTCGGTACGATTCAGCTAATGTAATGATACCATTACAACTAAGGGTACGACTATTGCGCCATCTTACTGAGTACTTTGAAGCATTAGAGCTTAAATCTTTATTTACAAAAATAAAAACGTTTTAGTAAATATTGTATATTGGATCAATGTTTGTAGTTTGACCCAATCATGTACCAATGTTTGTTGTTAATTGAGACGAATATTGAGGTTTGAGCGTACATTGATTATGATATTATGATGAATATTAAAATAAAATAAATGTGTCTATTTGTAGGCAAAGATGCTGTCTGATAGTCTTATAATATCATCGTGAGACGTAGAAGGCTGCAATACAGGCTATTTATAAGCTACTACAAGATATTATGAGAACACGTAAGCGGAAACTTCGATCGAACAAAAGGTGGCTTAGTTATTTTATGACATGAATAATATTACAAACAGAATAGTGTTTAATTGCATAACTTGTTTATGTAAAAATGTATATAAATGTACAAATGAAACAATATATATATATATATATATATATATATTGTTTTTTATATCTACGAAGTCTGAGAGAGAGTTTTCCGTCGTGGGGCAAACTTCAAACCGAACATTGCGAAATAGCTTTAAGTTAACGAAATTGCTTATAAGTACATAATATCTGTATGCTAGCTATGTCTTGGACATCAACCACACACAACGATTTACTGTACATATTATTCTCAGCTAAAAGCAGACGTAGTTGCTGTATTCGAGGTTCTTGAAATGTTGCCTTTCTGTAAATATCTATCACAAGAAATTAAAACATTTGTTAACAGTCTAAGTTTCAAACGGGTGAATATGCATAGCGCACCTACATACTTAAACCTCGTCTGACTCGCAAATTATCTTCTGATATAAGTTTTTTATATATCGCCTTAGTAATTTTTAAATATCTTATATACAAATATGTTATATATTTGTATCAGAAGTATATACTATTACCACATTGTATTTGCTTTACCAGACACCCGTCAAGAGATTTATGTCTGCATGTGTATGCAGTCTATTGAATAATATTCCGTTTCAAAGCGACAGTATTCAGTCGATGTTTCTCTGAACTCAATCGTGACGGTCCCGGCTTAAAGAAGAATATACGTAACGTAAATAAATAGTTTGATAGAATGTAATTTTTCTATTAAATGTAGATAGAGTGACGTTACACTTGATTGATAGTCACAATAAATAATATTGTCATCAAGCGATCACATTTTAAGAGTGAAATGAAAGATTTGAGAAAAGTTGCTTACGTTAAAGGTAATAACACTTCTACTAACTCAGTAGAGTTTGAACTAGAATTTTTTTTAGAGGTTTTTAAGTCACCCAGTTTTAATTTTTTACCAGTCATTGTAAGAATATTAAGAAAAAACACACTCAATCCATTCAAAAAAAGTTAAATTAAACAGTAAAATTATCAAAGATAGATATCTTAAGCATAAACATATAAAAACTCCATTAACTTATTTACGTCAGTTCGATGGAGCTAAGTGAGATGACGTAAAGCGTTAAGTTTTATCACCTATAAAGCCTGGCTTTCCAACCTGTATCTTGATTGCATTCAAGTGACGTTTCCAACTTACGATATAATTTATAAAAATAAGATATAAAAATAAAGTAAATTAAAAGTAAATATCTCACTAAGCTAAGGCCTCCTCACTTTTTGAGGCGATGGATAGAAGTCTATTTAACCTCCTTTAGTACAGCTTCGAGTATTTCAGCAATTAAAATATATGAATTTGTTAGGGATTCACTCAAAATGAATAAGTCTCCGACATATAAAGGCCCCTTAAAGATACTAGATAAATAAAATATCCTTCAATGGATTATCATATGTAGCCGATTTTCATCAGACAGGTTTGCTCACGATGTTTTCCTTCACCGCCGAGAACGATATTGAGTAGTATTTGCCGCAATCTTCACATGTTCTAGCCTCAATGCCTGCCAAGATGCCGACAGGAAACCGACACGACCTGTATTAGACTATTATTGCCAAGATCAATATTTATGTGTGCAAAATACCAACTTAACCGGTTGAATGGAATTCGCTTTAAATGAATTTGCAGAACATTGGTCAAGATAGGAAAATCACGTATTTGTTGACGAACTTTGATATGAAAAATTATTTAATTAATAATATAATAATTAATTAATTAAGAATATGCTCTGAAGTCGCTTACCTTGCTTTTAAAATAATTAAAATCTGTTATGTATTTTTTAATACATGTAAGAAACTATGACGTCACATCCTAATGGAATATAGTCACAACGAGATAACGTCAGTATTAGAACTATTACGTCCAACCGTGGGAACTAGAACTAATGCGCCTTCTATCAGTAACTTATACTAGCTCATTTGAGCTTCAACCGGATATATCCGGCGATATAAACTAGCGGTAGGATAGTTGATGAGTGGGTGGAAACTACCCAGACGGTCCAGCCTGAAGTCTCACCACTAAATAATTAAAATAGAACGAGTTTACACGATAAAGTATAATGACAACCTGTTTCATATTTTAATATCGTATCGATCGTATCGTAATCGTCACGTAAATGCGAGAATCTTAACTCCTAAATCGTCAATTTAAAATGGTACACTGAGCTATAAATCTCTTACAGCTATAAAATAAAACTCTAACTTGCAGGCCATCTAAGGATTTCTTTGAACTTTGTTTATGCAATCAAGCCAGTAACTTTTATTGATTTATTTTCAAGCAACATTTATTTAAAATTAGAGATCTTAACAATAAAAAAATAATTTATCTCGATCGAAAACGGTCAGGGGTGACTGACTTTTTTTGAACATGGCGGCCATTCCTTGCGACTAACAAACGACTGCACCGGAGATAATAATATATAGTGCAGTGTATGTGCAACCACAGGCACACCATACCATGATAATACATGCCTCTGTGGCTTTTTGTAAGCTAGGAAGGTGCCACCCACTCATTATGTGTTAAAAGGTGAGTAAGCCAGTGTAACAACAAGCATAATCTTACATCTATGTTGGTTTTTTTTTTTTGTTGTAAGTATATATTTTTTATAATGTATCATCAAAGACAGTCTTTTAAAATTTTTTATGAATAACGTAATAAGTTAATTTACGTAAAGTTTTTCATGTATAATAATCTATACTAATATATAAAGCTGAAGAGTTTGTTTGTTTGATCCGGGTAATCTCAGGAACTACTGGTTCGAATTTAAAAAATATTCTTGTGTTGTATAGTCCTTTTATCGAGGAAGGTTCTAGGCTGATTTTTAACTATTATATTTTTATTAATTATACGCGGGTGAAACCGCGGGCACGGCTAGTTAAAAATATATATACCATCGCCTTAACTATTCATTCCAGTTTTGATGATATTAGTTAAATTATATTGAGCCTTATCCTGTATTACTGGGATTTCGCGGATATACACATCCGAGAAATTGTTACCACGCAGTCAAGTTAACTTCCTAAAGATACCTTCTCTTTCGCTAAGCGGAATATGAAATTTAAGCATAAAATTAGCGTTTTAACAGTTTAGGTAAGCTATTAATAATTGAGAATTCTGCAATAAAAATAATGTTTTGAAATTAAGTTAATAAACAATATTACACAAAAAATTTACTTGAACAATAGAAAGGAATAATGTTTTGAAGATTATTTTTAGTGTATTAATTCTAATAAAAACCCAGGATCGGAGCCGATTTCACTTCCAAAATAAATCTCACTTCGACACTAGATTAGGATTAAAAAGTCAATGACATCATATTTAATAATTATTGCATATATAATAGGATATTTTAATTTACCAGGATAATAATTAGGTATTATATATAAGCTGTAATAATGGCTTCATAGATTAAAATATAGCCATAAGTTTCAATAAAGACAGCCGTTAATTATTTTTTTTGTTTATATTTTTGACACAATTTTTTTTTTTGTTTGCGATTATTGCAAGGTTGTATTTTCCTAGTACTGTCATTTCATATTTTTCTGTACAGAGAAACATATTAAATTCATTATAATAGATTGACAGTTTAGTGAGCCAGAACGCCAAGGGTCGTTGGTTGAATCCTCCCCGAGCTCCGGTGCCCTTCTGTAATGTTTACGCTTAGATGAAGGGAAAAAAAATCGCTTGTAATTTTAAAAAGAAAAGGTTTTTTGCTAAAAAGTAAATTCAATTATCCCTTTAATATAAACTTTTTACGGCCTGTAGTATAGTATTTTATGTTATAATAAATTCAAAACAACTAGATGAATTCGATAAATAAATTTCATTAAGCGAATACATAAATTTGTTAATTAATAACTAATTATACAATATTGAAATTATTGCATTCATAAATAAAATTAGATTTTTACATTTTAGATCCGAATGTATCGTTGATTTTAAAATTTATTTTATCGAATACATTTGATACTCGAAGCCTTTTAGTCTTTCATAGTTAATTTTTAAACATTGTTTTTATTTATCGAACATGAAATATATTATATACGTATGTTAGTATCACAAAAATGTACACTATATTAATTATAAACACATATTATATAGGAAACACTTAGTGGCGCCTGCTTATTTTTGAACACGCTTTGATTAAGATTTACGTGTTCTATCGACTTTATATTATGATAAAAATTCGCTATAGTATATGACGCATAATATAATATATTATAGAGAAGGTTAGACGTAATCTCGATACTTATGTATCTATGAAGTTTCTCCGTTAAGGTTACCACAAGTTTTATCAGAATTCGAACTCATCGCTTCGTTTCTATCGCCGGTTCTTATATGTGTTCGAAATGTAATGCTTCTTAAATTGAATACATTGAATATTTAATATGAGATGACCAATATATTTTAACAGACTACAGCGAAGCAAGAAAGTTATGATTTTGGTAGTCTATGAGTCAATCTCATTTTTAAGGCTCGGCCTGATGTTCCGCTACCCTAATCCTTTCATATGCTCTGATAAACACGCCCCAGACCCTTGCCTATAAATTTTGTAAGGATTTCCTTGTTCTCGAAATATAATAAAACCGTGGTGATCTGGAGCATATAACATATATTTTCAGTCGAAGAACATAGTTTCAATTCCGAGTAAGCACCACTAAGTTTTCTCGTGTTTATTTTTGCTCAAGGTAATAAATGAAATTTGAAGAAAATAGCGTAATGGAAATTGCAAACCAATAGGGGAAAAAGATGGATTGAGAGCTTATACTCTATTTATTTTATTTTATATTTGTTTATACTCGTATCAATAATGCTTGAGAGGTTTGTGTGAATGAACGCGCTAATATACATATGTATATATAAATATATATGCGTACCACTTTTTCAAATCAAATCAGTACATAGCATAATAAATGCCTATTTAATTCAAGTAGGCTTTTACAAGCTCTTTTGAATCGTCATTAACAGAATTATATTAAATATAAATCTACCACCGGTTCGGAACGCAGATTTTCCGAGAACTGGCAAAAACTCTGTAGTTACTCTTTTCCAACATTTTAAATATTTGGTTGGCATAACTTTGCCAACCAAATGCACTTATATCCTTTCAAGAATTAGTAACTTCACGCTGTAATATCATCTATATAATATAAGGTGCCTATAATATAATGCCTTAACGACTAGTCCTAAGTTATTTTGGTCATACTGCCCGGATACAACCAGACAATCTGGATAAACTGGTTGTCCGTTATGTATTGAATCTGGTCGGACCCGCTGGTCCGACCACATTCAATACATAACGGGACTCATTTTCCGACTGCTCTGATTCAAGCCGAGGACAGAGTAGTGTGGAGCAAGCTAGTCGAGCCATCGGTGTAAGCATTTCAGGACAAGCATGACCTTCAGTAATGAAACACACGAAGAAAAAGAAGAATATGCCTTATCTATTCATATTTTTTATGAAGTTAAAAATATCTGTGATATATTATTATAGACACGAATACTTTGTCCCAGGAACGACTTATTAACTTTGTTGACTCGGAAACTTGGCGTTATGTACTGATTTTGATTTTCATTTGTGCGTTTTCTTCGTTATATCTTTCACGTACCTAAGTCGATTTAATTGGTACATATCATTTCATTTTTATTTAGGCAATATTTTGAAGACAGTTTTTATTATTTCTGAGGAAACTGTATGTGGGGTAACAGTAACAGCCTATGAATGTCCCACTGTTGGTCTTTTTTGAGGACAAGGTTTGGAGCTTATTCCACCACGCTGCTCCAATACGGGTTGGTGGAATACACAAGTAGCAGAATTTTAGTGAAACATGACACATGCAAGTTATCTCACGATGTTTTCCTTCACCTTAAGGACATGGAAATTCAGTGGTGCTTGCCCGGGTTTGAAACCACGATCATTGGTTAAGATTCTCGCATTCTAACCCCCGGGCCATCGCGGGTTATGTTTTTAATTTACGTTCATTTGAACATAATGTTATAAATACTTGTAGGTATTTCGGTCACGATTCTATTACACCTTCTTTATCCTTACTCCGCCGAATTAGGATTAATCTAATTATACCTCGCTTTCTTTTATTTACTTTCTCTTTATATAATGTCGTAATTAGGAAACATAAAGAAGCCATATAGGACGGTGGACTTTATATATATATATATATGTATTTATAAATATAAATGTATTCGGAGTTATTCATTAGAATTAGGAATGTTACTATACTTAAATAAAAAAAATAACGTTACTTAGACGTTCTGCTGCCGAAATTTTCAATCATAATTATAAATATAAAATAAAATAATATATTATAGAAGTATATTTGATAGTATGTTTTTATGTGCATCATCCTTATTAATTAACTTCTTTTTGTCTATATAATCTTTTAACAATAAAAATACGCCATTTAGTGACGTCGGATTAATTTCTCCTAGAAAACTTGCACCATCGAAAATGTAAACACATTTAATAAATCATCTCTATTTGTTAATATAGACAGTACATATTAGGATGTGTATATGATGAGTAGTACCTTGCCCAAAAATTCAACACTTGAAACTGACACTCAGAGCCACATGCTTAAAGCTTAAGGTTTAAAAACGTAATAGAAGGCGTTGAATAGCCTTACAAACCTGTTTTCTAATTCTTGAAAGAACCAGTAACTTTAACTGAACTGACTCGTTTAACCCCGTGATTCCGGGATCTGCAGCTTGTAAAAGAAAAGTTTTAAAAGATTAAAACAACGAAGTTTTTCTTATTCTTTATATATTTTATCTGTGGTAACATTGCGTCTGAATATTATCTATGGCTGTTCATTTAACCTTGGAAAGTCGTTGTCGATATGAAAATTTAGTATTACCAACACGTACGCTAATAATGGCAAAATGTTTACATTATCTTATATTTGCTTAAAATCATAATAACATCAACGAAACGAGACACGCAACGTTACTATTCAACGACCTTACTTATAAACGATTGCGGGTGATTAGTTAAACAATGCTTGTCTTCTTTCGAATATCAAACCAATAATGCTTCGATCAATAATGTACTTACTAGATTACTGGTAAGCGTTTCAAAAACGGTCTGAAAAATAGCAGCACAAATTCGATTGTGGTCCTATTTCAAATTAGTATGGTCCAATCATAGCCAATGTTAAGACGTCGAAAATAATATATTTAATTTAAAAAATTGTTTAAGTTATTTATTAAATACATAAAGGCAGATGCTTAATGACTTACTTCATTCGTAAGGTCCTAGTTGGTCTAGTGACTGGCTTATAAAAACACAGACCCCGAAGTTCTGTTTAAAAATCTGGTGGGTTCCATTAACAGTTAAAGACAAAAAAATAATAATAACAACCTCGAAATCCAGCCTATATCACGAAAATCAATAAATAAATGGTAAAAAAAAATGTAATAAAGGAAATTACATAAATTAATAAATAATAAATTACTTATTCCGTTTTGGTTCATCTAAAACAAAAACTAAAAGTTTGGAAACATATTATTAATATAAAATAATTTTACGAAATTTGCTACGAGATATACTGACGCAATTTTATTTGATCTTTAAAATGTAAGCGTTCTTTTGAGTTCACTAAAGCGACCGCAATAACCACAAACCTTTAATCGAGGTTCCGTACACCTGATACAACTACCAAAATATTTTCCTTAGATAACGAAAGTATTTCAAATAAATTTTGACTCAATTTTACAACTAATAATTTTACAACTAATTAATAACAATTTACATAAACACAATGTCCACTTGACGGAATTATGTTATGTTTATACTTGCCTATTTAAATATAATAATATTAATTTTGAAAAGGTTATCATTATTAAACAAATAATTTTGTAAGACCTAAAATGATCGTACTGGCTGTACAATTTTCTACCGTCGAGTGTGAGTGTGCGTCATTTAGTAAAGATAAAATAATTAATTTGCATTAATGTCAACTATGTTTTATTACAGCAAACGCACGCAAATGCGAATTATAAATAAGAGCTAAATTATATTACATTGTTTTTTTTTTTTATCAACAAAATTATTTTTGTTCAGGCTGGATTCGTGCAAAGTAAGGCATTTTCGATCACCCATATAACTAGGACTAGTAAATAGGACAGGTTTCGAATGATTACTTTTTAACCAACTTTAAAAATAAGAAGTTCTCAATGCTGTTGTGTTTTATGTTACCTCATAACTAAGTCGTACATGAACAGAATTTTATTTTGTTTGGGAGGGTATAATTTCCGTTTGGTCCTATTTAAATTTGTAGAAAAATGCCATCTCTAATTGTGAAAAAGAGGAGATCTTTTTATGGATTTGAATTTATTTGAAGTCAGTGTCGTAAGTTTTACTAACAATTTATTACCAAATTTCAATTATGAAGTATGTTTCATATATTGTATGTTAAGATAAGGAAAGGGTTGGGGCGGAATCTGGCTCAGTCGCTTTTAATGTTGGATATCATCATCACCGTATAATGTTCGCGTTGAACGTGAACTGTACTAAAATAAGATACCTTGCGGTATTTGTGACGTAATTAAGTGAGCCGTAACAGGAAATGACGTTACGACACATAATTAATTACAGAGGGATTTTGTTGTTGTTACAACCAAAATATAGGCTCTGATAAATACATAGCTATAAAATTCTAAGCTCAGGTAATTATAAATGCCGTTATCTCATTGTAATATAAATATATAATTACTATATAAATCTTACTGAAATTATAAATGCAAAATTGCGTGCTTGTTTCTCGAACAAACTCTAACAGAAGGGTCAAATTTAAATAAAGTAAAAAATACACATTTTAATTTATGCTGTTATTGAATACGAATAACTTAAGCTTATTACTGATGCCTAAATTAAAATAAATAAAGTTTTAAATAAATTGCACATGTTCCATTTTTAAACTCCAACAGCCTTAAAAGCTCTAGTATGCTCATACAATAATATAAAATTAATTCACGGTCCTCCAGACCGATTTCGGCCACGGCGGCCAATCTCAAGAGAGATTAGTCAACTGCGCAGGACATATTATAGTGCACAAGTGTGTGCGCAAACACAGATGCACTCTCTTTTCCTTAGCTCTCATAATCCGATGGGACAGCAATCCGACACGACCGGAAAGAGTTCAGGCGCAGGACCAACGGCTTAACGTGCTTTCCGAGGCACGGGAGTGTACACACTTCCAACTTCCAGACTCCGGGCTGCTACTGAGAAATTTCGATAGAAAATCTCAATAACATTTTATTGGCCCGACCTGGGAATTGAACCCAGGACCACCGTGTGTGCGGCCTTACACGTAGCCACTAGACCAACGAGGCAGTCAATTACTTATATCTTATATGAAACGACAATTACATTAAAGCATAATTTATTTCGCATATATGATAATAATAAATTTCTACATTATCACTTAACGGTAATGATATTAGCCGAATACTAAAATGTTATATTACCGTGCCTTTGAGAATGCCTTTGGCGCGATTTTCATAACTCATTTATAATGACATTACGTTACAACGTACTTATATCGAATTAAATCGTTATGTTCGCGTTTTATTATATAAACTATATTGTGATTTAATTTAACTGTGACCTTTCCTTTTTTAAATATTGAATTTAAATATATGTACTAGAAAGCCTTTTTTCGTTCTAGCAACATTAAGTGTTTATGAGAAATTTAACAAATATTATAATATTTAAAATTAACTGTTTATAAAAATGTAATAGCAATACGTCACCGTTTTACATAAGCAATACAACGACAGCCGTACATTATATGAATACATATTCTAAATATAGTTAGCAGACTCCTTGGTCCATACAACAGCTTTAGTAAAAAAAGAGCCATTTTGTTAGTGGACAGAAAGGTTTAGTAATTAGTTCATTTTTGGCGCTACACGTGGTTTTTTTATTTTTATTGTATAGGCCGCCTAATAGCCAATAGGCTCGCCCGCCTAGGCGAGCATATTGGCCACCCGATGGTAAGTGGTCACCAACGCCCATAGACTTTGGCATTGTAAGAGATGTTAACCATCGCTTATATCGCCAATGCGCCACCAACATTGGGAACCAAGATGTTATGTCCCTTGTGCCTGTAATTACACTGGCTCATTCACCCTTCAAACCGGAACACAACAATACAAAGTATAGCTGTTTCGCGGTAGATTATCTGATGAGTGGGTGGTACCTACCCAGACGAGCTTGCACAAAGCTTTACCACCAAGTCAAAAGGTTTGTTGAATATGTTCAAATATGTTATTTGAATTTTTAAGAATAATTGAGTGAGTAATTAACATCAATTTACATGATTTGGTGTTCTATTTTTAAAAAGACCAATTCGAGGTTTTTATAATATCAGTTCTCATTTCTGGATGCTAAGTATGTTATTTTTCATAGAAGCAATATTATCCGTTAACAGACAGCTTGCGTACTAAAATATAAAATATTCAACAGACTATTTCGCCACTAATGTACCTCGTTTCAAATTCATAGTTCAGTGATGGCTAGTGAAATAAACATACATAAATATTATTAAAAATATTTAAAAACTGACACGAGACTTAAAAGACAGTGCGAGTAACTTAAACCATGCTTTGCAATGCTTTATTTGAACGCGAATCAAACATGTTAATTGTTAGGGAAAAATCACTAAAAATGTAATTATTATAGTATCGAATACGAATAATTTAAGCTTATTACTGATGCCTAAATTAAAATAAATAAAGATTTAAATATATTGCAAATGTTCCATTTTTAAACTCCATCGTCCTTAAAAGCTCTAGTATGCTCATACAATAATACAAAATTAATTATATCTTATATGAAACGACAATTACATTAAAGCATAATTTATTTCGCATATATGATAATAATAAATTTCTACATTATCACTTAACGGTAATGTTAAAAATGTAATTAGTATAGTAAATGTTATTAACACAAACAATACGAAAAAGAAATAATCAAAAAACGTAGTTTCAGAATGTGACATGCGAAATTGAACATAATAATCATAACATTTCAAGAATAAACATATCAAAATAGCATATCAATATAAGTCGGTTGTCAACATTTCACACTAAAATATACTATTCGCTTGCATGTAATACTTAGTACTGTTGTTAAGTTTGATTGTGAGTGAGCCAGTGTGTGGCGTATTGAAGATGTAAGGGATGATTAATATTTCTATTGTGCTAACATCTATGGACGATGGTGATTACTTACTACCAGGTGTCTCATTTGCCAGTTTGCCTATGTATTAAAAATTAAATGTGAATCCGAGCAAAACCGCGAGCAGAACCTCGTATATTAAGGTACAAGTTCACGCCTCATGGACGATTCAACAGACCGAAAACTCTCCGCGTTAGTGACATTAAACATGGAAATTTAGTCACCAAGACTGTAATGTCAGTGTATGTGAATTGATATAGTAACGAAAAAGGCGCGCTGAGCACTTAAAATCAGCTAAGCACCAAATTAATAGCTAAAAAGAATATTTAATACAGTGTTAAAATTTGTCTCATGTTTAGTAAATTTATTGAGAAGAAAGATGGAAATAAATTAATTCATATATATATTTTAATGAACTAACAGATACAAAATCATTTAATCATTTTGAATGTTAGACATTTTGTGTAATCTTAACTAATATTATAAATGCGAATGTGAGCTTTTTTGTTTGTTACGGTGAAATATTAAGCCACTAAACCGATTTAAAAAAATCTTTCACTAATGGAAAGCGACATTATCAACGAGTATCGTATCCCGAATTCCCACGAAAAGGGGAACTACGCGGGCGAAATCGCGAGCAAAACGCTGGTAACTAATCAAATAATCCTATTTTAAAAATAATACATTAAACAACATCGATAACTACGCATCTGAAATCATTACGTATTATAAAGCCATCTGTCTGTCTGTTTAACGCGATGAACTCAAAATTACCGGATTTTCAAACGGTTTTCACCAATGCATGGATGGAGTGATTCATGAGATGTTTAAATTATAGGTTTCGTATAAATTGGATTAAAATCTTTAAATAATATACAGATAATTGTTGGAAATGTTGAAAAGTGTCATGCCGACTAGGAGCTTTTCTGGCATTGCGTAAACCAGTAGATTTATATTATGTGGTACTATATAAACGTATTGTGTAGACCGTTATTCTACTCGTGCGTGTCCCGAGCCGGGGCGAGTAGCTGGTGTAGTATACATAAGTTGAAATGTGCAATTAATTAATGTATATTCATTTATCTATGTAACTTAATAACATAAATTAACATTCTGAAAACGCCTCCTCCTCTACTAGTAAGGTTTAGAAATATAACCGCTGATTGGCGGATTGAAAATAGCGGAATCTCTGACATATATATGTTTTTTTAAGGCTTACTGGCAAACGGGCCGCCTAATGCTAAGTGGACACCGCCACTCATAGAATTTGCATCGTCAATGTGGCTACAACCTTGGGAGCTATGAGTGGATAGTATCTACCTAGATGGGTTTGCACAAAGCCCAACACCAAGTGTCTATGCTTTTCTAAAATTTTATTGATGATATTACCGATGTAAAAATTTAAAACACAATGTAAAAAAAAATGCCTGCGCGTATTAATAGTTGATCTAAAATAAAACTCGAAATTATAACAGCTAAAACTCTGTCAATACGAAAACTCGAAATGATAACTGAAAACTCGAAATGATAACAGCTAAAACTCTGTCAATACGAAAGAATTTTTTGTTCCGGATAATGAAGATCGGTCGCGTATACAGCAAAAGTATAAACAATCCCTGCGTCTTATAAAAAAAAATTCCCTACGTCTTATAGAGGATTAAGACTACAGTCAACACCAAAATTATTTATTTAAATTTTAACAACAAACTGTTCAGTATATATATTTTTGGGGTCGACTGTACGTACCTGTTTATTGCGGAGTGACAATAACAGCAAACATTTACAACACTTGGAATTTCGACTCTGCTTTTATTGAATCCCTTCTGATCCAGAAATCATATAATCATCAAAAAATATTATGGACTTTTTGCATAAGTAGCACATTTTAGTAGTTGGGAATCCAAAAATTAAAACGTTTTAAACAGTTAAAGAATAAAATTACACGGCATTATTTAATAAAATGGCAATAATAAAGCGAATGGCTACGTTCCGGTTTATAAAGAAACGAGGTTTTAAAACATACCCTTATACCAGAGTCATTATTATAATAAACCTAATGAAGCTATTTTTTTAATAATTTCAGCGATATTATTTTTTACTTTCGGTAATATTATCTTTTACTCGGTGGTAGAGATTTATGCAAGCTCGTCTGGGTAGGTACCTCCCACTCATCAGATATTCTACCGCAAAACAGCGGTACTTGCTATTATTGTGTTCCGGTTTGAAGGGTGAGTGGGCCAGTGTAATTACATGCAAAAGGGACATAGCATCTTAGTTCCCAAGATTGGAGGCGCATTGGCAATGTTTTTTTTTAAAGAAATGTACAATGCCACTGTCTATGGGCGTTGGTGATCACTTAACATCAGGTGGCCCATACGCTCGTCCGCCTACGTATGCTATACAAAAATAGTTTCAAAATTAACTAACTTCATATTTTTTTATTTAAGCAGACTAAGATCAATTGTTATTTTAATTTTATTCATCTAATCATAATCTGTTCTAATACATTACAGGCTATATTATATTAAAATTATAATGTTGTGTAGAATATCATGCCATATTTATTTATTATTTCTTATCTCATTTCACAGGTATATCTCAAAACTCAAGTTGGTAAGCAATATTTTTTACAACCAGTTTGACAATCTATTTCGAAACAAACATCAATGAATTTTTTGTACTGACAATAAAACGTTTATTGTTTTATTTGTAACTTTTTTTGTAGAATAGGTAGGCGTACGAGCATATGGTTACTTGATGGTAAATTGTCACCAACGCCTATAGACATTGGCATTGTATATTTATAAAAAAAAAAAAATCACCAAGGGTCCTCCAACCTTGGGAGCTAACATGTTATGTCCCTTGTACGAGTAACTGAGAGTATATTACTGTGATTATTAAGGATTACTTTATTAAATACAATTTAAAATAAAATTCTTGTCAGTCTACTTCAGTTTGTCAGTTTTTGCGGACGTGTAATAGTTTTACTTTTAAATGACTAACACTGACAAATTGACAATTCAAGGTGCTTGTAAGAGCTAACTTAAATCAACTATATTTCAATTTTATTAATCCTAAAAACGGTGTTCACAGTCGAGAACAATACCTACTTGACCTAAATGCAAATAACGAGAAACTTTTGCAACTAAAATAAACAATTCACTTATAATATGAAACAAACAAAATATTACAAAGAAAGTTTTCGAAATAAACGACGCGTGTAAATGACTTCAAATGCAACCCCGTTTGCCATTACATAAAGACAGCGCAGAAGTATGCTTGAATTATTTACGTACTAAGATAAAATATAAAATAAATAAAACTTTTAATTGCTGTCTTGATTTGAGTGTCAATAAACCAATTGAATAATTGACACAAGTGTCATGAAAAGATATAATTCTTAAAACATCAATGTCAAAAGTTAAAGGTGATTTACCATCAAGTGCCATTTAACTGAAAAAAATGTCACAGTTTCAATAAAGTAAATGAAACGCTGGATTCTTAATTCCTTCAAATAAATTTCTTCTTCATCAAGTGCCTCTCCGACCAGTGAAGGTTGGCAGTCAGCTTTGAATAATCCTTCTAGTTCTTCGCGAGGTGGAAAAGTTCGGCAGCACTCGCGATTCCCGGATATTACACAGCCAAGACTTTTTTCTGCGACTAACAGCTCTCCTTGCGGCAACATTTCCTATCAGAATGAGTTGCAAAAATTCATATCTGTCATGCCTAAGCACCTGTCCGAGATATGGAACTTTTCTTTTCAAATAAATTATAATAATAAAACTTTTCAATCACCAATCATTATGCAAATACAAAGAGACCAGATTGTTCAATATTTAAAGGATTTAAGTAAATCTTAACAAAGGTTGCGTTTTCAACCCCATGATTTGAAATACTACTGAATTTGTGCTTAATTAGTATTCGAAATTCATCTCGTGCCCGGCGATGAATAAACACTGTAAAGGAAACTTGCATGAGTCGCAATAAAATCCATATGTCCGCCATTGGACACACAGTAGGTGGAATAAACTCCAAAACTTCTCCTCAAAATGAGCGGAAACTTCAGACAAGCGGTGAGATATTATCAGGATGTTAGAGTCTTGTCTAGATACACTGTCTAATGTTTACATAGTTTAAAAGTAATTTCGAATACGTCCACTTATTATGTTGAAAGTCGTTATTAAAATTATTAACTATAATGGCTCAGTCGCTTTCTCCTTAAGGTGTTATTTATAAAACTTAAAATTTATGTGTTAAGATAACGAAACGTCGTGTTCGTATCGTATTCAAATGTAAATTTTCTTTGTAATGGAAGTATTTAGTAATAAAGTGAGACTGATAATTCAATTGGTGGTAGAGCTTTGTGCAAGCTCGTCTGGGTAGGTACCACCCACTCATCAGATATTCTACCGCAAAACAGCAGTACTTGGTATTGTTGTGTTCCGGTTTGAAGGGTGAGTGAGCCAGTGTAATTACAGGCACAAGGGACATAACATCTTAGTTCCCAAGGTTGGTGGCGCATTGGCGATGTAAGCGATGATTAACATCTCTTACAATGCCAATGTCTATGGGCGTTGGTGACCACTTACCATCAGGTGGCCCATATGCACGTCCGCCTACCTATGCTATAAAAAAAAAAAAATTAAATAACGAAAAATTTTAATTTAAAAAATAAAATAGAACATAAGTAAAAAAAATTAAATTACATAATTTATTATTATTAAATGTCCGGGACATTTCGTTTCGTATTTGCTTGTCTTTTGATTCTAGGATTACTCAAGATTCTTCGAGAACTCCTTAAGCCTGTCGAGCATTTATCAGTATTTTTTTCATTACAAGCCATAAGTAAAACGAATAATAATAATGATTATAAGGCAAATCGTAACGTAATCATGTTAACACTTACAAATATATAATTTCTATTTTTATTACCCACTCATCAGATATTCTACCGGAAAAATATAATTTTTATTATATAAATATATAAGTATTTAAATATAAATTTCGACAGAAAATGTCAATAACTTTTTATCACCAGAGCTGGAGTTTGAACCTAGAACCTCGGGATATAGTGACATAATCAACAAGGCAGTCAATATTCAAGACATATAGTATTGAATAAAGTTTATACATTTAATAAACCCACTTTATTCATTCTTAGATACTAACTTCTCGTAATAAGTTGCGTTATACCGTCAGAAGAACCATAATAAAAGATTTCTTGGACAAATAAAACTGGATGCAATACAATTTTGCACGAAATCGTAAAATTGACATTCATTGCGTCTTACTCTAACTTCGTAATATGAATTTAAATGACTCAATAAAGATATACTGCTATTTAAACCGAATTCAAATAAAGAACTCGATTTTAGTCTCTTTCTTTAGTTAGTTTCGTAGGATCTTACTTAATTTTTTGAAAGAAAATATTAAGACATTTTATAATTGTATTATTTATAACTGTATTATACAATTGTAATCTTATGTGGCCTTATCTATTTAGTCATAAGTAATAATAACTGTACAATCATTGTAAAAAAACGCTGTCGATTGCAAGTAGAAATAAATATATAAATAATTGTAATTGTTGAACATATTTACTTATCATTAAAGCAAGACCGACTCCCAGGAACATTTTATTATTCTTTTACAAATATTTAAGAGCATTATAAATTCTCGGAATAAGTGTTCCATTTTTAAATTATAGAAGTAGCTTATTTAGTACGATATTTTATAACAATGTGTATCCTCTTTTATATACATTGTATTACTTTTTCATAAAAATATAATAAATAAATGAGGGATCGAATATTTATATCGTTCGCGTGTGGAGATCAGATGTGAAAATGTATCCAGTGAAACGTGACATACTGATACAATCCAAACCACATTCAACTTTAATGGGACGCTGAGCAATTTCGCTTTTCAAAAACGATTTCAAACGAAATATACACGCACGGTTTATTATTTTGCGTACATTTTTGACAAATATAATATAAAATAGATTTTTAGCCTCGATATAGTAAAAAAATATGCCGAGTTGGCCCAGTGGTAGGAACGCGTGAATCTAAACCGATGATCGTGGGTTCAAACCCGGGCAAGTACCACTGAATTTCATTTGCTTAATTTGTGATTATAATTCATCTCGTGCTTGACGATGATGGAAAACATCTCTGGGAAACCTACATATGTCTAATTTCACTGAAATTCTGTCACACGTGTATTCCACCAACGGAGCAGCGTGGTGGAATAAGTCGTCTCAAAAGAGGAGAGGAGGCCTTGGCACAGCAGTGAGACATTCACAGGCTGTTACTGTACTGTAGTGTAGAATATATTTTTAGGCTCAGTATAGTATAAATACTACTATATACAGTCCAAAGATGTACTGTTTTATTTTCATGACAGTTTCAACAATTTCAAGAATAACATCATAAATTTTATTTAGTTTCACTGTTTAATGATAGTCCACCAGACTGTAGGTTAGGTTTTTTAGTCTGTGTTTTGGTTTTTTCCTCTGGCGATAATTATGCAAAATATTAAGTTACGTTAGTTAAATTAAATAAGTTGCACAGAGTTTTATATGTTATACCGTATTTGCCATTAAGTGTTTTGCACGAAATGTGATTTTTCTTCTTTTTTTTTTATGTATAAGCGATATTGGTTAGTGCAGAAAAATAAATATCTACTCTTAAGGAGAAAGTGTTAAGTTTCTTGCTCTATCTAGATAATAATTATATAAAAAGAATAATCTTTTACATAGTCGGTCTAATTTCAACCCCTAAAGTAGTGATGAAAGAGTAAAATTTGTATGAAAATCCTTCATTTTTTAAGGAAATGTGAATCTCACTCAGCAATTCAGAATGATCCGAGCTAAACCGCGGGTACAGCGATAGTTTTCCTACAAAACACACTTCCGGTCGACCTATTGAGCACGAGCGTTCATGTATAATATAAAGCGATGTATTTACTTTATAAGATACATAACGAAGAAAATTGCTTCGTAAGTTTGTTTGATTTACAAGTGAAGTTCTTGAAGTCTTGTAGTTACGGTTATTTTAGTTTCGAAAGTAACTTGTAGCCTTCACATTGGCGACTGTTGTAATATCTGTTTGAGATTTATTTTAACATTTTAGTTTATTTCTTAATATATGACTCGCGTTTAAAAAATCTCGTTGTTTCAATAAGAGATTTTTTAATATATTATCAAGTTCTCAGAATTCTAATTTCAACAATTTTTCAAATTTAGGTTGGTTGGCGAAACTCTAATAAAATCAAACAAAAAATAATATTTTATACGTATAATTCCATAACATAGCCGACTTATTTTTTTAGTTTTATTGTATAGGTAGGTGGACGAGCATATGGGCCACCTGATGATATTATGTGGTCACCAACGCCAATAGACAATGGCATTGTAAGAAATGTTAACCATCGCTTACATCGTCAATGCACCGCCAACCTTGGGAACTAAGATGTTATGTCCCTTGTGCCTGTAATTAGACTGGCTCACTCACCCTTCAAACCAGAACACAACAATACAAAATACTGCTGTTTTGAGGTAGAATATCTGATACGTGGGTGGTACCTACTCAGACGAGCTTACACAAAAATATCCCATAAAATACGCTTCGAAAGTATTTGTTAGCAATTAAATCGAGCTAAAAGCATGCAAATAATTAAATTCTCTTATACTATTCTATTTTGTTAAATGTTTGTACTAAAGAAATGGGCTTACTTTAAATAAACTATTGTAATAAAAATAGGACAATGATATATATCGTCATTTAATAATCAATTTTACATGAATATAGTGTTTAATCGTAGGTATCGTAGGTATCACCCACTTATTTATTCTACCGCCAAACATAAACACTTTTTGTTAGTATCGTTATGTTCCGGTTGACTGCCTCGTTGGTCTAGTGGCGAGATATATATAAGGCCGCAGATCCGGTGGTCCTGGGTTAAATTCCCAGGTCGGGCCAGTAAATAGTTATTCGGTTATTCTGTCAGAAAATTCTCAGTAGCAGCCCGGAGTCTGGAAGTTGGAAGTGTGTACACTCCCGTGCCTCAGAAAGCACGTAAAGCCGTTGGTCCTGCGCCTGAACTCTTTCCGTTCGTGTCGGATTGCCGTCCCATCGGATTTTGAGAGCTAGGGAATAGTGAGTGCACCTGTGTTTGCTCACACACTTGTGCACTATAATATCTCCTGCGCAGTTGGCTAATCTCTCTTGAGATTGGCTGCCATGGCCGAAATCGGTCAGGAGGAGGACGTTATGTTCCAGTTTGAAAGGTGAGTGAGCGAGTGCACACGGGATATACATCTTAGTTTCCAAGGTCCGTGCCGCATGGGCCGTATAAGTATTGCTAATGATGGTTTCTCATTATCTTTTAGAGAGCAAATGAAAGAGTAATAGTAAATCATCTCTCATAAGCTAAGTATGGAAAAATTTAGTGATTTAATTAAAAATTAACATAAAAAACAATTTATAGTGACATTATAAAATGAAACGTACCACACGTTTACGCATTTAGAGTTTCTTTAATTGCAATGCCATGACGTTTGCGTCAAACTCATTTATTTAACGCAAGAAATATTCTTTATATAAAGCTTCGAGCGTTCCACGGAAACAGGAAATTGCCGTGGGATTCACGGTTCCTCTAGATGAGACGAGTTTTTTCATTAATATTTCATTGATTGGTGTATCAATGCTTAAACATTTTCTCATAGGTTAAAGTTTTTGATCATATTTAACGTTTTTTATATTAAATATCATTTAAAAAGGCACAAACTATTAGATTAACTGTTAATTTAAGAACGGATTTTCTTTTGTTTAAAAATTCAAGTCAAATTCCAGACGTTGATTTATCTTACAACGATCTTCTAACCACATTATAGGTCATCTAGGTATGGAATGGTGCAAAAATACAGACGTACTCTGGATCTCTAATATTCCGATACAACCCGATAAGACCGAAAAAAGCTTAAAGTGCTCTTCGAAGCACGTGACGCAACCGATTTCGTAACTGAAAACCGCTACTAACATTTCAGATAAACCTAATGAATTTACTTTTATTGGTCCGATCCGCTATTTGAACCTAGCACCTCTAGATCTACAGCATTATAGCCTAACCACGACACAAATGAAGGACGCAAAAGTAATTATGTAAGTAGATAGTAGAACCAAATTATTATACTCATAAAATATAATTTTAACCAGTATCAAAATCATAATGCATCAATATAAAAACAAAATGAAGTTCAACACTTTGTAACGCCCATTCTTATTTATTTCTGTTCAAAAAATATATCGCTTACATCTTTGGCAAAAATAAAGTTTTAAAAAATGTTGTTTATATGTCATTCTACTGGCATAAAACAACAATGCCAATGACAAAATTTCGGATTCGAGATTTAAAAATTACTTGACGATAAATTGAGAAAACAAAAAAACAGTAAATAGATATTTTTATTATCACTGAGTATATTTAAGTTTTGTGGCTACCTCGATGCTCATGTGGCCGCAGATCCGGAGGTCCTGGGTTCAAATCCCAGGTTGGGTCAATAAAAAGTTAATGGATTTTTTGACGAAAATTCTTAGTTAGTAGCCCGTGATTATGAATTTCAAACCGTGTACACTCCCCTGCCTCGGAAAGCTCGTAAATCCCTTTATCATGATCCCATTCAGATAATTTCGGAATACCTTTATACTATGAAGTAAAATTATTAATCGTTTTTTTTTTGTAATAAAGAGGAAAAAAGTTGACGAAATGTATATTTTGTCAAGTGGGAAGTGTAGCGAATCAAATCACCTGAAAAACACTTTTTATGATAGTTACCACATCGAGGTCCTAATATATCTATGCGAACTCTTACGAAACTCATGAATATGTATGAAAATGTACAAGGAACCACGAGCTTGTTATTTGCACCTGTGGCCTTTAAATGTCTTAATATAAAGTCGAAAATCCAACAGCTCGAGGTAGATCGTTCGCGGTTAGACAAAGTAATAGAGAGTCGATTGTATACATTAGTGTATGATGTTTTTGATTTACATTTCTATCGTATTTCTATGAATATTGTATTTTATCTGATATAGGACTGTAACGAGGTTTCCTGGTTCCTTCGATATCATGTTATGTTAGAATTTCATTTTTTATGGATCAAAATAAATAACATATGGTTTTTTGTTTATATCAGGAAATACGGCCACCTGATGTACTATTCACTCCGCTCATAAATTTATTTATGTAATAGGAAGCCAAAGTTATATATTTCGAAAAACATTTGTCTAATTACATGTATAAAAAATATTGTAACAAAATATATAAACAATTATAGGCTAACTTAACATTTAAAAAATGAATTCTAACTGACGAGGAACAAAACAAAAAAAAAATAACAGCTTAAAGAAAACAAAAAAAATGTGAATTCTGATATAAATATTAGTGACTAGCATTATAATGTAAATTTAAATCAATAGAGTAAAAGATCAAAAAATATAGCTATTCTGTAAATATAAACAAAAATTAAATTAAATTACATTAAATTCTTTTTTTTTTTTAAATTAATTAACTTAAAATAAATGTATATAAGAGGTATTTTTATTCATAAAATAACGGTTTACAAAATATATCAAAATCATTTATTTTTTTTAAACTATTATAACATTTTCTAGCTCTGTTCAGTGGTGCACTTAAATCTAAATTCGTTCTCGAGAACTTACATTTAAAACTGTATGCATTCATTACTTTTGAATTTAGCCTAGGAGTTAGTATGTTTAATTCTTGTAAAATTTTCGGACAATCTATCCGTAATAGTTTTAATGTTTTATAATGGCGTAATATCAGGTGGTAGAGCTTTGTGCAAGCTCGTCTGGGTAGGTACCATGCACTCATCAAATATTCTACCGCAAAACAACAGTACTTGGTATTGTTGTGTTCCAGTTTGAAGGATGAGTGAGCCAGTGTAATTACAGGCACAAGGGATATAACATCTTAGTTCCCAATATCTATGGGTGTATCTATGGGCGTTGGTGACCACATACCATCAGGTGGCCCATATGCTTGTCCGCCTATTTATGTTATAAAAAAAACAAGAATTACAAACGTCTCCTTACAATGACAATTCGTTGTCAACCGCAGATAAAAAACATATCTAGTTTTGACAGCTTTCGAGAAGATTGTGCAGTTTAAATACAAATTAGAGAATATATGAATGTGTCTATTGACCTGCCGTAGGTGTAAGCGCCACTCGTATGCCGTGACGTTAAACGATATGACACTCTCTTATGTCGTTATGCCTCTCTGCCACGGTCGTATACACAGGTCTTGCAACTGAGTCCAATTTCAATGGTGAGAAATGAGGTGCGAGTGTGTAACAACTGCTAATTCGCAATACCATCCGCTTGAGGTACTACGTCGCTGTTATCGAAACTGATATTTTTCTCTCCCAAGTATTGTGTTATTTAATCATTGTTATATCGTTTTGTTGAGTTTTGCGATTTTTTTGTTATTTTTGTTTTGTTTGGATTTGAAAAAAATGTTCGGGATAATTACTACGCGAATTGTCATGCCTCTGGCGGCCGTAAATTGAACTTAACAGCATCAGTATGTCAACGTACCCTATACTGATATATTTATATATATAGATGTAAAAGTATTGCCATTCCATCATCCTTTTATATCGTTTTTTTTTTCGTTTTTCATTTCATTATTATCATGTTATATTAGATGAAATTTTATAATTATTTATTTTTCACATATTATATTACTTTAATACATGTGAATAGAGAGTGTACCTATGCTCGCACACACACTTGTGCACTATAATACATATGTCCTGTGCAGTTGGGTAGTCTCTCTTGAGATTTTATTGGCGTGACCGAAATCGATCATCATTAATATTATCATATATTTTTAGATATTATGATAACTTTTATCTTTTCATACAAAAACTAAAAAAAGTATTCCTACCAAATAATAATAATGATCAGCGTTCAATAAATGCTACACGCATTGTGTGTGTGAAAGTATTTTTAATTTATTTTATTATTATTAATATGTCATAGAACATACAAAAATGTTGTCTAGACGTATATTTGTCATACAAGTCTCGAAGAAATTTCTTTTTAGAATTGGGACAACTATTTTCATTCAGCAGCCACTTACTACGTAAACATAATTTACAAGAGATTCCGGTCAAGGAGAGTTGTAAATAATTGACACGAAAGCACAGTTATGTCAAGGAAAATTTATATCGTTGAAAACGAATTTATTGATGTAATTAATGTGTTATTTACCAATAATGATTGAATGAAAGTCACAATAGAAATATTGTAACAATTTTTACTGCATTTATTTTTATTACTTCAAAGAATGCTAATAGCCTGTTATCCAGGATCCTGGATCTGCGACTTTCGCATTGTTAAGCGATTCATATACCACTAATCTATTTTTTAAATATGACCAGTTCCCATTGTCATCGCGCCCAAAAGTGAAAATGGTATCAAATGCAAGATTTTTCCTATACGTACTGATACGTGAAGTGAAACAAATGCTTATAAAATATACATACATATATAAAAGAGATCTATTGAAATGGATCACTAAGCACACAATATACTGAATAACTCATAATATTTCTTTATATCACTGTTTGTATTTGAGTGTAAGGTGGAGTAGTCTATATGTGTCTATAATTTGTATCAAAAGATGCATGCATTTTCTAGCGCCTATAAAAACAGTACATAAGTGGCAAGTCCAGGCCAATATTACAGGTCGCAAGTGCTTGAATTAGCTTTCGGGGCCCGTTTCACCACGAATACAATATTATACTACCATATCCTTAACATGAGAAACAATTTGCCCTTCCGTGGCGTATACACAGGTTACATTACTTTGGCATACTTACGTTTAGGCGTACGCAGGTGCTTACCGGACATGGCTGTTTTGGTAAGCACCTACACAAGATAGCGAGGTGGGAGGTATCACCCTCCTGTCACGAGTGTGGTGCGCTACTGGACACCACCACACCGCACCACTCCCTGATGGAGTGTTCTGCGTGGATACCTCAGAGGCAAACCCTGGCGTTGATAATTGGAGGAGTTCTCTCGCTGCCAAGCATGGCGTTAATCACGCGAAGTGCTGGTTGGAAATGGTTTCCTTCCGCGAGAGTGACATTTCGCAAAAGGAGGCCGCGGAGCGGCAGCGCGAGGAAAGTACCTCCACTGATTCGATCCGCCGAAGAAGACTGGGGAGGAGGCGTCGGTGCTATGCGCACCTTCTCCCCCCGCCGTAATAGCCACGGGGGCTTGGCGGGTTCCCTGTATCTGGGAACCCCCCTAGAAATGAAGGCCCGCACAGGGCCAGCGTTGGGCTGACCGCTCAACCAGACGGAGAGGATACCGCTGTTTTTTTAGTAGATATTCCCCCCATACCTTTATATGTACTTATGAATTTCAATGTTAAAGTTATATTTTGCAAGACTTGCAACGCGACGCGAATACTCAATTCGACTAAAGGAAACAGGTTCTTTGTGAACACAATTTCGATATAAAATATCTACAGGCTGTCGGACTCAGCAACACCTATCAAAATATGAAACATTTATTTATTTAAACCAATGTTTTGATCAAAACTGACACATGGTATCACGTTATTGCTAGTATATATACGATTCGAAGTTATATTTATTTTAAGTATTAACATTTTTAAAGCAATTTATTGTTTTTAAAACTTAAGCCACTTTCTTTTTTAACTCGTGCCCTATTTTATACGCTAGATATGTTCTGTCATTCAATAAAATTTTCATTTTATTTGTTATAATGCTCTTAAAATCATTCATTCTTTGTTACAAAGACACGCTTATCTCTATTAATAAGTTGTTTTAAACTAACTTCATAATGCAGAATTTGTACGGAAATTACTGAATCATTTCCGTATAAATTAAACATTAGAGTTCCTTCAGACGAAATGTTTTTGATAATCATTTCTTTGTCTCGAACGGTTCGAACCCGTCCTGAAATAAAGAAAAATGTCATGACACACCGAAATACTTGGTCCTCGGCAAACAGCCAATTTGCATACTAAAGTCGTATAATACGAATATAACTGTCAACGTATGCAATATCATTTCAGATAATGATACATTATAATAATTTAACAAAACAGGAACAATAAATTTTTAAAGATAAAAAAAAAACTCACTGATAAACATTAATTATAGGTTTTGTATATAATTTGTTTATTTTAAATATCGAAATTACTTTTCCAGCCAGTTGGAGTCAAAGAATTGGCACTACAACACCACACAATTTAATTTTTTTATTAACTTTAGAAAAGCGTATTTCTGTATCTAAATAAGAAAATAGCCCGTGTGACGATTACGCAATTACTGAGCTAATATAGAGTTAGTCAAATAAGAAACATTAATCATTCCATATCGCCAATAAACCGCCAACCTTGTTTGTACTTACTCTTCCAATCGTACCAAAGCAATATAAATTATAGCTACTTGACAGCTTAATAATTAATGAGTTGGTGGTGTTGGTGTGTTGGAGTTGGCTTGCACAAAGCCATAAACTATAAAAAAAAATAGTTTAAATTAATTAAATCTATATACTTTATTGAAATGAAGTTCTTTTACACGGCTTACACTAGAGTGAAATGGTAATGGCCCAAGGTCGCGTCAGAAACGAAAAAGCGTTCATACTGTGGGGCATTCGAATTCAGTACTGCGCGAGCGCTTCTGCAGGTTGAACCTATGCCGAATCGACGCACGCCAAACGATCGAGCGTGAACTGTATAGTGCGCCTATCATTTTATTATTAATTAAGTTAAGTACTTAAATATAAAACACTCAATCAAAATAATTAATTTTATTTAAAATACTTTCCTAACGTCTTAAAAATACAAAAAAACAAAGGTAATACACGACCATATAAGGACCAATAGAGATGCGAGAAGTCCCAGGTTTGAACCTTGGGCTATTATCACAATTCCCATCATAAACTTTGTTTAATATGAGGGGTAAATGAATAAAATAATATTATTGAATTCCTTAAAATAGAGATCGCTATTATTATTAAAAAAAAAAATTTAATTTAAAAATGTATAGGTCAAAAAGTGTCTCAAGCACTTTTTGGTTCGACAAAAATACAGTAATATAATCAAATAAAATCTACATTTTAAAACACGTTTTGAGTCAAAAAAAATATAGCAAAAAATCTTCGTTCCAGGCGGGGGGTCCCCCAACCAATATTTTTTTAAACTAACACTAATACTGAAAATAAATAGTTTACAGGATTATTTTAATAAAAATCTTGATTCATACTCAACTCGAAAAGACGAGTTAAAATTATAATATTTTATATATAACATCTCGCAAGATGAAAATACTCAATAATTTTCGTAATTACTTTCTAAGCAAAAATAGAAAGAAATAAAATATTTACGATTGTACAAATGTACAACAAAAAAAAAAACCATCGATGCCACTACAACGTGATGGAGTGCCCAAAATACTGGCAACATTTCCATTTTGTATGGCCAAACTGAGACGTAAGCCAAGTACTCGTAGATCTTGAGATACAATTAACAAAAAACTTGTAACGTATTTATCGAAACGCCTTTTAAGTATAGGAGTGACGCAAGCAACATATTTTTGTGTTTGCGTTTAACTTTACCTAAAAAATATTTTGCACCCTAATTCGCTGTATCAAGCTTATTGTATTAATACAATAAATAATTCATTTTGACCATTAACCTCATAAATATTAGATTACTTTTTCTAATACTTTTTTGATATTTGATTTGTTATCGATGTTTCTTACCACTATATCACACGACGACCATATTTTTTTCTATAAGTAATCGAATTCTGAATGAATTTCAAGTACGAAAGAGTACGAAACATTTTACTTCTCACTTTGTTACAAGAACAATTTGTTCAAATTTCGTACCATTATGTTCATACTTCGTTAGTCGTGCTTTGTTCGGTAATTACCATATATTCGGAGTTTCTTTTGTGCCGTGCAGAGTTTTAGAAAGTTTCGAGTTCCAATCGGATAATAAATTTTGAACGAAACATGTGAATTGATTAATTTTATTCGTCTCATGTCAGAGTTTCGAAGGAATTAGATTATATTGTTACTATATTAGAGCAAAATACAATTCTTTGCTATATTCACAAAGTATTATTTTTAATATTAGGTAGGTATATCATTTGTTATGAAAATGATAATGTTCTCCTCCTCACTAATGTAAGCCATGGCCTTCATTATCAAGTTTAGTTACAGACAATATTGGCTCAAGTAATTGCGATAACACAAGTTCAGTCTTTAATCATTAACCCTTATAAATAAAGGACCGATAAATACAATACAGCCAGCGCCCAGGCGCATACCATCGGCTTTAATTGCTTATCAAGGCATATATATGTCACCGTAAAATTGTAAATACCGTTAGGTTATAATCTATCTCGCGAGGTTTTGAACTGTCGAAAGATTGTGAACCGTAACATACTGCTTACAATTTAGCACATTATTTTTCGGTAGATTATAATCCACTTCCAACTTCCAGACTCCGGGCTGCTACTGAGAATTTTCAGAGACAACAGAGAAACCCAATAACTATTTATTGGCCCGACCTGGGAATTGAACCCAGGACCACCGGGTCTGCGGCCTTATATCTAGCCACTTTTTTTTTTTAACACAGTGGAAACCTTCAAATGGTACTCGGCTCCTCGATGCTAGCACCTATGTGTCGTCTGCATAACAAACGACGCTGACACCTTCAGGGAGAGCGACGCGCAGGACTGCGTCGTACGCGAGGTTCCACAAAAGAGGCCCCAAAACTGACCCCTGAACCCCACAGCAAACTTCTCTCCGGGTCCTCGTACCGTCTTGCTCCATATACGAAACGTATCTGTCGTGCAAGTAGTCACCGACGATTGCCTGCAGATAACGGGGGACACGATGGTGTAAGATTGCCCCCCTAATAGCGTCCCAGGGCAACGTGTTGAATGCGTTGACGATATCAAGACTTATCGCCAACGCCACGCCACCCCGGGCCACCGCCTGCTCCGACAGAGACCGAACGCGCAAGATTGCGTCGACAGTCGAACGGCCCTGTCGGAAGCCGAACTGACACTTAGCCAGGTCGGGGCCGACACGCGACAGATGCCCACACAGACGAGAAGCGACAATTTGCTCAAAAAGCTTGCCAGCCTCGTCCAGCAGACAAATGGGACGGTACGCAGAGAGAGATTCTGCAGTCCTGCCATCCTTCTTCAAAAGAACCAAATTCGCCACCTTCCAGACCTTAGGGAACGTGCCAGTACGGAGGCAGCTGTCGATCAGCCGCCTCAGGCTATTCCCCAATGAAGCCGAAGCTCGCCCCGGAATCCCATCGGGGCCGGGCTCGGTGTTACGAGCCCGCATGCGGTCGATCGCACGGCTCAGATCCTGTTCGGTCATCCCCAGCTCATCGCACCAGGCTGGTGTTGGTAGGGGGACCCGGGGACTTGACCGGATCACTGGGAAGAGCACGTCTATTACTCTCTTCAGTAAATCTGGATCTAAGGTCTCCGTTAGTGGGGGCATCCACGGGCGCAATTTGCCCAGCACCATACGGTATGGACGCCCGAACGGACCACGCCTATCTAGCCACTAGACCAACGAGGCAGTCATGGTGGCATATACATAGGTAGTAAACACTGCCAAATTCCAAAGATAATCTCGTCTATCCAGGGGTTTGAAACTAGGGACCTAACAGCCTTATAAGGCAGCCCGCACTGCAGTCAATTGTTGGTACACATTATATGTCAAAAAATTTATTATGATGGAAATAGGCAAAGCACTTAAATATTCAAATCGATCGAAATAACTGATCATGGCTATCATTTAAAATAATAAAAATTACTGAAATAAAATAATTCGTTTTTTTAAGATTAAAATCTTTTGAAACGTTGAATAAACAGTTCGTAATCTTCCTTTTTAATCAAGCGCCGTCCATAAAGGATGTTTGTTCCTTTCAGAGGCGAATCTGAAAAGATGTCAAGGTTGAGGACATTAAATATTTCAAGAGCGCCTCTTGAGGTGTGTTTATTTTATTTATACCAAAATGCCATTTTAATGGACAATTTTGTGGCTTCCATTTTTATCAATCTCGCGAACGGTGAAGTGAATACTTAGATGATTTGCTTTTGTTACTTATACAATAAATAATTATTTAATACATAAAAGTAAACGAGAGGTTTAAAATTATTGAAGTCAAAATAAAGAAAACATTAATAAAATTTCATTAAATAATTAGCCTCGTAAAAACAATAACGAATCAAATGTGCTTGTGTGCCTCCTTGAACATACTTCATGTATGTTCTGATATTGATTTTATGAAGAAAATAAACTTACTTTTTAATATATAAATATATATTATGCGGGAATGAGTTTGTTTGTTTGTTACGCTTTCATGTCTGAACAACTCAACTGATCATTATAAATTACGAATACACGTTGTCAAGCGTATTGAAAAGAACGTAGAGTACACCAACCATTCCCTAACGCGTGGGCGAAGTCGCGGGGGGTAACTAGTATGTACATTAAAACCACAAGAAAATTATATAATAAATAATTTATTTTAATAAAAAATAAAGCCTTAAAAAATAAACTTTACTCAAATATATATGTATTTATATAGTAAGAGCATATATACACTACAGTATAAGCTTCACTATAAAGGAATGCTATTTACATTCTATGAATACGATTTGTAATAAAAACGAACGGTGATTATCGTACGTAACACACATTACTGAAATGTTAACACGCGCAGTTATGGTATTTCGTATTATCTCAATAATTTAACGAAGTATTGATGCTAATTTTGATATTAGGCCAACTACTCGAACAATACGAGCAAATTTATAAATAGCTAATGGCCCAGTAAATACAAAACGTGGTTCTGTATCATAGAACGCTGATATAAATTTGGGCAAACGCTTCCTTTTCCTCTTTTTTTCTTTTTTAAAAACGTCAATAACATGAGACTTCTTTTGTTAAGAAGATTGATGCTTATAATATTTATGTTATGGTAATAACTAAGTTCAGAGGTACGAGGATTAGCCACAGTGGGACATTCACTGCATTTTTTTATAGAATAGATAGGCGGACGACCATTATATGGGCCATCTGATGGTAAGTGATCACCAACGCTCATAGACATTGGTATTGTAAGAGATGTTAACCATCGCTTACATCCCCAATGCGCCACCAACCATTGGCTCTAAGATGTTATATCCCTTGTGCCTGTAACCTTGTGTCTACTGGAACACAACAGTACCAAGTAGAAGTGTATGTTAAAAACTAAAACACATAATCGTAAAATAGACATAAAGTATTGCTTTAATAATATTAAAAATAACACTTGTCGATTGTTCTAAAATATTCTAATTTCAATACAACGTTACGTTTCATAAAGAAAACTGATCGCTACTAAATAATTGTAATATTAATTAAGTCTTAAAATGTTGGTATTTTGGTCTTGAGGGTCGAAGGCTGACCTTCGAATTGACCTTGTTGACGGTCAGTCGATAGTGGTAGTCGACTCACAGTGGTCGATACATATGTTTCACTCAGAACTTTTTTAACCGTATAAATACTAATAGACTACATATGAAATATCGGTCAATGCATAAATATAACATTTGATTAGGCTCTTGTATAAACGTCTGAAGTTCTGAACCACATCATACAAGCAGGAAGCCTTCCAAACAGCGAGTAAACAGCGATTAAATTGAACAGAAATGAGGTGAGAAACGTCCTAAGCAAACATACCCGCTGTTTGAATGCAGCTTGTTTATATAGAACTTACTAGAATTATAAACAAAATCACGTTTTGATTGTAGATTTGTGCAAGCTAGTCCAAGAATTATGTAAAGTAAAGTAAAAACACAAACAGCCTGTGAATGTCCCGCTGCTGGGCTAAGGCCTCTTCTCCTCTTGTGAGAAGAATTATGTATTAAAGGTTAATTCGAATAAATGTTTCTTTAACCTGAATATTCATAAAATCTTCTATTTAAAATTCTATTATTTAAAATCTACTAATCTAAACATTTTATTTGAAGAAGTCTTTACAAGCACTTTTTACTCTACTACCACTTACCATCAGGTGGAGTAGACTCGTTTGCCCTCCCGGGAGTTATAAATAAAATAAAGATTATAAACAAGATAAAATAACAGAAAAAGACCGGCTAAAAAATAAGTACTCTTTTTGTAACTTATACAATCGAAGTTAAGGTCATTATCCCCTAACAGCAATGAAAACCTTTGCCTAGCCATGGAACATTTACGGGCTGTTGCTTCTAATAGAAAACGTGAAAGTTAACTGGTCGCGTGATTGGGACGACACACTGCTGATTTTTTGTAACAGCAAGCATCAAAACGACGATAAAACAATTTTTGTATCTAGCAACATTATACGGCATTTCGGATACACATAATGTAATAATTATTACATCCGCGGCTTAGTCGGGTAATTTATGTCTTATTTTGGAATGTTTCCGTAAAGCCTTAAACAGGTAAATGATATTAGGGGAAATTTGGAATATCATTTCCCAGGCGACTCGCTGTACTTTAACGCGTAATTCCAAACCTTTATTTCCTTAATTATGTTAGACAGAATAAATTATAATATTTACATTGAATACGAGAACAATGTAAACATAATCACAAGTTATAAATAAGTTTAGACGTACAACATATTTAGTGAGAATATTTTCACTGATAGTTTGGATGCGTGTGATGTTGGCTGAATTGTGGTTAAGAAACGCCAACTAAATATGAGTTATTATAATGATAATAAATTGCACTCTTTAGAGCCTCATTGTCGTTCAATGGAACATAAATCTAGCATAATCAGAAAGAGATCAAGTACAGGACATACACACACACGACATTTTTGGTTAAATAACCTCAAATGATAGGCAGCTATGTAGGAAGTATTATACTGATAATGAAGTGTACTTACCTTCGTTCAATGGAACATATAATAAACACAATCTTACAGTCAAGTCCAAGCGCAGAAATGGCTGTACTCTTCCTTACTTTTGGCTGCTAATGGCAATGTTTTGATGGAAAACGTATCTTCAATTTAAGGCATTTTTTATATATTTTTTAAAGGTCCACGACAGAAAATAATTTGTACAACATTTGAAGAGTTAAAACAGCTGTCATAATGTAATTATTGTAATAACGGTAGGTATCTATGCAATAAAATGTGGGCACTTTTAGTAACGTATGCAAATGATAAATTAATATAGTTTTTTTTTTAAATATGGGATGATAAATTTTGTTGCTTTATTTTCTATGGGGAAATCGAAAAGCATCTGGTGACGTTACCAATGTAGTACTTCTGCGTTATTACTTTTCGAATGCAACCAATGTTTATCGGGATAGAAACAAATACTTTTTATCAAGTACGTTTTAAGTTATTATACAAAATAAAATAGTTTATAATGTTTTCGTTATCGCTTGTTCTTATAATGTATGAACGAGATAGTGATTGATGAACAGCGAAGTGGGAACGATTTGCGTGACCTTGTCAACGTTAAATGAAATTATTTTGTCAACCTCAAGACGGACTAATATTTGGAGATTCATATTGTTTTTATCGACAAACAATGGTTTAAAAATTTTCGTTATTTTTTTATCAAATTAAAACATACTTTATTCAAATAGGATCTTGTGGTCATTTTTGAATCGTTATTTTGCATCTCGTCATTTTACTCGGTAGTACTGGATTACTTTTAGAATAGAACTAACTAGTATGAACTGTCAGATAGCTTCATTATTTTTTCTCATTTTAAATAGGCCAAGCCTTATTAAGCAATTACAGAAATAATTACAGCGAGAACTAAAATGTAATTTCAGTTTCAAATGACTGTGTGTGGGGTCAAAATGTAGCAAGTATTTAGAAGATGAGTACGTGGACGCATACCCATTCGGATCAAAGCATTCGTGACTTTTCTTTTCATCCCGTTCACTATTTATATTGAAGTCGTTGGCATTTATCGAAAATGACAGTGGGTTATTTATTTTTAGGTTCGATTCGAATCACTTATAAATAGTTCAAACGTTTAGAGTTCTCTGTTCAACGAATTCGTTATTTTCTTTTAGTTGACTGAGCTTTTGTTAATGTTTCAGTAATCGACGCTTTGATACGCAATCGTTGCCTTTAAACAAACGATAAACTGTAAGGGAAACGTGACTTTCTATTTATATATAGATAGATACTCTTCTGTTATACAGCACACTTATAAAATAATATAGAAGTACTTATAATAACAATAACAATATAATATTATAGAGGTTAGTAAAATAATGTGGCTTTGTCGTTTAGTAACGATTTCTTTATTTTTAGAAATAATATCGTTATGGAAGTAATAAATAAAGAATATATATTTAACCAGTACAAAATCATTTATGTACAGAAGTCCTTAATAGTCTAAAAATATGTTATTGTTATATTGACTTTTACACACATTAGCGTTATTATTATTGCATGCATATGTATGACCTAAATACCGTAAAAATCTCTTCGACATTGAAAGTACTAAGAAACAATGCGTATTATCGAAAACAATCGCGTGTCCAATGACCTTTTCCCGTCCAAAAGTAAATGTGACGGTTCCATGTGCGCAAGCGCACCGGCTCCAAAAATAAAGTCCTGCGCTCCGGTGTCGAGTTGCCTTCAGTAAAGCAACGATCGTGAACACCACCGCCTGTGATATTTCTAGTCCCGTTCCATTTTCAAATGTCACCGTACCAACAATGACAAGTAAATAAATGCCAGTGCTAAAATACCTGATTTTTACCCGCTTGTGAATTGGATTTATTTTCAAGTGTTTTTTTTTTTTCCTAATGTGGCAATAGAAGCTGTAAGTATTGCGCTTTGTGTTTAAAATAACAACTAACAACGATTAAAGACAGCGATGTTTAAAATTATTTATAAACGTCAGCACACTTTTTTTTTTATTTCGAAAATACTTGATTGATTAATGAATATACGCCAAGAGCCTAATTAGAATTATATTTTCAAGATTATTCTCAAGGAAAAATTATAACAATCAAATATTCGGAACCAACCTGCGTGTTATCATAAGCTTGTGCTTGACCGCTTTAATATTCTTGTAACATAAACACAGCTGTGACGTAATACACTACTACATTTATCTAGCTTTGTATATCACAAAACATCACACATTATCAACTAATAACCTTATAATTAATTATTATTACTTCAAGAATGTGTATGATTATATATTCAAGATTATGGGAGAGGAACAAATAATTATTAGTTATATTTGAAATATTTTTTTTTTTATAAAACGATTTAAAATTTTATAAATCCTTTTAAGAAAGCATGCGTTTATGTTAAATATATAAATGTCGATGTGATTAGCAACCATTCCTCTTAATATACTTAAGCATCATTTCCGTAATATAACATCACCAGTAAATGTAACATTTTATATTTTCATCATTTCCGTGATGTTATGTTTTTATATTTAACAATTGCTATTCCAGAATTGAAGAAATTGATATTATTGTACTAATGGATTTTTTTTTAAAACCTGTCCGACTAACGAAACCAATGCCATACGAACGTACTTTTGGTGACAGTCCCTCGAGATCATATATTTAAACTCATGAGAATGATACTTACGTCGATGTCCCACTTACCTAACTGCTCTCTGAGAGGCAAATTCCTCGAATCACCAATAAAATTTCGTATTAAAATGTAGACTCATGGAATATTTTTTTAGCAAAAATACGTCCTTGAGTCTGTGACGTATTTTATTCATGTCTTTGTTCCGCCGTGACGTCATCGACTGAAACAAGCCGGTCTTGCTTGCGTTTCTGCTTCTAAAACCAACGGAACAAAACGTTATCCCTTGTGTTACAATTGTTCCATGCACTGATATTAAATACTTGTTACTGAGGATCTAGAAATTTCTTTGACTTTCTAAATTTAAAACAAAAATATAATGAATTATGTTTATGTTGTTTTTTCATATTTATACTAATGCAACGGATGGTAGCTAAAGTAGCCAATATATAAAGTACAGCTGTGCCCCGAGGCTTTATCCGCGTATAATTAATAAAAATATAATAAATTATTTTATTACTATAATAACACACACCCACACACATACACACATGCACACACACACACACTACTGGTAAAGAAATACGTAATTAACGATTTGAAATTAATTTTCATAAGATACCGTAGGGTTTACCGATCTTATATATGGCCTAACATTTGCGCCACCACATGTTTTTTGTGTGTACCAATATTCATCGAGATTGGTCAAGCCGTTCTTGAGTTATAAGAAGACATACAGACAGACAGACAGACAAAAATGAAAAAAATAGTATAATGTGAATCACTGCATCATAAAACGATTACTTATTACAAAATTAGGTGAAAAAAAAAAATGTACAGACAGAACTAATAGATTTTTATAGTAGTATAGATATAGATAAATGTGGTTAACTTAATCCATATGTGTGAAGGTATAAGTGTATAATTAAAATCAACAACGATTTTTCAATAGAAAAGCTTTCTATTGAAAAATCGATATATTGATATAATCGAATATATCGAATATCGATATAATCGAATATTGATTATTAATTTTTTTTTTATTAGACAATCGTGTGTTTTTGTCGTTTGCATAAAGCTGTCCCCGCTTTACAAATTGTCGTTGACTTACCATAGTCCACTTAACATAATTGCTCATTTCGGTCGCGTTTTCGAAATAGACAGCGATTTTATTTATTTACAAACTTTTGTTCACCAGCTTCACTTGAATGAATGATATATATAATTTACTTGGTGGTAGAACTTTTTGCAAGGTCGTCTGCGTAGGTACCATCCACTCGTCAGATATTCTACCGCAAAACAGCGGTACTTTGTATTGTTGTGTTCCGGTTTGAAGGGTGAGTGAGCCAGTGTAATTACAGGCACAAGGGACATAAAATCTTAGTTCCCAAGGTTAGTGGCGCATTGGCGATGTAAGCGATGGTTAAGATTTCTTACAATGCCATTGTCTATGGGTGTTGGTGACCACTTACCACCACGTGACTCATACGCCCGTCCTCCGCCTAAAAATAAAAAAGTAATGTTCAGGACATATACGGCTACATCCGAGATTAGAATCGTTTTGCTTACAGATAGTATTACAAAAGCGTCACTATAAAAAACGTCTCGTAAGTTACAAACTCGTATAAATGCAAGTTAAAACTTATAGGATCGTTACTCATAATTAATAAACGATCGGTTACTGATGTACAATATCCAATTACAATTTATCTAGAATTTTAAAGATGACGTAACAAATACCTTACTACAAAAAATACGTATTTATAATATTAATAAGATAAAAAAACAAATAATCTCGAATCTTCCTTAATCTCAAACGCTCAACAGATTAGAAAATTATTTGCAAACTCATGTTTATAATCATATGAATGTCTGTCTATACAAAAATGCTTATGTTATTAATATCGTTCAAGTTTAGAACGTCTCTTGCAAAATTCGCGGGTTATCATTTTTTTTTTTTTAATAAGTTTTGGCAAGAATAATAATACAACCATTTTTTTTCATTAAAGTTTTCCACGTCCATTTGCAATTTCACTATTAATAAAAAAACTTAATAAATAATTATTTTATTATACTAAAACTTTTAAATTTGTTATATCTATGTCTATATGACTAAAATAAAATAAAAAAAATAGTATGTCGCCCAACTTTTTTGGTTTTTTTTTATATTAAGTGAGTCAACGTACCAAGGGACGCAGCCAAAGCGTTATGATTTTGTCACGCGGAAAACGCATGTACGTATGTACAAACGTAAACATAAGTAGTATATTCATAGACTTACTTTTATTTTTACGACCTTTATATAATACTAGCTGTGCCCGCGATCTCACCGGTGTATAATTAATAAAAATATAATGAATAAAAATCAGCCTAGAACCTTCCTCGATAAAAGGACTATACAACACAAAATAATTTTTCAATTCGAACCTGTAGTTCCTGTGATTAGCCGAATCAAAGAAACAAACTCTTCAGCTTTATATATTAGTATAGATATAAAAACTCCTACAATAAAATAGTCGTGTTTTGAACGCTTAACTATATAGTAATATATTCTTTACTTTACTTTATAATTGTATGTTTGAATTCAATTATTTTAATAATTTAAAACGTGCTAAGACTTTCTCGCCTTCTTTGAAACTGAAAGTAGCCGTAAAATCGTCAAAAATGTGCATCAAACCAGTTAATAAATTTCCTTATACAAATAAAAATTTATAAATCACCTCTTTAAAGTATATCTTCTTCGTATTAAAGGCTTCCTTTAATTTTAATCGTGCGATCGGAAGCGTGAGATCTTATTCCACTACGCAGCGTGATCTCTCCTCATGAGTTTTCCTTTATCCCCGAGTACAAGATGAATTATAAACACAAGAAATCAGTGTAGCTTGCTAGCTGCTATGTCCGACAGAATTCACGTATTTTAATCATTAGGCCGCCTCAAATCATGTCTTTATTATTATCTCTATAAAAAAAAAAAATCTAGACATCGCTCAATAAAACCTTTATCATTTTTTATAAAAGATAATTTTATTCGACGTATTCATTATGTTAAGAAAATTGAAAGAAATTTGTATTTTTTTGTGATAGAATTAACTGTATATGTGATCCTTGAAGAAAACAAATTTGTCTGAACGACTTACGTAAATACGGCAGGTATTTTGTATAGAATTTATAGACGCGGTCTGAGTTCAGCGTAGAATATTTTTTTCACTGTTGAATAATGTAAAAAGTAATAACATATCATGAATAATACACACTAAGACACTATTACACATTTGAATTTGTTTTATTCAAATTCACGCGTGTCTGTGACGGGTTATTTTATCTGATTACATTTTCTTGTAGATAATGTTGAGTTTTTTTGTTTTTTATTTAATATTATCGATTCCATTTTCAATGTTTTATGTTTTAATTTTTTACTGTTTCTTTAAAGAGTGTATGGTGGATAATTTTACTAGATTATTATTCAGCTAATATATGTATATTACAAAAAAAAACAATTCTAATCCACTTCTTAATTAGTTTTTTTTTTTCGAGTATAGATTTAGCCGAAGGATTTCCTGTTTTCTGCCTAACATTTAAACGTAATTAAAAAAAATAAAACGTCTTGCGTTACAGTTGGCCAAATACGAAGAAAGCTATTAAAAATTCTGCCAACCTCGTTGAAAATAACCCTGACGCGTGTGTTCAGATAATAAACAGGAGATACGTAGCCAATCCGTAGTAATCTAATTATAAAATCGGTCAAGATCGAGTATAAATCAAATACCGAGGGTCCTGTATATTTCCGCAATACGACATAAATACATTTAATAATATTTTTTTATGAAAAATATCTATCGTAAGTTTTCATCGCCACATATTAAAACAAAGTAAGGAGACTTTCGCGTCTATGTCTGAACGCGTGATTAAGAAACTTCTGTTATGCAGTCTTCACTATTGAACGGGTTCATTCATGAGGAAGATTTATGTATAGAATTCATGAGGGTTTTGTGTAGATTGTTTGAAATATGACAGCTATTGAAGATGTCGAAAATGTCGACAAAAATAATCACGACTCAAGTGGTTGAACAGTCGAAACAGTAATATGTATAGCGATATAAACGTTTTATTTAGACCCTTATGCTACCCGTGTGAAGCCGGTACGGGTAGCTTGTATTTCATAATGAGACCTAGGTTCTACACTATTCCTATGACTACAGTATATAAAAATAATAATATATCACTATAACGTAGCATGTCAGTTAAGTGATATATATATGTGAAGAAGGACAATATTTTTAAACAATAGTTTGTGAAACATATTAAAGGATCGCTACCTTTAGTAAACAGGACAAAACTCTCTTCTTAAGGAGTATATTTAGAGTTTTTACTGCCACGCTACTCCAGCTCCGGGTTGTGGGAAAAAACAATCATCAGATGCTCTTTACCAGTAGACAGTGTGTGTCCTAGTAGAAATTTCTTGTTACTGTTAATATGCACTGCTTATTATAATTATATTATATTTCAAAAACACCTCTTATCAATATACACAATAAAATATAAAAAAAGCTGCAGCTTAACACTTAAAATCGATTGAATTTTTCTTCATAACATAAAACCCGTTAGCAAAATTTTATTTTTATAAAGGTTTATATTTATACAGGTATTTAGCATTATTAGAATAATCAAGGCACTCAATTACACGTGGCGATTGTCGTAACACGTTTTCATTGTCAGTTCCATTGCACGTCTTCCCCTAAATGTAGAATATAATAGAATAGAATATGCTTTATTGTACAACATACAAGTTTACAGAAATACAGTTATAAACACTATTTAAATATATAGAAATGTATGAATGTACAAAGGCCGTCTTATCGCTAAAAGAGCGATCTCTTCCAGACAACCTTTGGTATTTGTAGTTATCAAGAAATGAGTGTTTAAGTTGTACTAATCCTGGTCACTGTTATAAAAGAGAGCGGACTATGGTACAATTGTTTAGCAATCTGCAGTGCTATTCTGAAAGAAATAAAGATATATTATTTTGATTCTTGTTACGTTATAATTATTATGGACAAATTCGCATATCACTTTCTGATATTTAACGACCGTTTTCTGTGGTGTGTTTCGAGTTTGTTCTTACAGCCTTCTGTTTCGAATCTCTGTGATGGATTGACTTCAGTAAGAAACAATGCAATCGTTTAATTTTCATTTTAAGTAAACAGTTTTAATTTAGACATTGTAATACAATTAGTCCACATGTGATTTTTCTTTTCATGGCATTCATACGCCTTATTTTCCTTTCATTTACGTAAGTAATGACTCTTTAACGTTTGAGCCAAATGACGTATCTCGATGAGGTCATTATATCATAGGTTTGTCATGCTTCAGGAATACTGACGGAAATGTGTGTGTGACGGAAATATTGACAGTAAATTTGGACAGTAGTTTTTGTTTGATAGACTTAGCTCCGTTTTTTATATTTATATGAGACAACATATGTAAATAGAGTACTACATATACCAACAATTAATGTATTTTTTCTATCATAATCCACCATGGATTTGTGGTCTTATGCGTTTTATTAGAATATATTACATATTTAAAATCTTCTTACGATACTTTAATTATTTAAGTAGCAAAAATGCTAGCAGCATTTTCTCTTTGAATCCCTATTTTGATCTTCTGGGCGAAAAATAAGGCAACTCTCCTATATATTTTTAAAGAATGTTTTGCACTATTTCCAGAACGAACATAATTTGGAATAAAATGGACAGATCCCAAAAATTATACCAAAATTAAAAGAAAATACTGTAAATTAGAATTTAAGCCAATCATTTTCTCTATATTTTACTTTAAATATAAATATGTAAAATGATGAATGTTGTCATCATAAATCAGATAACACATAATATATTTGCCAGAAATGCGACTATTTTAAATCTTCACAAACTTTCATTGACGAAGCATCTAAATTTACATATTACGTTTGAATCAAAACAGGCTGGTTTATAAATCAACAACTATGCGTAAAAATACAGAAAATATTTCACTTAATACGTAGTGTTATCAAAAGAACTGCCCACACAAATTGAACCGGGTATTGCAACTAACATGTAAATGGGAGCCGTGTGAAACGCCAGACGTTGGCTATTTTTAAATGGTACCGGATCTTCGCATATCGCGCAAACGCCAAAATTAGACTTGGTATTTCACCGTTTATTGTAAAATTTATGATGGAATATATAATGTAAATATGCGTTTTATAATTGAACCATGGAATTGTAAAAATAGCAAGTTTATTTCGTATGAAATTATAAATTTGGACTAAAGAGCTAAAATCACAGGGCAAATGTTCGGTGATTATCCTTCTTACTCTATAAATATCGTATAGACGAGATATTTTAAAATTCAAAGATTTTTTTTTAGATACGACCAAATCATAACTTAAAAAACAGTTTTTTCAATATATCATATTGGTTGATTACACTTGTATGTAAGCTCAACTAAACTTATAGACAAGTTACTACATTAAATTCACTAATGGAATTGCTATTTTGAATTCTGTCTAATGCCCTTTAAAAACTTAGATATAAGAAAGTAATTATGAAAAAAGTTTTAATAACAATAACATTTTCTTATCAATAATATTAATATTGAAATGATTTTCGTAATCTAAAAAATAATCAGAAATCCAATTCGTTCTATAACAAAACATTTCTATAAATAAAACAGCCCTTTATTCAAAAAAAATCTTTTAATTAATAGATTTGTTGTATCTTTTACAGATATATAGTGAGGAGTTAAGCAAAAATGGAGCAGTTTGAATCACTGCTGACGTGCTGCGTTTGTTTGGATCGGTACAGAAACCCAAAGTTGCTACCATGTCAGCACAGTTTCTGTATGGAACCATGTATGGACGGCCTTGTCGACTATGTCCGGCGACAGGTATCAAAAACTGCAACCATGTCATACGAAATTAAATACCAGCTTTTTAATGATATAAACATGAAAGGTTAAGAAATAGGAATGATTTTTTTCAGCTGCTTAAGAAAAGTGTTTATTATTTTGCAGGTTAAATGTCCAGAATGTCGTGCAGAACATCGTATCCCTTATCAAGGGGTACAAGGATTCCCCACAAATGTCACCTTGCAGAGATTTTTGGAGCTGCATGCCCAAATCGCCGGGGAACTTCCAGATCCCACGGCTGGGCAAGTTATGGAAAGGTGTAATGTGTGCTCAGAAAAAGCATACTGCGCACCCTGCGCTCACTGCGATAAAAAAGTCTGCGAAGAATGCAAGTCCGCTCATATGGAAGTCCTTCGCAGAGAAATTGCAAGAATCAATAATCAAATACGTCGAGGTGTAAATAGGCTTCAAGACATTTTAGCTGTAGTAGAACGAAACACAGCGAATTTGCAAACAAATTGTGGTGCAGTTGCTGGGGAAGTAGATGAAATTCACAAGAGACTTGCAAAAGCTCTAAAAGACCGAACTGATTTCTTACGAAATGAAGTTGATCGTTATTTAGCTACTGAACTTAGGAACTTGACACATCTTAAAGATAATTTAGAGTTAGAATTAAGCAATATTCAAAGCAATTGTGATCTCGCCGATAAATATATGAACGACGATGTTGAATGGGAAGACACAGAGTTAGTTGATACCAAAGAAATATTCTTAAAAACAGTGGAGTTTCTGAGAAACTTTGATTATGAAGCCGGCGATTATAATCGCAGGATACGATTTGTAATGACACATGATCCAAATCAACTTGTAATGCATGTCGCTAGTTACGGAGAACTTAACATCACACATCCAAATGCGTACTCTACTGGATTACAACAAAGTCAAGGTTTAACTCGATCAAAGAGTGATCATCGTTTAGCATCACAATTTCGCCAACAAGAAGAAGCTAAAGGTTACACAGAAAATGATGAACCAATTTTAGGAGGACGTAAGTTTGGTGAACGTCGTCCACCTCCACCAGAAAAACATACAAGAGACTATGGAGTAACAGACGACTACAGCGGTTATGAATCAGAGCACAGACCATCACGAAGATTTCGTTCTCGTTTCGTAAGAAGTCATCAAACAGATAATGATTCTGATACTGAAACGTCAACTCGTGCAGTGAAAGCAGAACAAAAAGAAAAAGAAAAGGAAAAGGTCGCTGATACCGAAGATGCAACTCGTGGTCCACTCAGTGGTATATTTAGATTGAGTGATTGTCCTCGTGTAATGCAAAGAATACTAGATGTAGATAGCGGTAAAAAAAAAGAAAAAAAGGAACTTCCCCCACCACCAAAGCCAGTACAACCAACACCTCAACCACGAAGCCGTCCACCTCCACCAGCTAGACAGCAGAGTGAAGATGATGAAATATCACGCCTCAAAAGACAAAACAAGGGCGCAGCTTCATCACAAGAACCTGATCGTACACCTCAAAGACCTGTCGAAGAAGAAAGGAGCTCAATTAATCGTAAACCACCAACTCCAGCCCGTGAGGTGAGTTGGGAAGATGAAAGGGAGTGATTAAAACAAGAAATTAAAAGTAGCAATTTATTCATCGATACTAACACGGAAAACGCGACAACTAACTAGGGCATTCCATTAAAACACTCCATGACAATTCATATACACATAAACACAAACAAAACGACAAAATATATCAGACTAGACTACGTTTTTGGTGTCAATACCGAATTTCAGTATATTTCTCAGGCATCCAGTGATGGTGAGTCCGATGAATCTGTTGGTTCTCTGCAAAGAAATCAGCGCAAAAATACAGCTCCAGCACCAAAACCCTCGGCTGTAAGAAGGCCGTCAGCGTCCGATACATCTTCTGTACATCGACCTGCAGCACGTGCGCCTAGTACTGAATCTAGTGCATCTACAGAAAGTTCCGGCTCGGCGGTAAAACACACAGGTGCGATACTATCGATCGCAGAATTGAAAGCAAAATATAGCACTGATGGCCTGCCACCAAAACCGACCACACGTTTTTTGTCCGCAGGCAATGATAGACCAACACCGGTGACAACAAATGGAACAACTGGCGGCGCACAACGGGTGCAAAGTCGTTTCATTGGTTCCCAACGACCAACACCTGCCCCGGCGCCCGCCGAGCCGGCCCATGAAGACTCCGACACGAGCTCCGAAGAGGAAACTGACTCATCAGAGGAGAGTGAAGAGGAGCCTGCTCCACAAAGGAAGCCCGAGAGTCAGGCGATGGCTCGCAGTGATATAGGGCCGCTCCTAGCAAGAAGCAATAATGCTCGAAATGACGCAAACGATAACAAAAATAAAGATACACCGACTCAGTCCCGTTACCGTACTCGACAAACCTCTCAAACAGAAGAGGAGACAGCTCCTCGATATGGTGCCAGTGGTTCATCTTACAGTCGCTACGGTAGCAAACCAAAGGATGACGAAATGACATCCTCTTTGGATGACGATTCAAAATATCCTACTGCTCGGTCAAGATATCTTGCTTTAAAAGAACGACGTAATCGCCTTGCAAGAAGCAAGAGCAGTCACACAGGTTTCGGTGCGGCTGACGATGATGACCAAGACGACCCCGTTTCCCCTACCACCGCGTCCCCTTCAGCTTACCTTGCGGCTCGATACGGCTCCGGTACCGGTGGTTCGGAGCTGTCTCGAAGCCGATCTTCCCATGCGCTCAAATCGAGAGAAAGCTCTCCTGAACGTCCGGTAACCGGCGAAAAGGACGGAGCGGCCTTAAGTTCCTGGGCGAGATACTTGAAAAACAAGTACGGTTCGCGAGGTAAAGATCGCGATTCGGGCAGTACATCTTCAAGCGCATCCCGTCGCTTGTCTCTCGGGTTGCCCTTACGCTCAGCTAATGAGCTTGCCAGTTCTGATGACGATTCAAAAAACGCGGCAGGCTCCCCCATCTCCCCTACGGCGGCTACAGCAGCGGTAGCAGGTTAGAATAACGAGTGGCGTGTATATAGGTTTGCGGCTTCTGATTCTTGGTTTGCCAGACTGATTTGAACTTTATTTTAACTTGACTATTTGTCACAGGTTTCGCAGCAGCAGGTTCCTCCCCTAGGAGCCAGTATCTGCAGAAACGCCGTTTACAATTCAGTGTGGGGAGCCGGGGGAGCGAACCCGGTTGTTTTACTTGGCCTCGTGGCATCGCTGTTGGTCCCGACAACATAATGGTCGTGGCTGATTCATCCAACCACAGAGTACAGGTAACATACGATAAGAAACCTGTAATTAACGATGAAAACGATTAGTTCCATAATTTTATATAAGAACGTTTGATTCTATAATTACTCGCATAATCGAAATGGCTTTCAGTTTAGGAATGCAGTCTGTTGAAATATTTACCTTGCTATAAAATTACGGAAATAGACTACTCTGCTGTAAACGCGTGTTGGCAAAATAGTGGAATTCGAAACATTATCATAAATTCAAATTTGCATTTGCCAAACGTTTTATGCTCTAGCGAAGCAATAAGCATATGATTGGACACAACATTGCTAAAATTTACTATTGAAAGACCTTTATTTTTTTATTGAAAATAATATTTGAATTAGGAACAAATCATGAAAATTATTGTTTTTTTTTTAACAAACAGACTAACAAATTGGCCACTTGATGGTATGTGGTCACCACAGTCCATAAACAATTGGCATCTTAGGAACTACTATGTCCCTTTAGTCTGTAATTACATTCGCTCACTCACTCACCATGCTGATTGACAGTAGAATATGTGATAAGTCGGAGGTACCAATTTTATGATGTTGTCAAAGCATTTTATTGCTTAATGTTTTATACATATAGCATTAATGTTTACGAATCAAACTCCAGTCAGATCAAACCAAACCGGATAACCAGCAGAGTATTTTTTGTACGGTTATGATTATGTAACTAAAAAAATATCAATTACATAATATCACTTATTTATCCAGGTGTTCGATTCTAACGGAATATTCGTGAAAGAATTCGGTCAATACGGCAGCGGGGAGGGTGAATTCGACTGTCTCGCAGGCGTCGCCGTGAACCGCATCGGCCAGTACATCATCGCTGATCGATATAACCATCGTATACAGGTAAATAAGATATATTTAATTATAAACATTACGTGTGTAATAACATATATTTATGATATAATAGATATTTTATAATTATATCTAAGCTTTTTGTGTATTTGAGTGATTTGATGGTATCTATATACTATATAGATCACTCGTACGAAGCAAGATTGGGCAACTAGCACTCATATATAAATTGATCAAGTATAAACTAAGACCATCCTATTCATATTTAACCCGGCGACTTCTGCGTTTTGCATTTAATGTCAAGTGGGCTCACAAAGATTAATCTTTTCATGCAAATATATCAGTTTTTAAAAGTTTATTATTGCTTTTCAATTTAAATTTTCATTCTTAATTCATTCAGGAAATACGAAACATACAAAAAATCCATTATGAGATCGCGCTTGCATTGAAAATAGGAGATTAATAGTTGAAAAAAATTTATGTACATACATTTAAAAGACATTTAATCCTTTTTTGAAACGACGTGGTATTAGCATAATAAATGAATAACTTTTTTCTTCAATATCATAACAGTTCCATAACATATCCCAAAGTGTAATTGAATGTTAAGTGAAAGAGTTTATTTTTCATGTTCTGTTTACCCTTGTACGAAACTTTGAGTAACTGTCAAACTGTCATCTGCAATGTCAAAACTTCATGCCGTGAACTTCTTGACAGTTGCGTTAACACTTACCGAAATAGCGATGCTTTATACGTGTTGACTTTGGACATATATATAATACTATATATATATAGAAGCCGAGATGGCCCAGTGGTAAGAACCACCAATGAATTTCATGTGCTTAATTTGTATTTATAATTCATCTCGTGCTTGACGGTGAAGGAAAACATCGTGAGGAAACCTGTTTGCGTCAAATTTCACTGAAATTCAGCCACATGCTAAAACATGCTAAAACAGCGATATCTTCTCTATATAATATTCATATGTATTGTGTGTAACAGTGTTGAAGTTAAGAGAGTTAAGGGCGTATTTGTGGATACATTTTATGTGACAGAATTTCGTCCAACGCATGCAGATTTACTCACGATGTTTTCCATAACCACCAATCACATGGTAAATAATTCACACAAAACAAACAAATACAAATTAAGCAAATGAAAATTCGGTGGTGCTTCTCCCGGGCTTAGATTACGGGTCCGGGTTTGAACCCACAATCGTCGGTTTACTTTAACGAGCCCGACTGGGCCCGGCTCTTATTACTATAAGAGCTTATTATCGTATACATAATATACGATATAATTTATACTTTGTTAAACAAATCCCTGAGGATATCGGGCGTCAAGATTATTCAATAGATAGTAATATTAGCATAATATTTTAATAATAATAATATCTTTGGACATTATTCACACACGGCCATCTGATCCCAAACTAAGCAGAGCTCGTACTATGGAAATCAGACAACTGATATACTTACATATACTAGTTTTCTTTTGTAAATACATACTTTACATACAGGACAAACAGAGATGTTCATGCACACAAATGTCTGTCCTGGGTGGGAATCGACCCACGCCCTGCGGCGCGAAAGTATCTTCAAACCACGTCAGCCGGCTCGTCAAAATTTTAATTTTATTAACTACGAAACGGACTTCTCTCGAGAGAACAATCGAATAATGAATTTTTAATAAATAATAATTAAACTCAACATTTATTTATTCCCGTGACAAATATCGAATATAATGATGTCAAAAGTAAAGGCCAATTTATTAAAATTTTCTTGAAATAAATATTCTCGATATTATTCTCTTGGGTTGGAATATTAATAACACCTTCCTTTAAACTCTTTCCTAATAAACTACTATTTTCATTTGGTGCACAATAAGCAACTTCCAGACTTACTAAGATTAAATGAGAAATATTGCTTTATAAACAAATAATGATGAAGATGGCATAACTTTCACAAGCACACGTCATTTAAAGTCACACACACTGACAAGTTATATATAAAAAAAATATATTCAGAAAAACTATCATTTTATTCCTTTTTTTATAATAAAGTAAGATGATATTGTTTATATTATACAGTATTTCGTAAATAAACATTCGTGTAATATAAAATGTAACATAACGATTATAATTATGTATATAATATATTTTATGTCTATATATGTATATTATAGATATAATTGACTGCCTCGTTGGTCTAGTGGCTAGATATAAGGCTGCAGACCCGGTGGTCCTGGGTTCAATTCCCAGGTCGGGCCAATAAATAGTTATTGGGTTTTTCTGTCAGAAAATTCTCAGTAGCAGCCCGGAGTCTGGAAGTTGGAAGTGTGTACACTCCCGTGCCTCGGAAAGCACGTTAAGCCGTTGGTCCTGCGCCTGAGCTCTTTCTAGTCGTGTCGGATTGCCGTCCCATCGGACTATGAGAGCTAAGGAAAAGAGAGTGCACCTGTGTTTGCGCACACACTTGTGCACTATAATATGTCCTGCGCAGTTGACTTATCTCTCTTGAGATTGGCCGCCGTGGCCGAAATCGGTCTGGAGGACCTTAGATATAACTACATATATAGAAATAAAATATATTATATGTCTATATATATTTAGACACTTATTATTTTGATGCTTTTTACTTAGTAGGAAATACGTTCGAACGGCTGGCAGATCATAAGTTATCTACTTACCTAGGACAATTTTATGTTAACAAAAACGATGATATTGTTTCATTGATGCCGTGCGAAGCAACTATATAACAGCTTATTATAACTTTCAATACAAATTACACAGTACTAAACACAGGCCAAAGGCTTTTAACGAAATGAAGTTCTTACCAGCTGTTCCAATGGTTAGTAAAAGTTAGTCTATCGTACCAGGTGATTAGTAGTATTTCAGAAACGTTACATTTCTATTAAATTTAAAAAAAAAACAATATAAAAAACAATAAACGCAATAAACATAAACAATATAAAAAAAAATAGATATAATTTTTCCTGTCTACAATAAAGGATCGAACATACATGCGCGACCAAATGAAGCGTGAGCTTCCACGATATGAAATCGTCTGAAAAGCTACGGCTACACCTGTGCAACGACCACGAGAATTTCTTTATTGTAACATGGCACAGCTGTGCTCGTTCTTTAAAAACTACACCAATTTACATAACAATATGATCATTGAATTCACACATACAAATTGATCACATGTCAGAATATTCATTTCAGAAGAACCCTTTGTATTCGATTCAGTGATTGAAATTAATTGATATTCCCAATTGATAACGAGTGTTTTCAGACCAACTAATTAACCAGACACGCACTAACGAAGTTACCTACGTGACACTATTTGTAAGTGAGAAAATTTTGGTGTACGGTACGAAGGGGAAAGGTATCGAATTCAATCATTGATTTGGTTTTATTAAAGACTAATAAAAGCAACGGCTTCGCCAGCGTGGATATCAGTTTGTGTCGAAAATTCGAAATGTGTCATTTTAACGTTTATAATACCGATTTGAATAAAACACGAAAAATATTAAAGTTATTAAATAAAATATTTGAATATTTAATAACATTAATAAGTAAAATTTTAAAGAAGTGTGCATTATTTTGCACTTCTTACTTCTTATAACTAACTACATAACAAAAAAAAAATAATGATACAAAACCAAACGATCAAAAATATAATATAATATAATAATATTATGATTAAATTATAATAAAAATTCATTTAATTATTTAACCAACTAAAAATTAAACTACAAATCTCATAATAAAATATACTACAGCTTAGTAATAATCTCACATAACAATAGCGTTATTTTGGTAATACAAATTTGAAATCGCTTTTAACGATAATATGTTGCAATTAGGTTAGTATTTATGGCTAGCTTAACATTTTATCAAATGATTTGTATTTAATTATGAATCTATTCATTCGTTTAGATTCACCTTCAATTGCTTTCACAATTATAATGTGTCATTAAATAAATGTATATATTAAAAACTTTATTGATAAATGTTGTGTATATCGATAGACCGACCGACTGCCTCGTGGCTAGATATAAGACCGCAGACTCGGTGGTCCTTGGTTCAATTCCCAGGTCGTGCCAATAAATAGTTATAGGGTTTTTCAGTCAGAAAATTCTCAGTAGCAGACCGGAGTCTGGAAGTTAGAAGTGTGTACACTCCCGTGCTCGGAAAGCACGTTAAGCCGTTGGTCCTGCGCCTGAACTCTTTCCGGTCGTGTCGGATTGCCGTCCCATCGGATTATGAGAGCTAAGGAAAAGAGAGTGCACCTGTGTTTGCGCACACACTTGTGCACTATAATATCTCCTACGCAGTTGGTTAATCTCTTGAGATTGGCTGCCGTGGCCGAAATCGGTCTGGAGGACCTTACTTATATCGATAGACACAGATTTCTCACTTTCTTCATCAGCAATTTGACTATGTGATCAGTGAATTGTGTTAAGAAATAATCACTCAAAACCTCTTACATTTATAAAAAGGTTTTTAAATATATTATTTATAATATGATATTATATACAATGATTTTCTATTTTATAATCATTTAAAGTAATAATAATCTCAATACAAATCGAAATTAAACAATCCAGTGTTTTTAGGTCTACGAAAATATGACCATGATACATGACAATTCAATTATCATCCCTTGCTATATGCTTTTGGTAGAAATATATAATATTTTCTCTTCTTTACTCAGTAAAATAGTCCAAAAGCTCTATCATCAACCGTTGAATCACAATTTTGACTGTTTTTGAAACATGAACCAGCCCGTATCACAATGTTAATGTATTAAACCAATAGAGGTAGAGAGAGAAAAATCTTTAGTGTTTATGCACTATATTTGCAATTGACGATGTAAGCGATGGTTAACATTTCTTACAATGCCAATGTATATGGGCGTCAGTGACCACTTACCGTCATGCCCATATGCAGGTCCGCCTTCCTATAATACAAAATAAAATTAAAAATAACCAGAAAAAAAAACAAATATAACTTGGATTTAGTACAATATATTTTGGCATACTATTAATATTATTATTGAAGATATAAAAGCCGAGATGGCACAGTGGCTAGAATGCGTGAATCTTAACCGATGATCGTGGGTTCAAACCCGGGCAGGCACCACTGAATTTTCATTCGCTTAATTTGGGTTTTATAATTCATCTCGTGCTTGATGGTGAAGGAAATCATCGTGAGGAAACCTGCATATGTCAAATTTCAATCAAATTGGTGTATTCCACCAACCCGCATTGGAACAACGTGGTGGAATAAGTTCCAACCTTCTCCTCAAAAAAAAAAGGAGAAGAGGCCTTAACTCAGCAGTGGGATATTCACAGGCTGTTACTTTTACTTTTACTTAGATATCGGGATATGGATGGAACAAATGCATACATTAACCATACTAAGAAATTGCTAGTAAGCTACAGGAACGTCATTTGAGTCGCATATTTCTGTACATATTTTTAACTTGTATAGTATTAATAAACGAATTATAGTTTAAAATAGTAAATATAACAGCGCTATCACCATTGACAATATTTGTGAAATGTTTACACGCGGCTGTGCCTGTGTACTTGATTTGGTTTTTTGTTCGATTTTAATTTAAAAAATTACTACGAATTCAAACACAACAGGTGTTTCATCACAAAGAAAATTTGTAAACCACAACAGACAAAAATAAAACGTTCACGTTTAAGCCTTTTCCGATAAATTCATGCTATCTAAAAGTTTTATCAGAACAAGAAATCTTCGTAATTTTGAAACGTTTATTTCGTATGTTGTTATTAAAGGACTTTGTTGTCATCAGGTATTTGATCCCGCCGGTCGCTTCTTAAGATCCTTCGGCAGCCAGGGCACCGGTGATGGAAAATTCAACTACCCATGGGGAATTACCACAGACGCTCTCGGATTTATATACGTGTGTGACAAGGAAAACCATAGAGTACAGGTTAGTTTCAAGTATATTATAAATATTTGAAAATTGAATTTTTTACTTTATAGTTTATTGATTACATTTTTTTTATGATTTCACATAGTTCTTTTAAATCTTGTTCAAATTATTTCATTAAAATTTTTAATAGATTGAATATGATTAATAAGGCCAGCTTCTTAAGTATTAGGTTTTAAAATGATTTCCAATTTATCTCGGTAAGGTATTGCCAGGAATTCTGTATGTCTCTGACATAATTTTACGACTATTTGTTAGTTGAGTGTAGAAATTGTGCTACCTTCAAGCTCGAAAGAAACCTTTGCTGGCTTTGCAGTTATTATGTTGTTGTAGGTGACAGTAATCAGATACGAAGGGATTCATTCAATACCAGTTCCCAAAAAAAATATATTTTTGCTTGCCACTTTCGATGTTATAAAATACCCAATAAAAATATATCAGAAAAAGAGTATTGCACATTATAGCGTTATGAAATTATTAAAATAATAATTTATTCTTTTACCAGGTATTCCAATCCGATGGCACGTTTGTGGGTAAATTCGGAAGCTTTGGATCTAAGCTTGGACAGCTAGAGCATCCTCATTACATAGCGGTATCCAGCACCAATCGAGTGCTGGTATCCGACTCCAATAATCACAGGATCCAAGTCTTCGATGTGAATGGACGAGTTCTTTCTTCATTCGGTGAAGAAGGCTCTGAAGATGGACAGTTTAAGTTCCCAAGGTTAGTTAACCTAAATAACACAATGATCATATTTTAAATGGATGGTTTTATCTAAGTGACTTTAGTACGTAGTAAAATTTGTATGGATCTCACATCGCAATATAACTAGATTTCAATTTTCAAATTTACTATTTGCTCGATAAATATCGTAAATGATTTAATCGAACCATAGAATTATAACGATCTGATAAATTTCATAAATATCTATCAAATACTTATCACCACACTAGAGCCCAGTCTGATTAAACAACTGGAGATTTCTTAAGCAGCATCGTAAGGGAACGTAATAGGATTATAGTTTGCGAGGTATATTGTAAACTATCTCTTGATTGGTATCTTGCTAACGAGTAATCGATATTAATATCCTTTGTTTTCCATACCGTTTACAATGCCTTGTCTAAATTAATTCTGGACATAAGATCGGTTGGAATTTCTAAGATTTCATAATTCAATGTGATCTTTAAAATATGTCTACTTGAAATTTTTCTATTTAAAATTTGGATAGTACCTTAAAATTGTTTGAGATTTCCAATAAATAGTTTTACATCGAGTTATAAAAAAATTTGAATGCGATGCCAAATCGGTTTTCGCTCTTAGCTGTAGTTTTATAATGTAGAAATATTTTATTTATTCTTGTCCATTTTGTTTTATTAATACATATAAAAATTGTCTTGTGCTAATCAATAATAGTTTCGTATTTAAATAATCTATATAATCATATACAAATATTTACATATTCATTTGTCTGCCCATACTCTTTCTATTAAGCTTCTAAACAGCATTTACGGCAATACAGTATTTATAATTAGATTGTGTTTATGTATATTAAAATAGAAAGGGTGAATCAAATTAATAAAGAAATGAATAGTTTACCGTTTTACTTCTTGATTATTTATCTAAATTTTACCAAAAAAGACCATAGTAATCTTTTATTTCCCAGGATTTCGTGAAATACATAGCCGTTAGGAATTTAGATTTTAGCGACCATAACCGATAGGAACTCAAATTAAATACGTTGTAAACTATAAACGATTTAATTTATGTACCACACTTTATATTATGTATGTATTTTGTGTATATAACATATATTTTAATTTATTTAAAGGCAACGTGAGGATAATCATTATAATCAATAGGTAATCGAAAGTAGCCTTGTCTACAGCGTGATTTGGTGATCAAGTTGATTTTTATGCCATTATATAAAATAATCGTAAACACAAACAATGTTTTCATTTTATGATGGACACCTTGACCAACTTCCTACGCGAAAATAGTATAAGAGTATGACCCCAAAACGTGATCCAGTTACCGAGTATCTTTAATAGTTCAACTTTAATTTTACGACCGGACGATATTGTCGTCTTTACTACACTGTAAACGGAGAAGTTTTCAACGTTGAGGACTAAAATAATATTCATTTAAATTTAGGATCATATCTTTCGAAATATTTATATTTCAAGATGAAACTTTACGCTTGCAACGTTAAAATTAATTTAAATGAAATGAAAAACTCATGGTTTTTTTTACCGTAATCATCATCAAATAAGCAATTTTTAAGATTTTTACAAGTTTAATTAAAAGTAAATCATTAGCTTGATAATAATTCTGAATTGAGATTAAATAAATAAAAAGTGTGATAAGAATAATGGTAGTCATTCGAATAACAACAAATTCTGTAATTCTATAATCTGTTTTTTTTTTTTATTTTAAATGTTAAAGCCGAATTTTATCATCACCAGGGGTGTTGCCGTTGATGACCAAGGTTACATCGTGGTCGCTGACTCTGGCAACAACAGGATCCAGATCTTCCATCCTGACGGAACCTTCCTCAGGGCTTTCGGGTCTTGGGGATCTGGAGATGGAGAGTTCAAGGGTCTCGAGGGTATCGCTGTTATGTCAGGTGGCAACATCATCGTATGCGATCGAGAGAATCACCGTGTACAGGTTTTTTAAAGGTATGAAGTTAGAGTTTGAATATCTATTAAAATTTTACAGATTTCACTGCTGGGCTAAAGCCTCTTCTCCTCTTTTGAAAATAAAGTTTTGGAGCTTATTCCACCACGCTGCTCTAAAGCGGATTGGAGGAATGTACATGTGACAGAATTTCAGTGGAATTTGACACATGCAGGGTCCCTCACGATGTTTTCTTTCACCGTCAAGCACGAGAATAATATATTATAATGCACATGAAATTCAGTGGTGCTTGCCCGGGTTTGAACCCACGATCATCGGTTAAGATTCACGCGTTCTTACAACTGGGCCATCCCGGCTTTTAAAAAAAAATAGTAACTACAATAGTATTAAGCTGTGTCGTAAATACTACCCCCCCCCCCAATTCGACATCACTTTCAATTATAATTTTTTCAATATAACATGTTGGTCCGACATGTGAATATAAATACAAAAACCATTACAAATAAAACAAAGCCGACAATTAGTCAATAATATTATAGCTTATGTACTACATAGGAACTTTAACAATTTGTACCATCATTTTGTTAGTTAAAATACATTTACACATTCTCGTACAAAGTTTAGATTGAAAGTTGGCTATGGAGGCCGAATTTAAAATGCATGAACCAAAAAGCATTTATGTTACAAGTATCAAAATGAAGCCTCTGATGAATATATTTAAACGTAAATTATTTAAAAATTCGAAGCTTTTTTTATAATATAATATATTTACAAAATTGAATATTAGTTCCTTGAAAACAGATGGTAGAGCTTTGTGCAAGCTCGTCTGGGTAGGTACCACCCACTCATTAGATATTCTACTTCAAAACAGCAGTACTTGATATTGTTGTGTTCTAGTTTGAAGGGTGAGTGAGCCAGTGTAATTACAGCTACAAGGGACATAACATCTTAGTTCCCAAGGTTGGTGGCGCATTGGCGATATAAGCGATGGTTATCATCTCTTATAATGTCAATGTATATAAGCGTTGGTGACCACTTAGCACCAGGTGGCCCATAAACTCGTCCGCCTACCAATGCTATAAAAAAAAGGTATTCAGGGAAAACAAAGAAACTGGCTTCTATGATTAAAACAGATTTATATACATAATTACGTACTTAATAAAAAAAAATAAAAAATAATGTAATTTAAAATTTAGGTATTTCAATATTAAAGTAATATACTTGAAATAAGAAGTTAACTAAGTAAAAAAGGTTCACTTATCCCTTTTTTACGTTAGTTAATGCTTAGTTAAGCACATCCATCTATCGAGCACGTTAACACCTCAACCGCTCACCCGTATAGTGGCCCAGACGCAGACAAACTCACTCCTATGGAATACTTTCATACACTGCATATATATTTTTGGAAAGAAGTTATTTTACGCGGCTTACAGTAAAGTGAAATGACAGTGGCCCAAGGTCATGTCACATAACGAAATAGCGTTCATACCGGGCCTACCGAATCCTACAAAATACGATGCGTTGGGCGTTCGAATTCAGTACTGCGCGAGCGCTTCTGGAGGTAGGATCTATGCCGAACGCACTTTTTTTTTTGAAAACACATTATATGTAAATATAAATATTTAATGCAGAAGTCATCTAGATTCTACGACGTCTAATGCAAATATTTATATGAAATCTAATCCTAAAACTTGTGATGATGCCTGGCAATAAAAACAAACAGGCACAATAAAATAACATCAACAGAAAAAAAATCTAAACACTTTAAAGTTAGTCAATGTTATAAGCTGTTTTGATAATTTTGTTTATAATTAACTTTTTTTTCAGGCTTGCTGAAATCAACATCAACGAACAAAAACTAAAAATTAATTGAATATAATATAATGTACATAAGTTCACCTCGTCATTGACTTCGAATTATAATGTCAATTATTATATTATAATATAAATAAATAATAAGTCATGTAAATTTGCATTCGCGGACAACAAGTCCTTTGACAGAAAAAAAAAACAAATACTTTGACAGTTTTGTATAAAAAAAAAATGTCGTTCTATTTTGTTTATATCATCTTCATTCATATTTCCCGCATCCATTTCACCGTTTTATGTATTTTATCAATTTTCTTAAGGAGTTTACATAGATATTGTAATTAAAGCAAAATCTAATCTATATCATATGATGTGTTGAGTAGAATCGAAAAATGCCGTATGTAAGCAAAGTTAAAACATTATTATAATGATAATGACGAAAACTCACTCATATTAATGAAATTGTAATTAAATTAAATTAATTAACGATATTTAACGATATGGTAGCATTTATTGATCGAATATCGATAATTTGTTTGCGAGTAATTTTCACTACGATATGCAATTTTGATTACTAAAATTTTAAAAATAGAATTCGAAGCTAGCATTTATGTTAATCAATTTTTTTTCTATTTCATTTTAACTCCTCACTGACTGTATTGTGCTATGAAAATCGATATAAATAATTATTTTAAACGAATAATATTAGTGTAATAATATTCTCTAGTCAGATTTAATCACATAGTATTTTACGCCAAAATCTATTGCCAAAAATTATATTTATTTAAAAAAAAAAGAAGTTTTTCGATATTTAATTCGATTCGATATTTGAAATATATAATTTTATTTAAGTGAGTTCTTTAAATGATTATATCAGCTTTTTATTTAATGTTAAAGGCATAATGTGTTATCTATTAATATGTATCTGTAACAGATTATATTGACGTTAATAAGTACATTTTGTATGGCTTTCAAGTTTAAATAAATAATATTTGTTAATGACGAATAGTGTTTTATTTATCGCCATCTTCTAAAAATTTATGTCAACCTATGACTGACTTCAAAGAAACGGATTACATTTATTTAAATATTTTGTATATTTGTAATTTTTTTAGTGTTATTTGGCTGACTATGTAACTTTTACTTTATACTTTCCAAAAGTTTAAGCTTTTCATAAATATAATATGTGACGTATATTGTGTATGTTTGTACTTAGATATACAGTGGTGGATCCAGTGAGATATGCGCCTTTTTTATTCTGCTGCAAAAATCACATACGAGTTACTCCCATGGAAGTGGGTGGGGTATAAAAGAATCACCGGCGCTGAGCCCACCAAAATCCTCTAGAAACCACTACGCTTACGCTACGATGACGCCTGATGATAGATAATTTAAAACGATAATAATTAATTTAAAAATATTAAATATTCATCGATGTCTATGTCAATAGTACTAAACTAATAACAAAACTTATTACATTTAAAAATCCACAATTCACTATACCACAAAAGAAACTCGGTCCAAAGTCACGTAGCTAATAAATTTGTTTAAAAACTCAATATTTGACAACGGACCGCGTATAATGAAAGATCTTGCCAAGTAATGGAAGCTCAGAATGATAAATTGACGGTCGCCTCTTATTTCATTATTAGTTACAAGGGTCTCTGCTGCTCATATTAGGAGATTCTTTCACATTGTACAAAAACGACATCTTTGTTACAGATGTGTCTGATGTTATAGTACGGAGATTGGAAAAAGTGGCAGCTGACACTGTAATGGCTTATGGAATTTTTTTGTTAATTGGAAAAACACTAAAAAATATAAAAAAATATAAGTACATTATTACTTACATAAGTTAACTGTAATATAGATAAACTAGCTGTGCCCGCGGTTTTACCCGTGTATAATTAATAAAAATATAATGAATAAAAATCAGCCTAGAACCTTCCTCGATAAAACAAAAAAAAAATTTTAAATTCGAACCAGTAGTAACAAACAAACTCTTCAGCTTTATATATTAGTATAGATAAATAAATCCTAAAATGCCTATATAAGTTAAACAGAATAAAGTTTATAGAAATCATCTTAGAATTAAAGTTTTTGAATATGTTAAGCAACACATAATTTATTATTACCAATATTACTCGATTTGCTAATATCTAGAACACCTTTATGACAATTATTTTTGCATACACATTTTCAGGGGTTGAGAAAAGGACATAGAATATCTAATACCTCCACCCGCACACGCGGGCGAAGACGCGAGCGGAAAATAGTTAAATGTAACCCAAAAAAGTATTTAATAAAGAGTTGATATCCACAAATGATCTATTGTGAGATAATATAGCTATCAATCCATACTCATTAATCCACCTCGGACTCAGTAATATTCACTAAGACGGTATTTTAAAAAGCTAGGCATCAATCACTTCAAGACTTCATGCTTGGAACATTTATTGATGGCCTAAGGGTGGTAAAGCTTACATTTTCATAAGAGCGGGTGGGGATCTTAAGTGTATGAATTGAGTTAGTTTGAATGGATAAAGTAAAACCAAACTTTAGGCTCGTTCGACGTATCGATAAACGTTGACTGGCATTTAACAACGATTTTTACTAGCTAGATTAAATGTGTTCAAACGACATAAATATTATATTTTATATAATTAATATCAGATTGCAGCAGTATGGTTAAACCTGTATAATTATGGTGTCATTAGATGTAATCTAGTCTTGTAAAAGGTCTAGGAGATTAGTCAATCATTTGGATCCACGAGCTTACAGAGCTTAAAAAAGCTTAGTTAGGTTTTTTTTAGTAGGCGGACGAGCATATGTGCCTACTGATGGCAAGTGTTCACCAACGCCCATAATCAGTGGCATTTTATTATTTCTTTAAAAAAAAAACATCGCCACTGCGCCACCAACCTTGGGAACTAAGATGTTCCCAATTGCCTTTAATTACACTGGCTCACTTGCCCTTCAAACAGGAACACAACAATACCAAGTACTGCTGTTTTGCGGTAGTATATCTGATGAGTGGGTGGTATCTACCCAGACGAGCTTGCACAAAGCTCAACCACCGAGTGTGCTTGTTTATCTATTCTAATATTAAAAAGAGGTAAAGTTTAATTTTTGTATGTTTGTAATGGATAAACTCAAAGTACTAAGCCGATTTTAAAAATTATTTATAATTTATTTTTAAGATTATTTATAATTTATTTTGAAGATCCCTACGAACATTGCAATAATGTAACCCAATGTATCATTTTACTATAATATCTCCTGACCGATGTCGGCCACGGCGGCCAATCTCAAGGGAGATTACTATGCCCTGGAGATATTATAGTACACAAGTGTGTGCACAAACACATGTGCACTCTCTATTCCCTAACTCTCATAACCCGATGGGACGGCAATCCGACACGACTGGAAAGAACAAGACCGGTTCAGGCGCAGGACAAACGGCTTTACGTGCTTTCCGATGCACGGGGAAGAAGTATAAATAGGACGACCGAGGACACGTACTAGGCCCTGTCTACGTAAGCTGGTCGGTGCTATTGAAGGTAGGACCTTAGGCTCAATTCCCTATTGTACGTCACAACTATTTTGTTGCGTGTATTCTTGAAATATTTTAATTATTATGGCCAATGTCTCATATCACTTGAGATTTTACTACCGTTTTCTGCGGCGAGTTTCGTGTTTGTTCTTACGTAATAGTCCTACTGTATGTAAAAATATTTACATCGAGTAGAGATGGCAGGACCTAGACCAATATTATACTGCAGTATTTTGCTGTTGAAATATAGGAAGGCGGACGAGCATATGGGCCACCTGATGCAAGTGGTCTTTAACGCTAATGGACATTGGCATTGTAAGAGATGTTAACCATCGCTTACATCGCCAATGCGCTATCAACCTTGGGAACTAAGATGCTATGTCCCTTGTGCCTGTAATTACACTGGCTCATTCACCCTTCAAACCGGAACACAACAATACCAAGTACTGCCGTTTTGCGGTAGAATATCTGATGAGACCTATCTAGATGAGCTTGCACAAAGCCCTACCACCAAGTAAAACTGTTTCGTGGTTGATCAATAAACTTTTTTTTTTAATCGACATTACGGAGATATATGAACGAACTTTGTATTTATCGTAAATTCATTAAACTGATAACAAATTAATAACTTTCACATTTAAAGTACTTTCGAAAATTTTGATAAGAAAACCAATGTCTCGGGCAAGTCGTTTAATAACGAATTACGGTTAACCCTTAAAACGCTACCTAAAGTCATAAAGCCTCCGATTAGGAATGTTAATAGGTAAAGATCGTAATGGAAATAATATTGTTTAGATGGCTTAGCTTAAATGGCTTAAATATTCTACAAGAAAAGTTTGTAGCAGTGGTGGTCACTAACAGCAGCTCAACACACAGCCGGCCCAATTACCAGTATACCTGTCTATTATAAACAAAAAAAAAACAATTGTTGTCAACAGCAAGTACCCACACTAATCACTTTAATTATATTTTATAGAATTTATTGTATAAGAATGAAGCTTAGATTTCAGTACCATAACATTATGTGTATAGGAATTAGCTTTTTGATAAAAACTTTGATGTATAATATATTGTTAAGATTTATTAAAAATATATATTTTCGTCGTCTCCAGTTTGAAGGTTCACCTTTTCACCTATTTTCGTTTGATTAAACCTGTCGCGAGTCTGATTTCCCGCGGGTCCTGCGATATTGATAAGGTCCAACGTAACCCCGTTGATACAAGCTTAATACGGTTACAAGAAAACCTTGTATGGTATTAATTTATTATAAGAACTAGTAAATTTCTTAAATCCTTCTGTTGGATCAGGGAATAATTATAAGGTTATCGATTAAAATGTTTAGAAGTTTTTGGAATGGATATTGCAAATGCGTAATACGACTATATAGTCCACCCAGGGAATTCCCAAGGAATTGGAGGCCCGATGAAGTTGAAGTGTCAAGGGATCACTTGCGCATATTGCTTTCATGAGGCGCAATGGTTACGGTTGGTTTTTTAATGGCAATTCTGACCTATCCTCCATTCATATCCTCCTTTTTTAACGCTGGAAAAACGCATTATGCGTTTCCCCCACGGGAACAGTTAGGGGGTATGTGGGGCTCGCCGTGTCCAGGGCGCCGAATGCCCGGTCATTGGAATATCCACTAAAAAACCAACTGTACCCTTCTCGTCTTAACGGGATCGCTTGCGCATGCTACCGTGACGCTCCGGTATTCATATCCTCCTACTTGAAGTGGATGAAATGTATTTTTTTAGCATAGGTCGGCGGACGAGCATTTGGGCCACCCGATGGTAAGTGGTCACGAACGCCCATAGACAGTGGCATTGTACTTTTCTTTAAAAAAACATCGCCAATGCGCCACCAACCTTGGGAACTAAGATGTTATGTCCCTTGTGCCTGATGAGTGGGTGGTACCTACCTAGACGAGCTTTCACAAAGCTCTACCACCGAGTAAATGCATAAATACGGTTTTCCAGAAGGACCGAAAAGAAGAATTGAAGAATTGGTATATAGAATATTGATTTTAATCTACTAACATTTGTGATCAACAAAAAGAAACTTAAAAAATATGTGAGTAAATTTGAAATCTTATACAAATTACGTGATGGACATAAAAGCTTTATGAAAAGGCCTTTTTTATTCATCCAAGTATTCTCCGCTATGCAAGAGCTAAGTAGACACTTAAAAGCGGTCGGATTATGTGACAGTGGTGAAACGCGGAAGTAGTGCTTAAGCTTACTTAGTACTTGGATAGAATAGTACTCTCATAGGTTATTATTATTTAAGGTAGAGATTATAGTGAAGGAAATTGTGGGTAATTTATTTAGTGTTATAAAAAATAAAAGACAATTAACAATGTTTATAGTTATTACTAACTAACTAATATTATAAATGTAAAAGTGAGTTTGCTTGTAACGCTTTCACGTCTTAAGCACTCAACTACTTCAGGAGTAATTCAGTATAGAAAATGACATAGGATTCCTAGGAACTGACCTACACACACCACACCCCCCCCCCCGCCCGACGGAAACCAAATACTTATAAATGGACGTTGTTATAATGTTTGCAGTTGTTCTATTTTTAAATCCAAATATTCTATCCTTAAGGATTCTAAAAACGGTTACAGAATTCTATCGAATAAATTAAATACAAATCTGGTGCTCGAACACTTAGTGCTTGATTCCAAAATCAAATTATGACATTACTTTTGTACATTTATTGCAAAAAAACGTTTTTAATTTACAACTAAATTGTCCTGTGCATTTTTAAACCATTGAGAATGAATCATCTATACATATAATAAATCTGTAACTGGTCGATGTCTGTACATGGAAGATAAATGAGTAAAACTTTTATCGGGGGTCTTTATAAACACAATAGAACCCAAAACAGTGATTAATAGATTTTTTGTCTGTTTGTCTGTTTGTCTGTTTGTCTGTTTGTCTGTGCGTTTGTGCACGCTAATCTTAAAAACGGCTTAACGGATTTGAGTGCGGTTTTCACTAATGTATTGTGGCTAACTTCACTTAACATTTAGTGTTTGTTTTATTTCAATCGGTTCATAAATAATAAAGTTATGTCAATTTAAAGATACACGTAGAACATTTATTAAAAACTAGCTGTTGCCCGCAGCTTCGCTCGCGCGTGGTCTTTTTCTATACTAATATTATAAATAATTAAAAATAGATTTTTTGTATGTTTGTTTGTAGCGAATAAACTAAAAAACTGCTGTACTGTTTTTAAAAACCTTTTTTACCTACAGAAAGATACGTTATCAGCGAGTAATTAGCTGCCCGTCCCGACTTCGTACGGGTAAAATAAGGATTTTATCTCGTACATTTTTTAATCAATAAGATATAAACATTTACCAATCGATTTATTTGCCCATCCAGTATAGTGTATGTGTGTTCAGTACAGGGCATATAATAATCCTACTTCCTACTAATATAATAAACGCGAAAGTTTGTATGGACGTTTGTTACACTTTCACGCATAAACTACTGAATGGATTTTAATGAAACTTTACAGTAATATAAGCTTAGGGAATACCAATTAAGTGGTACATATGGCAATAATGGAATATGTTTTCTTTATCCAAACATCACTAACATAGTGAAGTTCGTATATTTCTCCCTAAGAGATATTGATATAAGATATTGCGTATTTTGAATTTCATTATTTGCACCCAACTCTTCCAAACAAAAACAAAAGTTTCTAAAAACTTTGAAATTCATGTTTATTAATTCAATCAAAAAACACAAATAGTATATTTCTATTTTTTTAAATGTTTATACTAATGCTTTTACCCCGTTTCTCCCGTTTGGAGTTAAATTTCTAAAAACGACGAAATACGTATGCATAGCTTTAATACTAAATATCATTCTTCTTACACCAAAAGTGACGGAATCCCCATACAAACGTTCAACCCCTTTTTTACCCTCTTAGATTTAGATTTTCAAAAACGCTGAAATACATTTTTATTTATTTTTAGCTTGTTCATTAAATTTCATGCTTCTAACTTTAAAAATGACGGGTTTCTAAACAATCGTCCAACTCTTTAGGGGTAGAATTTCCAAAAATCCTACCTTAGTGGGTGTTATAAAATGTATCAACTGCCAAAATTTCAAGTTTCTAACCCCCGCAGTTTAGGCTCTGCGTTAATGAATCAGTTAGGAAGAGTAATAATATTATGTGTATAGATCAACAAAAATACGTATATATTTTAACTTTTGATAGACTCAACTAATTTTGATGAAATAAAGGCTAAACGGAATCTTGAAATAGTTCTTATAATAATTCGGTTATTTCAATTTTTAGACGATTGAAAGATTAGACTGGACATACAGACATGCAGACAGTAAAAACATTAAAAAAATGATTGCTTTGGTTTTGGTAAATCGTAAATAGCCATATAACCTTTAAAACAGGCAGTTATTTTGAAATAACAGACAGAAACTTCAATTTTATTTATATGTAAAGAGATGTGTGGATAATTTATTAATTAATTCGTTTTTGTTATAGATTTATGTTATTTTATGTGTACAATATAAAGTATAAAGTAAAGGAAAAGTTTCTTCTGTCAGAGACTAAATAAAATCAGACTTAACCAAGGCTACTAATTTAATTAAACAAAAAAAAGGGAATTAAAACAAATGTTGTCCATTGAACTTGACACACATCTGAATAAGCTGCTTAAGCGGCCATTTTATGTAGAAAAAGTATATAATATACAAACAAAAGCAGCTATATAACAATTTTAAAGTTTCAAAAGCAGTTATTTGACAGCTCTGGTAGGTTAAGTGTTAAAAATGAGATGACACTTATAGCATATATATATATATATATATATATAAATATATACATACATTAGCTACGTTTCCACCAACAATAATTACACAATCACATAATCATTAAAATAAACAAAACATATATAAAATCAAACAGCTAAACAAAGATATATATTTTTTTATAATCAAAATCATCCAATATAATTAATTACTTATTGAAAACACAAAATTAACAAAAACAAAATATAAATGTAATCACATAGCTTAAGCATTATTACATTGAGTAAGGCCAATAAAATGCAGTAAATAAATGATATATATATTATTTATATATTTTTTAACCAAATACAATTAAAAGGCAAGCAAGAATATGACTACAGTACAAAATTTATAACAAACTAAAATATTGAATATTAAGATGGGTTGGTACATTCATTTTATATAAATTAATACATTTAATACATTATTATTTTTATCTTATTTATGTTATTTTTGCAGTGATAATATGACTACAGTACAAAATTTATAACAAACTAAAATATTGAATATTAAGATGGGTTGGTACATTCATTTTATATAAATTAATACATTTAATACATTATTATTTTTATCTTATTTATGTTATTTTTGCAGTGTTTTTTTTTAAATATATAATATCAATATCTGAGTACACTTCATTATATATTATATGTTCGCACAGATCTACTTCTTCCTATTCATGATTATGCTGTCGCAAGCTTGATGTAGCCAAAGACCAATTGAATTAAGCTGAGAAATTACAAAATACTTTTATTCGGTTTATATTGGGATGAGGCAAATATAACCACGTTTCACAATTTTGTTCTGTTCTTAATTAGTTGCCCGTCTGACTTCGTAGGAATATGCACATCTTCTCTATTCTGTACTGTGTGTTGTTTAACCCTTTTACTCCCCCTTCATCACTTGATATTCATTAGATGATGACGGTGATGACGACGTCTCAGTGCTTTTATTTATGTGCTCCGTATTTTGTTGTTTGATCACTACTATTTTAGCTATCTCTATAGCTTTCTTTAGTGACAGATCAGACCGTTGTAATAATCTTTGATGTTTGGCGAGCTACTCTAACACATATTCCCTGTAAATTTATCACTGACCAATGACTATTAATTCAACGAAATCGCATTTGAAACTGAAATTTTCTAGACTCGTAATAAAGTTGGTTATATTTTCGTGTTTGCTTTGTTTTCTCATAAAAAATACATGTCAGGCCATAGTTAAATTTTTCCTTGGTTTGAAATACTTGTTACATTTATTAATGAGGTCTTCTAAAGTAATTTCTGTTATTTTAATGTTGAATGAATTGAACATTTCGACACCTTTTCAACCAATCGAGTGTAACAAAATTGCTATTTTTCTCTATTTACACTTCTTATACATAACCAGTGGCTAATACTCCTTATATATATCCAGAGGCTAATAAATATAGTTCAAAATATGGTTGCCATTTTTTCCGCGTTAAATTGTTATTTATTTCGTTGTTTAGAAAAACCTTCGGTAGGTAAAACGTTTGAATTTTTATCTGCCGTTTTAAAACTTTTGACAGGAAACACGAATTTACGATTTTTTTTTACCTATTTAAAGTTTTAAGAAGTGATATACCACGTTTATGTTTAAAGCAAGCACTTCTAAAACCATGTATTATTGTTATAGTTGTTTTTTAGGCTTTGTTTATACACCTATATACTATTTACGTATTAATTATTGTCACTGAGTTAACTGACCTGCTCACACGCAGTCTTAAAGGGAACTGTTATGAAAGATATAAGATGAGATCATAAAGATACACACAATATATATGCAATATTAGTTTTTATGCAAAAACAACACACGAAGCTACTGAAAACACGAAATTGTTAACAAAACTTTTTGATTTTGACAGCTAACAGTGCGCGTACTTTTCCTACAGATAATAATTTATTGATTTTTAGTAGTGATAATACTAAACTTTTAATAAATAAATAAAGAGATTAAAAATTATAGGACAAAATATAGGATAAATCATAAGCAAAAGTGTATATTACATGTAATATTTAATCTCTTTTCAGTTTGACCATAACCATTTTTTAATAAATGTTCTACGTGTATCTTTAAATTGACATAACTTTATTATTTATGAACCGATTGAAATAAAACAAACACTAAATGTTAAGTGAAGTTAGCCACAATACATTAGTGAAAACCGCACTCAAATCCGTTAAGCCGTTTTTAAGATTAGCGTGCACAAACGCACAGACAAACAGACAAACAGACAAACAGACAAACAGACAAACAGACAAACAGACAAACAGACAAACAGACAAACAGACAAACAGACAAAAAATCTAATAATCATTGTTTTGGGTTCTATTGTGTTTATAATGACCCCCGATAAAAGTTTTACTCATTTATCTTCCATGTACAGACATCGACCAGTTACAGATTTATTATATGTATAGATGGTTATGGTCAAACTAAAAAGAGATTAAATATTACATGTAATTTACACTTTTGCTTATGATTTATCCTATATTTTGTCCTATAATTTTTAATCTCTTTATTTATTTATTATAAGTTTAGTATCCCTACTAAAAATCAATAAATTATTATCTGTAGGAAAAGTACGCGCACCTGTTAGTTGTCAAAATCAAAAAGTTTTGTTAATAATTTCGTGTTTTCAGTAGCTTCGTGTGTTGTTTTTGCATAAAAACTAATATTGCATATATATTGTGTGTATCTTTATGATCTCATCTTATATCTTTCATAACAGTACGCTTTAAGACTGCGTGTGAGCAAGTCAGTTAACTCAGTGACAATAATTAATACGTAAATAGTATATAGGTGTATAAACAAAGCCTAAAAAACAACTATAACAATAATACATGGTTTTAGAAGTGCTTGCTTTAAACAAACGGTATATCACTTCTTAAAACTTTAAATAGGTATAATTTTTTCGTAAATTCGTGTTTCCTGTCAAAAGTTTTAAAACGGCAGATAAAAATTCAAACGTTTTACCTACCGAAGTTTTAACCGAAATAAATAACAATTTAACGCGGAAAAAATGGCAACCATATTTTGAACTATATTTTTTAGCCTCTGGATATATATAAGGAGTATTAGCCACTGGTTATGTATAAGAAGTGCAAACAGAGAAAAATAGCAATTTTGTTTAACATTAAAATAACAGAAATTACTTTAGAAGACCTCATTAATAAATGTAACAAGTATTTCGAACCGAGGAAAAATTTAACTATGGCCTGACATCTATTTTTTATGAGAAAACAAAGCAAACACGAAAATATAACCAACTTTATTACGAGTCTAGAAAATTACAGTTTAAAATGCGATTTCGTTGAATTAATAGTCATTGGTCAGTGATAAATTTACAGCGAATATGTGTTAGAGTAGCTCGCCAAACATCAAAGATTATTACAACAGTCTGATCTGTCACTAAAGAAAGTTATAGAGATAGCTAAAATAGTAGTGATCGAACAACAAAATACGGAGCACATAAATAAAAGCACTGAGACGTCGTCATAACCGTCATCATCTAATGAATATCAAGTGATGAAGGGGGAGTAAAAGGGTTAAACAACACACAGTACAGAATAGAGAAGATGTGCATATTCCTACGAAGTCAGACGGGCAACTAATTAAGAAGAGAACAAAATTGTGAAACGTGGTTATATTTGCCTCATCCCAATATAAAATAAAAGTATTTTGTAATCTCTCAGCTTAATTCAATTGGTCTTTGGCTACATCAAGCTTGCGACAGCATAATCATGAATAGGAAGAAGTAGATCTGTGCGAGCATATAATATATAATTAAGTGTACTCAGATATTGATATTATATATTTAAAAAAAAATCACTGCAAAAATAACATAAATAAGATAAAAATAATAATGTATTAAATGTATTAATTTATATAAAATGAATGTACCAACCCATCTTAATATTCAATATTTTAGTTTGTTATAAATTTTGTACTGTAGTCATATTCTTGCTTGCCTTTTAATTGTATTTGGTTAAAAAATATATAAATAATATATATATCATTTATTTACTGCATTTTATTGGCCTTACTCAATGTAATAATGCTTAAGCTATGTGATTTCATTTATATTTTGTTTTTGTTAAATTTGTGTTTTCATTAAGTAATTAATTATATTTGATTATAAAAAAATATATATCTTACTACACCTTTACTGATTATGATGGTTTAGCTGTTTGATTTTATATATGTTTTGATTATTTTAATGATTGTGTAATTATTGTTGGTGGAAACTTAGCTAATGTATGTATATATTTATATATATATATGCTATAATTGTCATCTCATTTTTAACACTTAACCTACCAGAGCGGTCAAATAACTGCTTTTGTAACTTTAATTAAAATTGTTATATAGCTGCTTTTGTTTGTATATTATATACTTTTTCTACATAAAATGGCCGCTTAAGCAGCTTATTCAGATGTGTGTCAAGTTCAATGGACAACATTTGTTTTAATTCCCTTTTTTTGTTTAATTAAATTAGTAGCCTTGGTTAAGTCTGATTTTATTTAGTCTCTGACAGGAGAAACTTTTCCTTTACTTTATACTTTATATTGTACACATAAAATAACATAAATCTATAACAAAAACGAATTAATTAATAAATTATCCACACATCTCTTTACATATAAATAAAATTGAAGTTTCTGTCTGTTATTTCAAAATAACTGCCTGTTTTAAAGGTTATATGGCTATTTACGATTTACCAAAACCAAAGCAATCATTTTTTTAATTTTTTTACTGTCTGCATGTCTGTATCTTTAAATCGTCTAAAAATTGAAATAACCGAATTATTATAAGAACTATTTCAAAATTCCGTTTAGCCTTTATTTCATCAGAATTAGTTGAGTCTATCAAAAGTTATAAAAATACCTATTTTTGTTGATATCTATTCACATAATACATATTATTACTCTTCCTAACTGATTCATTAACGCAGAGCCTAAACTGCGGGGGTTAGAAACTTGAAATTTTGGCAGTTGATACATTTTATAACACAATATAAGGTAGGATTTTTGGAAATTCTACCCCTAAAGAGTTGAACGATTGTTTAGAAACCCGTCATTTTTAAAGTTAGAAGCATGAAATTTAATGAACAAGCTTAAAAATAAATAAAAATGTATTACAGCGTTTTTGAAAATCTAAATCTGAGAGGGTAAAAAAGGGGTTGAAAGTTTGTATGGGGATTCCGTCACTTTTGGTGTAAGAAGAATGATATTTAGTATTAAAGCTATGCATACGTATTTCGTCGTTTTTAGAAATTTAACTCCAAACGTGAGAAACGGGGTAAAAGCATTAGTATAAAAATTTTAAAAAATAGAAATATACTATTTGAGTTTTTTGATTGAATTAATAAACATGAATTTCAAAGTTTTTAGAAACTTTTATTTTTGTTTGGAAGAGTTGGGTGCAAATAATGAAATTCAAAATACGCAATATCTTATATCAATATCACTTAGGGAGAAATATACGAACTTCACTATGTTGGTGATGTTTGGATAAAAAAATCATATTCCATTATTGCCATATGTACCACTTAATTGTTATTCCCTAAGCTTATATTATTGTAAAGTTTCATTAAAATCCATTCAGTAGTTTATGCGTGAAAGAGTAACAAACGTCCATACATCCATACAAACTTTCGAGTTTATTATATTAGTAGGCAGTAGGATTATTATATGCCCTTTACTGAACACACATACACTATACTGGATGGGCAAATAAATCGATTGGTAAATGTTTATATCTTATTGATTAAAAAATGATAAAATCCTTTTTTTACCCGTACGAAGTCGGGACGGGCAGCTAATTACTCGCTGATAACGTATCTTTCTGTAAGTAAAAAAGGTTTTTAAAAACAGTACAGCAGTTTTTTAGTTTATTCGCTACAAACAAACATACAAAAAATCTATTTTTACTTATTTATAATATTAGTATATATAAAGACCACGCGCGAGCGAAGCTGCGGGCAACAGCTAGTATATAATATATTTATATAAAAAAGAAAAATAATTTCGGTTTTTTCTAGATTACTTTAATATTAAAAAGAATTAAATTATAGCCCAGTGTTTGGAAGTCGTGAAACTAAAGTCGGAAAACTAATTATACACATGAAAATGAATGCTTACTCGGCTTTGAACCCACAGTCCTCGATTTAGTCATCATTCTAACCACTGAGCCATACAATTCAAAATCAAATACGTTTTAATTAAAACCCATTAACAACGGTCCAATAAACTCGCGTAAGATTTATTTCGTAATTATTAAGCGGAATTATTACTTGACAACGGTTCCTGGCAATAATTCTCTTATAATATTATTACAAACAGTCAGACAAATACCAAGTTTTAATGTATACGAGGGCGAGCGTTACTCAGACTCTTTTACTTAATAAACTAACAAATATATCTTAACTGATTTAAGGGTGACTACTGTCTTAGCCCTTTCATAACTTGAGTTTAATACATGTAGTCTTATCCGACTACAGTACAAAGAGTATGTAATGCTATTAATAACATTTTGTTTAACGTTAACTGTTATTATAACTTTAGCTTTCGATGTGGTTACTATATTTTTTTTTACTGTTACATATATAAACACTCCATTCGATTTCAATTTATATTATATATATATATATATATATATATATATATATATATATATATATATATATATATATATATATATATATATATATATATATATATATATATATATCCTGAAGCATCCAGAAGTGAAAACTGGTTTTATTCGAACCTCGAATAGGTCTATTCAAAAATAGAACACCAAATCTTATAAATTTATCTAAATGACTCTCACAATTACTCTTGAAATCCAAACAACATATTTGAACACGTCACAAATCACAAGTCGTGCCAATAATGAATTAATTACTTTACATTTATGTGCACTAACAAGATGGCGGCGGTTTTAAATTAGCGCGCTCCTTTTTTTTTTTTAGCAACGCTGTTGTATGGGCCAAGCTGTCTCCGAACTATGCAGATTTTTTTATTGCGGTAGGCGGACTAATGAGTTTGTCACCTGATGTTAGGTAGGTACATTATATATTATAATATTAGTATATTCCTTTAAATGGGCATTGCTTAAAAAAAATCGTAAAACTTATTTAGTGTACACACATCCATATACATAGGCCATATATGGGCAACTTTGACAGCTGATTGCGGCCATGTTGTTTGAGTGACAGCTGTCAAATGCAGTGTGTTATATTCATTCCGTCCTCCCAAACCACCATGGCAGGTTACAGTGTCGAGCAGCACGTGCAAATCATAAAATTGTTTTATGAAAATGGGTCTTCAGTTCGAGCAACGTTCCGCGCACTTCGCCCGTTTTACGGTCGCGATGATCGTCCTGCCGAGTCGACTATCCGTCGATTGGTGGACAAATTCGAGTCAACCGGGTCAGTTAACAATCAGCCGGTTCCCGTGCGTCAACGTAACGCGAGATCTGCCGAGAATATCGCCGCTGTGCGCGACAGTGTCCTCGAAAACCCGCGGCAGTCAATTCCGCGTCGCGCACAGGAACTCGGCCTTTCGCAGACGACAACTTGGCGAATTTTGCGTTGTGACTTGAGCCTGCACCCGTACAAGATCCAGCTGACCCAAGAGCTCAAGGTTAATGACCATAGACAGCGCCGTGTGTTCGCTGACTGGGCATTAGAGCAGTTGGAAGTTAACGCCGATTTTGGCAAAAAAATCATCTTCAGCGACGAGGCGCATTTTTGGATAAATGGCTATGTCAACAAGCAAAATTGCCGTATTTGGGACGAGACCAATCCACACGAGGTTCACCAAGTGGCAATGCACCCGCAGAAAGTGACTGTTTGGTGCGGATTTTGGGCCGGAGGCGTGATTGGTCCGTATTTTTTCGAAAACGATAATGGTGTGGCCGTCACCGTCAATGGTGAGCGATACCGGTCGATGATAACCAACTTCTTTTGGCCTGAAATCGAGAATATGGATCTGGACAACATGTGGTTTCAACAGGACGGCGCTACGTGCCACACAGCACACGCTACGATGGAAGTTCTGGACGAGCAATTTCTGGACATGGTCATCTCGCGCGGAGGCGACGTGAACTGGCCACCGAGATCGTGCGATTTGACCCCGCTGGACTTTTTCTTGTGGGGTTTTCTTAAGTCGCAGGTCTATGCCAACAAGCCACCAGCCGCCTATGTCGCAAACCACCGATGCCCTCAAAGTCAACATACGCCACGCCATCGATCAAATACAGCCCGATTTGTGCGCCAGAGTCATCGAAAATTGGACCTTTCGTGTGCGCGCCACCAACCGAAGCCGTGGCGGTCATTTGAATGATGTCATATTCCATACATAATGGAGTCGATAGACCTTCCAAATAAAAAAAAAATTTCGCAAATATCTCTCCTACATGTATTTTTTTTTGCATTTCAAAGATCAAGCGCCCTTAATGGAAAACCCTATATATTTTATAATAAGCATGTGAGATGAAAACACGTGGTGCCTGCAATACAAGATGTATTGCAGGATCTAACTTCTCACTCCAAAGTAGTAGTGAGAAGTTAGATCACTATTATTGTTTTGTGAGTAATTTACTTAAACTAAAACAATAATTAACATTATAAGCTAATACCAATTTCAATAATAAAAAGAGTTTTCTCAGCCCACACTAACCACTTCTATATAAACATGAACATGATCAAAAATAATGAACAAGATTAAAAATCAATGGTATTTTTTATTATAATGTTTTTCTTTATATTTATACCATAGCATATATTTTTGAATATTTTATAAAATTATATTTTAAATTTAAATTGGTTTAATTTCCAAAATGTTTTACAATCTTTATTTAATTGAATCAAACGATGAACCTTGAACGTATCAGAATTCTAAGATTTTAATAAAGACAATTCAATACGAATTCACCCTTATTTATTATTTAATTCCCAAGCTCAATACTCTATCTAAATTGCGAGTAACGACAAATACTTGGGCCCACCGCCACATCTGAGTTATGTAATGAAACCCCCCCGTCCAATTAAGGAGGAGTAGCACGTTTTTAGTGTTCCGTTGCTAAATAACAAAGCGTTTAGAGAATATTCGATAGACTTCATTTGAGATGTTTTGTTACATTACGTATATTTGTTTTATTTAACCCAACACAAATTGAAATTTAATATTCGTGATGTTTACTTTGTGCAAGCCACCAGGCAACACATACTCTTCGAATTTTCTACCGGTAAATAGCAATAATGTGTAACTAATGGTACAAGGGACTATTCTTAGGATATATCTTGCAGCGCCAATGTCTGTAGGTGGTGACCACTCACCGCCAACCATTTTTTTATTAAAGTGTGACATGAAACGGAATGGTATGATCTAAAGTAAATGACAGCTTAAAAACTGGATAATTTAAATATGGCTCCGGTGACAATAATATTGCAGTCATAAGGAAAAAAGACGCATCTACAAAAAGTAGGTTTGGAGAAAATAAATGATTTATACATTTAAAATTAAAATACTGGCTGTGGAAAAAAAAATTAAAATAAGAGTATTTTGTTTGTGTATGGCTATTTATTATTCATTTATCGATCATACTGTATTAAAATTAAAAAAAAGTACTTATTAGAAAATAATTAAACAATATTTTCTATTTTATCTTGTTATTGTTTCGAATGTAAAATAAATACATTTTTATATTTCAACATAGTAACCATCAGAAATGCCCTTTTTCCTTATTGCTTGATTAAATTATTTGCAAATACGTTTTATTTATGCACTAATTACATACATATCCCTCAAGAGACTTGCTGAGATATTTCTCATAGACCACTTTCAATATTTAGCTAGTTCCGGTGGACCCCCTGCAGCTAAATTTCTACCATATTCCCAAATCTCGCCAAAATGTAAAGATTTTTTTTTCCTACAAACGAGCAGAAGTCTCACCTGGTGGAAAGTGCCACCGTCCATCGACATCTGCAACATCCGAGGACTTGCAGGTGCGTCGCCAGGACCTCGGGGTCAGTGGCCTTATAGTATCTCGCTACTAGACCAACGAGTCAGTCAAGATTATGTTAGGAGTGCAGTAAACAATATCTCAAAGGGTCAGGATTCAACCTGCGGTTTTTACATCGACGGCCGTTAGACCAATGCGCTATTGAAGTTTATTGATATTTATTTATTGTAGCTTTATTCCTTACCCTCAGATTGTTCGCTATAAATTACTTTTTAGCAAACAAGACCGCCTCTTTGTACAGCTTTTAAAGATTACATTCCTTCTCCTCCTTCTTCTTCTCTACTCTTTTAATTTATTGTTTGTTTGAATCCAGGATCGCTACCAGTACCAAAAAGGCAGTCAAACCACAATAATATGAATAACATATTTTAACGTAATATTATGGATACTAATATATATATTAGTAAACTTTTATTGTTAAGTATATAGATTCATAATCCAAAATAAATAACTACATTATTAATTGCATTAATTTCGGTCACTCTGCCGGCCGCTGAATTTCACCACCGTACATCGCGCCAGAACTCAAAATTCCATCCTCACCACCTCGATGTCTGGAAATCCACAACAGCGCGCTTCCTAAGGCATTTCCTGCCTCGCACAATCACTCTGTGGAACCAGCTTTCGCCGGCGAGTTTTCCGAACCGATATGACATTGCAACCTTCAAGAAGAGAGCGTACTCTTTCCTCAAAGACCGGAACGCACCTGCAACTCGGATGGTGCAGATGTCTATGGGCAGTGGTAGTCACTTTCCATTGTGACTTAAAATAAATGCTAGAAAACGGAATAAGAGTTGTTTTTTTAAATAACTGAACGTATCCAACAAATAGTATGTCACTTTAAATATTTAATAAATCTTGGGTATCTGTCTTTACGTTAAAAGTTTATTATATAATAAAACGATTAAGAAGAACTTGTACATTATATACAATGTAAGTTCTTCTTAATTGCCGTCTCTGTTCGCGGGTATTTTACAATTCCCTACATTTTTATTTAATGAACAATTGCAATTGCCTAATCAATATTCATGAAACTTATTATTCAAATATCCATATTCTTACAATTAATAAAATAAATATTTAAAAGTCAACCATCGTTTGATATTTTTACCTAATTGGATAACAATTAATAAATAAACCTGACATGTTAATAATAATTGATATAAATATTTCTCGATTTAATGTCCATTTCACAGGATGAACGAATGTTAATTGTGAAAAGGGTTGCTATTTTTTTATAATCAATTTCCTAACATTTTCATGTACATTTTCTCCCTTTTTTATTCAGGGTTTTTTTATTTTTATTTCAGGGTCTTTTAGACCTGAAACATTTCAGATTAAGTAGGGACCCTTGTAGCGAAAATTTTTAATTTTAACCCCTGAGGGAGTTTGTTTCGTTATTTCGAGTAATTACTAAATTTTAAACGCAAATACCTTAATTTAATCGTAATTACATCTAAAGGAGTTTTCGTTGAATGAGGATTATGTGAGTTTTATCCTTAAGGTCCTATTAATGAATGGTACTATAATTAAGAAAATGTGTACTTCTAGGAAAAGTTACCTAATAAATGAATTGGATGTACTGTTTTTAAGGAATCAGATTGCTCTCCACGGTGTTTTTATTGATTTTTTTTCACTCCTTGGTACGTTCTTTTGTTCGTTACGTTCGTTTCCTTTTTAATATTTAATTCACATAATGTTTTCAATCGTAATAATTTTAATCGTAATATGATAGGTGGTCAAGACTCTAATTTTTCCCTTTTGCAAATACATTTCTTGCCATTTAATATACTTTACTAAAATGTATCTTTGCTCATAAGTTCTTTTATGATAAGCATTATTAGCACTTTAAAATGAAGTCATTTGTTAAAGTTTGTCTGGAGATTTCTTTATGAAATTTTTTACGAAATTAATTTTTGTTAAGAAGAAAATCTCGAATGAAATGTTTTCTTTTCAACGCAGGATATATATTTTTATATCTGATTAAAAGTTTTAATGGATTATACTTTCTGCGAAATTTAGATTAAAATAATATTTTACATTTATTTTTATATAAAGAACTTCATTATAGCACTAACTCATGGTCGAGCTTAGTCTTGCACTAACTTGTCTGTGTCTTCACCTAAGTTTACGAGTTTGGAATTCGAATTCAAAGCATTCTTATTTTCTTTAATCTTTATCTATACTGAAACCAGTTTTAATGTTCGCTGTCACCGTTTTCTTTTTTTAATAACATTAATATTTATAGTTGGCAAAACCCTTAAAAACTATTTTAAAATTATTCTAATCTCATAACTAAGCTGATTTTAAAATCTTGTTCGAAAATCGGTCCATGCAACAAAGGTATGAAAATTTAAAATTTCTAAAAATCTTTAAAGTTACGTTTAGCTTCAAGAATCTTTCAGTCGGGTCACGTTCCAGTTTCGTATAAAAGAGCGACACGCGAACTGATCGGGTTTTTATTTATCACAACGTTGAATACAAAAGCCTTATCGGGAGTATTGTAGTGTCATATGTTGCCTTTATTTGGTGCGATTTAAATACAACGATACGAGAATCGTACGATATCTTGTCGTATATGTAATTAATCATTTTTATATTGTTCATCTAAATTCTAAGTAATCGTGGAATATACTAGATATTTAAATCCTAATGTAAATTTTACTCGGTGGTAGAGCTTTGTGCAAGCTCGTCTGGGTAGGTACCACCCACTCAGCATCCTGCCGAGTCGGTCTGACCACCAAGACGCGCTAAAAAATAATACATCAATAGCGAAATAAAATAAGAGTAGTATCATACTTAAGACAATATTATAATTATGACATATAAATAATAAAGTAATTTAGCGATTCGTGTGATATTCGAACCAAACGAATCACTACACAAATCATTCCAAGCAACATTAAACAGATCACACGATAACTAGATACGTGTAGCATATAAAACAAAGACTAAATACGAAAGCTACTAAATTTATTCAGCAATTTTCGACAAAAAATCAAATGCTTACGATTTCCTAAATTGGTGCAAGCTGACGTGTGGCAAGCGATACCACAACGCTCTTAATGATATTAAAATCGAGATTGATGTAAGCAATTTCGCGTAAAATATCAACCATGCGTTACACATACAAAATTAACAAAGACACAAAAATATATTAAGATTTTATTTTATTCATCATAATTATTTATGTTATTATTATTCATTATATAGATTTTATTCAATATTTTTAATTCTTAATAAATAATAATTAATTTAAAAAAATCAGAATATTTCAATTGAATATAATTTGACGTTTTTCGGAATAAATCGTATCTATGTTAATAAAAATTATTCTTTTTTAAATATTATATCATATTTTTATTTTCTGCAAACAGCTAGTTTCTTTATAGCGTGCATTTCTAAACTTGAAAAACTTTGAACACGTGTTTCTTATTATATGACAATCTTTGGTATCTCGGCTTATCAAACACAAACAGTTGTATATATTATAACTTACTGTTTGTATTTGATAAGCTGATATTTTACTCGGTGGTAGAGCTTTGTGCAAGCTCGTCTGAGTAGGTACCACCCACTCATCAGATATTCTACCGCAAAACAGCAGTACTTTGTATTGTTGTGTTCCGGTTTGAAGGATGAGAGAGCCAGTGTAATTGCAGGCACAATGGACATCTTAGTTCCCAAGGTTGGTGGCGCATTGGCGATGTAAGCGCTGGTTAACATTTCTTACAATGCCATTGTCTATGGGCGTTGGTGACCACTTACCACCAAGTTGCCCATACGCTCGCCCGCCTACCTATAAAATAAAAAAATAAAATAAAAATATAATAATAAAATTATTTAAACATAATAATTATACCGAAAAATTATATTTTAGATAAGATCCAATTATGCCTTTCCTTTTAGGAGTAGGCACTTGAAGTTTTATAAAATTTTCATATTACAAATTGATTTAAAATGTATATCAATTTGAATAGAGGATGGAGGATGGATTTCGTTCTTTCTCATCCGAATAATTGTGATTATTAAACACGTTCTAAGATTTACTAACTTTATTAGGTTAATAAATTATTCCTGGGGCACGGTATTCGTTATAATCCAGTTATTTTCAACTTACCCTATTAAGAAATTTAGAAAGAATATCAAACACACCTTTGATAAATAAGGCTTATAGCTTAACACGTGAATGTATAAATGATAAAAAATTGTGTCGTTAGTATTAATGATTTTTAAGCAGGATATTCATAAATTTAATTTTCTTTGATTGACTCTGTAATAGGATTGTAAGAGTAACTACTGAGTTTTTGCCAGTTCTCTGTAGAATCTACATACTGTAACATGATTATTCAAAAGCTCCTATATAAGTCTATTTGAATAAATAATTATTTGATTGAGTAATAGTGCAACATTGACGATTTTTTATGTAGAAAATACAAAGTACGTAACATAACTATTATTTATTTTGTCAAGTGGTTAAAGCTTAACACAAGAAAGACGATAAGAAAACGATTGGAGTAGAATCGAACGCATGTCTCTCAGCCCGCGGGCACTTTATCGATGGGACGAACCGTTTACAGTAAGGGTGTCGACGCCCACGTATGATTTCATTGAGTTAAAACAAAAATCAACCTAGCAATAAAATTAATGAAAATTTTATATTGATGTTAGGATTTTGTATTGTGAAACTTTGATTACTTATTAATAGCAATAGTAATAGCCTGTGAATGACCCACTGTTGGGCCATTCACAGCCTACCCACTACTTTTTGGAAGAGAAGGTTTGGAGTCTATTCCACCACGCTGCTCCAATGGGGATTAGTGAAATATACAGGCTTCCTCACGACGTTTCCACACGAGATGCACCATAAACACAAACTAAACACATGAAAATTCAGTGGTGCTTGCCCGGGTTTGAACCCATGATCATCGGTCAAGATTCCATGTTTACAGATTTAAAGATTAAAGAAGCTTCAAGTCGCGTCATGTCCCCTCTCCGCCGCCGGTCTCTACTCACTTTAGTGTATACTATTTATAATATTGTTTATAAAAATATTATTATAATTATTATATAGTACGCATGTTTATTATGTACACGAAGCACTGTAGATACCACGAAGCATTGCTTTTTGTTTAAATTGTAAATTATTTCAATAACAATTTCGATGATTCACATCCGCCGGGTGTCCCATAACTGTTATGTGTTTTAAATAGCTTCGTTTATTTTACTAGCCAACTTCAAACAGAAAGATGGTTGACGCTTAACACTTTTATGTATATTCGTAAATTATAAGGCGATTTTGATAGTATTTATGGATCGAAGTCTTTTTATGCGGCTTACAGTAGAGTGAAATAGCAGTGGCCCAAGGTCATGTCATATAACGAAATTGCATTCATACTGTGCCTACCAAATTCGGCGTTCGAATTTAGGAGGTCGATATAAAGGAGGTTAAGGTGCTTTTTGGTGTGACGTAATATAATCAATTAAAATCTACATTTTAAAACACGGTTCGAGTCGAAAAATTATCGCACAGAACTTCATTTCTTACTGGGGTTCCCCGACCGAACAATATTTTTTTTTTTTTTCACATTTCATTTAATGCATTTTAATTTGAAAGAAAAATCTAACCTTTAAAATGGAATAAAACTGACAATCTAGTATATCCTTTTCTGTTTAGATTCGTCTACCGTCTGATAACTGTTTGTTGGTTTAAAAGCCAATAAGACCTGGTGTCGTCGGCGGCTCTTTTAAAATATAATCAACCTCTTTCGTATAATTTATCGTTCAGTCTCATACTGTTGTACCTATCTATACTAATATTAAAGCGAAAGTAACTCTGTATGTCCGTTATGCTTTCAAGGCTATACCACAGAATGATTAATGAAATTTGGTATGAAGCATGTTTTAACCCTAAAGGAGGACATAGACTACTTTTCATAAATAACACCTGCACCCATCCCCAAACACGCGAACAAAAAAACATGTACGGTCGGGGGAGCCCCGTCAAGAACGAAGTTCTGTACGATATTTTTTCGACTCAAACCGTGTTTTAAAATGTTGATTATAATTGATTATTTTACTGCATTTTTGTCACACCGAAAAGCACCTCAACTTCCTTTATATCGACCTCTTAAATTCGAACGCATCGGATTTTACAGCATTTGGTAGGCACAGTATGAACGCTATTTCGTTACTAATGTGACCGTGGGCCACTGCCATTTCACTCTCCTGTAAGCCACGTAAAAGAACTTCGTTCCAAAAAACATGCAACACAGAACACAATATCCACACATTAAATTAATTTATAATTCTATAATATTCATCAACAATCCTGTATGAAGGAAATTTCTAATTGTTAATACATTTTTAGATTGCGGTAACCCAGATAGTGGAGGGAAGCGAAACTTCATATAAGCTTAACCACAAGAACGTAATGTAGGTTACATTCAAATACAAGTTGAAGTAAATTAATATATGTAGTCAAATACTTAAATCCCATTCGTTATGAAATGTGGTATTTTGCTTGTAACATTATAATTAAGAATACTGTTTAACATTGCTAACGTTTACAGATAATTAATTAGTTAATAATTAATTAGTTTTCTGTGGTAGAGCTTTGTGTAAGCTCGCCTGGGTAGGTACCACCCACTCATCAGATATTCTACCGCAAAACAGCAGTACCTGGTTTTGTTGTGTTCCGGTTTGAAGGGTGAGTGAGCCAGTGTAATTACAGGCACAAGGGACATAACGTCTTAGTTCCCAAGGTTGTTGGCGCATCGGCGATGTTTTTTTTTAAAGAAATACACAATGCCACTGTCTATGGGCGTTGGTGACCACTTACCATCAGGTCGCCCATGTGCTCGTCCGCCTACCTATAGTTTAAAAAAAAAGTTAATTATAAGGAAAACGATATTAAATACGTTCTTTTGTTTGTTTTTTTATTCTAATAACTTATGTGAGCAAATAGGCGAAGAGTAATTTTTCACCTTCCCTTGACGCTGGTAATGCCCAGCAAAAAAGACATACTTTTTATGTTCCGTCAACCGTAGAATCACAAATTGTATACGTTATAATTACACTGGCTCACCCATCCTCACATAGAAATACATGAATTCAAGCTAACACAAAGTCTCACTACCATATAAAATTATACTTAGAAGCTAGCAATGTTTATTTGAATCAAATTAAATATAGAACCTTTACAGTTTCTTACTGACTGTCAAAATTTGTTGTAAAATTTGTAAAGGATATGAAAATCAGCGGAATTCGTTTACTTCGTTCGTGTATTCTCAATATTTAGATAGGCTTAGATAATATAATTTAAGTTCGTTCATGTAATGTTATTAGTGTTAACTATCTCGACAAAAATGTCACTCCTTACTTACCAAAACTCCTTGTTTATCGATAGAAATGATTAGTTTTCATAAAAAGGAATACAGCTCATCGATTGAATTAAAAACTATTGGAATTTTATAGTGTGTATAAAGGTTAAATTACATACTCCCATTCTTCGCAGTAGATATATATTTTTATGAAAAATAGGTAAATGAACCACGTTCCCAGAGACAATACATTCAGTCAATCACGCCAGGGCCTCTCAGGCATCAAGGAGGGTCCCATTAAGAGGGCTAATAAAGAAGATAAGTAAACACTCCCCGAAGGAAAAGAAATGCGATCGGGAAAAACGAATCGTACAAGAATTCTTGACTTTTCAGATTAAATTTTCCCTCGACTGTAATTACTTAAGTATTATTTCCCTATATTTATATTATTTGTTAAATTTTTATTGAAATACGTATTAAATATTATTATTACATTTATGACGTTTTTATAAATGATGTAATTAATGAATATTATTACTGCAATTTTCATGTAGAATTTAAGATGATTCTTTTACTTACAAGCTTAAGCTCCAGTTACTAAAACTCTAATTAGAATGAGATTAATTAATTGAAATTAACTTTGATCTCAATTGTTATTGGACGGCGAGAGCCGAAGACGTGATATGCGAATACAAAATACAAATATACACATGACTAGTTTTCAGTAAATTATAATATTTATACTACAATCCACTTTTATTTTATAACTAGCTGTGCCTCGCGGTTTTCATCACGTGAAACTGGTGTTATGAGTTATAATTATACTTTCATCTAAAATTATAATCATAATTTTTGATAGCTTTAAGTGATTTTAATAAAACAAAAACGAAATGACTCATTGTAATACTTACAAAAGTATTCTTTTGATTCACGTTTGTAAAGTTTACTCGTTTTAAATATAACCCCGGATAAACAGACAGACAGATTAAAATGAAAATATAATTGCGGGTTCAAAGCTGGACTAACATATTTGAGTTTTCCCGTACTCGTGTTTATGACTCATCTCCATCATAGTGAAATAAGTTTCAAAACTCTTTAAGGGGTATTTAAAGTGTGTATCTATCATCTAAGACTGTGTCGTTATTTCTCACTCACAGAGATGGCCAAGTGGTAAGAACGCGTGAATCTTAACCGATGATCGTGGGTTCAAACGCAGGCAAGCACCACTAAATTTCATGTGCTTAATTTGTGGTTATAATTCATCTCGTGCTTGACGGTGAAGGAAAACATCGTGAGGGAACCTACATGTGTCAAATTTCACTGAAATTCTGTAACATGTGTATTCCACCAACCCGCATTGGAGCAGCGTGGTGGAATAAGCTCCAAACCTTCTCCTCAAAAGAGGAGAAGAGGCCTTAGCCCAGCAGTGGGACAGTCACAGGCTGTTACCGTTTACTGTACTGTGAGTAGTAGTAGTCACATTAAATTAAAAATTAAGTTTCATTTTTAATGTTTTGATGTAGAGTTGCTTACTTAAATAATCGTTAACAATATATAATATTAACACGCGTTGAAAGGTTTTCGGTGTTAATAAATCACATTAATATATGTAATAGTCAATTACAACTGAATTTATTATCTTAATTAATGTTTATTAACAAATTTATCGATCACCGTTCATATGATCAAATTCTCAGATAACTTTTAATTATATTACAAACAATATTGCTTTTGTTATTTTAGACCTAAAACTTAATGTTATAAAGTCGATAATTAAATAATAACATTTCTCGACCAATATCTCGTTTGGTTGTCGTTCGCCAAAATATTTTATAATTAAATTTTCATATTGCATTATGTACAATTCAATATATATTTGTTTTACTTATTACTTAATTTTGATGTCGTATCTGATTCGCCAGATATACCGACCTTATAAACGATTTCTTAAAACAAAATACTCCAGTCTATACTTAAGCTAATATGATGTAGCCATCAATTTGATATTAAAAATAATCTCACTACTAAATGTTATTTCTTATCGACGACGACATGTAAAAATTTTTGCATGTCGTCGTCCATCTGTAAATTTTTAATTTGTAATTATTACTTCATTAATGGTGGTGGATCCCAAATAAACAATATATCTGATAAAAATTGAAATGATTAAAACTTGTTTCTTTGAAGAATTAATGTATTGAATGATTGCTGGAACTCGTGTTGAAATTAGTTTTTACTTACACGAATTTGTATTACTATACCTATTAATAAAAACATCGATATTTTTAAACTTAAACGAATATTGAAAATGTCAATACAACCGACTACTCAAATATTCGGTAATAATGTACTCAAGTAAAGTTTATTTTTCATTGAATACTTCATATTTTTACTTGGTGGTAGGGCTTTGTGCAAGCTCGTCTGGGTAGGTACCACCCACTCATCAGATATTCTACCGCAAAACAGCAGTACTTAGTATTGTTGTGTTACAGTTTGAAAGGTGAGCGAGCCAGTGTAATTACAGGCACAAGGGACATAAAATCTGAGTTCCCAAGGATGGTGGCGCATTGGTGATGTAAGCGATGGTTAACATCTCTTACAATGCCAATGTCTATGGGTGTTGGCGACCACTTACCATATGATCGTCAGCCTTCCTATGATATAAAAAAATACACATATATTAACTCTATATATAGACTGCCTCGTTGGTCTAATGGCTATATATAGCCGCAGATCCGGAGCTTCTGGGTTCAATTCCCAGGTCGGACCAATAAAAAAGTTATTAGGCTTTTCTATCAGAAAATTCTCAGTAGCAGCCCGGAATCTGGTAATTGGAAGTGTGTACACTCCTGTGCCTCGGAAAGCAAGTAAAGCCGTTGGTCTTGCGCCTGAACTCTTTCCGGCTGTGTCGGATTGCCATTCCATCGGATTATGAGAACTGTCGAATAGAGGGTGCACCTGTGTTTCCACACACACTTGTGCACTATAATATCTTGTGTGCAGTTGGCTAATCTCTCTTAAGATTGGCCGCCGTGACCGAAATCGGTCTGGAGGTCATTATTATTATATTAACTCTATAATCAATAAATACGTACTATAATACAAAGTATATTATATTTATCCACGCGATAAATCTAAAGAAACAAAATTACGCGGTCATTTCGTAATTAATAAGGCATAATCATATCATAAAGGGAGAAATGAAATCTAACGAAATAAACGAATTTATTAATCTCGTTGATAAATGCGGAGCCATTAACGAACCAGTTATGAGTATTTAACGTGAACCCGTGATGCTTATCCGGAAATTATCTTTTATTTTATACTATATATTTATTCGCGGTGTAAACGGTTGTTTCATTACTGTGGAGATAATACTTGTAGATTTTAAATTTTTGCTCTTATCTCATTTGGGGTAAGCGTTTGACGCGCATGAAAAGGAGGTTTTGCTTTTCCGTGGAAATGTTTTTATTTTATTTTATAATATTAAAATAATAGCAACGTCCTTTTTTGAACAACTGATATTCATGTTCACCTCTCAAATTAACAATAATTTGAGGAATCCGAATGAAAACTGCAAATTCTGCATAGCTAGACTACCGGTAAACAATTGTGGAACTATATTTTACTGTGCCAACCCAGACCTCACTGCTAAGGCCGTATAAGCCTCAAATAATATAATCAACAATTTAAGATTCTATTATAAATCACTCAAATGTTTTATATTATCATTAGCTGATAACCAGACAAGCAAAGGCCACATCCGATAAGTGGTCACTGATACTTTAAGAATTATTTCTTACATAGCCAATGTAATTACTATCTTTATACTAACGTACTATACGTAATTACACGATCGAATTCACGAATACATATTATCGATGTCCAGCAGTTTATGATTCCACGATCTCAGTTCCTTAACAAATCTTCTAAATGGAATCAATGTTTAATTTTTTAATTAAATTTTTCTCCGTCCATAAAAACTTTCCCACGTTTAGTGACCCCGACATTCACTGGTAACCTATTAAATATATGGTAGACCATTTAGTTATACCGCTGAAAGGTAAAAATAACTTACTGTTTAAGACTTGGCAGTTTCATGTTTATTCAGCGGAGAACGCGCTCGAAATGAATTATTCACGGCCTGAAGGCGGGCGTGCAATGAAATCTGCCCTTAAGCTACTGGTCTAAGTTATGGAAAACATTATTTATTTCAAAACCACATTATAATCACAATTTATACGTCGGCTTTCCATTTTAAAAATAATTGACGTTCACAAGTTAGGTGACGTTCTTAGAACTCGTTCGATAAAATAAAGGTTTTATCCCTAAGTATTAGGTTGCCTTCAACTTTTCCGCAAAGATCTACGCTGAAGTGGCGTCGGTGCAGCGCTGCAGCCGCGCTGCTATCGCTAGGTTCGAGTATTTCATAGTGGATTTTCTAAGCAGCGCGACCGCCGCGCTGAAGCCGCGCTGCCGCGGCGCGGCACTTTGCGGAAAATTTGGAGGCGCCCTTAATATAGATGGGTAAAAGTTATGAAGAAGCTCGAAGAAAAGCTGTATTTTGTGATTTGTGATGACATATGCAAGAATGAAGTAATTAATGATGTGAGACTTAGAGATAAATTGAAAATAAATAGATATGACTACCACGATAATTAAATATAATAAGGGAAAGGGAATGACATGCAACTTGTCGTCGTCATTCTTCTTTGTGATTGCCCTAAATTTTGAGCAATGATGAATTATAGAAAGACGTCATTAAAAGTAATGTTAGTATATAATTTTCTGAAAGAAAATCAAACGAAAATGGTAACCTTAAGAAAAAACAAACATATGGAACCATTTTGGGACCTACCTTAATAGAGTAGCTCCAGCTTACATTGATTCACTGCTGGACATAGGTCTCACGCGCTATAAGCTCACTATGTTTTTTTTTTATGTGCTCATGTATAAAGGGTAAAGTTTATTTATTGAGCACATGTTATTCTTCTAAAGCCATCTGACCATGGCAGGATGGCAATCCCCGCATAAATTGCATAAGGCGTCTTTGAATAGTCAGCGAACACAAAAATAAACCTTTTTTTTAAATTACACACACGGTCGTCTATTCTGTTCCTGAGTTGGCAACTTAATGTCTGTGTTACAGGAAAGAGCCTCCTGATATATATATTTATAATTCTAAATAATTCATAATTATACCCATAAAACACACAGACTCGCAGCGCGGACCGAACCCGCAACCCCAGAGCGGGAGACAGGGTCACGTCAGCTACATCTACGGACCAGACACATAAAATAAAATTTTAACACTCATAAAAAATACGCGAATACGCGAATTATTATAAATAAAAGTTTAAGTTTTTTGCAGTAAATATTTTTAACGTTATTTGTAAATAAAACTTTTATATTATTTAAAAAAAAAACATTATATTCTTTAGAAACTATATTATAATTATGAAAATCTTAAAAAAAACTAAAATGAAAAAAAATATATTGTAATTCTCGTCTCACTTGAACCACAGAACATGGTGAAATGAAATCTAGACCTTCGCTGTGAACAGGCGTTTAACTAACATATTTTACAAGGCAGCGTTTGTTTGTATTACTGTTAATTTGTCGTATGATATTAATGTAGTATTTTGAAGTAAAAAAAAGGAAGATATAATTGTGCTACGTTGTGCTACGAAAAGCTACGAGATGTGCTGTACACGTATTTTTTTGCAAAAAAGTCGACACAGTTGTAACGACGAGTTGTTTACTTGGTGGTTAGGCCTTGTGCATGCCCGTCTGGGTAATTACCATCCACTCAACCAACTCAATGTTTCGGCTTAAAGGGTGAGTGAGCCAGTGAACCTACTAGAGACGTAACATCTTCGTTACTAAGTTGGCACATAGAAGATGCAAGGAATTGTATATATATATATATATATATATATATTTTACTGCTCCAATTTGTATGGACATTGGTGACCACTTACCATTAGGTGGTTCATTTGCTTATTCCGCCTACTCTTTATTATATAAAAAAGAAACGTGCATTGTTTTAACAATTTATTATGGTTTGAACGGTGGCGTTATATTGGTCCATATGGTTACATAGAAATCAAATTCCCATTTATCCTTACAACTTTTCAAAAACAACTAAACAAGATATGTGTATATTTATGAAAACAAACCTGAACGTCAAAACCACTAGTCTAACTCCATTCACAATTATCCACTCCAACCAATTGTTAAAGTAAATAACTCTTAATTTGAATTCCCGTTACATGATTTCAGAGAGAAAATCACGTAGATAATATAAGAGAAGATAACGATCAACAAATTTAACAATCATTAATAAATTAGTGTATACAGTTCCTCGACGCAAAGTTAAACTTGCAAATAACAAAGTTTCCCGATATCTGCCTCGAACGGTCAGATCTCATTAACAAAACGCCGAAAACAATTCCCACCATCGGCCGCAAAGAAACTTCTAGAAAACTATTCAACCTAATACCAAAGTTCAGATATAGTTTAGATGTACCAAATGTGTTCTACAGTTTGTGATCAGGAATTATCGCAACCGTACTTGTGTTCGTATGAAAATACTGCAGTGGTCCATTTTATATTAAGGTGTTATCAGACGTACACAATAAAACGCTATCTTTATTAAAAAATAAAACATTTTAAATTCAAGTTGACTCTTATTAGTAATTGTGTATGCTTCATTTACAGCTATTTTATTAAATTAGCAATATTTTCTTAATTACATCCAGCCATGGTATTTTATAAAATTCATTTCGGAATTTACTAGTGTTAAAAATCAACTTACGGTATCACTTATATTTGTAACAAACTTTTTACTTGAGGGGTTTATGCATGCTCATCTGAGTAGGGTTCCACTCACTCATCATATGGGTGATTGACCCAGTAACATGACATGACATTCCCAGGGAACAACATAATATGTAACCTATTTCACATGGTTGGTGGCACGTTGGCGATATGACGAATGGTTAATATGACTTTGGGAACCAAGGTCTATGGGTACCAGTTTACCAGCCTACTTAACTATGTTATAAAATAAAATCCGTGTTCTTACCTTATAACTCTACAGTAAAAAGAGAGATATGAAACATTTTTTTTTTATTATTAGTACGAATAAGTATACATACGTTTGAAACGCATCTCGTCTGAAAAGTTTTAAAAATAGTGTTGTTATCACATAAGCTCAGTGTATGTTCTTTACCAATAATACCGAGCTCACAATGAGCGCAACGAATTGGAGCGAGAAAACGACAAATATTATTTGAGACGACAATATTGTTACAAATAAAATCATTGAAATATTATTTTTTATGTAAGATTAGTAATTAAATGAATATTATGATATGCAAAAGACATACATAAATTGAACACCAACATTTTAACTGAATATTTTAGGTTCGTACCCGGGCAAGTAATAACGAATTTTCATATGTTTAATTTGTGCTTATGATAAATTTCGTGACTAGTGGTGCATCTGGTGGATGAAAATCCGTCACATGTGTAAACCAATCCGCATTGGGGCAGCGTGGTGGAATTAGCTACCAACTTTCTCCTCAAATGGAGCTCCTCTCCATTACCTTACCTTAGGCTGGCAGTGGAAAACTTACACGCTATCTTCACTATTTGAGTAAAAAAATCGATCAAAAAGTAATCACTTTTGAGGTCGGCTAACTTACTGGGGACATATTATGACATATAAGTTTATATTCAAATACAAACCACTCTCTATTCTCCCTCTCATTATCCAATGAAACCTTAATCCGTCACGGCTGATGAGAGATTCTGAGCAAGCCAACGACTTAAGTAAGCACTACGTGCTTACGATACTGTAATACCGCCAAAGTCCGTAAATCCGGGCTATTGACAATTTATTGAGTAGAACAATGTATAGTGGCCGTCAATTAATATTGCACGGCGATCTTTAAAAAGAGACAACCGACTAATTTCGGCATGGCTTTGTAAATCTAAAATTGTTTGAAAAACACGTTTTTCTGTTTTTTGACCGTATACAGTAACAGCCTGTGAATGTCCCACTGCTGGGCTAAGGCCTCTTCTCCTCTTTTGAGAAGAAGGTTTTGGAGCTTATTCCACCACGCTGCTCCAATGCGGATTGGTGGAATACACATGTGACAGAATTTCAGTGAAATTTGACACATGCAGGTTTCCTCACGATGTTTTCCTTCACCGTCAAGCACGAGATGAATTATAATCACAAATTAAGCACATGAAATTCAGTGAGTGGTGCTTGCCCGGGTTTGAACCCACGATCATCGGTTAAGATTCACGCGTTCTTACTGGGCCATCTCGGCTTCTTTGACCGTATAAGTACATAATATTGCAAAAACTTATAATATTGATTTTCTATATTTTTGCTCCTATTAATGCTTAAAATAAATAGTAATAATTGTATGGTCAAGACTAATATCATATATAAATTTGAAAGTAAGACAGACAGACTACTTTTTCACCTAACATCTGCCCAAAAGCTACCGCGCGAGCGAAGCCGCCGGCGAAAACTAGTTATAATATATATATTTTATTATTTGCAAACAATAACATCGTACATAGGATTTAAGGTCATTAGCTAATCTCTGCAAGTTAACCAAACACGATTTAATATGATAAAAATATATAAATAATGGTAAAAGTTAATTGCATTAAAACTCCATTAAGGCTCAGAAAACATACGCGATTAAGCATAACCGCTACGAAAACTTAATTCTCTGTCAAGCTCTGGCCACACCCGTGTGACGAAACGGAACAGCTGCAACAAAGAAAATTTCCAGTCGCTATATAATATCAGGATACTTATCCGTATAATTTCCTTACTTCACCAAAATTATATAACTCTTAGAAATTAGGAAAGTCAGAATGGAAAGAAAAACTCTAATAATAATATCCGATTATTGCAAAACTTTTCAAATTGGAACACGGATTACAAAACATTGAAAACAAAAGAAATTAGAAACATGTGCACACTTCCGGTCAACTGTTATATAATTTCATAATACTTTTTTTATGAAATAAAGCTGTAATTAAACTATGGTTATATATATATTTTTTTTAAATAGTGAGAAAATACGTTTTTATTCTGCATAAAAGGTAATTTAACTTTACGTATTTGCCTCGATAGTTAAAGGTGATATATGTCCTTTCATAGAGAAGACATTTATATACACTTTGTTTTAACTCTCTTGAAGACGTGCAGCACACATCCGTTCAAATGATCGCGGTGACAATTGATATATTATGTATATATATGTCGTACAGAACAACGTACGGATTGTTAAAGTCATAAGGAAGTTAAGCACTTTATATTTAGGCTTTATTCAAACGATTTGTTTTGAATGAACATTAAACGCAGTGTTTGTTCGAAATTTTCAACATTAATATATTATTATGATAGATAATCGCTGTACTAAAATATTAAAGTCAGGCAAAAATCACAGAGTTATTGCATTTTAAGCAAGACAAATTCAAGAATATTATGTCACTGGTCTAGTGGCTAACTTATGCGGCTGAATAATAATAATCAGGTTCTGAGTTTCGATCCAATATTTTTTATCTGGCTGGAATATATAGATCATTTTTCAATTTTGGTCTAGAATTTCCTATTAAAAACCTAGAATCGGAAGTCAATGTGTGCTATAGTCCCATGCCTGTGCACGTACATCCTTTATTCTAGCTCCTTGCTTATAATCCTTGCCTCTATGAAGCCTTTTTATTTATAGGTTTATAAGGCAAACGACCGTGGCGGAAATTAGTGGACATATGATTTACAGACTATTTACACCATTGATCATTGTACTTCAGGTGTTCTATCTTAATGACACTGTTATCTCATAGCTGCGTTGAATTTGTAAAGAAAAACACAATTTGAAATTTATTAACCTTGTTTGCGGAGTTCGTTTTTTATATCTGTAATATAATAACGTTCGCAAATAAGTCGACGGCGAAACATGTTTTCTTGAAATGGTTACATCTTATCGTAAAACAGTCTCGAATACTTGGAAGAGGTTTTATTTTTTTAAATTTCGGTTTGATAAGGTTTCTATATATTTATGGTGTAACATTGACCATTGTACTTCAGGTGTTCTATCTTAATGACACTGTTATCTCATAGCTGCGTTGAATTTGTAAAGAAAAACACAATTTGAAATTTATTAACCTTGTTTGCGGAGTTCGTGTTTTATATCTGTAATATAATAACGTTCGCAAATAAGTCGACGGCGAAACATGTTTTCTTGAAATGGTTACATCTTATCGTAAAACAGTCTCGAATACTTGGAAGAGGTTTTATTTTTTTTAATTTCGGTTTGATAAGGTTTCTATATATTTCTTAAAAGCATTTTACTTACTATGCCGTTGAATATATATTTAACGAACAATATTTAATTTTGTCCTCATGACAAATTCAAATTTAATCAAATAGTATTTTTTATTCAGATAGGCTTATATAAGGGCACTGAATTATTTTTTTATTACGTTAGCACTTCGCCCGCGACTTCGTCCGCGAAAAAAAACGTAAACACATAAATTAGTATTCGTTAATAGACTAAGCATAGGACAGTTTGTTTAAACCGTGTCATTTTTCTTACTTAGAAAAATTTTATACTCGTCAGAACTTCTTAACCAAAAGTCCGATGTGAATAATTTAAAGTGGAATTTGCACGTACACAATCAACCTTTATTATCAAACCATTTAAATGGTTAAAAATTTATATCATGATACCAATATCACCACTATTCGATTCCACCCGTGTTTTAACTTAATATTTTAAACAAAAACTGTTATTGTGGCTTAACTATAATAGTTAGGCATATACCGTAGCGGACTTTTTTGGGAGCAATCATGAGTACTATTAATATATAGACCACTTTTTTATATATCGTCTATAGTTTTCGCAGCGCACGCAAAATAATGACTTTTGATGAGGCAACATTTTGATACCTTGGGTTACATTGTTGCATTTTAGGTAGAGATCTCTAATTTTTTTTGAAATTACAATATAGCCTATGTTACTCAGTAGAGATGTAGCTTTCTAATAGTGAAATAATTTTTAAAATCGGATGAGTAGTTTTTGAGTTGAATCGTAACAAACAAACAAACAATCAAATTTTTCCTCTTTATAATATTAGTATATATAATATATTTGACATTGAAATCAAACGTCATTAAACGTTACAATGGATTTTTATATACCTATAAAGCGTTCTAAGTTCAAATTACTATTACCGTTCAATTTATAGAGCCTCAAAGTTTGGCTATTGGTGTTATCTGGCGCGTTATTCATAGTCGTTACTAAGACATTATGGTCATCCCAATATATTTCTTATAAGTCTTATCTCGGCCCTTTAAGGGATAACGTTCTGAGATTTGTTGCAAGAAAAGTTTTTGCTTCATGTAAAATACTTTTGCGGTTAAATTGTTGCGACTTGTCGTTATCTAATTTTATTTGAAAAATGAGGTTGTTATTGTGTTTTAAGTAATATATCTTTTGTCAATTAAGGATCTTTTTGTTCTTATTTAATCAGCAAAATAATCTGAGGTTATAATACAAAATTAATATTCTTTAATAAAAAAAAAAAAAAAAAAAACGATGAAGAAAATAAAACTCACAAGAACTTACGCTGATGTTTCTACTTCATAAAGGCGTATGAGGCTACCTTAGCTGACGTATGACTGTGCGAGTTTTGTGGATTTACGTATAAAATGCGCAATGGAAAGTAAATAAAATAATAAAATATAAGAAACATCTCAAAACTGTTAACACTGAGAATCATAAATAATAAGACCGTGTTTAAAACACCATGAAAATTTTCAGTGGTCTGTAAGTGTTCGCAAGTATCAAAATAAAGGAGCAAAGATTTATAAGTCCAGAGACCGCTTTAATATGCTTAAATTAGATTTATAACTCACTTTGAGTTAATTCCTCGGAATAATGATGAATAGTCGGCTGTTTCTAAATATTTTATACGCCTCTTGAATGCCTGAATATCAATTTTTCTGTGATATTTTAATGCGTTTCTTTCTCAAATTATTCTACGTGTTAAAGAAAAATAACTTTATAAATAATTACAAAATTCTACATCATATATATTCGTTAATTTGTAACAAAAATTAAAACGAAATTAATTAAATGTTGACCATCGTTGCTCAACATATTAAATTATGACTCATAATGTGCGCAAGCAAGTTAATACCACGTCATAATCCCATGCGATGGCAAAACCGACTTTAACTAACGGAAAGAGTTTCGGCGCAAGACCAGCTCAAAGACATTGGCAATATAAGAATATTAATCATTCCTTATATTGCCAACGCGCCACCTTGAGAGCTAAGATGTCATGTCACTTGTATCTGTAGTTACACTGGCTCACTCATCTGTCGTAACAAAACCATGTGGACTTTAATGGAATGTAATACCTCTGGTTTGAGCTTTGCTTTGTTTACTTGGTGGTAGAGCTTTGTGCAAGCTCGTCTGGGTAGGTACCACCCACTCATTAGATATTCTAGCACAAAACAGCAGTACTTGGTATTGTTGTGTTCCGGTTTGAAGGGTGAGTGAGCCAGTGTAATTACAGGCACAAGGGACATAACATCTTAGTTCCCAAGGTTGGTGGCGCATTGGCAATGTAAGTGATGGTTAACATTTCTTACAATGCCATTGTCTATGGGCGTTGGTGACCACTTACCATCAGGTGGCCCATACGCTCGTCCGCCAACCTATACAATAAAAAAAAAAACCTACAACTTTTCTAACCTATTATATCTATAACATTATAAGTAATTATTAATATAATCATTAATTATACTTATTATTAGCAAGCAGGATAATAATTACCATCTTCTCCCAGGAAGTATCTTAAAAACATTTTACTCACGCAAATTTGTATAAATTTGTTGTATAAGGGAAAATATTTAAACATTGCCTTATTTTTATAGTAAGTACATCAGAGGAAATATTTTGTTATGGTTTCCAACTTTTAAACAATCTTTCGAAGTTTGTTTCGTATTCGAAAACAAAAGGTGAAGTAAGTACTTTTAAATTTATAACACAAAGTTTGATATTTTATTGAATAGAATTTCAAATGTAAAATGCTATTTACTTTCATATTAAATATTATATTTTCTTGAGAATCAGTTGCATCAAATTTGTTGAAAGGCTTACTTTTTAACAAGCAATTTAACAACGACAAAAGTTAGGTCCTCTGATTATGTCTACCATTATATGTATTTGTATATATATGTGAGTAATTGTTCAGAACTTACACGATAGATTCTTATAATCATTTTTTATTTATTAATCTAATTAGTGGATGATTGTAGCTTTAATGTACTATTCCTTTTAACATAACATATATACTAGTATATAAAAAAATATAGACTAAAACCCTCTCCGAAACGCGCTGCATCGTCTTGTATAAGTTTTATTCGGTTCGGCATTAAAAAAAATCGTCTCGTTTATTAGGATTTTTTTTTATTGTATAGGTAGGCGGACGTGCATATGCGCCACCTGATGGTAAGTGGTCACCAACACCCATAGACAATGGCATTGTAAGAAATGTTAACCATCGCTTACATTGCCAATGCGCCACTAACCTTGGGAACTAAGATGTTATGTCCCTTGTGCCTGTAATTACACTGGCTCACTCACCCTTCAAACCGGAACACAACAATACAAAGTACTGCTGTTTTGTGGTAGGATAAATCTATAATAAAATATTATAACAAAATATACGTATATATATAATTTGTGTTTGATGATTGGTAAAGTTAATTCATAAGCACATTTATAAAAGTAAAATTATGGTGCTAAATCACATTTTTTATTTCATTTTAAAATCGAATATACCAAGGTAATAAGCATTATATAAATAAAAAAAAATTAAGTAGCTTACGTTGATAGAAATAAATATTTGCAAAATAAAACTGCAATATTGCAACTGAGACAGCAACAGCCAATAAATGTCCCACAGCTGGACAAGAGTCTCTCGTGAGCAGATTTATTGCACAATAACCTCTGAGTGCTGCATTACTGGATTTAAGATAAACATGAGATATCATTCAGTGCAGGTCTTCATCAATACAATATTCAAAAGCATTTTTGTAAGCTTTTATTTACGGAGTTGAAATTCTACAGATCCGATGTCAATCAGTTTACGGTAAGCTAATTAATTATTCAAGGTTGCATTTACTGTTTGTGTTTTTATATAATGGAAAAGGGATTCTAAGACAAGCCATTTGTTTAGAGAAATATGATACAGCAAGTTCTTTGTATAATTATAAAAAATATTGAGAATGCACAAAAAAAATCCTCTAATTTTCTTCAGTAACCAATAGGTTAATATAAGGTTGTCAGTTTTGTATGACAATAATTATGACGAAAAAAACTATTGTGGTAATAAAATATATATCGATGATTTTCATTTGTAATAGTTATATAACCGTAATAAACGATGGTCTACATTTAATTAATGTCGTTTTATTTTTTATAAACAAATACTTTTACATAAAAGTCAATTAAAAATGGCTTGTATTTAACTGTAGATGAGAAACCTTCCATAACGAAACGCAATTAAGTTTGTATCAAATTATTAATATTCAAATTTAGATCATATCCCGATGTTCTGGACTAAAATTCTGGGCTAATGTTATTCGGTTTTCCTGCTGCGAAATACTCAGTAGAAACTCAAAATTAAGTTTGCATTGTTACTCCTGGGCTCAATAACTCTATACTCATGTGCATCCCATCGGTGCAATTAAGAAAATAGAGAGAGTACCTGTGTTTGCGAAATTAGTTGCATTCTATAATATCGCATGCGGAGAAGGGACCCTTTTAGGGTACCTATTTACAGTGTCTTGATTAACTTTGATTATTTAGTAATTGATACCCATTGGTCATAAGGAAAATCTCGAGATCCCGATATCAAACATCAGGCCTGCCAATGAATTTTTAGCGAATTTTAGAAAAGAAATCTACTATCACCTCGAAGTTTCGAAGATTTTGTGATCCGAGTAGATTGAGTAAAGACAGCACTTAGTGTTTTTGTGCGTGTGTGTTTAGTTGGTTGTTCTGTATTGAGAATGGTCACCATCACCGAAACCAACCAGGACAACATCATCATCACGTTTTATCTATAGGTTATTATATTACACGGTGCAATCAATGTGAACTGTCGATCAATCGGTTTGAGGTACGTTTAATTAAGGACTCAGCCAGCGTCAGGTGCAGCCCAAATGAATGGAAATTCGATGTATCCCGTGGTTTAAGATAAATTGCTGATGAATCCGGGCTTACCGACCAGTTGCAGACTGGTGGTCCGTGACGTAACGTTTACTGATACGAATGAAATATTTGTGTCAAAATACTACTCGTACGTTGTAAATCGCTACCGTACTATACTTGCATTTTTATTATTTTATATGTGTATCAGAACGAATAATATTCATCCCACTGAAATTTAATTTCAAAATTTAAATAAACCCCGTTAAATTAAATAAGACAAAAACTGTTAACAGGAAAAATCATGTGTTGGTCCTTTCAACTTAATACTAGTAATATTTTAAGTCTTCGTGTCGAAACATATAAACAACAGTGTAATTACAGGCACAAGGGACATAACATCTTAATACCCACGGTTGGTGGCGCAATGCCGATTGCCGATGTTTTTTTTAAGTAATGTACAATGCCACTGTCTATTGGCGTTGGTGACCACTTACCATCAAGTGGCCCAAATGCTCGTCCGTCTACTTAGGAATACTATAAAAAACTTATATTCGCAAAAATTATATAACCGTGAAAAAAAAAATACATATTATAATTCAAAATTACTATGAATTTGTAATACATTAATTGTCATCAATTAATAATCATTTTATAAATCCTACAAGGACAATCAATGTAAACAAAACATTGGATTACGGATAAATTATCGAATGTTTAACTTCACGAGGCCATAAATTTCGTTCTCGTTTCCAATTCCACGGATTGATTTAAATAATAATTTATGGGGTCAATAGAATCGTGTTACACATAAACACGGTGTATTAGTACAAAGCTGTACAGCCTTATTAAATAATATTGAATGAAAAGTGAACTGCTATACTTCGATTTGTCTCTTTCCGTTATCAGTAATTTGATATTTGATAAAAGAAGATAAAGCATATTGCAACTATACATACACTAACATATATGATTTTTAAAGTAATATAAAAATCTCTTTGCAATTTATAATAAATAATTATGTTACAACAGCTCTATATAGATAGACAGGGTTTTATTACATGTTAATAAATGTATATATAATGAAATCATAACGATGCTAATACATAAATCTGTCACAAGTTCTCCCAGTTCCGTATTTAGTATGTATACACACACACAAACACATATGTGGATTTAGGAATACCTACAACTAATTTAACGCCATCTAGCAAAATTAATTAGAAACATGTTTTAATACATTACATATTTTAAAAAAACTAAAATTTAAATTATAGAGAAAATTTTGTAGTTAGTTAACCGTCATGAAATAACGCCCATGAATCGTCATACAATCGGAGTAATAAATTAAACAAGAAATTTATGGCTTTGACGCTGCCTCTGATCATACATCAGCATTAAATAGGAACTTCGCTTTAGAATGTACTTTGTTTTTCACTTTTCACTATCAATGACAAACAAGAATCCGCCGCAGATCCCGGGGTCCTGGGTTCAAGCCTCAAGTCGGGCTGATAACAGGTTATTTTCTTAACCCCCAGGTCTGACCAATAAATTGTTATTGGGCTATTCTGTTTAAAAATTCTCAGTAGCAGCCCGAAGTCTGGATATTGGAAGCCTGTACACTCCTGTGCTTCGGAAAGCACGTAAAGCCGTTGGTCTTGCACATGAGCTCTTTCAGGTCGTATAGGATTGTGATAATCGAATTATGGAGAGTAAGAAAACACATTTGCACTATAATATGTCCTGCACAGTTGGCTAATCTGTCCGGAAGACATAACTATTACTATTTATTTAACATTATCAGATTATCGTTACTATGACAAATCTTTGTCCAAGATACGAATAAACGAACAAACATATTAAATCAGATCTATATTAATATATTTCAACGATATGTTGTTCAAGCTACCGTCCATTTGTGCACATACAGCGCCATAAATAATGACGTTTCGTGTAATTTACTTCACAAACCTTATCGTTTGCATGGAATAACACAAGCCAGACTAAATTATTTTGAATGTAGATAACTGTCAAAACTCGTTTTTTTTTTTCATTGTTTATTAGGCATGGGCTTGCACTGAATTATGCGGCATGCCTGTTAAAATGCCAGTAATATTTCCCCTTTAAATTAAAATCCCGATCTTTTGGGCGAAAAATAAAACAGCCCTCAAGTCAGTAGAGGCAATAAGTCGAGGTTTAATACCTGTAATAACAGCATTTTGAACTATAACTCCAAGCTCCAAATGTTTCACCTGAAAAGGGAACAGACATAATTTGAAATACAAGAGACGAATATTGGCAATGTTTTTAACTTTTTCGCGACGACTCCGGCTCTTAACATTATTTCCTTATACTGAGACTTAATGATCTCATAATACAAGTCAAGTAGGTAAGCCTTGGCGGTTTTCAAAAATACATACTTGTAAAATTAAAATGTATAATAATAATATAATGAAGTTTTAAGACTTTGAAAACGGGTCATTATTGGAATGTCTTTATATCTTAAAACAAATTAATTAATAGTATACAAATAGTACTAATATTATAAAATATGCAAAAGCGAGTTTGTTTATTTGTTTGTTTGTCACATTTTAATTACTAAACCGATCATCATGAAACTTTGGATACACGTTGTCAAGGATACAGAGAAGGATCTAACAACGTAGGCGGAAACTAGTACTTAATATACTGGCAGATTCATTTCATTGCTGCAATAAAACTGGAATGGATGCAGCCTTCAAGACAGTTGAGCGAGCTATAATTAAGCAGTAACTTAGGACTAAGCCACACTGAGTAATACTGCCTGCCTGCTTTTTTGTCGACTTTTTATTGTTTAATTTTAAAACTGAATTTACCTTTAATCTATCAAGGTCATCGACCCTAACTGTGAATTAAGCAATATAAGGAAACACAATAGCATTTTTTTAGATTTTTTATTCCTATATTAATTTGGATATATATTATTTTGAAAGTTGTGAAAATATGAGTAACGATATTTTTATATGCCCGAATTTTATTTGAAGTTGTTTTTTTTTCAACACATAATCACATCGACTAAAATATTTTCGTATTCAGTGTGTTCTCAGCTTAAATTCTAGGCAGCGGCTTAGTGTGAAAGCTCACAACTCATTACGTGCAACAAACTTAGTCGTAAATGATCTAAATTGTGGAGAGCGAAACATTTTACCCAACAGCCCGCTTTTCTTGCATATAATGCATTTGTATTAAAACGGTTTAACTATAAAACGAATACAGTAATATTAAGTTTCAATGTCATATATATATATATATATATATATTACATTATACATTTTACAATTTATATTTAATTAATTTCTATTGAGTACATAAAATCGTATTATTGTATATTATTATTTTAAGTCTTTAACCTTAACATATCTCCTGAATCACTCTATTGGCAAAAACCGAATGAAAATCCGTTAAGTAGTTTTTGAGTTTATCGCAATTAGACAGACAGATTGACGACGCGGCTGAGAGTGTTTTTTTAATTTGTAGTGATACTAATGTATAAGGGAATATATGTACAAGGGACATAACATCTTAGTTCCCAAGATTGGTGGCGCATTGGCAATGTAAGCGATGGTTAACATTTCTTACAATGCCATTGTCTATGGGCGTTGGTGACCACTTACCATCAGGTGGCCAATATGCTCGTCGGCCTACCTATAAAATGAAAATAAAAAAATGTATGATCAACTTTTAATTTAATTAATTAATGAATTTAATGAATTTAAGAAAATATTATTTAAGGAGCGACCCTAATACCATATATCTCGTTAGCGTTGAAAGCCATTCTTCATTTAATGAGGTAGCCGTTAATTTAACTGAGAAGAAAGATTTCATAAATGAAAGTCGAATTTCTCGGATGAACTTCAAATCTTTAAATTAAGTTTCTTAGTTTAAGATAGACTTGCAAATAAGCCATCTGAAAGTAAGCGGTGTCAATCACCTAAAAACATAGAACTGTAAAATACAACAATTCCTTACTGCCTACACCAGTAATGTACCAAACCAGACATAAAGTTATTACATACATAGCTAACTATAAATAAAAAAACAAAGTTGCCAGTTGCATCAAATAAGGGCATATCGCTAACCTAGCGATCCGTATCCTATCGCTAACATCGCTATCCGTATATAGGTAATAAATATTAAAATAATCACTTCCAGTACAGGTTGATATAAACATATCACTAAATGTTATCCGTCACTTGTAAGCTTTCTCACGATGTCGTCTACACGAGCACGCAATGTAAGTATTATATATGCATCAAAACTCATTGGACATGCATGGATGGCATTGGTCTTTGGTTATAATTAACCTTTTTAACCACTTTATCGTAATGGATCACATTTTATTTTTTATTGCCAATGGTCACCGCATTGATATTATTCAGTATTAAAGAACCTTATCTCTCGGATTTACATAAAGCAGTCCCACTGACTACTGAACCACATCTACCAGCCCACATCTACTATAAAAATAAAATAATAGAAAAAAATTTACGTGGCGGCAACTTCATACAATAACGATAATTATCGTTATAATTAGTATGCACTGTTGTATTACTGCCAGCCCAAAAAAATCTCCATAGAAATTAAGCTCCGTTATTATGTTGAAACTGGCTGAAAATTATACTGTAGTATTTTAGACAAACGAACAGGTGAAGTTACTTAAAAACTTGTAAAATATGTGTTTTTATATTATCCACCTAAGCGAGTGTCTACTAAACTTATCTTATGATTATAATAAGCTAACAGTTTGCTCATAAACTACTACAAAATAAAACAAGAAGTATCAAAATTCACTGTTTCTCTACAGCAAAGATATCATTACAAAATGGCCTAGTGCTTGCAAACGATTATGATATCTATTTTTATGAGCATAGCGTGCTTATTTGATTGAATATACGTAGGATATTTGAAAAAATAAAGCAATTTCGCAATACAGTTTTCTTTTACATGCGCATAAACTTAAAATACTTCTGACGAGGCTGCTTTCCCGTTCTAGAAATGAGAGAAAATTTTATTTCGACAGTAGTGTCGAGATTGGTTCGCGATGTCTATATTTCTATTGTATTAAGAACGCTACAAAATAAACTTTTACCGTAAATTTCATCAGCATTTCAGCCGGAAAACGTCCACTGCTGGACAAAGGCCTCCCCAAGGATTTCCACAATAGTCGGTCTTGCGCTATCCAACGGCTTCCCGCGATCCTCACGACATCGTCGGTTCACCTTGTAGGGGGCCTGCCCACGCTGCGTCTTCCGGTTCGTGGTCGCCACTCGAGATCCTTTCTGCCCTAGCGGCCGTCAGTTCTGCGAGCAATGTGCCCCGCCCACTGCCACTTCAACTTAGCAATTCTTCGGGCTATGTCGGTTACATTGGTTCGCCTGTGGATTTCATCCAGGAAACTCCGAGCATAGACCTCTCCATTGCTCGTTGGGTGACCTTGAGCCTTCTTATGAGGCCCAAAGTGAGCGACCACGTCTCTGATCCATAAGTCATCACTGGCAACACACACTGGTCGAAGACTTTCGACTTAAGACACTGCGGTATTTTGGATGAGAAGATATCGCGTAGCCTCTGCCCAGAAATCAGAACGCTGCCCAGCCGAGTTGGATTCGACTGTGCGTAAATTTATTAATTATAATTTAATGTTAACTAAATGTTTATATTAGATTTTATTACAAACTGTTTATATCATGCGTAAATTTAAATTTTGTACTAATCCTTGGAGATTCTATTCCCGTTATTTAATGAATCTTATTTATTCACCCAAAACATAATTGATTTCTTTAAAAATATTCTTATCTTTAATATTTACATATATGTATATCTTTGGTGAACGCACGGGTGAAACACATATCACAAATTCGACTGCTAAATAGCTATACTCAGTACTGCTACAATCCAGTTTGAAGGGCGAGTGAGCCAGTGTAACTACAGACACAAGGCACATTACATCTTACTTCGCAATTTTTTTATTTTATTGGTGAAAGTTATATGTTTTTATTTACTGTACGTCGTAATTATTTATTGGTTTTTATTACTTATAAAATTATTTTTAATAATCATGCATTTTAATCTTTGATATTTTAGCCAATAAAAGAGAAAACTTCTTATTATATTAGTATATATCTTATCTACCTTCAGGCATTTTAGTTTATTTAAACACGTATACAATTATATACAACCACATTTGGTACACCTGTGTGTGTTATATTGAAACGACGTGCATTGGAATGCATTTGCATATAAATAGAGTAAGTTCCTTCCATTCTTGAGCGCATTAACGTATAATGAAACTTATTCGCCAATGCAAAATTTAAAGCGAATACAAAATTAATGTTTTATTAAAGTTTGAATGTACTAATTTTTAAATTTAATACAGGTGTGAGTAAATTGTTGACTTCGTCGTCGTCATCCACCACAACTCATGATTAATAGCTTCAGTCATATTTTCGGATACCATGCCGTGATGGCTTAGAGGTTAAAAGTCGAGAATCTAAGCTAATAACCATTACTGGTAAGCACTACTAGTAAAAACTAAAAAAATAACTATAAAAAATAAATTATGCGGTCGGGGGACCCCCGTCAGAAACGAAATTCTGTGCGATATTTTTTCGACTCAAACCGTGTTTTAACCTTCAAGCGGTCATGCGACGTCGATTCGACTGCATTCAATTTGTTTTCGCTGATAATAATAATAATTCTCATCGCATGCATATCACGTCCTAAGTAGCTTGCCATTGTTTCACTACGTACCAAATAAGCAGTTTATCCTTACTCCCCGTGCCCCCCTTACCCCACAGAGCGCAATTGTTTGACGACAGGTAATGGCGTCGAAACGACACCACGCGCCTGTCGTCGAAAAGGTTACACCCGACGTTCAATGCGATATATTATTTTTTTGGAGTATTATACAGTATTGTCAAATTAAGCGTTTTATTTATAAAATGAGTCATCGATGGTTTTTTTTTTCTAGACCTCACCCTCGCATGCGAGACAGTGTTTACAGTTTTTTTTTTACTCATTCATTCAATTTCTCGCTTTTATGCTTCTCGCACTTTTATTCCGCATACTTGTTCTTTCTTTCATTCGTCATCTTTCGCCGATCTGGGTGGGTTCCCTTCCTATTCACACTAGCTTAAGGGTCTGCTTATTTTTATGCTTAATCCTACGAACAGTGGGACAATGAAGAGGGAGAACCGAAATATCTTTTTATTAACATGACAGCTTACTAGTCTAAACTTATTTTAGTTTTAATTTCTTAATTCTAGTATTTACAATAGGCCGTCTTAAACGTAAAGAGTTAATGCAAAACTTATAATTAATTATATACCTAAAACCTTATGACAAACTTATTTCTATGCTCCTTAACTAATTTTCAAATTATATACTGTGTTAGCCTAATTATACAATTATTATTACCTAACATAATTATTTACACCTTATTTCTATAATTAACTATTTTACAAATTTTTACACAGTATTCAAGGAGCATATCTCTGTTATTTCCGGTTATTATATCTGGGATATATAACCTTATATCTGGTTCAGATCTATTTTTTCATCCAACGTAAATTCAAGCCTCTGCCTCTCACGATCATGGACCGGGCAGTTCAGAAGGACGTGAAGGACAGACTCCGAACACGCAGGATCGCAGATGCACGATGGACTCTCCTTGCACTTGAAACGATGCAAGTACTCGGAGAACCCACCGTGCCCCGTCAAAATCTGAGTGAGAAATCTGTCCACCCTTATTTTGCCGATGATCCGGTATGTGGCTATCGCATCGAGGAAAAACGCCCTGGTGACACCAGCCGTCTCACCGGCTCAATACCGCTGGTTCCATTCATCAAGCGATTGCATACAAATGCTCCGCTTGATGAATGAAACCGGGCAGCTGTCGTAGTCAAATGCGCGTTTTAGCCTCAGCGCAGCCTCCTTGGCCAGATAGTCGGCACGCTCATTCCCCTCAAGTCCTGCGTTGGCTTTGCTCCAGAACAAACTGACATGTTTGTCCTGGAGCAGGGCCCTTCGCAGATGTCCCCGCGCTTCAAGGGGATGGAAGGCTTTCGGGTTTTTGAGTGTGAGCACTGCCGACGAGGAATCGGATTAGATCCCGACAGATCCGTCCAAGTGGTCCCCGGCCATCCGCGCCGCCCGGCATATTGCCAGGAGTTCCGCCTGGTATACCTTGCAGTAGGACGGCAGAGCAAGCTTGAGGGTTTTGGTTTCGGCGGCGCCACTTTGCCCTCAATCTTGCTGCCGTCCGTAAAGATGTTAAACGTATTGGAACAATTCGCGTTATATTGCTCTTGGTCTGCCAGGCACTTGAACTCCAGGTCGTTATGATAGGCAGGGTGCGGAGACCGCAGAGCCGAGGTCATCCGCTCCACCTCCCGATCTCCTATCACCCGCTGGGGTACCCCCCTCCTCGCCTCGTATAAGGTCGCAGCTTCGCAAACACGGAGGTCGAGGCGAAGTATTCCAGCCAGCAACAGTGCCGAGTTCAAAGAGGTAGTACGGTATGTCCTGCATAGCTTCTGTGCGAAGCCCCACTGGACCACGTTCAGCTGTTTGCGGACACCGAGCTTATTCACAGCCGGTGCCCAAACGGCAGCCGCATACAAGATCACGGGCTCAACCACCGTTCTGTAAATAGTGCGGATTACTTCAGGATGGAGACCCCAGCTGGCCTTTGCCACTCGGGCCAGCTGGTGGTAAAAGGCGACCGCGCGCTTGCAGACGTTCGCTACGTGGGTGTTGAAGGTGAGTTTTCGGTCTATGACGACCCCCAGCAGCTTGATCTCGTTCGCCAGGACAATGTCGACCCCACCCATACGAAGACGCGGGGCGTCATACTTCAGTTTTCGCGTCACAACCATAGCATTTGTCTTGTGAGAACACCAACACCACATCGTCGGCGAAAACCTGCACGTAGTCGCCCTCGGCCTCCAACTCCTGAAGCAGTGGATCCAGGAGCAAGTTCAAGTTCAAGACAAAATCGGCCCGCCGATAGATCCCTGCACGCAGCCCTTCCCGGTAAATTACCTCACCCTAGCGCGCCTGTTGCTCAGGTAATTGCCCAAGAGCCGCCAGATGTTATTGAGCATTTTTCCTCAGCCAGCCTGACCCTAATCTTGGGCCACCAAGCGTTGTCGAAGGCGCCCTCTATATCCAGCGAGACCAGAACAACAATCCTCTTCCTCTGCGGATTGTGTCTTATATGTTTCATCAGGGTATAGAGGGCGTCCTCAGTACTTCGCTGGGGCATAAATTCAAACTGGCGTGTACTTAACTTGGGCACTACATGGTATTGTAGCCTAGCGACGAGCATTTTCTCCAAGATCTTCCCAAGCACCGGAAGGAGCCCGATCGGTCGATATGACTTGGGAGTCGTGTAGGTGGCCTAACCCGGCTTGCGGAGGACGATCACCATGGCCTCCTTCCAGGGCCCAGGAAAACAGTGGAGCTCGAGGCACTTGTTGAAGATGCACAAGAAGCGGTCCGGGTCCAGTTCAATCGCGTGCAGACATATATCGGCTGTAAAACCGTCCGCGCCTGGGGTCTTCTTCGGGTCAAAGGACCGACTAGCCAGCTTCAACTCAAGATGGGTGAAGGGTGGGTCATTCTGGCCCGAAGAAATCTCGATGTACCTTTCGCCGCCTCGGATATTGTCGAAAGTGCGGCCCGCCGCAGTGTCAGCAAAGGTCTACTGAGTCCTTGCAGTATTTGCGCCCATGGCCAAATCCTAGACATCGCGTGCATTGGACCAGACTGGTTCTCTGCTCGCACCCTCTGCAAGTCGACATAGACCGAGCCCACGCCGTTTATACTCGCCCAGAGGGTGGGCGGCGCACTAAGCACTATATGGGCCACGTGCGGGTTCCTTGCCTTCCTATGATACCTTACAATCAGGCGGTCTTTCTCGTCGCCGAGGCCATCACAGAGATCCCGATTTTGGTTCCTCCGAGGTTGGTATCTATTACCAGGACGCCTCTGAGAACCAAAAGTGGGTCTCTATTTTTAACGTTCTCGACCACGAGGCCTGTTCCTTTTTTCCCCAGCTTTTGTTTGGCTTTTTTCCTCTCCTCGACAGTCCCGAAACCCAAGATCACTTTGCGGTCTTTGGCTTTCCGGACCCGGTCGACCTTCACCCACCCTTCTTTTGCGTCGATGGTCCTCCTCACCTTACCGAGGACCTCGTCTGCCGTCTCTTGGTCGTCCTCCGAAGTGACGACCACCGAGTGCAGAGCCGCAGGCCTCGGAGGTTGCTGCGGTCTCGAGGCAGTCACACTGGCGTAACTCCGCCGCTGCTCCTCGATCACCTAACTACACTTTGCCAGCTCTTCCTGAAGAGCCCTCATCCCCTCTTTGTGCTCTAGAAGCATTTGGGAGTGCTCCTCGAGGTTCCTGCTCAGTCCGGAGTCTGGGGGGAACGTGAATGTTGGGTCAGTGCTTATATTCACCGGCACCCCATTCACGGAGCCCCCGTTTCCTTTCCTAGTTCCGCCAGCTTCGCGTTCAGCCTCGGAGTCGGCCACCAGCTTTTTGAGCCTGCTTAGGACGTCCAATAGTGTTTCTTTTAATTTTTGCCCTCGTTACATGCACAGCCGCTTCTTGCACTCTGCTTCTTTTAGTGGTCAACACAGGTGCGTGTACCCGCACTTCCCCTCCTTCCTTGGGAATATCTATCGATTTCTGGGTGGTATGCCCTTTTGGTTTGGAGGTGGTCGGGGCACCCTGCACCTCCGTAATGTTTGGGTCGTTTGTGACCGACTCTCCCTTCTCCAAACTATTCGGGGATTTTTTTTTTTGTCAACTTTTTTGGCTCTTTAGTGGGGGTAGGGGGTGGTTCAGTCACCTCCTGCCGTTTCGTCGGTGTCCGGTAAGTAGCCATTATTGATGAGGTGGAGGTCGCGTTAGTTGTTAAAATAGTTGCAATGTCAGGAAATTTAAATAATATAAATTAAAAAATTAAAAAAAATTGTCAATAATCTTAGGCAATAGCAGTTTTTATAAGAACAAAGACCTTAAATATCAGGCAATATGCCCAGTGTTAAAATAACTAATCCTAGGCTTAAAACTATAAAAAAGTAGAGAAAACTCCATATTTTTGTCAATTGACTCTAGGTAGAGTCACCCCAGTACTCGTAAATTGTAGCCCCAGAGGGGGGTTACACAACCCCGAAAACCGCACGGCTCTCCGACCAGCGGTTGCCGAGGTATTTCGCCTTAAAGTTTTTAAAGATGGCGTCCGCGGAGTTGGTCAAAATACAAACAATTTTTAAAAATTTATATCTTGTGAACCGCTGCTCGCAGAACAACGTGCGGCGGCTTCCCGTGCTGGCTCCACTGAGGACCGTCGCTTGAACGCAATTTGGGGGTCGACTCTACATAGAGTCCTGGATCCCACCAAGGGATGGACCTATTCTTTCAAAATAGTGAAAACCGCGTCTCGCTACGGCTTAATTTAAAAACTGACTGACAGGAAATCACAGACAAAGAATTCAAATTTATTTATTTTTATGTAAAGATAGTAAGCGGAAAAAAATAAACAAACATACGATTTCACACTCAACGAGACAGTAGGAAAAACGTACAAATTAAATAAAAAATATAATTATATTCTAGTACGACCTAGATCTAGATTGTGTGGTCACCAGAACCCGGAGAATGCGCATACTATCAATTCAATTAGCTGAGTGGAACTTGGAACTTGGTGGCGTGATTTATTCTACACATTCACAGTAGTTTCTTAAACAAGGGTCTTATTAAATTTATATACAACTTCTTTCACTTAATTAAATTCATGAAATTAATTATACAATGAAAATCCAGTATTAGACTTAGACAAATTTGATTCTATAAGTTACGTTTTAATCTATTCATCGGATGTCTTATACTCTAAGCAGGAAAAACAGAATACGAAATTCATACAAGATTATTAGATATTAATATGATAAAAAAACATATGTATGATTCTCTTGGTATGTATTTTTATCTTGGTATGATAATAACAGATGACAAAATTACTTGGGTTTTTCTACTGACAATTTTTTTTTTTTTTAATATTTAAGCCTTTGTCCGCTTTCTTGCCTGATGGTAAGCAACGACACGATCTAGGATGTAGCACGCTTGCCTAGAAGCAACCTGTTTACTCTGGATTTAAAGACACCAACGTCGTACCTATCGGGAAATACAGACTCAGGCAAAGTATTCCACAGTTTTGCGGTACGAATGAAAAATGTGGACTCGAAGCGCTTCGTACGTAGGCGGAGAATTTTCACGGTGTACCTATGGCGTTAAGGTCGAGTTTGCCTGGTCGTCCGATAGTAGAATGGGGCGGGCGGAATTAACTCGTGTAATTCCTGAGCACATTCTCCGAAATGTATTCGGTAGAATATTATGGAAAGTGATGCAACTATACGTCGATGTTCGAGACTTTGTAGCCTAGACTCAACCAATGTTTCATCTCCTATCAGCCTCTCAATCGACTCTAGAGCCTGAAGGTGGCACTTTGCAGAGCCATCCCAAAGGTGAGAGCAGTACTCCATACAAGACCACACTTGTGCTTTGTACAAAGTGAGCAGCTGTTCAGGAGTATAGTAACGTCTCACCTTGGAGAGGATACCAAGTTTTCGAGCGGCTATTAGGGCTTTGGACTCAATAAAAGAGCCGAAATTTAGAGTTGATGTGAGAGTAACGTCAAGAAGTTCAAGGTGGTCAGTTATAGGCACGGATACATTTCGAAAAGAGGGAAGTAACTGGAATTCCTTCTTTTTGGCGGAAAACAAACACGCCTGCGTCTTGGTTGCGTTGAATTTGACCAAATTGGCATCGCCCCAATCGGACACCGCTTTATGGGTCACGCTTAAGCGCTCTACCAAGTCCTCTCTCTGAGCCTGGATTTTGGCCTGACTAGCTCGTGCGTTGGAGCTGTAGCTCTCGAACACTGTGCAGTCATCTGCGTACCCATGTATACCGGGCAACAGCAGGTCATTAATGTGCAGCAGAAATAGGGTCGCTGAGAGCACTGACCCCTGGGGAACGCCAGCATTTATAGTCGATTTGATCCGACGAGTGGCCATCAACCACCACTCGTAATGATCGGTTCCTTAGGAAGTCTGAGATCCACGCACACAGGCTAGGAGGCAAGCCTGCTGATAAGTCCATCATGCCAAACCCTGTCAAAGGCCTTCGAGATATCCAAGGAAACAGCAAGTGCCTCCCCGTGTTTCTCGATAGCCTCACTCCAGATATGTGTGACGTACGCCAGAAGATCGCCAGTGGACCGATTTCGGTGAAATCCGTACTGTCGGTCACTAAGAAGGTCATTGGCTTCCAGGTACGTCAGGAGCCTAGTATTAAGGATACGTTCCATAGTTTTACACAATATGGACGTAACCGAGATGGGCCTGTAGTTGGTAGGGCCTGCACGACTACCTTTTTTAGGCACGGGCTGCACGTTAGCAAGCTTCCAGGACTTAGGTACTTGACCAGTCTTGAGAGTGAGGCGAAACAGACGCCTCAGGATAGGAGACAGTTCAGGCGCACAGTTCCTCAGGACAATTGCAGGGATGCCATCAGGTCCGCTAGCCTTGTTCACGTCCAAACTACGTAGCATTTTGCGAACTTCCTTTTGCCGAATGTGTATATCACTCATATGAGTGTGGGCACTTGGTACTGTTGGAGGTGTCGCGTTACCAGCATCAAGACGTGAACACACCGCAAATAGAGATGCAAACAGATTTGCCTTCTCTTTAGCGGTGTGAGCTAGTGTCCCGTCAGGCTTCTGAAGGGGAGGCAGTGAGGGGCGACAAAAGTTCGCTTCAACCGATTTAGCTAAGGACCAATACGCTTTGCTACCCGAGAGTAATGAAGCCAGTTTGTTCCCTATTCGACTAATGTTATCAAAGCGTGACTTTTGCATAGCTTTTTTGCAGGACTTGGCGGCCTTATTAAAGGCCTTTCTCTTTTTTTGGCGTATGTCCCTCGCTTTGCGGTTACGAGCTTCAACCCAAGCCAGGTACGCTTGATGCTTCATCACCTCTGCACGTCTGCATTCAGACCCGAACCAACGTTGAGCTATGCTGGACAGTTGCACGTCTGAAAACGGAATAAAATATTCCGTAGCCAGACGCATCAATTCTGTCACACTATCTGTGCTAATCGAGGGATCACCAGAGGAGAAGCACATACGCTGCCAAGGATAGCATGCAAGGAAAGAACGCATTCCTTCCCAATCTGCTGACTTGTATCGCCATACTCGTCGAGTGCCAGTGGGGCATGGGTTGAGCGGGGAGTAGACAGATACAGATTTCACCGGACAGTGGTCGGACTTACCTAAAGGTGAAGAGATCGACACTGAGTATCGGTCCGGATCAGTTGTCAGCAGAAGGTCCAAGCAATAAGCTTTATGCGAGTCAACGTCAGGTACCCGTGTTGCTCCATTGACCCGTTGGGAAAGATCTAACGCTAAGGCTAGCCTTCGCGTCTCATACCCTGCATGGTCAGTGTCCTGGTATGGACATTTATTCCGATGAATAATATTGTAGTGTATTTAGGTTAATGCGTGGATTGGAACGTAATTTTTTATCAATGATTTGACTTTGACATAAAACGTACTTCCTCGTATGGGCCGCGGTAACGTGTGTAGGGCGATTCCGCGATCCCGTGTATCAAAGTCAGCCATACTATATACTATATACTTCTCTTTTCCCACAATACTATCATATTGTCAGCCTATTCCTTGGCTGTGTGTGTGTATGTATATGTGTGTGAGTATGAAGATGAAGGGTGCACTCCTAGGAAGTGCCTTCACGAATAAAATTCTTGAAGTAACCCTTTTATATTTATCTTAATACAATCCACTTAACCATTAAGCTAAATATAACATAAACATAACGTAAAAAAATTAAATAAACATTAATAGACACCATTTGTAAATCTCTCTGTTCTGTGAACTTAAACCGCAACTCCGAGCAAGGATAGCATTTGTTGCAGCGTTCAATTATTTGTGTTTCTTCTTAAGTGGCAGAGAAATGGAAAAAAGTCATTGACCTTCCGCTGAGAAGTACAAGAGAATGAATGCCTTATAATAATGGTTTTATGTGTTTTTAATGAGATATTCGTACTTATTCTTTCAGACATAACATAGACTAATTTTAAGTAGATATATAAAGGAATATATATGATAACTCACTGCAATCAGACTATTTCAGTATATTTTATAATAATTATATTGATTTTTGTAACACTAAATTCTATCTTCTATAAATTTGATTACATAGAGAAGTTAATTTGAAAAAAATTATGATAACAAAATCGGAGGAAACCATACCTATCAATTACACCCAAAATATAATTACACGTCTATAGCAAAGAATTCGTTACGTTGAGTGAGAACTATGACATATCGCGCGTGGCGGAGGAGTAACCGCCGCCATTTTGAGGTCGTTTAGCTTCGACTTTTTAAAACAAATTTCGACTCGAATAAGCTACGAAGATGAAGATAGATCTGTCTATCGTGTATATTAAATATTAGTGTAAAATATTTATAATGTAATGTCAGATTATTCTCGCAAAAACGTCGAATCAATATGGAAGTCGTATATGGTTAAAGAGAACTTCTCAAGAGCATTATTGCTCCTGGCTAGATAGAGATAGCCATAAAACATCAGAAGACAAAGTGAAGCGGTGCCGGGAACGTAAAAGAATGAAGGCGTCCGAGCGAATAAACAACGAAATTAGTCTTACATCGAAACTTCTCCTGCAACGATTGTGTGGAACACGAAACGATTATATATAAGCTTGAACATTTATTGAATACACATGTTAAGACAACTTGAATCAATAACTCGATATAAGGTTATATATATACTTAGATGAATAAAAGTATGGAGTTGGTACTCATTTTATTATCTGCGTGGCAAATAATTATTTGTCAATTGTATTTAATTATGATATGTAACTTGATTATCGGAAAAGCGCAACAAAACGTTCCTAAGTGGTTATTTTCAGTATTTCGCTTATCCAATTTCGTTCCACCAATGTCCGTATTTAATTGTCCAAAAGGCGAATAACTATCGAACAACAGAGTCAAATAACAACTACACGTCTAATGTAAATATATTTTTAATCGCAATTTGCTACGAACGAAGACTTATAGTTACAATTTTAGTGACGTCCATAGATGTCCAGTAGAAGTATGTACTTAAGGTCCTAAATAGATCGCAAAACAAAAGGAATATCGGGAGTGGGTGATTAAATTTCACCCAAGGACCTCCTAATGGAACTAAATGGATGGGCTCATATAAAATTAAGGATTGTCGGACGTTAACGTTTGATGTACATACAATAGTCATACTGTGATTAGTGTAATCAAAACTTTACTTAGTGAAATTGTGATCATCTACTTGTGTTCATCAAGATTATATAATATGTGTGCATTATATATGATCTTGGTTAATGGTAAGCAATTTTGGGAATAAAACGATTGATTTCAAATAAAAAAATATGATTCTTTTAATAATAATAATAATATCCTGGGACAATATTCACGCAAGGCCATCTAATCCCAAACTAAGCAGAATTTGTATGGAAACCAGACAATTGATATACTTACACATACTACTTTTCTTTTTTGTAAATACATAGTTATATAGATTATTACAACCAGACTCAGGACAAACAGACATGTTCATGCACACAAATATCTGTCCTGGGTGGGAATCGAACCCACGACCTGCGGCGTGAAAGGCAAGTACTTTACCAACCACGCCAACCGGCTCGTCAATATATTATTGTATATACTTTTAAAATATGATATTATATAAAAAATCCCGCTGAGTTTTATTTGCCGTTTCTTCTCAGTTCTGAGGCGTTAATTCCGAACTGGTGGTAGATTTATTAAAATCTTTTCTTTCCTTTTTTGATTGACTTCACATGAAAAGAAGATTGATTGACATTAAAAGAAAACTTAGCTCATTATGCGTTCATGTGGCTTTGTACGGTGCGTGGTATAATCCTTATTTTAAATATAATATAAAATATTTATTTAACGATTTCATAATGCCAGACGTGCTTTGAAATTCCTTTTGATATTCTCTGACGACTCAAGCTTTAACTATGAACGAATCCAATTTACTTCTATAACCATGTAATATTCATAACTCGAAAAGAGATTAATTTCTTTAATCACAATCGGTTCACTCAACCATCACCAGCCGAAAGCCATACTGAAATGAAAATTTTAACTATGTAACAGTGTCGACCGCAAAATAAAAGGCAAGCTACGTATTTTTTAAATAATTAAAATAAGCATCATAATGTAAAATTACAAATATCTATAATCTATACTACTATATAAATATATTGGCTCTGTCTGTACATTTTTTTTTTCACCTAATTTTGTGATAAATGATCGTTTTATGATGCAGTGATATATTATACTATTTTTTTCATTTTTGTCTGTCTGTCTGTCTGTCTTCTTATAACTCAAGAACGGCTTGACCAATCTTAGGCCATATATAAGATCGGTAAACCCTACTTATGAAAATTAATTTCAAATCGTTAATTACGTATTTCGTTTCCAGTAGCCATTTGTGTGTGTATATGTGTGTGTGTGTGTGCGTGTGTGTTATAGTAGTAATAAAATAATTTATTATATTATAATTAATTAATTTCTAATTTATTATTAATTATACGCGGGTGAAGCCGCGGGGCACAGCTAGTATAAAATAATATTATATAGAATGCGGCGTAGTTTTTTTCTATTTGATATAGAGAGGCAGAAAGCCCGGGACGGTCCGGGAGGTAGCGTTGCATTTTAGGTAGTGATTTTAAACCGATCGATTGCCGTCATTTTCAATAGAACTTGAGTAACTAATAAGTGAACCAACCGTCAGCCACCTGCGGTGGGTTTGGCTGTAGGAGGGTGCGAAAGTTAGGAATTGAAAGTTGGGATTTGAATTGAAAGTTGGATTGGGAGTTGGGAAGAAAAAAACAAACCCACCGCTACTCGGGCAGCTGACGGTCGGTTTGCTTATTAGCTATATAAGATCTACTATCTATGTCAACATCAGCTTACTATGACTTTTGTAAATGCAACACTACCTCTCGGATATACCATACAGCTAGAATCTACCTACTTAACGTTATAGAATATTAAATTGGTAAAAAAACAAGTTACAATATTTACTTTTATCCGATACCGTTTCTCTGTCAGTATTTATTAAAATAATAAAACATATTTTGACATGCTATGTTAACTTAATATAATAATATATATATATATATATATATATATATATATATATATATATATATATATATATATATAATACCTTGAAATAAAATAGAGTAAGTAAATAATTATAGAGAACGGTATAAAAGTTATAGTACTTCTGAATTTCGGGTTTTTATATTGTGATCCAATTCCGATCAAGCGATAGCCCTGCTTGAATGTTAAAAGCCACCCGTATCTAATAATAGTCCTCCAGACACTCCGACACGACCGGAAAGAGTTCAAGCTCGGGACCAACGGCTTTACGTGCTTTCTGAGGCATGGGAGTGGACACACTTCCAACTTCCAGACTCCGGGCTGCTACTGAGACTATTCGACAGAAAATCTCAATAACTATTTATTAGCCCGACCTGTGAATTGAACCCAGGACCACCGGGTCTGTGGCCTTATATCTAACCACTAGACCCATGAGGCAGTCATCTACAACGTAACCCGTATCCTTCGCTATTTTTTCTTATTAATAGAAAAGCGCTTGTATCGAAAATATTCCTTCAACTACGATAACATAAATAACTCTCCGATAAAACAGACAACATATTATGTCATCACTATTTACCCAAACTACTATAATAAAGGATTCGTATACATTTAAATGATTCATTGTAATAAAAAAACCAATGTAGTGGGTTTTATGTCATTACAAATATCAATGCAGACATTTCTATTAAGTTTTAAATTAATTCTTTGTTCTGTATGAAGTGTATTCTTACAAAATAGAAATACCTTATGTTGATAGATATTCATTTTTAATTTAATCATTCAGATCTATATACAGCGTGTAACAAAATTCGTGTCCGACTTGCGAAGTGGTTATTAGGTATCGTGTGTCGGTTCTATTTATGTAATAATTTTTAAAATATTAAGCAAAAAAACTATCCCGGATTTTTTATTTTTAATTAAATGACGAAAATTACATGGCAACACAGGTGCGGGCAATAGCGCTCGGTAGCTCTTACCTATCGGGTAGCTAAGACACGAGGTCATGACCTCAGTAGTCCACGTTTTTACCACATTTTTGTTATAATATGTTTGTTTGAATATAATAAATTAAATAAAGAGTAATAATGAGTAAGTTATATCATAGAACTTGAACTCAGATTTCTTTTTATGTTCATGACCCCACACTTTAATATTATATGACATTAATATATTTTTTTTGGAAATTAAAGCTTGATTTTGATTGTACCGGAAATATTTCAGGCGCATGATCAGCTTTACGTGAATGATGAGATTTACGTGATTTTTGAATCATATATCTGTAAACATTCTTAATTCGCAGCTCCGACTAAAAATACTCAACAAAAAAAAATCACTAACTTTTTATTGGTCTGACCCTTATTTTGTACTCAAGATCTCAGGATTTAACAGGACAGCCATTTAAGGGAGCCAATAGACCAACGAAGCAATCGAGTATTCATGTAGTGAGAAAATACGTGAAAATACCTTTTATTAGGGATTTTAAATATTGTGCCTTACAGTGAGGTAAAATAATATTTGTACGTAAGCGTATTTTAGTATCTGGCATCGTGTAAAACAAAACACGGCACGAGTGGCTCAAGTAACTGTACACCAATGAATTTATAGATAAATGAAAACGAATACAAGCCGCGTCGTCTAGGTCAAGTGACGTCACACGCTGGACTGCCGCATGAAACAATTGCTTTTTTTTTTTTACAAGAGCAAATTTATTGTTCCAATACTTTTTCATTTAATTTATGTATTTACTGATTCTATTACACTTCCATAAATAAATATTTTTGTACTTAACGTGCACAAAGAAATTTATTAATCTACAAGCACTTTCCCCACGACTTCGTCCGATAATGTAAAAACTATTATTTAACGTAAATTAATATTTGGTAATAAACTAAACGTAGGACAGTTACACTTTGTTCAAACTGCGACATTTTTCTTACTATTGCGAGAATTTTATACCCGTCATAACTTCTAAACGAAAAGTCCGATCCGCATCATTTAAAGTGGAATTTACATGTAATAATCATCCTTAATTATCAAAACATTTAAACGGATAAGGATTAACAATATCATGATACATATATCACCTCTATTCGATCCCACCGTATTTGAACTTAATAATTTAAACAAAAACTATTATTGTGGCTTAACTATAATAGTTAGACGTATACCATCCAGAACTTTTATGTGAGCAAACATGAGTACTATTAATAAGTAGAACATTTTTTTTTATAACGTCAATAGTTTTCGAAGCGCGCGCCAATTAATGACTTTTATAGGCAACAATTTGATACCTTGGGTTACATTGTTCCATTTTTGATGTTCATTACTAATTTTTTTGAAAATATAATATTTTTACCGAGTAACATAACTCGGTAAAATGTAGCTTTCTAATGGTGAAAGAATTTTTAAAATCGGTCCAGTAGTTTTTGATTGAAATCGTATTAAACAAACAAAAATTCAAATCTTTCCTCTTTATAATATTAGTAAAGATAAAACTGAATTCACTTTAAAAAGTGCTAATTTATTTATATGCATCTCACTTACACACATACAAACACTTAAACTCAACAGGATAAACATTAAAACATTAAAGACTCGATATAAAAACATATAGTTTATTTTCTTTCCTCTGATAACTCACAAAAGAAACTACTGAGATCCATTTGGGTGCGGAAGTCTAAAAAAGGCTGCCATCCTGCGTAGTCTTGACAATGGCGACTTCCTCACGTCCATTGTTGTCCACACGAGCATCCCGACCCATTTACTTCTTATCTCTTGAAGGCTGTTTATTTTGTTATGTTATATTAAAAGAGTATTCTTGTGCCTCCAGTCATAAGGCACTTGTACATTGAGGTACGAAAGTCAATTTGAAATATTTTTTTATATATGTATTTTATGTACTTATTATTATTTACTTTACTTTATAAATAAATACCACCAAAATAATATTCTTTTTTATTTCAGACTACCGCTCCTGCCTAATAATTTCAATATTTAAATTGAATTATTTATAATATTAGCTGTTACTTATATAAGATGGATGCTGTGGTTTCGTATAATTGAGGGATCCCATAGAAATATAACTCGTGTAATGTGTGATGTAAGCTTGCGATGTGTATTCCTTATTGGAGATCCTAATAAAATAAAATATTTTATACCTTCAATAGAAATAGGTATTATGTACATGGAAATGGTAGACTTCAAAGGGTTTTCGTCACAAACGGAATCCCATGCTGGCGAAGCCGCCGAAATATTAATATTTCACTGCTGAACTGTCACCAAATGCTTAGCATACATTTTGTAGGCGTATTCATGTTAATGGCGTATCAATTTAAACAAATTCTAGTTTTAAAATTTCATAAACTTCGTTATATTCAAACTGTTATTTGTGAAGATATTTAAGCATAGAAAAGACGGTGTAATATCCGGACTGGATGGTGAAAATGAAAAAGAATTGAGTAAAATCCGACCGATTTCCGTTTGAGCTACGAAGATCTACCACTCTACCTCTAGTAGAGTGGTAGATCTTTGTGCAAGCTCGTCTGGGTAGGTACCACCCACACATCAGATATTCTAGCGCAAAACAGCAGTACTTTGTATTGTTGTGTTCCGGTTTGAAGGGTGAATGAGCCAGTGTAATTACAGGCACAAGGGAGATAACATCTTAGTTCCCAAGGTTGGTGGCACATTGGCAATGTAAGCGATAGTTAACATTTCTTACAATGCCAATGTCTATGGGCGTTGGTGACCACTTACCATCCACCATGGCCCATAGGCTCGTTCGCCAAACCATGCTATAAAAAAAATAGTGAATCTTTCCATATACGAGATAATCTTCTTAAATTTTTCTCATTATTATTAGGAATTTTAGTTAACTTTTATTATATTGGTATGATCATATAAAGTACTGGCCACAAAGTAAGTTTAATATGTACGTTTAATTTAATATATACAAAGATTTGATATTATGATATATAATAATAATAATAGTTCTCCAGACCGATTTCGGCCACGGCGGCCCATCTCAAGAGAGATAAGCCAACTGAGCAGGAGATATTATAGTACACAAATGTATGAGCAAGCACAGGTTCACTCTATATTTCCTAGCTCTCATAATCCGATGGGACGGCAATCCGACACGACCGGAAAGAGTTCAGGCACAGTACCAACGGCTTAACGTGCTTTCCGAGACGCGTAAGTGTACACAGTTCCAACTTTCAGACTCCGAGCTGCTACTGAGAATTTTCTGAAAGAAAAACCCAATAAGTTTTTATTGGCCCGACCTGGGAATTGAACCCAGGACCACCGGGTCTGCGGCCTTATATCTAACCACTAGACCAATGAGGCAGTCATATTATAAAATTACCGGCGATCTGTCGATGACGTCCAACCACGATATATGGCTGCCCGTTTGACTCTGTCTAAAATTTAATAGTCTAAATTGATGACGGCGCCACAGTCTCGTCGTCATATTGTATGTATCATACATGAGCCGAGGTGGTGCACTGACTGCCCGAACACACTCTAGTAAGCTCCTCTGAATTTTCATATGCTTGAGTTTATGCCTACTATCGCACTAGGCGGTGCGGGAATCCAAGGCGAAGGAACCTGCATGTGTTGGATTACTTATAAATATATTATAAACAGTGTAATTACAGACAAGCCGAGGCAAGAAATGCTTAAATATTTCTTCCGGCGCCAATGTATGTAAGAAATTAATGAGCATCAGATGACTCATTTGCCAGTCAATTTATAGTAAATGAAATAAAAGTTCTCACAGCTCACTGATAAGCAAGTGTAAAAAAGTTTTTAAATTCATGGTGGTTAGACGTTTAACAGACACAATCCAGATTCCGACATAATATCCGGGATTTAACGATGAATAAAAAAAATCCAAAAACTCGTCGAATTTCCGCAGTTACAAGCAATTTGCAATCTTTTAAACTGTATTACATTTAAAAGGAAATGATTGCTGTTTTTTGTAAGTCATTAAGAGTAAGCTAATCTTGCGCTTGAAGACAAAGGTTTTCTATTATTCTTTGGACTCAATTTGTGGTCACCTAGGTCTAGCCGACCAGGTACTCACAACACTTATCTTTCTAACAGTAATAGCATCAGGATTCGGAGATAGCAGCAGCGTATTTCAGGTCAGGATGTGTTTCCGTGATCAGATAAGTAGTAACGCATAATAATAAAAAAACGAATAATAAATATTAACTTTACAACAGTACAGTACAGTACAGTAACAGCCTGTGAATGTCCCATTGCTGGGCTAAGGCCTCTTCTCCTCTTTTGAGGAGAAGGTTTTGAAGCTTATTGCACCACACTGCTCTAATGCAGGTTGATGCAATACACATGTGACAGAATTTTCAGTGAAACTTGTCACATGCAGGTTTCCTCGCGATGTTTTCCTTCACCGTCAAGCACGAGATAAATTATAATCACAAATTAAGCACATGAAATTCAGTGGTGCTCGCCCGGGTTCAAAACCACGATCATTGGTTCAGATTCACGCGTTCTTACTACTAGGCCATCTCGGCTTTTTTACAGCATTACTTTTAATTGTACGAACACACTTCATTACTCATCCGTGAAATATTGTCAATTTATGGTGATATACTATTTTGATGCGTGTATTCTTGAAATGTTATAATTATAAAGGGTCAATGTCGCATATAACTTTCTGACATTTTACGACCGTTTGCTGCGGTGAGTTTCGAGTTAATAGCTCTACTGTTTATATTTAAAAATTATTAAGTTAAATTACATAAAGATACAGGATACACATACAATATAATACTTATTATTGGTCAATGTCTCCTTCACGTTGGTGAACTTTAAGGTCAAATACACCAGACAATATTTGCCACATAATTCATTCGTCCAATGTCGCGACGTCACTTGTTTTCATAGTAAATATTGGCAATTGAAATTTCGATTTTATATAAAAATAATCCTTTCAAATCTACTCTGTTGCCAAAATTGGTAAGTGTTTGTTTGTGTTCTCAAGCAAAAAAGGGAATGAATTTGATTTGCTCTTATTAATGTTTTTACTGGTATATATGTAAAAGTACGCCATCAATCGAGTGTTGGCTACCATTAACGTCAATGCTCCCAACCTTGGGAACTAAAATGGTATGTATCTTGCGTAGTCCTGTAGTTTTATTGTCTAACTCACGCTATGAACCGGAACACAACAATACTAATTGGTTTTTTAGGATATCTGATGAGTGGTACCAGCGAAACTTACACAAAGCCTTACGCAGTAAATAATAAATCAAAAGGTAACATAGGACCTTTTTAACAATATACGATATTCGAAAACAAAACAATATCTTAAAACATCCACGAAATGTGACGAAAGAATTAAGTGTTTCGTTACGGACAGATGGGTATTACCATAAATGTCAGCCTTTGCCCAAAAGGCCTGCCATTATTCTGCGTTGTATGATATGACATAAGAACACACGCGATCGCGTTATTAGAGTCACTTCAAATCCAATTGAGCACTCGCGCGAGTCGAGTTTATTGAATATATATATAGCATCCAAAAGTGAAACTGATATAAATAAACCTCGAATTGGTCTTTTTAAAAATAGAATACCAAATCATACAAATTGATGTAAATAACTCTCCTAAAATTTAAATAACACGTTTGAACACCTTCAACAAGTCACAGGTTGCGTCAATAATTAATTAATGCTTTACCTTTCTGTCCGACAACAAAATGGCGGTTTTAAATTAGCGCACGCCTTTTTTTAACAACGTTATTGTAATCAAGGGATTTCCTAATTATATATTTAAATATATCTCAATCCCTTCAGTGTTTTCAGATTTATTTAAAATCAACAAATAAATCCTGTGAAATATAGTAAATATTAAAAATTGTTAATTATATAAATTATCTTTATATTAGGTCCTTACATATGAAATTGGCGTTTTTTACGGAAGGAATATAAAGTCTTTTTTTTTTTTTTGTTTATTATATTAATTAATCAAAGTATGCACCGTTGTTATCTATGCACTTTTGCCATCTCATAGGTAGTTCATTGATTCCTTTACTAAAAAAACTATGGGGGCGAGAATCAATAAACTCTTTAAAGGCGGTTTGGACTGCCGCATCGGAGTTGAATGCAGGATTCGGCTGGGTATCCAGGGTTCAGCCATTGCGACGAGCGCTTCCGATTATCGTACAGTATCCACTTTTCATCTCAAGTAATGATTCGATTTAAAATCCCTTCATTATTGTGTCGGTTGAGCAAAGTAACACAGCAGTCGACGCGTGTTTGCAAGTTAGATTCACTCAATTCATGCGGTACCCATCGTTCAAGTTTTTTTACTTTCCCGATTTGCTTCAAGTGGGTTAATACAGTTTTATCACTTACCCCAAAGCCTGCAGCTATCTCTGAAGTGCTTAATGATGGATCCGCTTCCACAATAGCCTTTAATTCTTGATTTTCCGCTTTGGTCTCCGGCCATCCACGGGTTTGGTTCTGAAGGTCGAAATTTCCAGAACGATAACGTTGAAACCAAAAACGTACCGTGCTTTCATTTGCGACACCAGCGTCGTACACATCATTAATCCTTCGAGCTGTTTCTGCAGCACTAGTGCCACGGTAGAACTGGTACTCGTAAATATACCGATATTTTATGTTTTCCATTGTGGGGTAACAAGTGACGCCAAAGAAAAAAATAATGAGGAAAAAACAAATGAATGACTGTTTTCAAAACTCAAATGTACCAGCAAAATGAATTTATAAATTTGAATTTGGAATTCTTAACCAAAGAGGAGATATTTCAGATCAAAATGGTCAGTACGACAAAACGCTAATTTCATATGTAAGGCCCTAATATTAATGGGAAAATATATAACGCTTCCTACAATTTTCTCTTATTAATAAAACATTCCAAGCGATACGTTTAAACGCAGCATAACATGACATAAATAATATAATTCAGTGTAACGTAGAAAATAAGATCGAAATAACAGAACGCTCTTACTGTAATCAAATTAGGGGTCATATTCGCTTGAACCGATATTATTATGATTCACGATATGAGTAAAAGCCTTCAAGATTATTTTTTATTTCTTTTACGCGTGTGTCAGTGTGAATATTCGATATGATTACGTCTTCGTTTAATTAAAGCAAATAAACAAATCGATCACCTGTTGCGAATCACTTGGTAATACAATACTTGTATATTAAAATCTATTTTTTGAAGTGAAAACTTCTTCAAGCGTGTTGCATAGGGAATAGACTCGTGACTTCGCGTCACCGACGTCACGACATAGCATCTTAGTTCCCAAGGTTGGTGGCGCATTGGCGATGTAAGTGATGGCTAACATTTCTTACAATGCCAATTTCTATTGGCAAGTTGGCCAAGTTGGTGACCACTTACTATCAAGTGGCCCGAATGCTCGTCCGCCTACCTATTCTATATAAAAAAAACAAACGTGAAACAATATTTTAATACTATTGATCGACCTCGGCCTTTGATATCAGATGGTATATTGATGTTCCAGTAAAACAATCTTTAAGAATCCAATAAAAATGTATGAATTTCAATAAATTATTCATTCAATTTCATTACGATTGAGTCATCGTATATTTTCGTCATCTCTACAATATCGATTTTATTACTTTACGTCAAATATCAAGTCACGTAGTCTCATTATACAGAACAGTTATTTTAGGCTGAGGTGGTTTTATAAGGACAAACATTTCAGCTTTTTATTGAATCATTATCATTTGATATTATTTAATACGGAATTTTGAAGAGATGATTTAGCTATAACGCTCTGTCGTTGGTAAATTAATGAATAATATAAAAGTTAAGTAGCAACTCGAAAATATTTGAATGAAAACTTCTCTTTTTTATTCACTCATATAATATACACTTTTAATCTTATTGGCCATCGCCAAAATTCTATCAATAATAATAAGACAAATTTCATTATTTTTAAAGCATTTAAGAACAGTAAACGTGGATTTTTTTCTAATATATTAATTGTCCAAGTCATTCCTTTACGCTTTTCCTCATATTCGTCTTTTCACTCCCACGGTCTCAATCCGCAAATGGTTGTAGAACAAAAAAATATTGTTAATGCATCGTTCCTTCCGATGGGAAAACATCCATCTGCGACACATTTATTAATCACGAACGAAATTTGTAATAAATGCGAGTTCCGTGTCGTGTTTAATAATAAATAAGAAATTTATTTTCAACATAATCTTATATATTACATTTAAAAAGCTATATGGCCTTATTAATTTGACTCGGAATGATAAAAAAAAAAAACATTTATTCGAGTTAATTATATGAAATTCATGATTCGAGGATAAGCAAAATCACTTCTATAAAAAAAAAAACATACTTGGTTGTAGTGCTTTTACATAAAGAGACGATAATCTTCAACCAGAGATCCAATATCCTTTCATTGTCATATTTCATTAATGTCATTTTCAATTACTGTAATTATTCATTAGAAATTCGAAAGAAGACAAAGCTTAATTGTTTAAATAATCACCCGCTAAATAACGATTCCAGGTAAGGCCACAAATGTTTAGCCCACCGCACCTTACTGGTGCTTACTCGCCTAGAGTTTTACTCGCCTCTCCACACTGTCTGTCTTTTATTTACTAACTCAAAAAATGTATACCCCTGTCCGTAGTCAAATGTTATCTAAGGAGTGTATTCACTTTGCAAAATCGGATATCGTATAAAAATTAGTGACATTTCGCTTATGTATATAAACGTGAACACAGATCACATCGCTTTTTTTTACTAATTCAGTCAGCTGAAACTTTCGTGAAAAAGGATTATATAACGATAAAAATAACAGAAGATATACATTATGATCACTATAAAAATCCTATATACAGCGTGTAACAAAATTTGTGTCCGACCCGTGCAAAAAAATTAACACGGATTTTTTTTAAAAATTATATGACGAAAATTACAAGGCAACACAGGTGCGGGAAATAGCGCTCGATAGCTCTTACTTATCGGGTAGCTAAGACATGACCTAAGTAGTCCATTTTTTTACCACCAACAGTGTCGTTAAACACAATTAATATATATTTTTAAGTAATTTTTTTTCTTATTATTTTAAAAATTATTACATGTATAGAACCGACACACGACACCTAATAACCACTTCACGGGTCGAACATGAATTTTGTTACACCCTATATATGTATATATACACCTTTTTTGAGGCATACGATAATCCTTGATTGGTTGAACCCACCCGCACCCATATCTATACATCATATTTATAAAGCACTCCGCCGATAAGTCGATGTTATATAAGTTATAATACCCCTTGTACGCTGGTTTACTCAATGCGAACACTTGAAACATAGCAGAATAAAATGTAATCGTAACTGAAATATTTTAAGTGTATAATCTATTTATACGAGTACATCTTATTGCGATACTGTATTAGACTTACAACTTTATTTATAGAATTGCTATTCGAATTAATACCAGTAGATTAGATACGATTTTTAATAATAATATATATTTTGTAATTAGTTATCTACAAAAAAACTATAAATTTTCATCTGAATTATTATTAAATATATTATTTGATTATTTTTTGTTGTATTTAAATAATCTAATATGATTTAAAAGATAAAACGAATACCTGTATCTTGATGATTTTTTAAAAATATTTTTTAAAATGTACTCATCGGGAAATAATTATATTCACCAATATAGAATAAAAAATTAAAGGTAATGCATTTTAATATAATCCCCATCAATAAATATTGCACATCGACCTTTGAAAAGAGACAATCGGCTAATTTCGGTTTCGTAGAGCGTTATCTGTGTCGCATACTATTTATGTGACGTTTCACAGTCATAGTTCAACTGCGGTAGAGTGCGGTCGCGTCCAATTTAAAGTATATAATATAGAGTTGGTATTGGGTTTTTCGGTCAGAAAATTCTCAGTAGCAGCCCGAAGTCTGGAAGTTGGAAGTGTGTACACTCCCGAGCCTCGGAAAGCACGTTAGTCTTGCGCCTAAGCTCTTTCCGGTCGTGTCGGATTGCCGTCCCATCGGATTATGAGAGCTAAGGAAAAGAGAGTGCACCTGTGTTTGTGCACACACTTGTGCACTATAATATCTTCTACGCAGTCGGCTAATCTCTTGAGATTAGCCACCGTGGCCGAAATCGGTCTGGAGGACCTTATCTTATTTTATATATAGAGTTGTAAAACTCCGAACTTTTAATAATGTAAAGTTGTACGATGGCACTTTTAGTGAGTTTTTCTGTTCCAGTTATATCAGCAACGCAGGTTGCGTTGTCAATAACCAGAACAGAATACATCACAAATGGCATCACGAATTAAAACAAATTTGTTGAAGGACACGATACTTGTTGAAAATGCATATTATTTTGCGATTGCCACCATATCATCCGGATTTTAATCCAATTAAAAATATATGGTCTCAACCGAAAGGCTATATAGCCGCTAGAAATGTGGATATGAATTTAACTACAGTTTTATTCAATTCAATACATTTATTTGCTTTAAACATAAAATACATGTTTAGTCACGATATTTATGACATGCAAATATTTTGGCTTAAATTAGTTATTAAATTAAATATTACAAGTATTAGCATTACATTTCATTACATTAAATTACATTACATACAATAGGCATAATAATTCTTTATACTTATAAAATTAATTAATAAATAAATATATTTGACATTTATTGCAGGAATTATTTTACAGCGTAGAAACATTTGTCCATCAACCAGTCATGTAATTTTTTTTTTTTAATCTTCAATAAAGCAGATCCTTAATATCGGAAGGCAACTTATTACAATATTTTAACAATCATGCGGACGCAACTCTTTGAGCAGAGAGCTGTTTTACACCGTGGCATATATAATTTGTTTGCATAGCGAGTATTAAATGATGCAATATTCTGATTAGTCTCAAAGTAATTGGTTTTGAATTTTTTTACGAACATATGCTGTTTCATATATGTAGATGCATGGCAACATTAATAATCTGAGACTTTTAAATGAGAGTCTACATATAATACTGTACAGTATTGATTAAAAAAGTAAACATGATCGGGGAAGAAGAATGGAAAAGGCTTGCGATCACGTGATCAAATGTAAAAATGAATATAATTCTGTCTAATGAATACGGACTTGTGATAAATACAACTGACAGTGACAACGATGCTGACCTCGTTGAGAGCATACATAGTGGAATGGAATAAGTAGAATGATTTGAGAATTGAAGTGATTAAAAGTTTTATTTAACAATAGGTATAAATGTGTTTTTTATGTATGCTACATCTGTAACTTTCAAAAATAAAATACGTCAACATGATACGAAAGTTAACTTTTTATTTTATTTTTCCATAATCTAAGGACATCACTTATAGAAAGAATTGGTGTATTTTATTCAAATATACAGAAACTCATAATTGTTTTAACAATTCCTACTAGATATTGAGCTGTTAGTGTTTCGCTCTACGAAACCTACGAAATTAGTCGATTGTATCTTTTCAATGGTTGATGTGCAATATTTACTGACGGGTATGCGATAAATGCGTTGGGGCGATAAATTTGTACATTTGTATATTGAATGTATTAAAGAACAATGGCAGGTCTCCATACTAAAAAATGTCTGGGATAACAATATCCCAGCATCCCGTTAGTTGTAGAGTCTATAAATGGAATTATTTTTATTTGGGAAAGTCGGAAAAAAAAGATATTTGGTTTAATTTTTTTGAGGTTATGAAGTGCGTACTTGTAATTATAGTAATCACTTATACTTAATCCACATAAAATCAATGTCAATTCAAAGTTCAAAGTAGAGCTGACAGTGTGCTAACACGACCGATCCGATTTTGTTAATATCGATACAATATCATAATGATTCCTAGCTATTTTAATCAATTACGAATTTAATACGGGTAGCTTCGCTTTAAAGATATCAACATTTGATCACCAGTTTCATTAAAGATAAAAAAAACAGCGCATTTCAATCAAAACATAAGCAACCAGTCTATATCGATCTTTCGTTTAATTGAATCGATACAGATAACTTATACTAATACTTGTACTCTACATCCCTATTTGGTTATTTGACATTTTGTTGGCATTTCGTACATCAGTTGATATACTTTTAATAAACATAAATAACTTCGGCTCTAACAAAAATAAGGATATATTTAAAAAGTCTTAAAAAAAATACTTTTTTTGCTTTAAATGAAATCTAAGGAAGCCAAAAAGGTCCAGACATTGATCTGCCATTGTTGGTCGTGTATTAAAATTAAAAAAAAAAAAATAATATGAAGAATAAAATATTTTTGCATATCATAGCGGCCATTGAATATTTACTTCGAAACGTATTCGAGTCGAATCAAGAAACCTTACCAGGACTACCTGAAATAGATTAGCCGGTAGATTTATATGCATAGTTTGACAGATGAATAAACAGACGGACAGCAAATGTAATGGTATTGTTAATCTGATTTATTTGAAATTGCTTCGCCATTGAAAGATTGAAATGTAGTGTTTGTATGTGTAATTTACGTTTACAAATTATATTTGTTCACGGATTTATTCGTTCAATCAATCATTCAAAAAGATAGCGTTTTGACAACACTCTCAGATGCTTTTAAATTTGTTTCATCGAAAATTAATTCAGATCATTCGGTAATATGATATTGATAGTATTGATTTTATGTTATGTTTGGTATTTTTGTGTTGTGAAACGTTTTTTGGCGTGTCTTAGGGGTAAGACCGACTTGTATGCCGTGACAGTAAAATTATATGATACTCTGTTAAGCTGTCATTTCCTCTCTCTCGTATATACATGGATCGTATATAATACTAGTTACCCATAGTAGGTTTTCGTGGGTTGATGATGATAATTTTGGATATTTTTCCCGTAAAATCGTTTCTTAGTAAGCGTCTATTTCGTGAAAGGAGTAATGCTAAGTTTCAAGTCAATCGGATCTATATACAATATATTTATACTGTGTTCTTTTGTAGGTTATTGTGACACAGAATCAGTGTACACATTGTTAAATAACCAAATATATATTTTTATATATATTTATTTAAGACGAAACCCTTAGCTTTTTATTGATCTACTCAATACTGTTTTATACTTATTATTTGGTTTGGTTTTCTTTAATTATAAATTCAATCAACTATAAATTTATATAATCATTAGTAACGTCACTGTTGTCAGGAAGTAACTTATACTTTAAATCATTAATGGGGGGATAAAACGAGCTACTTGCAAATAAATTCAAATGAATTCAACTGGTTAAAATTAACTGGACCGAATTCGAATTTAAGGCTTTTAAATGAGATTTACATAATTTATCCATAATTCCGTTTCAATTAACAAAAGTACTTTATTTAACATTTAAATATTTATAATTTGCTTTTCAATGTTTCTTGAAATTTTTTGGTAAACAATTATCTTATACAACTCTCCCGTCACCAAATGTACTCTGCTGAAAGCTAGAAAACTCCAAGTAAGTGTGTCTTTTGAGATACCCACTAAACCTTTCCTTAATACTCATTAAACAATTGTATACCTACAATATACAGCGTTTAACAACATTCGTGTCCGACCCGTGAAGTGGTTATTAGGTATCGTGTGTCGGTTCTATTTATGTAATATTTTTTGTATACATTAAACATAAATCACACTGTATACATTAAACATAAATCATATAAAAGGCCCAAAGCGACAGCCTCAGCCTGTAAGTAAAGCAAAAGGCTTGTTCTACCACGCTACTCCATTCCGAACATGTTGGAAAAAAAATACTGAATTACTAGACCTCTATTGTTATAGAGGTCGTAGTAACGAGTAATCGCCGCCAGAATGTTTTCTGGCGGCGATAGTCGGTGGAGATCTCTCACTACCGAGCGTGATTAACGCCATGCTTGACAGCTAGAGGTGCTAGTTAGAAATGGTCTCCTTCTGCGAGAGTGTCATGTCGCAGAAGGAGGCCGCTGAACGGCAGCGTGAGGAAAGCGCCTCCGCTGTTTCGATCCGCCGAAGAAGACCGAGGAGGAAGCATCGGCGCTATGCGCACCTCTTTCCCCTCGCCTTAACAGCCGCCGGGACTAAGTGGAACGTCACGGTAGCATGTGCAAGCACTCCCGTGGCGCCCCCCGACCAAACGAAGAGGATACCGCTGGTTTTTTAGTGGGTATTCCGGCGCCTTCAGTGCCGGTGAGCCCCACATGAAGCGGGGGGGGGAGGCTTCATGTGGGGGAAACGCGTAAATGCGTTTATCCAGCGAGAAAAAAAAAAGAACAGACCTCTATAACATTTAAACCGATGGAGTTGCAATGATTAGCGTGCAGATACGCGTCTACGCGTGCATACGCGTTGAACTACGCACGGCGGCAGTGGCACGGATAAATCAATGAGCATTGACACACGTTCGATTTCATCACATTAAAATCTATCAATCGTTACTCGTTAATTCATTCATCAAACAGTCACATAACTTTTCATTACATTTGAATCTTAAATTTAAGGTCAAAGTTCGTAGCGTGACGTGCATATTAATGAAGCGACTATCAAAAGAGAATATCTATTTCGTGAAATTATGAGACCGATTTTTATTGGCAGAGTAATAGAGTTTCGTCTGGTGATTTTTTATATCATATGTTTGTTTTGGAAATCAAAAATTCGTGGTTTTTTTATGTCCATAGACTTGTTGTCCGTGCCATTTTTGTATGTTTCATATTAGGTAATGGTTTAGTATTTTGTGTGCCTGCATATTTTTATTTCCAAGCAGAATAAAACTTTTATTAAATTGATATAGTTTATAACTATTTTTGACGTGAAAACTTCTTTAGCGTCGTTGTGCACTTTTTTATGATGAGTAAAAAATGTTAAACTCACGTCAGATCACGTGACCCTGATGGAAAATTCGTAAGACGGATTCTGACGTGTTAAATTTTTAATGTAATATAAATTGTCATGTTTGTGTACGATAGCGCAATATATACTGATAATTAAAGCAATTCGAGCAAAATTTTTATCTAATCATTCCAAAATATCAAAAATGCACAACGTTAATATTCAAGTTTTCACTTCTGCCGGCACTCTCGGAACCCGTTGTGTTTTTTATTCTCGTTACTTGCTATTATATTGATGGACAACTAATAGCAATACGTCCCAATTGGGATGTTTTTGAGTCTTCAAATCGCGATAATAACATATCTGCTCCTTTTTACATGTAAAATATCATTAAAATAAATTCATTATCGAAAAAAGGTCCAAAATATTGGCAACATTTTTTGCATTACTCAAATAAAAAACTACTCGAATGTTAATTTTTATTTTAAATTATTGTTCCTATTACTTCTTTAATGGCATGCAGTTTATATTATCAATGCGAATCTTTATATTACCAAATTTATTACCGCTAGGGACTCGACTAGTTAATAAATCGAATGGATTGCGGATAAGACGCAGATTTTACGACTCTTCGAGGCACTGGATGAATGGCTGTGTAAAAAAAGATTTATATGTTACTACCTACCGTTATAAAGCAAGGTCTCATATCGGATTTGAAGTTACGAAAAATTTTAGAGATTTACTGTGTTTTGTGCAATTTGGACATCGCATTCCATATGATTTCAATAGACATAAACTAGGATCGTATTGGCAAAAAAAAAATAGCTTTCCACTATGAATAGTAATTTCCTTATATTAAATTAAATCTAAAGCTACCATAGATTCGATATTATTATGTAAATGACCTTGAGAATAACTGGCAATATACACAGAGTTATATTTTCAGCCGACTTCAAAAATAAGGAAATCAAATTCGGTCGTAGTTTTTCATTCTAGCTTCGCCAATTGTGAACCCGCGTGTATGAATTTATTAAAACGATAAATTAATTAGGTTTTGTTATCCAGGAGCTTCGGTAGCTTTAGAAGATAACCCTTTGCTCAGCAATGGGCAACGCGATATTATATAACAACCGCTTTTACATAAAAGTAGAGCATCATTTCTGTGGTCTTGTTTTTCGGACCCTTATAATATATAAGAATTAACTAAAATAATTTACTCAATCTTCGAAAAAAAAATCGAACAGTTGTTCTGAAGATTATCAAATTACAATAGTAATAACTGATACACTTTTCTCACCACACCAGTCTATTTCCAAAAATCTTACATAATCTTCTTGTGCAAGCGAAGCCCTAAATCAATAGCAAGTTCAACTCCAATAAACAAATGGATTGATTATGTATCTGGAATGCACACCGCCAAGTGCCATCCATTATCATGAACTACGGTCATTACGATATACTGGATTGATTGCAAAATGTGGTCACTCAATATCATAGCTATTGACTAGTGAAATTTGACCACATACCACAACAAATTGATATTCATTTAAAGGCCACGGTTAAATAAAAGTAGATAATTTTGAAAGGAGGATATTTCTGACTACTATTAATATAATAAGCATATTTATGAATATATACCTTTGTACGACTACATAAATTTTTTTATTACGAATAATTTAAAATAGTATCTTATATTTTATTCCAAGCCAATATATAGGACCAATTTAATTAAAGACCAAAGTGATTTTTTTAACGTTTCTATTCAAATATGGAACTGCCCGTATGTTCTTTTAAAAATAGACAAGCGATGCTACAGAATGCTCACAGAAAAACTCAATTCGCAATCGTGAACCGTTGAAAAACGAACTTACGGAAAAGCTGTCATTATAATGTCCAATTAAGATCGGATGGTGCCTCGAAATAAAACATACGGGTATTAATAATAACGCAAATCCCGTATGGATAGAAATACACCAAAAATTCAAATTTAATTTTTACCGTATTCACGCAATTAATTCGATCGATATGGTACTTTTAATAATAAACGTTAAAGTTTCTACGTAGGTTAAAAATTATGTTTATATATTGTAAATTCTTTGACTTATCATGAGTCGGGAAAATTGTCGGTCCAGGAACTTCTCCCGCGAACTCTGCCAAAACAATCACTGATACAAGAACTTTGTATTATGCATTTGTAGATTTCTAAATTATCTTTGGAATATAATAATAAAATTTTGTTTTTGAATATGGAATCAAATAGTGGTTTTTTTTTCATAAAACTTTACCATATTTTGTAATTTAGGCCAGTCCTTTCAGATTAATTGAGTCCTGCAAATTAATAGAAAACGTAACAAATAAACACAATTACTTGGTGGTAGAGCTTTGTGCAAGCTCGTCTGGGTAGGTACCACCCACTCATCAGATATTCTACCGTAAAACTGCAGTACTTTGTATTGTTGTGTTCCGATTTGAAGGGTGAGTGAGCCAGTGTAATTACAGGCACAAGGGACATAACATCTTAGTTCCCAAGGTTGGTGGCGCATTGGCGATGTAAGCGATGGTTAACATCTCTTACAATGCCATTGTCTATGGGCGTTGGTGACCACTTACCATCAGGTGGCCCATATGCTCGTCCGCCTTCCTATACAATTAAAAAAAAAAACTATGTAGAAAAAATTGAACATGATAATAAAAACAATGTATTCTGTTTTACCAATGCAATATCGAGAGCGGTAGCTGTTAGTATAAATTTAAAGTTAAGCCAATGCGAGCCAATAGTACCGGTTTCCTGAATATCAAAACGAAATCTCTCACGTGAGGTGGAGACTACCTTCACGTATAAGTCATTTATCACGGTCAATACATTTTGTTCCCAAAAAGAATGGTCTCAAGCGAAAATATATCATCAAGGAATTTAATACAACTAACTTAGATTTTTTTTTTATACGAGGAAAAGAGTGAGGTTTTATATATACGAGTATATAACGGGTAACAAATGGGTAAGCGTCACAACTATTCCGTATTTCATTTATTGTAATATTTAAATTATTTTTTAATAAAATTCAAGAATAAGCATAAAGCGTATTTAAATACTATATACAGTTGTATGTAAATAAATTGCATAAAAAAGATTAAAATATTTAATGTTATTTGATAATGAAATGAAGAATTTAATTTAGGTACTTGGTGGTAGAGCTTTGTGCAAGCTCGTCTGGGTAGGTACCACCCGCTCATCAGATATTCTACCGCAAAACAGCAGTACTTTGTATTGTTGTGTTCCGGTTTGAAGGGTGAGTGAGCCAGTGTAATTACAGGCACAAGGGACATAACATCTTAGTTCCCAAGGTTGGTGGCGCATTGGCAATGTAAGTGATGGTTAACATTTCTTACAATGCCATTGTCTATGGGCGTTGGTGACCACTTACCATCAGGTGGCCCATATGCTAGTCCGCCAACCTACACAATAAAAAAAAAAATGTTAAAAAAGATGCTAAGGTAAACCGTTTTAAGCAAAAGCCTTTTTAAATACTTTGACTAGGATATTATTGGAGTAAAAAATCATGCAAAATTAGACTTTATTTATTTGTGCTATATACAAGAATGGGTGTGTCAAAGTCAAAGCCAAAAATCTTTATTCAATATTCTACCATTACACTTACTTATTGATTGTCATAAATCTACCACCGGTTCGGAAACAAACACCTCAGACCTGCGAAGAACCGGCGAAAAATTCAGCGGGATTTTTGTTTTTTTTTTTTTTTTATCTCATCTTTACAATACAGACAATTGACAGATATTTTTATTTTTTTTTAAATACCCTGGAGGCGATCGTTTCATTCCCAAGGTGTGCAATCTTCTAAGAAGTAATTGGTTATGTAATATCCTTTTGCACACAAGCGTTAGTTAACAATTCTTTTAAATTTCACAATTGAATATTTTTGAACGCTTTCTGGGATCCTGTTGTAAAAGCGTATACATTGTCACATAAAAGACTTACTAACCCTGTGTAATCTGGTAACAGTGGTTGTGAGTTTATACTAACTGGTGACTGATTTCTATATTATTAGTAACATAATATGGACAAATACATGCGGGGATAATGATTGTTTTTGATAGGATGTATAAAATCCTCAGAAGAACACCGACTTGTATGTGTTATAAGTCAAAACAAATTTATTTTAATTAATTCTAGACTTATACACTTACACTGTTTACCCGTTTGTGTTTTATGTAATACGTCTCTAATATTAATGTAATTGTATTATGCTGTCCCTCTCTTTCGTAGCCTTTAAATATTAAAAGGTGGCCAGTGAAAATCAGCGTTGTAGCTCGAGGGCCTATCGTCGGCCCACTTCTACGTTGCCGACATAAGCTGAGTGGCTTTTTTTTTTGTTATTTATAAGTTACAAAAGATGCCTCGTAGGTCTAGTGAAAAGATATTAGGCCACAACTTCCGAAGTCCTTGGCTTAAGCCCCAGGTTTGGTCAGCAAAAATGTTATTGGGTTTTTCATTGGGAGTCAGGAAGTTCGAAGTGTATACACCTCCCGTGCCTTGGAAAGCACGTAAAACAGTTCTGCGCGTAAACTCTTTCCATCGTCTTGGATTGCCGTCCCATCGAATTATGAGAGTTAGAGAATAGATGGTGCATCTGATTTTGTGTGTACACTTGTGCACTATAATATGTCCTAAGCAGTTAACTAATCTCCCTTTAGATTGGGTGTCATGACCGCAATAGGTCAGCGGAACATCATAACTTACATAAGCTAAAATTATATCCGATTGTACATATGTGGATTATTGTTCAAGTGCAAATGCATTATATTCCCTCTCATCATCTGATAAGACAGCAATCCGATCGAGTATACGCAGGACTAATAACTTGACGTGCTTTCCGAAGCAGGTGGTAGAATACATATGTGACAGAATTTCAGTGCAATTTGTCACATGCATGTTTCCTCACGATGTTTTCCTTCAACGTCAAGCACGAGATGAATTATAATCACAAATTAAGCACATGAAATTCAGTGGTCCTTGCCCGGGTTTGAACCCACGATCGTCGGTTAAGATTGAGGCGTTCTTACCACTAGGCCATCTCGGCCTGTTTATGTATATTGTAGATTGTATCGACCAGTTTTAGATTGCAGTCCATATTCCTCAGTAGTAAGCCCGCGGGATTTGCCCCCAGGAACAGCTTAATTCCTAGCCACTAGACCAACGAAGCATTTAAATAATTCGCGGCCTGGTGCTATCTACCTCGTAATATACGAATACACTGAGTCGTGTCGTAATAAATAACCAATATCAGGGCCAGCATTTTATCTAAAACCATATATCTCGACGGATATTTAGCGCCAACATCGCGTTTTATCTGCATTATAAACTGTTTGGCGTTAGGAAACAATTTACCAAAAAAAAACTGGAATTTATATCCAGAAGAGTATAGGAATAAATTAATTACTTCTTGAAGATTAACATAGTTTATCAAGTTATTATTTATCATTTTCTTGATAATGCCCGTGTAGTTAATAGATAATTACACCCAGACTCAGGACAAACAGATATGTTCATGCACACAAATGTCTGTCCTGGGTGGGAATCGAACCCACGACCTGAGGCGTGAAAGGCAAGTATCTTACAAACCACGCCAATCGGCTCGTCAAATTAAATATTTTTTTTACGAGACTGAATTTCGAAGCACAGAGATGATATTGTTACTAAAACATATTTATCTTCTACAAATAATATACATTAATTAATTTCGAAATACTGTAATTTCTAGGTACGGTAGAGTACTTCGGATACAAACGTTTTCACACTTCAAAGAGCCTCAACTTGTGAGAGAAAATAAAATGTTTCTTTATTTATTTTTCATTTCTTCCTTTCACCGCTGAAGAGAAGTGCTGTGTGTTATTAGCCTTATACGAACACCATTTAAAATAGGTAATATAATGGCATTTCATTGTGAAAAAATATCATTTTATTATGATATCTTCGGGTCCGTTATTGTAGTGAGAAAACCTTATGAGCTTTTATATCTAATCATAAGCTAACTTTTTGTATTTAAGGTTTCAACAAAATATACACTTAATAAAAAAAAATAAAAAAATCTCGCTGAATTTCTTTCGCCGGTTCTTCTCAGATCTGAGGTGTTTATTTCCGAACCGGTGGTAGATTTATGACGATCAATAAGTGACTGTAATGCTTGAATATTGAATAAAGATTTTTGACTTTGACTTTGACTTTGATTCACATAGTGGTACTATGATAATGTGTACAATAACGACCCACTGCTGGACAAATACTTTCTTCTCACTCCTCTATGACAAGATTTTTTTTTTCTTGATATTATTCTATTACCTCGCTCCGCTTGGTGGGCCTATGTTTTATTTTGTCGATAAACTCTTTTCCTCGCAATGTTTAAAACAAAAATAAATCATTAGTAAGAACCTATACAATCTACCATTTTCGAACTAAACCAAAATTGCAATTCCTTTTGCCATTTAATTCATCACCTAAAACAAGAATATCTTTATCACTTGCCGATTGATATACAATATGTGATAAAATATAAAAAAAGTTATTAATCATACGAATATTTCAGTCAAATAATGCAGACTGTGTTGTTTTTATTTCGTTTCGTCCATTCTCGGTCATAATTATTTCACGCTATTTTAATGGACGTCATAGAAGAAAGAATTAAAGAGAAAAGAAAGTTAATTTTTTATTTGTTTCAATCTTTTTAGTATTCGTTTTTTTATTATATAGGTAGGCGGGTGAGCTCTTTGCCCACCTGATGGTAAGTGGTTACCAACGTCCATAGACAATGGCATTGTAAGAGTAATTTACATCAATTTATGTGATTTGGTATTCTATTTATGAATAGACCAATTCAAGGTTCTTATAAAATCAGTTTTCACTTCTGGATGCGAAATATATATATTTTAATTAGTCTTACGAATAACAAATGTGATACTTAAAACTAAACAACAAATGCTAGTTAGTTCATTAAACAAAATTCAAAAATCTTCGCGCGAGATTAAAACTAACGCTACTTATTTATACTTACGCTATCATATTTTATTAAGACTATTGAAACAATAATATATAAGCGGTTTATGAGGCAGCAGATCCCGAGGTCCTGAGTTCAAGCCCCGGGTCAGCTAATACAAAAACATTAGGTTTTCTGTCACGATTTTTTTAATAGCAGCCCAGAGTTCAGGTATTTGCGATAATTGCAAAACGGAAAACACGTAAAAATATTGCGACCAATCCCACGCCTTAACTCTTTCTGTCGAATCAATCGTCCCATAGGATTATGACAGGGGATGGATAGTACACTTGTGTATGCGTACACTCTTTTGCACTACAATACGTTCAATGCAGTTGGCTAATGTGTCTTGAAAATAACCACCATTGTCGATATCGATCATGTAGACATTATAGACACGATAAATACTAATAATAATTGCATATTACATTCATGCCATTTCCGCCACACTCATACTCGCCCGTCCGATACATACTTCATCAATAAACGAATGAAATAAAACGCATTGCTTGCTAATTAAAAATAAAATCTCGTATTTGCCGCGGCCATTTAAATGAAAATTAAATGATCAACACGGAATTGTATCATTATAGTGTTTTTTAATTATATCGTCATCATTCAATTTTCTTGTTTATATTGTTACAGTTTTAAAATTATTTTTATTATAACGTACATATGTCTAAACACATGTATACATAATATTTCAAACTTGCAACAAAGACAAAGTACAGCATTTCTATTTATGTGCATACAATCGACATCAGACTATGTATTTCACATTTAAAAAATAATAATAAGCGAACATTTATTATATACATATACAGTGTGTAACGAAAACCTTGTCCGTCCCGAAAGGGACATATTGGTGTGTTATAGACATAATTAAAAACAATATTAAATATCAAATATTCATTATTATAAAAATGTTATTGTAATTTAAAATACACATTTTAGTGTCCTAATTCCCCAACATCGAGCTCACACTCTCAGCAAATGATCTGAGCTAATTGGACTCTAGCGAGTAATTTATTTATTTTCTTTATTTATTACAATTTTCAGGGAAACATACAGTAATTTTATACTTAAAAGTAATACATTTTTTTCCTACACAATCAAGTTTCTATGACTAACTAAAACATAAACAATAACATTAACCACAGCTTATAAGAGACTAAAGAGAAAGAAAAAATAAAATAAAAATAAATTAATGAGCGTGATGGAAGACTGCCCTAAACTATTACCAAATATTGTATTACTTTTCGTTCGTACACAGTTTTCTTTGTTCATGCCGAAAGGCGATGTCGGCTTCTTCAAAGAAGCGGCGGAGTGAGCGTCGGCACGTGACATGTTGTAGAATAATCGATAGTTTGACTATCGGTAGTAATGCATTCGATAGTTTAGATAGTATTGCAATACCCATTAGTTTTATAACCAAAACTTATCGATTTTATCGATGGTTTTGGACTATTTTAATGATTTTTCATTAACTAAATTGATAGTACAAAGCCATCGATGCTATTAAAGGTATCGATAGGTTTTGGTTAAAACTAATGTATTTTGTGATACTATTGACACTATCGTTTTTATCGAATGAATTACTATCAATAGTATCGGTAGTATTGCTGTTATCAATAGTATTCCAAATTTCACAATTGTCAATGTTATCGATAAACTATCGATAATTTTTTTTAACTTAACTACTACACTACACTCACTCACTCAGTTTGGCGCGTAAACAACTTGCGAGTGGTCGTTTTGTAGCTGTGCTTGTGTTCCGCGATATGTTTTACGTTTTCTAATCAAGAGTATTTCAATATGTTAATATGTCTGAGTATAAGTAATTATGACTAAATTAAATCAGGAGCAAATGTGCTACAACGCGTCCGTGCAAACTATGTGCAACGGTTCCAGTAAAATTCAGTTTCTTACTACTGTAACCGAACGATTAACAACAGCTGATCAACTGAGGTCATGGCCTTATGTCCTCGCTGCCCGATAGGTCGTCACGCCTGTGTTGCCATGTGATTTTCGTCATTTTATTTAGTTAAATATTAATTTTACGGGGGTAATGTTTTTACTTAGTATTTTAAAAATGATTACATATATTAAATCGACTCATAATACCTAATAACCACTTCACGGGTCGGACACGAATATTGTTACACGCTGTATAATTCGTATATAAAACTAAATCACAGTATTCTATCCCCTTATATATTGAAGTATAGGATATATTCCATTTTTGAAAATTGTGATGACCTTGAATTTAAAATAACATTATCTTGCGACCTTTAAAAAACTTTGAAGTGGGGTCGCCTGCCAGTTACAGAAGCACGTAAGATAAATCTGAGTAAGAAACTATTTCATACGAATAACGACTCTTAGATGAGCATCCATATTTTAAATGACCCCTAGATTCCGCAAAGGCCTTCTCCCCTCTTAAGGATAGGTTTTTGCATAATATGATTCCATCACACCCCTCCAACTCAGAATACCCATGTAGCAAAATATCAATTGACGTGAGCAAATTCCCTCTCGTTGGTGCTTGACCCGTTAAACCCGTAATCTTCGTTAAAGATTCGTAAAGGTAGAACCTCATTCTAGTCTACTGGGCTATCTCGGCTTTATATATTTTTTTTTATATACAAGGGGGACAAACTGACATGGGTCTCACCTGATAGAAAATGACTACCACTGCTCATGGACACCTGCAACACCGGAGGGCTTGCAAGTGCTTTGCCGACCTGTAAGGAATGAGTAGACCATTTACCCTCAGGTGGCCTGCTTACCCGTCGACCCATAACGTCAAAAAAATCCGGAGACAAAATATCACTTGGTGCTTAATAAATTGCCTATAATATTCGTACACTAGATTAAATATTTGCATACCAGATGTATGATAATATTTTATAAGGCTGGTACTGTATAACAGGATGTAGTTCGTCAGTCGTTTCACAGAGCTACAGCAGGCGATAAATCCAGCGACTCGATACAGCGCTCGAAGCGCTTCAACAAAGCCTTTTACATTTGAAACGGGGATAAGTTGAGATTCCGCGCACCTAATTCTCTCAGAGCCGAATTGAAAAAGAAAAATTCATTCACTCCTAAGCGTGAAATGCTTTTAGGTTCCATATTGATTCAACTCCACTATTTGAGGAGCTTGGTTTGTATCATTCCTATTACATAACGTTCTGCTTTTTTTTTTAATTTATGGGACCGAAAATTGCCTGATACTTTCAAATATTTTTCTTTATTTTGTACATTCATCCTTTCCTAAAATAGAGCGTTGATCACGTGTTTTTTTTTGTTCTGTATTAAGTATCAATGCAGACTTTTAATTCGTCGAAAAATATAAAACTATAAATAACATGAGTGATTTCTCTGTTCAAAATGAACAAAAAGTGCACCAAAAATTGTGTTTTTATTTAAAAGTTGATGTACTACTGTCTGAAGTGGGGGAACATTCAAGAGGTATATTCCTCCACTAAGGGGATAAAAAATATGGTACTTGCCCACATTTGAACTAGAAACCATTAATTAAGATTTTCTATTTCTAGTCACTGGGCCATAACGGCTCACTTCTGGATCCCTTTTCAAGTAAAACACGTAAATTATTAGGACTCCATTTGAACAAAAGTTTTTACAACATAATTGAAGCCGAAGGGAAAGCATTTGTTTCAAATTTATGAGCGATTTGGGCCTCTGTTCTATCCTCTTGTCCACTCAACGCTTTAATTAAAGGTTGTCTTCAAATTAGAGGGATAAATATTGGGTTTTCAAGAGTAAATGTTGACAAAAATAAGTGAATATATCATTCCAAAAATTGCATAACTTGAAAAATATTCTGAAACAAATATACCCATTGATACACTTTGTGCTGCTTAGTGGACTTATTTTGTATTGTTATCTATAAAAGAACAAGATTTGCTCATCATTGTGGTTCACTGTATACTAGACTGTAAATGTCTCACTGCTTTAACTGCACAAACTTTTCCTCAAGTTCCACTTGAGGAAAAGAATTGGAACTGATATTGTTTTTTTTTATAATATAGGATAGGTAGTTGGACGAGCATATGGGCCATCAGATGGTAAGTGGTCACCAGCGCCCTTAGACATTGACAGTGTAAGAGATGTTAACCATCGCTTACATCGCCAATGCGCCACCAACCTTGGGAACTAAGATGTTACGTCCCTCGTGCCTGTAATTACACTGGCGCCTTTTATCACTCACCCTTCAAACCGGAACACAAAAATACCAGGTACTACCGTTTTGCGGTGGAATATCTGATGAGTGGGTGTTACCTACCCAGGCGAGCTTGCACAAAGCCCTACCACCATAACCCTACCAGTAATAAACATATGGTAGAATTTCTTCCGACACATGTAGTTCACAATTTACTCAGCATCTTAGAAAAATGACTAGCGAGACTAAAATGAAAAAACATAAAATTGTCCATCTAGAAATGTTCTTTGTATATTTTACACTCATCTTTTATATTACGGACTTCTTTTAAAGAGTAGCCATGCCAGCAACGGTTTTATATAAAAACATTATGAAATTTTAAATAGTAAAAGAACTTTTGTAGCTACAAGTATTTTACAAGCGTTTGTATGATCACCTAAGTGTGAGTTAAGTCTTGCAACTGCATTTGTAACAATAATAAATTTTATTATCTGATATGATCGAAATGTTTTAGTTTTTACTCACGAAGCCAATGTCCCACAGTGTTCCTATAAACTCCACTCGTGTGGTTATGGTCCGGGCCTCTTCGCTCAAACATAGAAGCTTTTAGCAAGGTCGTAATAATAAAGTAGTGGTAATAAAAATTATTATTATTAAGCCAGTTCGCAACCAACCAGCGTAATAAGAATTCAGTACTATATTAAATAACATGGTCCAACGACCTAAGTTCGCCTTAGAACCAACAATCATATAATACTTATTTTTTGGTTCTGAAACACTTCTAGATATAATATTAAAACAAACGACTCTTCTAAGAGTTTTATTTATTACAAAAAATATTTTCTATTTTGAGTTTATATTCTTAAAGTCAACGCCGTTCAACCGACGTATAAGTTTATTTTATTAGGCACCCAAGTTCTTAAACCATAACTTATCAAAATACAAAGAATTTACATTGCACTAGCTTATACACGTTGCTTTTTTCACTGAATAGGAAATAAGCAATATTTTTCGAATCGTAGAACTGTTAATAAATAAATTAGTTTTTAACAATTTTAATGAAATTTGTAACTTAAGACCATTTAACGTTATTTCTTTAGAAATCATAATACAAATATTATTCAGATCAGAGTCTACTTTTATATATCAAAGCTAGGTAAATCGAAAATCAGAAAAAAAACTCAAATACAATGACTTATTGTTAAGTGATTTAACAAAGTTAGTAAGAATAGTAATATTGCATTTACAAAATGGATGCGCCATGTCCGGTAGTGCTTAGGGCCTTAAAAGCTTTAAATCTTTCTCTTATCTTATAAATCAAATGCTTAATGTAGGATTTCAGATATTTTTTGATGATCGGCGAAACAGCGTGAAATCATTGAAACGCCTATTATAATTTTTTATAATATAAAGTATCCATGAAATTGTATTAGTTTGTTATAAAGTATATAAACTAAGCAAAGAATTATGGTACAAGTTACACGTTCTTAGACGAATTAAGACTATGTCCTTGTAGTAAATCGATTAAAAAAAAAACATATAAAAATAATGTTATAACTTTGTACGTGTATGTGTAGCTTTATTCAGCATATACATAATCATTATGTACGTTGAATAAAACATATGGTCTATTTTCTATATGTGAACATTATTTAAGCCGAAAAATATCAATTTTCCAACTCAATTCACGACTATTACAAACGTGTTCGCACCGCCGGACACTGGACGGTGTGCAATTACTCTATGGAATACATTTAAGGAATACAGCGGAAAATCAAATTTACAACAGACAAATATTTATTGCTGAAATTCTAGCTTTCAATATCATTTGAAAAAAAAACTTTTAAGCTTCCAAATTTGATGAAGCTACAACTAGACAAATGAAAAACTATATAATAAAAAAACCCTTATTTTTTTTTTTTTTTTTTTATTTTAAAAGTTACCTCAACATCACACATATTAAGCACTTATAAGTTAACGACTTAAGGCTATTATTACATCTGATATGAGTGACAATTATAGATGTACACAACATTTCAAACATTTTATAATGGTCAATGTAATAGAAATATATACAAATATACTATATATCAAAATCTTTTTCTTAATTATATTTTAAATAACGTTGTATATACGAATACTTAATATGATCATGTCATGCATTTGCACGTTAAACTTACTAAAATTAAAAAAAAGAACGTAAATTTTGTCAAAAGTTTAACAAATGATACAACATATTACTCTTAAGTAAAGTAAAGTAACAGCCTGTGAATGTCCCACTGCTGGGCTAAGGCCTCCTCTCCTTTTTTGAGGAGAAGTTTTGGAGCTTATTCCACCACGCTGCTCCAATGCGGGTTGGTGGAATACACATGTTGCAGAATTTCAGTGAAATGAGACACATGCAGGTTTCCTCACGATGTTTTGTTTCACCGCCAAGCACGAGATGATTTATAAATACAAATTAAACACATGAAAATTTAATGGTGCTTGCCTGGGTTTAACCCATGACCATCGGTTAAGATTCATGCGTTCTAACCACTGGGCCATCTCGGCTTTTTACATGTCCTATATATTTTTATTTATGTCAATTAGATAAAAAAATAATTGAGACTGAATTCGATCTCAAGAATAATATAATCGAATCCAATTTTGTATCAAAAATATAATTAAACAATGTGATCGTTACCACCTAACTAGGTCACTTCATAACACAAAGAATCACGAGCCCTTCCCAACGAAAAAGTCGCCTATATATAATTATCAAATTACAATTTCATATAAAAATTGAATTTACAACGATGTAACAATCAAATAATTCCATATATGACACGAATTATTGTTTTTAATAGCGTGGTTTTTTTTAATACAACACTAAAATTACTAAATTTGACCCAAACCAACAAACAGGGCAAGCTTAATAAAACCGCTTAAAAAACATTAAGTCCTAGCAAATAAAATGCCGTAACAAATACCTTCTGCCTCGTTTTTACTTTCCCATATATAAAAGGAATATACTAATTGAATTTTATATTTCACTAGCTGTGCCCCGCGGCTTCACCCGCGTATAATTTATAAGAATATAATAAATAATTTTATTACTATAATAACACCCACGCGCGCACACACACACACTATAATACCGTAGGGTTTACCGATCTTATATATGGCCTAACATTTGCGCCATCACATGTTCTTCGTGTGTACCAATTTTCATCAAGATTGGTCAAGCCGTTCTTGAGTTATAAGAAGATATACAGACAGACTGACAGACAAACAGGCAAACAAAAATGAAAAAAATAGTATAATCTGAATCACTGCATCATAAAACGATTATTTCTCACAAAATTAGGTGAAAAAAATAATTTACAGACAGAACCAATAGATTTATATAGTAGTATAAATTTATATAAAATCCAAGCTTTGCTAAAGCAAATCATTTATACATTTGCCTGTACATAGTTACATATATATTTATTTATTTATTTAAAACTTTTTTGCCCACCACATTGTGTAGTTTGACAAAAGGCGGACTTAATGCCTAAAGGCATTCTCTACCAGTCAACCTTTAGGCTAAGCGGAAATTCGTGAAGGCGGTAATTGATTTTGAAAAATATAGATACATACAAATATAACGACAAAAAATAAAATAAAATACAGAGTTATTATATATATATGTGAACAATATACATACATATATATATATATATATATATATATATATATACACATATACATACACATACACATACATATACATATACACATACATACATACACACATACATATATACATACACATACATACATCCATACACACACACATACATACAAATATACATATAAATAATAATGCATTATAGATGTCAGAGATGAAGAGAACTAGGAGTTTTCTGACAAGATATGCTCACGGAGACGAGTCTTGAAAGTAAGTTTAGAGGTGGCTTTCCTTATATGCTCAGGTAATTTGTTCCATAATCGGACAGCTTGAACGGAGTAAGAATTAGAAACGAAACCAGAAGAATGAATAGGAACAGAAAGAAGGTAAGAATCGTTAGAGCGTAGCTGACGATTGTGATTATCACGCAAAAATTTGAACCTGTCTTTCAGATAATTAGGAGAGAGAGGGTCAAAGAGAATAGAGAAAAGAGAAGACAGTAATCGGAAGTCTCTACGTTGTCGAATAGTAAACCATTTTAATTTGTCACGATACTGAGAAATATGATCGAACTTACGAAGACAGAAGATGAAGCGCAAAGAGTTATTTAAGAGACGGTCAAGTTTATTCCGATGAATTTCGTTAAGGTCGGAATAACATACGTCTGCATAATCGATTATGGGAAAGACCAAAGCGTGCACAAGTAATATCTTAGTCTTGATGGGAAGGAAATTTCGAAGTCGATTGAGGCACCTTAGCGTGGCTGTGACTGAGCGGCTGATTTCGGAGATATGCACAGACCAGCTTAATGTGGAATCAATATGAAGACCGAGGTCTTTTACATGATGGCGGTAAGGAATAACGATGTCATTGAACAGAACGGGAGGCAAAGATGTTAAACCCAGATTAGTGACAAAGCGTGAGCTACCAATAACGATCGCCTGACATTTAGATGTATTGACCTTTATTCCAAATTTTTGAGACCAAGTATTTACACTAGCCAGATTGTTATTTATAGTTGCAACAGCATCACTTATATCATCCAGCCCGGTTTGACAATAAAGCTGCAAGTCGTCGGCGTAAAAATGATAAGAGCAGTTGATGTAAGTTGTAAGTAGGTTGATAAATAGAGAGAAAATAAGAGGAGATAAAATACCACCCTGCGGCACGCCAGTTTGAAGATCTAACCAATCAGAGAGAGATTGATCCAATCTAACTGCTTGCTTGCGGCCGCGAAGATATGAGGAAAACCACTCCAGAGCTGATGTTGAAAACTTGAGATGCTCGAGTATAGCAAGGACAATATCATGATCAACCATGTTAAAGGCGTTGGAGAAGTCAATTAAAACTAAAATGGTGACCATTCTATTCTCCATACCATCCCGAACATCCTCCGTAACCTTCAGAAGAGCGGTAGTAGTGCTATGACCGGACCGAAAACCAGACTGAAATGAACTAAGGATATTGTTGCTATAAACAAAGGAGGTCACTTGTTTGTAAACCGAGAGTTCAAGAACTTTGGATAAGAAGGGAAGGATAGAGATTGGTCTAAAGTCTGTTAATTGGCTTGGGTTAGAACCTTTAGGAAGAGGAATGACAAAAGCCTTGCGCCAAGTTACAGGGAACATCCCGGATGACATGGAAAAGTTAACAATGTGAGTGATAGCAGGCAGTACTATATTTAGAATAGAGATGATCATTGACCGATTGATGCCATCAAAACCAGTAGCATTGGACTTAATTGAAAATAAAATATTTCTTATTTCATCATCAGTTACTGGAGAGAAAGCAAAGCTACTACTTGAAACAGCAGCCATGGCTCTAATTTCAGAAATCGTCATTAATTTAATATCAGGGTTTAAAAGCGTAGTAGAGGAAAAATGTTGATTTAAATCGTTGGGTGAAAGTGATGAGAAGACAATATTTCCTTTACGCTTTTTAAGACCCATGGTTTGAAGGAACCTCCACACAGTGGCCGTAGAAGCATTGGAGATATTACTGTGACAGTAGTGGCGCCTTGCTGATCTTACCATCATATTACACCTGTTACGAGCAACTTTATATAATTCCCAATTTACAGCACTTCTGTCGTTTTTGTATCTCCGGAAGGCGCGATCACGACGTGTCATGGCCATACGCACCCCTTTTGTTATCCACGGTGCAGGTGACCGTCTAATCTTAACAGGTCTCAGTGGAGCATGTTTATCGAACAGTGATAATATGGACGAGTTAAAATGGGAGACTTTATCATCAAGTGACGAAGAACTGTATACCAGTGATAAGTCTAGTAAGTTAGCGTCCCTTATTAAAACTTCATGTTCAATTTTAGAAAAATTGCGCATCCAAACAATTGGAGGTTTAATTTTAGGGGGTTTTATTTTATACGCCAGGTACAAGAGGTCATGTCGAGAAAAGCCGGGAGCCAATAATTGACCGTATTTAAAAACATCATCAATAGAGGAAATAAAAGTTACGTCTAACCAAGAATCAGGCGCATCCGAATTATGATATGTGGGACCAGAAGGAAGAATGTAGAGATCGATTGAATTTACAAAATTAGAGAGTCGAAAAGAGCGAGCATTAGATTTTAAAAGGTCAGTGTTCAAATCTCCCATCATAATAATATGTGAGTAATCCGAAGAGAGAGATTCAAGGACAGGTTCTAATAAATTAAAATAATCGCAGGTCGGGGGGCAATAAACTACCCCAAGTACTGCTTTAACGCCCTTTAGTTGGACTTCAAGAAAAATAAATTCAGCAGTAAAAGAGTAAGCTGAAGGAGAGGAATATAAGATGGTATAAGGTATCTCGTTACGGAGATAAATAGCCACGCCTCCACCACCTTTACCTGTTCGGTCATTCCGTATCAGAACATAACCGGGAAGGCTGTAAAGGTTAGAATGGAGTGAAGGTTTAAGCCAACTTTCTGATACAAGAATGGCATCTAAAGGAGCATATGAAAAAGCGTCTAAGAAATCAGAATAATGGGAAGGTAAACTTTGAGTATTTAAATGGCAAACATTTAGAGTGTGAGAGCAATTGAGAAGGGAGTTGCAGAGCAGAGAACCAAGCGTTTCAGGGACATGGAAAGAGTCATCGTCTTCACAAGAAGAGGAGCAGCTACTGCATGCAGACAAAAACACCTCGTCATCATCAACAGACATAATGCAATAAATAAGGCAATAATAAAATAAAAATAATATATAACAATATGAATAAAAATATATAACAATATATACACAAATTTATAATAAATATACAAAATATTACTAATATTACAGATTAAATTTTAAGGTAGTTTTCTAATAAACTTAAAAAAAAAAAAAAAAAAGAATTTCTGCTTGTCCCGCCAGCAGATGGTAACAAAATTTAGATATACACTAAACCACAATAGTAACGCAAAATACAAAGATTAAAAAAGAAAACAAAAGAAACAAAAATAGAAAAAAATAAAAAAACAGAATCGTTTCAATTGCTTAAAAAGCTAAAATACCACACTAAATAACACATTCAATTAGCAAAAACAAGATTGAATCCAAAAGGAAAAAAAAAACTAAACAAAAAGATTAAAAAATAAATTAATCATACCATACAAAAATAATTTTCCTAACAATAAGGATACTACAATAAGTAAGTATTATAATTCACAATAGTATGAAAGTAATTAACTACTAAAAACATTCTGTGGCATAGATGTAGCTACACTGAAATAAGATGTCAATGTCAGTATGTCATAACAGGATTAACTAGGTATTGTATGTTGAAGTGAGTTTTACATTAGTTATAACATAGAAGCCACCGATATAATCATAACTATTATGAATTGCATACGTTACTAGAAACAAAAAAAAGTTATACATATTCAGAAAGTGTGTGTTAAATATAGAATAAGAAAACAATGGCATGACATAATACAAATAATATCAAAGCCGAAAAGATAACATTAACTAAATTAAATTGAATATATTACAAGAAACTTAAGAAAGATTATACATATATAGGAGATGTTTGTTAACTATATACAGAGAACGCAACAAATAATAAAAAAGCCAAAAAGATAACTTTAACTAAATTGAATTACTAAATATATATCTGAATATATTACTAGAAACTTAAGAAAGGTCATACATATAAAGGAGTTGTTTGTCAACTATATACAGAGAAAGCAACAAATAATACAAATAATACAAAAGCAAAAAACATAACATTAACTTGTGTATTATCAATAATTAAAGAAAGCAATAAACTTATAAACACATAAAAAGTTATTTTAACAAAATAAGAGTAAGATATTATTTTTTAACTCTGGCTGCTCTCTTGGTCTTGCTTACTTCAGAGGAAGATGGAACAACTTTACTACATGGAAGAGATACCTCGCTGGCTATATCTATAGATGCAGTTAAATTAGAGAGGTTCTCTTCAGTTTCTATACGATGTCTGGAGCCATCAGGAAGCTTAACCATGACATTGCCTTCTAACGTCCAACAGTTTCTCATTCCAAGAGTTCTACGTGCATGGAGAAATAGTGATTGGCGCTGATGAGTCAAAAATTCAGAAATAACATAAGGAGAACCCTTCAGGCCTGCCATCTTCTTCCATACAGCTGTTTTCAGAGTCAAATCGCTGAATCTCACAAGAACAGGGCGAGATTTACCCTCATTGCTTTTGCCTAGGCGGTGGCAGGCAATAATTTTGTCAGCAGTTGCATCATTTATGCCAAGCTTATTATTACAGATGTTAGAAATGGTGGTTGCAAGATCTTCCTTACCTCCTTCGGGTACTCCATTGAATAACAGATATTTCCTTCTGTGCCTCATTTCAACATTATCAACAACTCGGGATATATCAGCTATCTGTTGCCGTAAAATGTTCAAGATTGCCCAAACTTGTTCCTTGAAACAATTGAATTCATCATACAGACTGCCAATTGAGACACTACTCACTGCCGAAGACTTGAGCTGCTTCTCAAATTCTGACATCTTCTTAAATAAAGATGCTTCCAGTGCTTTTTGAGACTCAATCACAGTGTTATAGTTTGCCATATTTGTGAGAAAAAGCTAAGACTTAGTGAAATGTATTTGACATTAAGTTGGCCAGCAGGACTGCGCAGTTATTGTGATTAAACTAGTGCTAAATGCATTTAATCCGTAGATATAACACTTGTAAGTAGAAAACACCTTTTAAATAATTAAAACTGATACACAAACTGGTAAAAACTTGAAGATAAAATAATAAAACAAATTTTATATCCTTAGAACAGTGTTATGATTTTCTTTGCCTACCGCCAAAAAAACCTATTTACCTATTTTTGTATATACTATTTACAAAAATACTTTGATCATATAATTACACAATTTTTATTAATAATATACGTAACGGTATCGCGCTGATAAAAAGTATAATATTTCATCAACCACTTTATTTTTATTTTAACACCAAAACAGATGCGCTATTAAGTCATTTGTATGTTATATCTCGTTGGTCTAGTGGCTACATGTAAGGCCGCAGTGGTCCTGGGTTCAAATCCCAGGTCGGGCCAATAAAATATTATTGAGATTTTCTGTCGAAAATTCTCAGTAGCAGCCCGGAGTCTGGAAGTTGGAAGTGTGTACACTCCCGTGCCTCGGAAAGCACGTAAAGCCGTTGGTCCTGCGCCTGAACTCTTTCCGATTGTGTCGGATTGCCGTCCCATCGGGTTATGAGAGTTATGGATTAGCGAGGGCACCTGTGTTTGCGCACACACTTGTGTACTATAATATCTCCTGCGCAGTTGGCTAAACTCTCTTGAGATTGGCCGCCGTGGCCGAAATCGGTCTGGAGGACCATTTTCATTTTCATATCTTTAAAAATTCTGGTCACTTATGACTTGTACCACTGAAGATGTCGCCTAGAAAATCCGACTGTCTGCTTTTGTCCACGAGCTAGTTATAGCTGGTAATAACCAGTTATAATTACAGTGGAGCGGACCAGAAAAGGTCTTTGTCTGAATGGCTTAGTTGTTAACATTCAGTTAACTAGTTCTAATATGTGTTTAACATAATTACATCGAGTGCTTACAACGTGAATGCGTTTATTGTTCTGGATATAGGGCTTTCTGCATACCTGCCTGAGTGAGTACCATTCTCTCATCAGTTTACCGCCAAGCATACTCTGTGATGCTGTATTCGAACGATCACTGAGCTGATGTAATTACGGTTGCAAGGGTCATAACAACTTCAACCGCATTGACGGAGATTTTATTATAAAATAGGTAGGCGGACTATGAAACGGTCAACTAAGCCTATTAATATTATTTATTTATTTATTATCCTATTTAATTTATACTTAATGCTGGCATTAGGGTTTTGGCATCCTTATTCTAAGTAATATTATAAATGCGAACGTGAGTTTGTTTGTTCGTTACGCTTTCACGCCTAAACCACTAAACCGATTTTAAACATTCTTTCAACATTGGAAAGCTACATTATGAGCGAGTAACATAGGTTACATTTTGTCCCTGTATTTTATAGGAATTACGCGGGTAAAACCGCGCGCAAAATGCTAGTTAATATTATAAACGCGAGAAGGAGTTTGTTTGTTAAGAGTTCATTTCTTAAAATCAATGATGATGGAATTTTGCATACACGATATCAGGGAAACAGAAAAGGACATAGGGTAACTAATGTTCCTCCAGCTTCATTCGCGGACGAATCCTTTGACGGGAACTAGTGTTACAAACTTACTTATTGCAAATGAGTCGTAGCATAACTGTTTACATATATTTCAAGAGTTTAGCTGCTTATAAAAGTTGCTTCAAATTTACTTAGACTTAATCTTACTATTTGACGTTCTTAAAATCTGAATGACATTAGATTAGTGTTAATCCTTATACAGGGTTATTTGTAACACACCAGCAACCTTGCAGGACTAGATAGCTAACATCATAAGCAACAATTTTGTTCTACGGCTTCGGACATAACTCAATACATGAAAAACAAATGATTTTACAAGTTTTTATCATACTGTCGTGACATTTAAGGTCTATATTTCATTCACAAACGAAAGGACGACGCGATGCGTCGATCTTTGCGATGTGCGTAGATTTATAAACGTTCAAGCGGGAAGTTAAATTAATACGTATTTTTGTATGAAAACAAAAATCTAACAAATTATCAAAAGTCGTAGAACAAAAGTTGTTGCTTACGGTGTTAGCTATCTAGTCCTGCGAGATTGCTTGTGTTTTATATCTATAATAAGTCTATAAAGTCCACGATGAAAGACATTAAGTAAAATAAGTACGGTGTCTTCTCTCTAATATTTATTCTTAAATACACAAGCATACATAACACGGTAAATACGTCATGCTTTTAAAACACAAAATCGAACTCCGGGGACAACAGGGCGTGGAAATTTTATAAAAATCTGGACAAAAATTTCGTCCCACGAGAATAAGACGTTCGGCAAACTAAGTGATTATGTTTTAGTCCCTATTATAAATTATTATTATCGTTAAAATGTTTATTATAAACATCAACTGAATATTTTTTAATGTTTGTTGTTTAAAAGTTCATTGAACGCGTTCATTGTATTCAATGTTTGAAAACGCAAAAGCGTTTTATTTCTATCACATGTATCGATGATCGAATGATTTGATGATCGAATGATTTTTTTGTTCAATGAATAAAAAATCAACTGATGTATATCTATAAATTTCGAAGCTTTACAAATGTGTGTATCCTAAAATGTCGGTAGATTTAACCTTACATATTTTCTAAACCAGAGAAAATGCTTGTTCACAACATCGGAACATTAGATGTTTATGCAAACGTATACCTCTTCAATAATTTTAACTTACAATGCCATCAAATCTGGTCTTAAATACGTCTAAATACATATAAAAATAAAAACAATTTAATACAAGAACTATTTTACTTTAACGGGACCAAACAATAGAGTATTTTATGCAATGCTTACGTTTCATATTCAGAGAATTTTATGAAACAGTGCGCGTCGAAATGTTTTCGAATACGACACGGATTTGTCGCAAAATCAACGCTTATCTTGTTCAACATTCATACGGCACGTTGTCACACTTCAAAATACATACATACAACGAATGAAATTGTACTTATTTTAAGTAACAATTCCCGTCTGTCGTGAATTTCTATTACTCTTTTATGTATTGATTTACATGATTTATATATAGGTACATATATATAATCGTGTAAACAGATACATTCACACTTTGAGTCCTGATTTGCCATTTTTATTTGCCTTAAACAATCAAATAACAATATTACAAATTGTTTTTTTGCTTGTTTCTTACGCTTTCTCGTCTTAACCCATAGTCATTAAATTTTTCATACGCATTGTCAGGAGTACATAAAAGAACATAGAGTATCGTTTACCTCCCACCATCAATCCAGTAATTAGAATTATATACATTTAAAAAAGCCGAGATGGCCCAGTGGTAAGAACGCGTGAATCTTAACCGATGATCGTGGGTTCAAACCCGGGCAAGCACCACTGAATTTCATGTGCTTAATTTGTGATTATAATTCATCTCGTGCTTGACGGTGAAGGAAAACATCGTGAGGAAACCTGCATGTGTCAAATTTCACTGAAATTCTGTCACATGTGTATTCCACCAATCCGCATTGGAGCAGCGTGGTGGAATAAGCTCCAAAACCTTCTTCTCAAAAGAGGAGAAGAGGCCTTAGCCCAGCAGTGGGACATTCACAGGCTGTTACTTTACATTTAAAAAAACTTAAGTAAATAAATAGATAGCAACTTTTACAAACAATTACAGTACAATAATAATGACGGCGCGGATTTCTGCCAAGATTGTTAGCATTTTACGTTTGATTCGAAATACCAATTCTCTAAATTGAATTCCCCGTAGTAGTGAAAGACAAATGTTTTTATTTTAATAGTACGTAATAATAATAAACTTACACGACAAATTGTGCATTTCATTTATATTATATTCAAAAATTGCAAATTACTATTGGCAATAATCCAAACATATAAGCTCATCTCTATTGTATAATTTATTTATCCGTAAGATATTTCAACAACTTGAATTTTTTGAATAAAAATATTAAGCAACATATTTAAATAACTAATAAACTAATTTAAGCTATAAGAAAATCAGATAAAGCAACAATCCATAGCCAGTGTAATTACAGGCACAAGGGACATAACATCTTAGTTCCCAAGGTTGGCGGTGCATTGGCGATGTAAGCGATGGTTAACATCTCTTACAATGCCATTGTCTATGGGTGTTGGTGACCACTACCATCAGGTGGCCCATATGCTCGTCCGCCTAACTATATAATAAAATTAAAAAAAACGTACCTATATAATTTACAAACTTAAATGTGATAATGACATTAAATGTACTACGTTTATAGTCAGACTCACCGTATATTGTGTGTAACGACCAAATTGATCGTTTTATTTAAATGTAACAGGCTTGCGAGTGGACTAACAAAAAAGGTTGGTCAAAACGAGATATTACATTTTCGCCTGTCACCTCAGACATAGGGGAGGGCCATTGTGCAACTTTGAAATGGGGTCTGCGTTTTATGAGGTCAATTAATAGGGATGGTATATACGTCACTAGCACATTGCTTCCTTTTCAGTTTTTAAATTTCGTTCTAAATATAACCACAGAATCTTGTGTTTTTTAAATCGTCATTATTAAATTTTGTAGCATTTCAGAACGAATGTATATTTAATAATTGGTATTATACTCGTAAAATTTGACGGAGAAGCGAGGCCATTTACTTAAATTAAAAGGACATCGATTGGTATTTACTGATTTGGTAAAATTGGTACAGTCAGCATTAAAAAAACGAAAATTTTCGCATTAAAAGTTTAATGATTATATAATTCAGTTAATTCTTATCCAACTGAAATAAGTACGAAATATTAAAACTTTTGTGGAATATTCAATCAATTATGTTTAATATTCATGATTAAAACACGAGACAATTTGTAACTTTAGAGCTACTGTTTTTAAATAATGAAATCGCATAAGATCCATAATGTTTCAACACACAACAGGGTTTAATAGAAAGTCGAGGATTTTCGGTGTCAAGGAGAATCTATATTACCTTCATATACGTTTGAAAATACTTGCTCGATACCGCCCGTAATATTTTCGAACCACAAACTAAAGACAGCGTTATTAACAACAACTATTTAACTTTAACTTTAATGTAAATATTTATTAGTTTTTGTCCGCGGATTGACCCGTGTGTCAGGGGTGGTTATAACGTGAAAATATTAGAAGCAAACAAACAAATATACACACTCACTTTGGCACTTAAAATATTAGTAAGAATAGGCAATTTAATAGTGTATATAAAGGTCGATCATTCCTTTTAATCGTTATTTTGTGGGTTGGATTCAAGTGTAACGTTAGAGAAAAATGTTTGTGACGCGTTAATTTTGTAAATAATTGTAGAACACAAAATGAATAAACTTTTATCTGATGTAAGTTTTTATGTTACGCAAATGTTTTTTTTTTAAGTCTCGTGTGCTTCAATGTAAATTGGAGAACAAATGATAACACAACACAAGGGCAGTTTTTTCACCAAACTATCAGTTTGTGTATTAGCTTCGAGCAATGAACGAAACAAAAAAACAAGTGTGACGTAGCTGTTAGATTTTATATGCTATGTTGTATATCGTTCATTGTTCGTCACCTTTTCTTTCATCTCGCTTTTTCGTTTAATCTTTCTCTTGATACGGAATTACTTCACCGAGCTCCCTTATGTCTATATTAGTTTTGTATTTATATTGTTTTTAGAGTCGAAATGGTTTAGTTGATTTAAACACACAACATAATAACGGAAGGTCATGGGTTGTTTTTTGGACATCACTGAATTCTTAAAGTGAAAATTTTTGTTTGTATTTAAAGAAAAATTAGCGATGGGTCAGGATTATAACTTGCGATCGACGATCTAGTTCTTAGTCTTGTCTGCAGTGAGCAATGTTGGTTTACCTGATTTGGTTGGCCTGTTGGTTTTATACCTGATATAATACCTCCACATGAGGTTTATTTTAGGTATATTCATGTGCCAGAATCTCGTCTTCAAAATTCGAATTAATTCATCGTCTTCTGTTAAAAATCTGTCACATATGTATCCGTATTGGAGCAGCGTCCTGGAATAAACTCCAAGCGTTCTCAAAAGGAAACAGCAGTGGGATTTTTAAATGTTATTCAATGCAATACAAATAATTTAATTTTTTAGATTCGTAAATCATGTCCTGTATTTGTATAGTTAGTATGCCCATGGAATTATCTTAAATAGAAGAGCAAACCAATTTGTTAAAGGCACTCAATGCACGGGTAAAATCAAAATAACAATTTCTAAGGTAATTTCTTGCTCCAATGCGTCCCCGTATAAATAAGACGTTTTATCTTTGAATGTAAAAGGCGCATTAAGGAGTATTCCAACATCACACACACATAAATATATAATTATCATCCCAAAGGCCAAGAGTGATTCGTTTAAAGATTTGGGATTATAACAAAATGCCCCTCAAGACAAGATACATGTTGGTGTTCAAGAAATTCACTGGAATAGACGGTTACTTAATTGAATGGTGTGTCAAAATAAAAAAGCTTCATAATTATTATGATATTACAGTTTAATAAACTATTTATATAAATTAAAATTGAATGATGCTATATCTGCCGAATTTGATGATAATCTGTGAAGCGTATGATGTCTGATGCTTTGCTTCTATTTAGTGATGCGATAATTAAAAGACTTGGTTTAGAATATAAAAATTATAATGCGTATAGTACAATGATGTTGCGAAAATTGAAGAGTAATGATTCTAATATGGCTGCGCCGGTGGTGGTCCCCTTCCATGGTACCACTGCTGCGACGTCACAGCCGGTGTTGCCGCAACAATCTGTTAACGGCGAAGGTTTCTTGACATAAAAAGATTTTTCTTTGTATTTTGTCTTTAAAAATAAATGTTCTATTTAGACATTTATTTCACCCGTGCATATCCAGATCGAATGCTTGTAGTATATAAGAAGAATATAAGATGAAATCATATAATCATAAATGTAGACATATATGAATGTCTACAAATAAGTACATTTACATATATATTAATACTTATATATATAAGCTTTTGATCCATTTCGATTTTCCCTAAAATAATGATTCATGATTCATTCAGTAATAGCCTATTAATTACTCATGTAAATGACCGAAGTTAGTGGTAATTACTTATTTACCAAAAAAGTTGTATTATATGTATTTTACTCAGTGGTAGAGCTTTGTGCAAGCTCGCCTGGGTAGGTACCACCCACTCATCAGATATTCTACCGCAAAACAGCGGTACTTTGTATTGTCGTGTTCCGGTTTGAAGGGTGAGTGAGCCAGTGTAATTGCGGGCACAAGGGACATGACATCTTAGTTCCCAAGGTTGGTGGCGCATTGGTGATGTAAGCGATGGTTAAAATTTCTTACAGTGCCATTGTCTATGGGCGTTGGTGACCACTTACCATCAAGTGACCCAAATGCTCGTCCACATTCCTATACAATAATTTAAAAAAAAAATGTCGTAAGATGATTATTGATTTATTATACATATCTTTATAAAATTGATTGACCGATTATGATTAATTATTTTGTGGGTTTACAACGTGGTAACAACGTGGAAGGGTCCAATCGGCAAACGTCTCACAGGCAGACCCCTCACGAGATGGGCAGATGAGTTGATAAAAATAGCTGGGACCTGCTGGCCGCAAATAGCTCAAGATAGAGACACATAGTATTCTTTATAGCAGGCCTTCGCCCTTACTTGAGGAGGGGTTCATGCAAACAAACTTATATATTATTATCTAGACTTAAATTTTTTATCTAAAAAAAAAAGAAGAAAAAAAAAAAGTTAAATACGTGTGAATAATATCTTCTTTTTTTCTCTAAACTATGTATGTATCTTACTTTTTTTTGCATGGAATAAAAGGCTTATTATTATTATTTATTTTGTGTGTTTAAGATTTCCTGCATCTCCGTATGTGATGGTACAATCGGGTTTCAGGACTACTTATTCTTTCATACTTTTTATTTCATCCGTCCTGTTATTAAGCTAAATATTTAATAGAAGTTTACATAACGCGAATTAATTTATTTTACACAAATTTATATAATTTGTTTTTATTACGAAATAATATAAACAACATAATTATAATAAAAAACGGATACAGTCCGTTTACAGGTGTCGCTGCTAGCAGAATTCAACAAACCGATTTTATTTTTGAATATTGTTACAGTCAATTCAATAATTTAAACATTAAATTTCATGAAAAGTTGCAAACAATCAAAACGGAGTCTACTATAAATTAAATATTAATAAGTTGATAAATAATTGTCTTATATTTTCGAATAACTATTAGAATATAAATGTTGTGTGTTTTTAAACATTTATAAAAATAAAAATATTTATATAAACGACAAGTTTTTTGTTTACTTTTCAATTTACTCGGGACTTATATCGTGGCAAAAAACATAATCTCGTTAATAAATCTTAGGAAAACATAATTCCTGTATAACTTTATTATATGTGTAGATTTTAGTTCATACATCATAGTGGACAGGCGAAACTCATTTTAGTTAATAACTAAAGTTAATTTATCCTGGAACAACACTTAGTTGAAACTAAACGTGCAAAATGAGTTAAAACTAAATCCTTTCCAGAGCTCAGGTTGTCCTTTCGTGATTATAGTTTTTGTTAAAAGTTATACTTGTTTTGTTGCGTTAAAAAAATCATCTAGAAATATTTTATGAAATGTACTTTTTTTTTATTATCTTTTAATTTCTAGAATTCATGCAGTTCTCGATATTTAAAACTTCATCTGAGGGTCGATCCTATATAATCATGTATCATATAAATTTATATATAATCATTGACGCAATGTTGAAATGTGGAGCTATGATTTATCCACGCGGCAATTGGCGCATTGTATTCTGATAATCGATATTAGAACGATGCGGTCAGTGATGGATAACATAATTTTTTTGAATTTTGTAAAATATACTTCAATACAAAAACTTTAATTAACATATTTTATTGTGAATTATTAAATTGCATTTATTTATTTATTTTTAATTTTTTCTAATTGTTTCCTGTAGAAATCCGAATGCACGAAATAAAAATGCACCTTATAAAGGATTTTCTTTGGTCTCAAACAAACGAGATGATCCCTGGAACGTATAATCCTGACGTCTAATGAAAAGAAAAAACTTTTTAAAGATTAAAAGCTGAAGCAGACGAACAAAGAAATTGACGGAATGGAGCGACAAGTTGAACACATACATGACTTTTTATTCTAAAAGAGCATCTGGAATCTGTGTCGGATGCCTGTGATAATTTAAAGTTATTCCACCATGCTGCCCCAAATCGAGTTGATGGATATACATGTGGCAGACACATGAAACAAGCCGTTTTCCCCCATGTTCACTTCCCCACCAAGCACGAGATGACTTATAAATACATAATTATATGTGATAATTTTGGATTGATATCGATCGGTGACCATTATTAACAGAGCTAATAGCCGATCAACCAGAAAATATTATAGTCCTCTGCCGAGATGGCCCAGCGGTAGGAATGCGTGAATCTTAACCGATGATCGTAGGTTCAAACCCGGGCAAGCACCACTGAATTTCATGTGCTTAATTCGTGATTATAATAATTCATCTCGTGCTTGGCGGTGAAGGAAAACATCGTGAGGAAACCTGCATATTTCAATTCTGTCACATGTGTATTCCACCAACCCGCATTGGAGCAGCGTGGTGGAATACGCTCCAAGCCTTCTCCTCAAAAAGAGGAGAAGTGGCCTTAGCCCAGCAGTGGGACATTCACAGGCTGTTATTGCCGCGCAAACATAAATGCACACTCTATTCCTCATAATCCAATGGGTTGGCAGTCCGAAAAAGTTCAGACGCTGAACTAACGTGCTGGGTATACGTGCTTTCCAAGTAACGAAAGTTTTAAGATAGCCCATTTCGGTTTGATAAAGATAATTTATAGTCAGAAAAACTTTTCACAGGTCCGACGCGGTATTTGAAGCCAGGACCTCGTAAACTTTAAAACCTAACTATCAGAACGAGGCTAAGAGAATCATTTTTTCAGTTTCAATGATTTCTATGATGTTTCAATGACGCTCTTTGTATATATACACTTCTATTAAACAACATATATATCTGGACTAACTCGTATCTTCAAGATATAAATTGAAATCTGAGCACATCTGGCAAGACACGGCCATTAAAGAAAACAATAGACGAAGACGCAACGTAATGAAATATTCTATTATTACATTAGAAAGTAATTACTTCTACTGACATTCAAAAAACAATAACAATTTATTGTTAGATATATTTATTATAATAACCACAAAATACAAATAACACGTACTTCGTGGTAGGGCTTTGTGCAGCCACCTTATCACATATTCGATCACCAACCTGCAATAGTTGGTATTATCGTGTTCGTTTGAAAGCTGAGTGACCCAGTGACAGTTCAAGCGACAACTTCTTAGTTCCCTTAGTTGGTGGAACATTGGCGATGTAAGCGATGGTTAATATTTCTTACTATGTCAATGTCTATGGGCGTTCCCTATGTAATTACGCTGGCTCACTCACCCTTCAAACCGGAACACGACAATGCTAAGTACTGCTGTTTTGCGGAAGAATATCTGATGATGGGGTGGTACCTACCCAGACTACCCAGGTTTTTAATAAAATCTAGAAATTATATTCACATTCATAACCATCATCTCAATAACATTGATGCGATTGTAAAACTTATAAAATTATATTCGATTGCTCAACAACGAACAGCGAGTAAACATATTTAACTTGCGTGGTCAAAGAGAATAAATATTATTTATGGCATTTGCTAAAATAGATTGAGGTGGTTGGATTGATAGGCTATATAATCGTAATCTCCATATGCATATATAACCTACTAATATTATACATGCAAGAGTATTTCTCGGTTTGCCCCCCTCACGCTTCAACGTATAATGAAAATGGTGAACGTCACTGAATGGCCGGCAGATGTGAAGTATTGGTATGATTATTAAAAAAACTAGTGGCTCGCTTTGCAGGAGTGACTAAATCAATGTTCGGATTTACGTCGATGGGGACTGCAGAGCTTGGAATTTGGAGTTGTATGCCCTGAAGCACCTTATATACAGACTGTAATAATTAAACCAATGTAATAATACTATGTGTTTAAATCGCTCTAAAGGTGTAACTGCCTTTATATGCTTAAAAGCATTTTAATTAGTTGTTTGATTACTCATTAATAATAATAATATTCCGGGACATTATTCACAACGGATCCCAAACTAAGCAGAGCTTGTACTATGGAAACCAGACAACTGATATAATTACATACACTACTTTTCTTTTGAAAATAAATACATATATAGATAATTACACCCAGACTCCTGAGTCTGTTTGTCCTGACAAACAGACATGTTCATGTTCACACAAATGTGTGTACTGGGTGGGAATCGAACTAACGACCTGCGGCGTGTATCTTATATAGTAAGTACCTTACCAACCACGCCAACCGGCTCGTCAGGCTCTTTGTTTCCTTGTAAAATTCTTACTTTTAAATTATTTTTCATTTTTGTCAATGTTTATTTTAACGATAGATCTGAAATCATATCGTATGGTGTACAACAAATATTTTTTTATAATAATCAAAAAGCCATAAACGAAGGATAATATCCTAGGCAATAATTTTAAATCATTATCAAATAAATATAATGTATATTGTTGTATAAATTAATTTTAGAACGATTTAACTCGCATTGCTTTAGAATTCATAATTAAGGGTTAAATCGTTCCACGCTTAGCCTTCGTTAAGAAACCCGATTTCAAGGTTTTGAAATAACGATATCAGACTATACTCACTTTTCATCGGTCATTAAACGTGTTCGATATTTAAATTAATCATTTCGAAAAGCGTTCAAAGCTGACTTAACACATTCGATTTTATTCAAACATGCTGTCGTCCATAACTGACTCTCTCGTTACCTTATAACGCCGCAAGCCACAAAGTTATAAATAAAATAGTTATTGGATTTTTCCGCTGAGAAATTCTTAGAAGCACAGAGTGAAAATTGGCAGTATCCACACTGCCGTCTTGGTTTTACTAACCGTAAACTTGGTCTTGCACATAAACATTCTGTTTCACTTATTCATTTTATTTATTTGTGTATATTGCTTTATTCTATGTACAGCATCGTATACGTACATGTACAGAATCGGTGAGGCGAACATCGTCATTGTCCATAATTATTTGTTATATTACATTTTGCATTACCATTAATTTTATTTAATATAAAACAACCTGCACCAGATAGCGAGATGGATATCACAGTGGTGCGCCACTAGACACGGCGCACCTGGGTTTGAACTCGCTATCCTAGTAGATTTGAACTCAAATCATTAGAAGTAAACTGTGCCAAATACTGTATGATAAAATGGTTCAAACTAAACGAGCTACTTTAAGTAAAACTTAACCTGCCGTATCCGCATATAAAATCTTCCTTCCAATTAAGTAGTATATATGAATATCCAATTTCGGACCGATTTCGGCCACGGCGGCCAATCTCAAGAGAGATTAGCCAACTGCGCAGGAGATATTATAGTGCACAAGTGAGTGCGCAAACACAGGTGCACTCTCTTTTCCTTAGCTCTCATAATCCGATGGGACGGCAATCCGACACGACCGGGAAGAGTTCAGGCGCAGAACCAACGGCTTAACGTGCTTTCCGAGGCACGGGAGTGTACACACTTCCAACTTCCAGATTCAGGGCTGCTACTGAGAATTTTCTGAAAGAAAAACCCAATAACTATTTATTTAGCCGACCTGGGAATTGAACCCAGGACCACTGAGTCTGCGGCCTTATATCTAGCCACTAGACCAACGAGGCAGTTATTAATTAACTAGTATTATAAAACTAACTCCCCGTAACGGTAAAATTCATACAAAGAAACTCTTTAACTTTTTAATTTAGCTGTTATACTTACGTTGCAAATTTTAGATGATGAATGTACTTTTGATAAGATTTGCGTGTACGTCGCTAAATTATGCTAAATTTCAAGTCAATCGATCGTATAGTTTAGGAGATCTCGAGAGTCAGTGAGTAGTATTTTGTTTATACAGTACAGTAACAGACTGTGAATTTCCCACTGCTGGGCTAAGGCCTTTTCTCCTCTTTTGAGGAGAAGGTTTGGAGCTTATTCCACCACGCTGCTCCAATGCGGGTTCGTGGAATACACATTTGACAGAATTTTAGTGAAATGAGACACATGCAGGTTTTCTCACGATGTTTTCCTTCACCGTCAAGAACTAGATGAATTACAATCACAAATTAAGCACATAATTTTCAGTTGTGCTTGTCCGGGTTTGAACCCACGATCATCGGTTAAGATTCACGCGTTCTTAGAAAAATTTGCGTAGAATCCGTTGTTACTGAGCGTCTACGTCGGCGAAGGACTAACTGTGACAAATTTCAATGGGATAGTTTAGTCGGTCTCGTGACTCGTGTGTATAAATTATAAATGTTAAATGGAAAAACAAACGTTATATTATTGTTTTTACGCGCATTATGAAATAATTAATAAATTGATTCAGTTTTAACAGATGTCATAATTAACGGCGCACAAAAGTAATTGAAAACACTCTTTTGAATATAATCAAGTTTAATTAATATTATCATCCTACTAATATGATAAATGTGAAAGTTTGTATATTTGTTTGTATGTTACTTACTAAATTACACAAAAAGTGCACGGAATAAAATTTGTAATATGTTCTAGTACCTACCCTCCATAACGCGGGCAAAACCGCGGTAGGACATAGTCTTTTTATAAAATTCGTAATTGCTGCAAAATAAAAGCTTTGCTTACTGAAACATTACATAGAAATTACATCAAAAGCAATTAACAATGAAAAACGCAAGTGTTTAATAAAACAACAAACTATTTCTTCATATGAACTATTTTCGTCTTTCGCATTCGGTCCGAATTCGGTATTTCTGACGCATTCGATGTGGCTGTAGGCTTACATCAGGGATCGGCTTTAAGCCCTTATTTGTTCCTCCTCATTATGGATGCTTTGACATTTGACATACCAGGGTGCCTCCTAGCCTGGTGTATGCTGTTTGCCGACGACATTGTTGTCGGCAAACAACATACACCTTGCATGATGAGGTGGAGGGCAAGCTGGAAAAATGGTGGGAAAGATTGGAGGGAGTCGGTCTGAAAATTAGCAGGACCAAAACGGAACATCTGTTTTGCGACTTCAATGGTGCCTCCAATTTTTCCCCAATAGCTCTAAAGAGTGTTCATCTACCAGTAAACTCCGATTTTCGTTACCTGGGTTCATTAATCCAGAACGATGGTAACATTGATAGGGATGTGAGGAATCGGATAAATGCAGGGTGGATGAAATGGCGACAGGTCTCTGGGACCATTTGTGACCCACGAATGCTCTTGAAGATCAAAGGGAAGATTTATAAGACCATTATAAGACCTGTCGTGATGTATGGTTCTGAATGTTGGGCAGCAAAAGAAGACGATGTAAAAAGAATGCATGTGGCAGAGATGCGAATATTAAGAAGGATGTGCGGTGTATAGACAAGATAAGAAACGAGTATATCAGAGGAAGCCTGAAAGTAGCCCCAATAGATGAAAAGTTGAAGAGTAATAGATTAGCGTGGTAGGGGCATGTGATGAGAAGGGATGAAAAACATGTTACTAGAAGGGTGATGAGTATGAATGTTGATGGATATAGGGGACGGGAAAAAGATGTAAGTACTGAGATGACGAGTGACAGAAAGAAGTGGAAGAAAAATACATGTTGTGCCGACCCCACGTAGTGGGATAAGGGCAGAAAGAAGAAGAACTATTTTCATCTTTGTTCCCACATTCACTTCACTTCAATTTAGCGGTAAATTACTGCTATTATTCACAACATTTTCAAACAAAATTTCATATTAATTTGACCGTACAATGGGTATTTGAGTATTTATATTTTCTCATTTTATACACAATGTAACAAAAAATATTATAAAAGAGAGTTAGTTTTCACTAATTTCATTGCAGATTTTATAATGTGTGTGTGATATATGATCGTAATTTTATATGACTATGCTTTCGCCCGCGGCTTCGCCCGCTTGCGGTGCGGACAGGTAATCTATATGTTAAAACAGGAAATGAGCTATTTCTATTTCAAGTTACATCAAAATTCGTTCAGACGTTTTCGCGTGATTAAGTAACAGACACAATATTAAAAACATTAATAAAGTAATTTACATTTAAAATGATTCAAAATGTCTTGGAAGATTGTACTCGAACGATATAATACTATATTAACTGATTTGCTTTATTAACTCATAAAAAAACGAAGCAGTAGATTTCTTATAGATAAAATCTAAATGTAATCATTTGAAAAATATTAAATACTCACCAAAATAATCCAAAGAGCGACAAATACGAAGTGTTGTAAGGCGCTGAAAAACCAATTTTACGGACGCTAGAGTATCTCTTTTGCCACATTAGAGTGGGAAGCAAACATCGCACATTCGGAAAAAGGACAACGCACAAAGACTGTACCTAATTTTTCACACTAACTCAACGGAGTCTGCAAAGGCGAAATCAACAGTTTTGCGCGCGCCACGGTTCACCCCTCAGTGGCTCAGTCTAACCTTGTCCGTTGTACTGAGCGCACGCTTCCATCCGCACTCACACAATACGAATAACATTCGAAATTTGAATTTATTTTTAAACACGAACATTTTTTAGTTTTATTTGGACGTTATTGGTTTTTTTTTTTTTCTCTCTGTCACTTTAAGCGTTTGAATTTTTTTATTGTGATAAGTGTTGTGATTCTTAATATAGCTTATGATGTGGAACATCAAAGATATGGGGTAACTTTATTATGATGGCATGATACGAATCGTAATGACAAAATGATTACCAGAGATCTGAAACGGCAATAAAAGTATAGCGGCCAGGTACGTACACTTCTTTATAAATTTAAATATATATTTTTTTAATTTTAGAATGTGATTTAGAAAAATAAATAATTTCTTCGACATAGCTTGCGTTTTAACAGGCTGGAAAATTAAAAAAATACTAATTGAATTTTCATTTAGTAAACGATCTTTGAAAAAAAAAACTTACCGTAATAGAAAAAATATTTTACTTCAATATTTGACAGAATCAATTCGATTCGTAATAAATAAATCATGCACAGATTCAAAATATAAAAAAAAAAAAAAAAATGTAATAATAGTTCTATACAATAGATTAATGAACATGAAACCAAATTAATCTAACAAAAATACTTTAAAAATGCTTCTACGATATATAATACAAGATCTCAGTCTATACATTTTGCTATCGAATAATTAACTAAAATATCGGGCTAATCATTTTTGCTGAACTCATTACCTACTTCTGTTTTTATTACTTATTGTTAAGTAATAGTAAATATTAGACATATTAAAATATTCATTAAATTGTACAAAAAGCCACTAGAAACTTGTTCATATTATATACATACATAATACCTAGCAACATACAGTACATAGCAAGAAACATGTAATTTAATTCCATTTAGTAAATGTTTTATAGGAATTTGTCCCAAACAAATTTTGAACTCATTTGGAATTTTGTAGTATTAAACGATGGTGAAGTTTTTGGCCATTGCGTAAATTAATTCAGTAAGGTACATATAAAGTAAAATGATTAATATATTAACAAATATTTGAAGTTACTCTTTGAATGTCTAAAGTGAATGGAAATACTTCTAAATCATGTGATTTCTTGTTGTATTTTTGACAATAGCACTGAATATTTTTTTGAGTTTGAGTATATCTAGTTCGTGTAATGAAAAAAAATATTAGGAAATTGATCAGTTAAAAGTAGATTTTACTTAATCAAAAATCTTCTATTTATGTTATTAAAGTTGTACCTAATATTTCCTGTCATAGAAGGAATACAATCTACTATATCAAAAAAAAAAAACATCACAATTAAATCTCCCTATAATTCAAACGTTCGAATTATAAAAAAATATCAAACGCACAAAACAAATTATTCATTTTTCTGAAATGTTCAGTAAACGTTGTGCCAGCCAGTTTAGAAAGAAAGGAGACATTTCAATGGGTAAAAAAGGTTTTAAAGATTTTAGGTACTTTGAGTTATTTAAACACTTAATTGTTTTTTTAAATTAATCTTAGTCGACAATGAAGGACACACACACACACACACATCTTCAGGGGTTGCAGGGGGATTAAACATATATTTTACTTATTTACACTATTTCTTGGTACCCCCACTCATCACTTATTCTACCGCCAACCAGCAGTACTAAGCATTATTGTGTTCCGGTTTGAAGGACGAGTTAGCCAATGTACATGCACAAGAGACAAAACACATTAGTTCCTAAGGTCAATGGCGGATTGGTAATTAAACGAATGATTAATATATCTTACAACGCCAAAGTGTACGGGCAGTAGTGACCACTTACCATCAGATGACTTCGTTTTATAACGTATTTATTTCCACATAAAATAGATATTTTTCTGTTAATTATCTTAGAGCTTTTGAAATACCTCGTTTAAAATTGTCTTCGTCTAGTTGTATTCTTCACTAATACATACAAAATAGTCATTAATTCATTGGAACTAAGTATCAGTGATATTAAGATTTGCTTAATATTCCACCTGTAAATGATGAAAATAGTATATATGTAACTGATATGAGTTGGATCAAAATTATTAATTACTAGCTACACCGCCGTCACCTGTCAGCTAGTCAGAATGATTGACGTTTTAGTTACTGATACATTCGTATGAAGTCGTACTTTGAAGTTATTATATTAGGTATTAAATAGAATAATAACGCTTAGAAGGATAGTGTCATATAAAGTTTTGCTCAAAATTGAAGCTTCTTTAGAATTAATGTGTGCGTAAGTGTCACGTTATTACATCCACCGACACGCACACATACGACCGAATTGTGTTGCAAGTGAATAGACATTTCTCCCATAAAGCGAGGATATTGATACTGTTTGTTTGTAAAAATATTATTAATATAAATTGCAAAATTATTTATTTAATTTTCGCTTTTATTATTATAATGATCTCTTTTTTTTAATTTATTTAATAATATTATTTAGTGTTGCTTTTATTTTAGGTATAATCATAAAGAAAATAAAAAAGAATATTTATAATTATTTAAACAGTATTAATGTTTATATGTAATTTAAGAAAGTTAAAATAATAATTTTAAATAATTATTAAATTTTTATTATTATAAATATTAAGCAATCGTGGTAAATATGTTTTCCATAGCTGACAAATTTTTATTGTAATGACGTCTTTTGTTTACAAATTATTTTATGTTTTGATGAATGTATTTACCTAAAATTATAAGTTACCAAATAGTACTTACGTCTGAAATGTGATTTTCATATCCTTATTTTTTGTATGAGTAGTGTTGTGACATCCTTTTACTACACAGTGAGACATTTTTTAATAAATTGCTCGAGCTGTTTACTATGAAACTTTATCGTGACGACTGACGTGACGTCAAACGTATTCAACCCATTTGGCTCGAATTGAATGGCTTCAATCCGCTTGGGCCTACACACCTTCTAAGCGTTATTATTCTATGAGCTATTATATATTTATATTAGCTAAACATTCGAGTACACGGAATTTCTAAGGCATTAAATATGAAACGCAACATTAATTCTGGGTTCCTTTATAACAGTCGGTTACTAAGGAAGAAAGTTAGTTGTCAGCTATTTTGAATTATGACGCGAGCGAAACCGCGGATAAAACGCTTGTCATGTATAAAATATGAATTCAGTACTTTTCAAATATATCAAATTGAAATTTATGAGTATTCTACAAATGTAAATAAAATCATTTGCAAATTATAATTACTAAAAAATATTAAATAGACAAAATAACTTACGCCCATATTGTATTAATTAGATTCTTGCAATATGTCCAAGATCTTCGTTCGAGTCCGTTAAAAGAGCTAAATAAAAATCTAAGATAATTTGAAAGGAATTTCTATCTACTAAGACGGTAGAATACCGTCATTGTACTCGAATCTTTGTACTTTTTTCATTTTTTACTCCAATTAGGTATTTAGTTGATGCTAGAGATAGATAAAGACAATTATTTAACGAATCAGGATAAATCTGTGAACTACACATTTCTGTTCAACTGGTATGCCAGCTTTATATATCTTGTTTTACAGTGCGGTTGTGATGACGAGCCAGTTGGCGTGGTTGGTAAATGCCTTTCACGCCGCATGTCGTGGGTTCGATTTACACCCAGGACAGAAATTTGTGTGCATGAACATGTCTGTTTGTCCTGAGTCTGGGTGTAATTATCTATATAAGTATGTAGTTACAAAAGAAAAGTAGTATATGTAGTATATCAGTTGTTTGGTTTCCATAGTACAAGCTCTGTTTAGTTTGGGACCAATCCCAAATGGTAAATTATTCACACAGGGCCAACCTTGTATGAATAATTTACCATCATTTATAAAAAAAAAAAACATCCGATGATGAACCAGGCATTGTGATAGTATTTGTATTCTGTTTGTATTTTATTTAGATCAACGTATACATGTTAATGATAATTATTATTCCCAATTTGAATCCATGTTTTCCAAACTTGTATTTCAACGTTGAAAGTGCTAAATGCATTATAAATTTACATTCATTTACATTAAGATCACGGTGCATTATCCAAAAAACACACTAAGGAGGGCTAAGAAATATTTTCGTTAAATAATAAGAAATGCGATGAAGTAAGAGTAAATATTAATAGTATTAATACTTTCGCTAATGTTCCTCGTAAACATTGCAGTCATACGGCATACGATTACACCGTGATCAAGTGCAAATTGGTTTCGTACAATTGCATTTCCAATATGAATTTACAAATTTAAGACTTTTCTGTATACTGAAATCTTTTGAAATCTACATCTTTTTTTTTCAGATTCTTTCTAAGCTTTAGGCGCAATGGATACAAGAGGTGGATGTAAAATTATCGTATAATCATTAAAATTACTAATAAGCAAATTTTAAAATTTGTAATAAGCATTTGTGTTTTTCACAGGATCAATTCTATAAAAAGGCAAGTACCGTGTCTGATAACTTCTGTTTTAGTTTACTCAAAAAACATAATATGGATCTTGTGTTTACGTCCATTCATAATCCATTATTAATAGTAATTAATATATATATATATAATATACTACTATTTTCCCTAAGAAACATAATCCGCTATTTCAAAGAGGATTCGCGGTTCCACGCTTATTAAAATTTACTCCACAACATTGTTCGGAAAGAAGAAACCGACGGAGTTACGGCAATCGCGAAACATGGCATGAATTTAAAACACGAATTAAGCAAACTCAGAAATTATTTCCTAACTTTAAATGTACTCTTAGTGAGGATAGGTGTAACAGACGACGAAATTATTGGTTTCTCCGTTAAGAAATTCAGTAGCAATTCGGAGTTAAAAAGTTCGCACTATTATACTCACGCCTCGGAGAGCTCATAAAGTCATTTATGCGTTTCGTCTCATCTTTGTTAGGTCGTGTTGGATTGCCAGCCCAAATCAAACTGTAAGAGTACAGAAATAGAGACTGCATCTCCGCACACACTTGCGTATTTTAAGACATTGTTCGTAGAGGATTAATGCTTGTTATCGGCAACAGCTAAAATGCAGCGACACCAAAGACATAATTACATTAATTTTGTTTGAATAATGTTTCGCGGTTCGCAGTTATGCGCAGTTGAGCTAGATGCTACCTACAGTTAGTTCATCATCCTCACCAATACCTTCAATCTCTACCCAATACTGAATAGCTATAATTTTCGTATTCATTTTAGGTTACTTTGTTTGGTTCGATTAATTACTATTATAGTAACTAGGAACAGGGCTACATATGCATTGCTCAAGCAGGGTACTTCATGGATCAAGAAATGAATTATATTCTAATCATTATTCTACCGCCAACAGAAAAATCGTGTTGCTTTTGTTAACAAAAGGCAAATTCGTATATTTCTCAAAATATATAATCTTGGCTCCTGTTTAAATGTTTTCTCATAAGTGAATAATATTCTTTCAATATGAGAAAACAATATAACTTCAATAAATAAATTAAAACTTATCTCCCGGTTAAGTGAACGATAGTCGTGTCGACGGAACACATGATTAATAATCCAAAGAAGTGATTTCGAATGCGGGTAGCAACTGTGATATTTTTAATTAGTACATTTGTATTAAGGTGCACAAAGGACACTTTAACAAGAAAACTTATTGCTTATTGCGATATATGCTACCGTCTTAACTTAATTAGAATAAGAAACTCTGATCCTAGTATTTAAATTATTATTAATTTTTTAGTTACTACCAGTGATAGTGGTATTTATATGCAAAACAACAATATTTTGTATTGATATTCGTGTCTGTTGAACGAGTTACCCAGTGTGATTTACAGGGCCAAGGGAACCACTTACCGGACTGAACACCTGAATAATTCGATTCCATACAAATAGTTAGTGCATACTCATACGATTCTATCCTAAATCTTGGCTTATGAATTTACGGCCTTATTTATAAACGTTGCTTAGTTACTGGTTAGCTAAACACTGATTTGACTCTTTCTGTCATTATTGATTTGACACACGAAAGAAGAAGACAAAATATTGTTTAACTAATCACCAGTTAAACAAAGTTTATGAATAAGGCGGTTAATGTTTAAATGTAGAATTATAACGACTCTTTTGATACTGACCATGTGATGTCTCGTTCGTTTGGTACCGACGTATTTTTAATAAAGAATATTTAAATAGGATATTTATAATTGGTTATTTAAAATAAAATGAAAACCACCCCTTGGTACGTGATAAATTCAATTCAAATTCTAAATACTTTATTCAATATTGAACACTTTCTTATTGCTAGTCAATCTAGAAACTACCACCGGTTCGGAAAAGAAACACCCAGCCCTGAGAAGAACCGTCGAAAGAAATCCACCATTTGTACCAAGCGATATTCCATCCCTTACATTACTAATATGCCATCGACCTTTGAAACTAAATTTTTTCAGTTACACTAACTCGCCCTTCAAACCGGCTTACAAGTCACAACACAACTAAATATTGTTGCTTGACGATACGGATTTATGCTCGATCACTTTCCATAAGCTTTTCTCTTTGCCTTTGTCAAAAGCCATTATTAAAAACATTTGTCAAATATAGCCGAACCATTTCGAAAACCTATAAAGGATTCCATTATTGATGCTTCGCAAACAAATAATTTATTAGAGAAATAGGGCGGAACAATAATTGTGCTTACGTATACCTACAATTGTTAATATACGTATTTATTTTAGTGTATTTCCTGTACATAGAAGCTTAAATTCATAGTAGTATTCATACTTGGCAAATAACAATAAATCGGGAATAAATAAATCTGTTAAAATATAAGAATTATTCAAATTGAGGGATAACCTAAAATAAAAACTAATAAGAGCTATGAGGACATCAATTGAAATAAAATCGTTTATTTATTAATAATGTTTTTTGAACGTTACCTTTTTTTTAGGTAGGCGGCTAATGAGACACCTGATGGTAAGTGGTCACCAATGCCTATAGACAATGACATTGTAAGAAATGTTAACCTTCGCTTACAACGCTAATGCGCCACCAACCTTGGGAACTAAGATGTTATGTCCCTTGTGCCTGTAATTACACTGGCTCACTCACCCTTCAAACTGGAACACAACAATACCAAGTACTGCTGCTGCTAATATTATGAATCTACGTGAACGCTTGCACAAATCCGCGCGACTTATCTATTAAGGATAAACTGATATGTATTATCGCGCAATACCGCGCTTACTAATACGGGGGTAGATTCAAGCACTTCGACTCGACTTCTATTTTTGTATTTTAGTGAACTTTGGACTTATTAATTTAATCAGCCACCCAATCAACCAAACGCTATACCTATATATTTATAAGTTTATATGAAAATCCCTCATATTTAAGAATACTGGTTGGCAGTTCTAAATTATGACGAGAGCGCCGCGTTATAGCTCTGGTTGTAAACAACTCGTAAAAGGTACAATTAACAATTACGTCTTTTGATTAATAAACACTGAACTCTCTGAAGTCATCTTGCCTACTTCTCAGAAACTCTCGCCGGTTAATAACAGGGTATTTCAAACTTAAACCCTCCTCTTAACTCAGTCCTCAGCATCCCATTTTGTAAGTTTGTGCTAGCTGTTGTTCCCGCTTACAAGAATTCAAATCAGCATTTTTAGTATTCTCGTATTTTGTTATCTTAACAAACAGAATTATTTAACATTGTAATATCTCTATAATTATAACGAAATGAACGAACTAAGAAATAGTCGCGTCGTTATTTTATTATCTTTGTTGACTACAATTGAAATATTCGAAACAACTAATTCTCGAGTTTGAACCTGGAACACCAATTTCCTGGAACAAAAATAAATTTCTTTTAAATAGGTATTATTATTTAAAATTAGCCCAAAAACCAAAAGGTTTAATTAATATATGTAGATTTACTGTAAGGATCTTGTAGAATACTAAATAAAACCTGCTACTTTCAAAGCGTTGTAAAAATTCAATGTCCAAAACGCTATGGTCATAAATAAAAGTCCGTCAGATTCACATTGGAGGTCCATTAATTAATGTAATTAAAGATCAGGGTACGATAGCCGTTGTAATTAAGGAGTCACGCGGATTTTTTTTATGGGAACCCATTTTTAGGTGTCATGTAGCATTTTAAATCGGGACATCGGAAGCCGGTTTAATCCCTAATTTTATTAGACTTTCCGAAAATTTTATACACTCAATCTCTGACAGTTAACGTTTAGAACGTAAACGGTTACTCAACCGGGCTTTGCTACAAATGGTTTCTAAATAATTAAACGTTGGTTGAAATAATTTATCTCGATATAAAAACACGTTCAATACAATCATTTATAAGTATTAGCGAGGAAGCGGATAGATTACGTGTTAAATTCAATATAAAGTGTACTGTACTCTACAAAATACAACAGCAAACAAAAAAAAACAAAATACGTTCTAAAATATGATATATAAATTAAAAGAGAATATTTTTTTATAGCATAGGTAGGCGGACGAGCATATCGGCCACCTGATGGTAAGTGGTCACCAACGCCCATAGACATTGATATTGTAAGAAATATTAACCATCGCTTACATCGCGAATGCGCCACCAACTTCTACTACTACTACTAAGTGTACTAAGATGTTATGTCCCTTGTGCCTGTAATTACACTGGCTCACTCGCCCTTCGGAATGAAACACAACAATACCAAATATACTGCTGTTGTGCGGTAGAATATCTGATGAACGGGTGGTGCCTACCACAAAGCTTGCACAAAGCTCTACCATTAAGTAAATGCTATACCAATATATTAAGGTCCTCCAGACCGATTTTGGCCATGGCGGCCAATCTGAAGAGAGATTAGCCAACTTCGCAGGAGATATTATAGTGCACAAGTGTGTGCGCAAACACAGGTGCACTCTCTATTCCTTAGCTCTCATAATCCGATGGGACGGCAATCCGACACGACCGGAAAGAGTTCAGGCGCAGGACCAACGGCTTAACGTGCTTTCCGAGGCACGGGAGTATTTTTTTTTTTATTTTTTTTTTATTGTATAGATTGGCGGACGAGCATATGGGCCACCTGATGGTAAGTGGTCACCAACGCCCATAGACAATGGCATTGTAAGAAATGTTAACCATCACTTACATTGCCAATGCGCCACCAACCTTGGGAACTAAGATGTTATGTCCCTTGTGCCTGTAATTACACTGGCTCACTCACCCTTCAAACCGGAACACAACAATACAAAGTACTGCTGTTTTGCGGTAGAATATCTGATGAGTGGGTGGTACCTACCCAGACGAGCTTGCACAAAGCTCTACCACCGAGTAAACAGTGTACACACTTCCAACTTCCAGACTCCGGGCTGCTACTGAGAATTTTCTGACAGAAAAACCCAATAACAATTTATTGGCCCGACCTGGGAATTGAACCCAGGACCACCGGGTCTGCGGCCTTATATCTAGCCACTAGACCAACGAGGCAGTCAACCAATATATATACATATAAGAAAAACATAAATCACAAAAATAACAATGCGATTGTAATCTAATATTAATTTTGATGATTTCAAAGCTAAGATCGTTTTTGGGCTATACAAATTTCCGTTTAACATATTACTCGAACAAATATTGTGTAACTACAGCCATTAAGGACAAAATATCTTAGTTCCCAAGGTTGGTGGCGCATTGGTGATTTAAGCGATGCTTATTATTTCTTACAATGCCAACGTCTATGGGCGTTGGTGCCCACTTGCCAATAGCTGGCCATTTGCGAATCTATCTATTTAAAAAAAACTATTTTATATATTTGTGCATATTTTAATTACACATAAAAGCTAAGCACTTAAACAGATTTTTAATGAGGTGTCATTAAATTTAATATGTTTCATAAGGTAAATTCCATTTTAATTTAATTTGGTTGCGATTTAGTCTGCTCACACTATTAACTCCAAATAATACGCCTTTAGAGATACATCATTTATCAATCTATTTGCTTATGCTTAATTATTAATTTAATAAGCACACTAACAATGTACATATTACACAATAACACACATAACATACATTATATAGGGTTTTCCATTAAAGGCGCTTGATCTTTGAAATGCAAAAAAAAATACATGTAGGAGAGATATTTGCGAATTTTTTTTTTTTATTTGGAAGGTCTATCGACCCCATTATGTATGGAATATGACATCATTCAAATGACCGCCACGGCTTCGGTTGGTGGCGCGCACACGAAAGGTCCAATTTTCGATGACTCTGGCGCACAAAACGGGCTGTATTTGATCGATGGCGTGGCGTATGTTGACTGAGGGCATCGGTGGTTTGCGGCTTGTTGGCATAGACCTGCGACTTAAGAAAACCCCACAAGAAAAAGTCCAGCGGGGTCAAATCGCACGATCTCGGTGGCCAGTTCACGTCGCCTCCGCGCGAGATGACCATGTCCAGAAATTGCTCGTGCAGAACTTCCATCGTAGCGTGTGCTGTGTGGCACGTAGCGCCGTCCTGTTGAAACCACATGTTGTCCAGATCCATATTCTCGATTTCAGGCCAAAAGAAGTTGGTTATCATCGACCGGTATCGCTCACCATTGACGGTGACGGCCACACCATTATCGTTTTCGAAAAAATACGGACCAATCACGCCTCCGGCCCAAAATCCGCACCAAACAGTCACTTTCTGCGGGTGCAATGCCACTTGGTGAACCTCGTGTGGATTGGTCTCGTCCCAAATACGGCAATTTTGCTTGTTGACATAGCCATTCATCCAAAAATGCGCCTCGTCGCTGAAGATGATTTTTTTGCCAAAATCGGCGTCAACTTCCAACTGCTCTAATACCCAGTCAGCGAACACACGGCGCTGTCTATGGTCATTAACCTTGAGCTCTTGGGTCAGCTGGATCTTGTACGGGTGCAGGCTCAAGTCACAACGCAAAATTCGCCAAGTTGTCGTCTGCGAAAGGCCGAGTTCCTGTGCGCGACGCGGAATTGACTGCCGCGGGTTTTCGAGGACACTGTCGCGCACAGCGGCGATATTCTCGGCAGATCTCGCGTTACGTTGACGCACGGGAACCGGCTGATTGTTAACTGACCCGGTTGACTCGAATTTGTCCACCAATCGACGGATAGTCGACTCGGCAGGACGATCATCGCGACCGTAAAACGGGCGAAGTGCGCGGAACGTTGCTCGAACTGAAGACCCATTTTCATAAAACAATTTTATGATTTGCACGTGCTGCTCGACACTGTAACCTGCCACGGTGGTTTGGGAGGACGGAATGAATATAACACACTGCATTTGACAGCTGTCACTCAAACAACATGGCCGCAATCAGCTGTCAAAGTTCAAGCGTCCCTATTGGAAAACCCCATATAAACAATTTCTAATACAGGCTGTAACAAAATTCGTGTCCGACCCGTGAAGTGGTTATTAAGTATCGTGTGTCGGTTCTACTTATGTAATAATTTTTAAAATACTAAGCAAAAAAATATATTAATTGTGTTTAACGACACTGTTGGTGGTAAAAACGTGGACTACGGAGGTAATGACCTCGTATCTTAGCTACCCGATAGGTGAGAGCTATCGAGCGCTATTGCCCGCACCTGTGTTGCAATGTAACTTTCGTCATTTAATTAAAAAAAAAAAATCCTGGATAAATTTTTTGCTTCATCATCATCATCGTCATCATCAGCCTTTCGTCGTCCACTGTTGGACATAGGCCTCTCCAATGGCACGCCACTGAGCTCGATCTTCAGCTCTCAAAATCCATCCGCTGCCAGCCACTTTACGTATATCTTCACTCCACCTAGCCGGAGAGCGCCCTACGCTACGTTTGCCGAAACGTGGTGTCCACTCCAGAACACGTCTACACCAACAGTTGTCGGTTCTGCGACAAATGTGTCCAGCCCACTACCATTTCAGCTTGCTAATCCTTTGGGCTATGTCGATAACTTTGGTTCTCTGTCGGATCACCGCGTTTGGGATTCGATCCTTCAGAGAAACTCCGAGCATAGCCCTCTCCATAGCTCGCTGAGCGACAGGCCACTCAGCATATACTGCATGTCCTGCACGATTTCTGCCACGATGAGAATATCGTCCGCAAATCTCAAGTGTGAAAGGTATTCGCCGTTTATGTTTATGCCTTCCCAGTGCAGCGTCTTGAACATATCCTCTAATGCATTAGTGAACAATTTCGGGGAGATGACATCCCCTTGTCTCACTCCTCGATTAAGAGGATTTTTTTTTATTTTTTATTTTATAGGTAGGCGGACGAGCATATGGGCCACCTGATGGTAAGTGGTCACCAATGCCCATAGACAATTGCACTGTAAGAAATGTTAACCATCGCTTGCATTGCCAATGTGCCACCAACCTTGGGAACTAAGATGTTATGTTCCTTGTGCCTATAATTACACTGGCTCACTCACCCTTCAAACCGGAACACAACAATACAAAGTACTGCTGTTTTGCGGTAGAATATCTGATGAGTGGGTGGTACCTACCCAGACAAGCTTGCACAAAGCTTTACCACCGAGTAAATGGGGCCAGACTGCTGATTCTATACTTGGACGGTCATAATAGCAGCGTCATGCAGAACTTTCAGCACTTGGATATATCGCCAATCGATTTGGCACCATTGTAAGGGCTCCAGAACAGACCAGGTCTCAATAGAGTCAAAAGCCTTCTCATAGTCCACAAATGCTAAGCGCAGGGGCTGATTATACTCCTCCGTTTTCTGTATAATCTGCCGCACTGTGTGAATGTGGTCTATGGTTCCGTATCCTCTTCGAAACCCGGCCTGTTCTGGGGGCTGAAACTCGTCAAGTCTACGCGCGAGATGATTTGTGATGACCCTGTAAAACAGCTTATAGACATGGCTCAAGAGGGAAATAGGTCTACCGACCTATCATTCAATAAGGTCATTCAATCAATCAATATCATTCAATATTATTCTTCAATAAGGTTTTGTCACCTTTTTTGAAAAATAACGCGACAATACTCTTGCTCCATGCCTTTGGAGTTCTCCCCGAAAAGATGACAGAATTGAATATGTGTTGGAGCTGCGCTAGTAGAGGTTTTCCAGCTGCTTTTAACAGCTTCGTCGTAATTCCATCTTCCCCAAGGGCTTTTCCATGTTTTAGCTGTCCCAAAGCCATCACGATTTCGTCTTGGCTGACTTCTGGCAGCTCTTCTGTGAAGTGGGTTGGGGTGGCTCTAGGATCTTTAGGGTCGGGTAGGGGACGAGGCGCTTTTGATGTGTATTATTTACCGTAGAAGTCCTGCACTTCCTTCAAAATCTCGAGCTTAGAAGCGACGACTTTTCCCTTTGAAGTGGTCAACTTCATCAGATGGCTTCGGCCTAGCTGTTGAACGAACACTTTTGACCCCCGGTTTCGCTCGATCGCTTCTTTTATAGAGCGCGTATTGGAGTTTCTGAGGTCACGTCTTATCAGCTTAGATATTTGCTTATTCAGATCTGACGAAGTGACTGTTGGGTTTTCACGTCGTTTTCGCATTAGCTCTAGAGACTCTGCCGAAAGCTTGGACCTCTTGCCGGCATTTTGCACTTGATAGAATTTCATCCCCTCTTCCCTAAGAATACCCACCACTTGTTCGAGCGTCTGGTCGATGTCAACGTCGATATTGGTTTCCAAGGCAGCGAACCGGTTTTCCAGTTTTAACTGAATTGTATTAGACTGAACCGGTTGGAGCAGATTTGGCCGGAGCGTTGACCTCATTAGACGAGCGCGCTCGAGCTTATATTCAATATTTAGAGTGCCTCGTACAAGTCTGTGATCACTTCCAGTATTAAACCTTGTGATCACAGAGACATCTCTAAATATTTGCTTCTTGTCCGTCATGATGAAGTCAATCTCGTTTCTAATCATAGCGTCAGGGCTTCGCCACGTCCACTTCCATTGAGGCTGTTTCTTAAAGAAAGAGTTCATCAAGAATAGCCCCTCTTTCTCAAGAAAGTTGACAAGCATTTGCCCCTATGATTCCTGCTTCCAAATCCGTGTTGTCCTACTACCGTTTCGCTGCTAGTATGTAATCCCACTTTAGCGTTGAAGTCCCCCATGACAACATTGAAGTGGGCATTTTGGGTGGTGTGCAATGCCTTAGAAATGTCTTCATACATTTCTTCCACTTCATCATCCGAGTGTGTCGAAGTCGGTATATGCAACGAGGATAACCTTGAGACTATACCTCTTGGTGAGTCTGATCACAAGATATGCTACCCTTGCCGACACACTGGAGATTTCTAAAATCTTATCAGAGAGCGCCTTGTGGACCAGGAACGACGACGCCGACTCCACCATGGGATGGTTGGTCTCCCTCTCTAAAGTACATAAGATGGCCTGAATCTAAGGTTGTGGTATCCTCCCCCTTTCTTCGGATTTCAAATAAACCCAAAACATGCCATGTTATGTTCCTCAGCTCTTCTTCGAGCTGTGCCAAGTGTTCGTCGAGCCGTAGCGTGCGTCCATTATACGTAGCCAGACTCAGTTGATGTTGGCGGCCTACCGTAACCCGGGCATTCTTAGCACCCCCTGCCCCGCCCTTACCATGATCGCCGCCTTGGCCAGGAACAGCGGGGCCACAGGGAACTAGGGGCCGTTGTCTAAATGTGTGTGCCATTGAGGTTTTTGCCCATAATCTGGTGATTATGGGCAAAACGCTAGGCAGGCGGGTTGGTGATCGCAGAGCGTAGCTTGTGATACAGGTGACGCTGCTGCTCGTCACCAGTCTGCGGCATTTAGCTACGCCTTTATCGAATGGTTATACCATTAGTCGGTCGCCAGAGCCTTGTTTGTTGACAGGCAGGATGCACCACGTGCAGGTGAGGTTGGCTTGGAGCAGTTAGATGTAGGTGTGCTCCCTTACATCCCAATTTTCATTCAGATGAGACTCAATAGAGTTTATCATTCAGATGAGACTCAATAGAAACTCTATTACCTTATAATTTTTTGCTTAGTATTTTAATAATTATTACATAAATAGAACCGAAACACGATACCTAATATCCACTTCACGGGTCGGACACGAATTTTGTTACACGCTGTATATACATCAATTATAGGTGTACATAATATTTACAGATTATCACGTAAACTATAAATATAAATTAAAGACAATGGTTTATAAAAACAACAACAGTAATTTATAGTAATACATTAATTACACCTATTTTAAACATTATTACCCACTGTTTTGCTAATTAACTAACCAACTTTAAATGATCGACCTTATTTTATGTTTCGTTTAAGAAGAAAATACCGAATTTAATTTTAATGAGAACTTAATCAGGTACTTTAAGAGTACGCCTTTAAGTTAAGCGTCTATATAATTTATTCTCGAAATATGGAAAGCGTACATCCTTTTAATCATTATTTAAATCTCGGCACAAACAAATACAAATTGTTAAAACCAAATATATTTCAACAAATTGTTATAACAAAGTTCAATTCATGATCAATCGTCAAGATGATGATGATGCAGATGATGATAATGATCATGAAGGTGATTATGATATTAGTTTAAGTAATTTGGATACTTAATAGATTCCGATGATTACATTCTTATACACTTCTTAAGGGAATATCAGGAAATTTTAAAGAAATTTCGAAATATTATGAATATACACAAATCTACAGTGGAACAGTGTGATCTTTTTCATCTGAATATAAGAGAAATCAGACATTTACGTGCTGTTATGCTTGACTTTGCCAATAATGTGATGTTTACTGATCATTTATTTATTATTTATTTATATATTTTATTTATTTTATCATATAAAGCCAGTTATTTTATGGCAGAAAATAAAGATAAACCAATGAAAAATATTTTATGTTCATGTCAATATTGACAATGCGGGCATTCAGCTCGAGCAAACATTGCCAGAGCGCGAATCATATTATGCATTTTGTTTATTCGTATTTACTTTAAAATCTATGCAACTGTTTGTTGTATGAGCTATATGTATATCAATTGCCTGCTTATTCTAATGACTACCCAATAATAATGAGATTTATTCATTCCGTAAGCTGCAGATCTCGATCTAACTCAGAACTAGGCCAATAAAAAGTTTTGGAGTTTTTCTGTCACAAACACTCTGTAGATTGTTCTAAGTCGAGTAAGACCACCATGAAATCGGTCAGGAGAATATTGTAAGACCCGCTTACAAAGAATTCGAAAATTTTATCGGCAACATTAATACCGACAGTAAAGTGTTTTAATTTGGTTTGTTACAAAAATACAAAGAAAATAATTTCTACTTATATTTCAGAAAATTGTATATTTTGTTAAAACTCCTGTGGGGGAACAATATGGCCTCATTTTTTAAATACATGCAATATTTTTAGTCATCCTTACTAATATTACAAATGCATATGTGAGTTTTGTATTGTTTCGCTTTTACATCTTAATTACTCAACCGATCATAATGAAACTCTCCTCCCAGTAAATAAAATATATTTGAATATAAACCAGTAGTAAGTTAAGCTTTTATAGCTACCTACTTGGAAGAAGATCAGAAAAACATATACAAATTTGTTATCAAACTTTTTCAAATTAGTGGCAATAATCAAAATATTTAATGCTTTATTATACGATAGTTATAAGTTTTGATTTATAAGCAATGATTATGAAGCATTTCGTTAATATTATACAACGCGTTCTTACAGTCTATAGAGAATTTAGTTTTTAATTCAAACTGCTGTAAACTAAGAAGATTGTTTGAATACTGATCTATATATGATATTTGAATATTTTTTATACATTTCAATAATAGTAAATGTGAATAATTTTGAAAGCCTGCCTTAGTTTGTTCAGTATAATAAATTCAAAACATCAATGTTTATTTCTAGCAATAACGTGAACATTTCCGCCCTAACTTTGTTTAGACTATGTAAAGTTTATTGGGTATAAAATTATTATTTGATCATTTTCACTTTAAATATATTCATTATAAGTAAATAATATTACATGACTAGCACATGAAATCATACATAATGACAAGTCTCTTAGAAATTGCAAATCATGTAGTCATTTAGGTCATCCCTTTAATTAGAAACACTTCTTATGAATAAAGAAAAAATAACTTCAACGCACAAATGTTCGTAAAAAATATACACATTCAATAATTAATAATCATGCAATAATATAGCCACTCAAATAAAAAACTCGTTAAATGCATAAAATATAAAACATATTTTACTTTTAATTACAAAATGAGTCTTACACATGTAGGAGTTTATTTTCTGTTACTGGCCGCTTGGACGCCTAATTAGAAACATTTTAAAAAAGCATCCATAGCTCGATCTTTGTTTGAAATATGAGAATAACATTTCTTTCTTGGCTTTTTCTATTATTTTGGCGGCAATTCAAAATTTTATCTCAATTTTATTTTGTTCAAAATGGGCAAAAATAAAAGTAGTGACGCGTCAACTAGGCAAATAATTGTTAATTTACATATAGATCATAAGCGGCCGTATAGAAGAATAACTGAGCATTTAAATTGTTCTGTTAGGAAAGTTTTTAATGCAATTGATCATTATAAAACACATGGAACTGTTGAAAATGTTCTTAGAATGGTTTGGCCAAGAAAAACCTCTCCCAGAGAAGATACGCTAATCGTTCGTGTTGCTAAAAAGAACCAAGTAAAGGCTCCAACCAGATTAAAAATGAAGTTTTTTCGCCCGATGACCCGAGAAACATCTCGTCAAGACTTATACGCCGAAGATTAGTAGAAGCTAAATTGTTTGGAAGAATCTCTAGAAAGGTATCGCTTCTTACCAAGCAACACCGAGAGAAGCGATTATTATTCGCTAAAAAATATGTTAATTGAACGGTACGAGAATGGAAAAAAGTGTTATTTTCAGATGAAACAAAAATAAATATAGTAAATTCCGATGGAAAGCGCTATGTTAGACGTCATGTAAACAATGCTTTTAATTATAAATACACAAGAAGTATAGTCAAGCACGGTGGCGGTAACATTAAAGTTTGGGGGTGTTTTTCCGGATGTGGAGTTGGACCCGTTCGGAAGATTGGAGGTACAATGGATCAATGTCAATACAAAAATATCTTAGATCACACAATGATTCTCTACTCGGACGATCATTTTCCTGTAATCTGGATCTTTCAGCATGACAATGACCCTAAACACACGGCCAATAGCGTCAAATGTTTCCTTAGCGAACCGCGTATATCCATTTTAGACAGGCCAACAAATAGTCCGGATTTAAACCCGATAGAAAATATCTGGTATATTGTTAAAAAGAAAGTCTCAAACAAACGTAACGCCAGTCAAAACGAACTATATGAAGCATTTGTTGAAGCATGGAATTCAATTCCCCTAGAAAACTGTATGAATTTGATTGAATCAATGCCACGTCGTTCCAGTGCTGTTATTGAAAATATGAGATACGCCACTAAATATTAATTATAACTATTGGTAGGCTGTGGATAGTAGCTATTTCGTAAATAACAATACTAATTACTAATACTTAAAAAAATATTGTTTTTTATACTTTTTTGTTGTTGTTTCTAATTAGTTGGCCATTATTGTTCATACCTTACAACTGATTAAAATGTTTGTCCGTAATGTAATTTTGAAACTGCACTTGTATAATGGGATTTATATTGTTTTTCTAATAAATGATAAATCGTTGAACATATTGTTGTCCTATTTATTGTTTAATTTCAAAATAAAAACGATTGCGGTGAAGTATCTTACATAATGTCAAGGACCGTTGGTAGTGTTTCTAATTATACGACCACCACTGTATGTACTAGAACTACTACAAGATGATACGACATATAATTTTAATTCTATATTTATTATCTTTAAAACATTTTGAATGAGTTCGTAAATAAATCCAGTAATTTTTCTGAAATACTATATTTTTCAAGAGAAGAGAGAAATTAATTCCACATCGATTACGTCACTCTAATATCATCATCGTCATCATGTATTCTTTGTTTTTGTTTATTCTATTATCGCACGACGTAAAATAGAAAAAATATATATATCAAAAGACAGGCCTTTTGTTTTTTGTTAAAAGTATTATCTACTAGCTTAGCAGTGAAAAGGTCTCAGAAAGAACATTTTTGGTGTGAGATGAGCAAAAAATTACATATTTTAGTCTGTTATGAATTTGTCACTATAACCACATTCCGTTATGTAACCGGTTCGCTTATATTTGCCATTATTATAAATATGCCAATTTTACTCTTGTACTATGTTAAATTGATTAAGTCTTTTTTGATCACATACGATTGTCTGTTGGCGCATTATTTACACGATTGTCAGATGCTCGTCAGCCAACGTCTGTAATTAAAAAAAATCAGATATTGTTAGGATTTTGATAAATGAAGCTGAACAGGTATAACCAAGTGACTAAAATAAAAAAACAAGACCTGAAAGTATTGAGTAACTTGAAACACGATTTAATTTGTCATGCGAATCAAAAGGAGATTATATTTCAGGTATAGAGGAGTAGAATTATTTAACAAGAGGATTGAAAGTAAGCAAAGATTTAATAGGTTTCTCATTGTCGAATCAGTAGACATTGGAGTTGAGAACTTAAATTCGGATATAATCGAAGTTATAATATATATAAGGGTGATCTAATTTATTGAACTTGCTGAAGTTCAAATAGCAACATTACAATGAAAGAGGAGCAACAGTAAAAAGACAAAACATTAAAATAAGTTCCGTGTTACTTAAAATTAAAGCGATATTTTTTTAATGGTCTGACAACCCATTTATTAGTATACCAGGATCTTTAACTGGATTAAAAATCGGTATCACCTACAACGATTTATTATATATAGAACTAGCGGTTACCCCGCGGCTTTGCCCGCGACATAATCAAAAATAATAAAATATGTTGATTATGGTCTATTTAAGCTGTGAAAACTGTACATTTCAAGCAGATCAGACCAATTTTTTATAGGAATGTTTTAACCCATTTCTCTCGTCTCCCAAGAACCGTGAATCTTAACCGATGATCGTGGGTTCAAACCCGGGCAAGCACTACTGAATTTCATGTGCTTAATTTGTGATTATAATTCATCTCGTGCTTGACGGTGAAGGAAAACATCGTGAGGAAACCTGCATGTGTCAAATTTCACTGAAATTCTGTCACATGTGTATTCCACCAATCCGCATTGGAGCAGCGTGGTGGAATAAGCTCCAAAACCTTCTTCTCAAAAGAGGCGAAGAGGCCTTAGCCCAGCAGTGGGACATTCACAAGCTGTTACTTTACTTTACTCTCGTTTGGGATTGAATTTTTAAAAATGACAAAGTACGTTTGCTTTAATTTTTGCTCAGAAGCTTTAAAATTAAGTTTCATGCTTCTTACATAAAAAAATGACGGACCCGCGATACAAACTTTCAATCCCAATTTCACACTCTTGCGGGGTCGTTTTATAAAAACCCTGAAATACATATTTATCTATTTCTAAACAGAGGCTTGTATATAAATTTCATGCATCTTATATCAAAAATGACGGACCCGCGATACAAACTTTCAACCCCAATTCTACCCTTTTGGGGGGTAGATTTTCGAAAACCCTGAAGTACGTATTTACTTATTTCTAAACAGAAGCTACCATATAAAATTTCATGCTTCTTACATGAAAAATGACGCAGTCCCCATGCAAACTTTCAACCCCTATTTAACCCTCTTGGAAGGTAGATTTTCAAAAACCCTTAAATTGGTATTTATTCCAACCAGAGGCTTGTATACAAAATTTCATGCTTCTTACTTCAAAAATGACGGAGTTCCCATGCAAATTTTTAACCCCTATTTCACCCTCTTGGGGGATAAATTTTGAAAAACCTTGAATTACATATTTATTTGTATCTAACCAAAAACTTGTATATAAAATTTCATGCTTCTTACATCAAATACGACGAACTCCCCATATAAACTTTCAACCCCTATTTCACCCTCTTAGGTGGTGAATTTTGAAAAACTCTGATTTGCGTACTTATTTATTTCCAACCAGAAGCTTGTATACGAAATATCATGCTTCTAACTTTGAAAATGACGGATTTTCATGCAACGGTTCATCCCTCATTTCACCTCCTTAGGGGTGCAATTTCCAAAAATCCTTTCTAACTCTTTCTATCCAGTACGCGTTTTCATCATAAAATGCATCAATTGTCAAAATTTAAGTCTCTAACCCCAGTGGTTTAGGCTCTGCGTTGATGAGTCAGTCAGGACAAGTCTTTTTATATAGGGTTTTCCATTAAGGGCGCTTGATCGTGCAGAACTTCCATCGTAGCGTGTGCTGTGTGGCACGTAGCGCCGTCCTGTTGAAACCACATGTTGTCCAGAAAAGAAGTTGGTTATCATCGACCGGTATCGCTCACCATTGACGGTGACGGCCACACCATTATCGTTTTCGAAAAAATACGGACCAATCACGCCTCCGGCCCAAAATCCGCACCAAACAGTCACTTTCTGCGGGTGCATTGCCACTTGGTGAACCTCGTGTGGATTGGTCTCGTCCCAAATACGGCAATTTTGCTTGTTGGCATAGCCATTCATCCAAAAATGCGCCTCGTCGCTGAAGATGATTTTTTTGCCAAAATCGGCGTCAACTTCCAACTGCTCTAATGCCCAGTCAGCGAACACACGGCGCTGTCTATGGTCATTAACCTTGAGCTCTTGGGTCAGCTGGATCTTGTACGGGTGCAGGCTCAAGTCACAACGCAAAATTCGCCAAGTTGTCGTCTGCGAAAGGCCGAGTTCCTGTGCGCGACGCGGAATTGACTGCCGCGGGTTTTCGAGGACACTGTCGCGCACAGCGGCGATATTCTCGGCAGATCTCTGATCGGCTGATTGTTAACTGACCTGGTTGACTCGAATTTGTCCACCAATCGACGGATAGTCGACTCAGCAGGACGATCATCGCGACCGTAAAACGGGCGAAGTGCGCGGAACGTTGCTCGAACTGAAGACCCATTTTCATAAAACAATTTTATGATTTGCACGTGCTGCTCGACACTGTAACCTGCCATGGTGGTTTGGGAGGACGGAATGAATATAATACACTGCATTTGACAGCTGTCACTCAAACAACATGGCCGCAATCAGCTGTCAAAGTTCAAGCGTCCCTATTGGAAAACCCTATAGATAACTATAACAATTACGTAACTCATACCATAGTTTTGTGAAGTCACTGTTTTATATAAAGCTGCAACTAATCGTTGTGCAAGTGATACTGGTAAATTAAGGAAAATGTTTTTATTATATATAACTTATTATCTAAGAATAGCCCTCCAAATTTATCCGTTTATATTCAGGACGGATAGCTAGTTAGTTATAAAGCAAATATACGAATAAATAGAACAATATGTCCTTTATTAACAACCCTTGTAAATGATAAGTTAAGCTGTTCAAATATGCTCGGAACAGAAACACGGTCACGTACTAAAATATCAAACACAAAACAAATAAGAGGTCAAACAACAACGAAACTGTTTTACTTATATGTATAGTTGACTTAACTTTACTTCTGACGGAACAAGATTAAGTTATTTTTCTTAATAACGGTCTTTGAGTTTATTTAAGAACAAATATTCATTGTTGTAACACCTTATTAATCTAGACGATAAAAAATATTTTTATAATAGTTTTGGTTTAAAAGAATAGACCTGATGGTAGGCAGACTAGCTAACGAAGTAAAAATGATATAATGACCCCACTCTTTGCCTACCCAAAACAAAAAAATTTAATTATGATTACTGTAAAATAATCATAAAAACTAAAACTATATATAAAGTGAATCAAATATTTACTCTATTCATTTAAAAAATCTAGCAAACCAAGTAATAGATTTTCAAGCTAACATAGAAATCACTGAGCACAGTTTACCTTTAACATCCGTGCAAACTTCATAGCGTAGATCCAATTTATTCTGAATCGATAATTTGGTATTCGAAATCAGAAAACATTTATTCAATTCGGTTCTTATTAGTAAGCGGTTATGAATGTCAAATATCTGACTTAGTTCGAAAATGCCATTTGAATATTTCTACAGATATTTTAATAACTGATTTTGTAATAAATATCGTTATTATTTTGAATATTTGCTTAATTATCATGAGGTACGGGTAGAATTACAAATGCCTGAAAGTCTTTACGTTCTCTAATAAGAGCCACTGGTTCACCAGAAGCAGTGAAATCCAGGACCACCTACAAATGACAACTGTCAAGGAGGAGATTAGAGCGACGGCAGCGAAGTACAAAAACAGACTTTCCAATCATCCAAATGAGCAAGCAACACACCTGTGCAGCCACGACTACAACAATAGGATAAAACGACATGACATCCTAAAACTGGACCAGAGCTACTAGAGCCATTAAAGACGAGCGAATGTGCTCAATGGAGTACTCGCTCTACATGCCACAATACCTTTATCGCATCCGCTTATAGTCCTGGAGACTGACTGCAGATTGAATAAGGAAAAAAAAAGAGAGAATAGACAACTGAGAAGGAAATATTTTTTTAGTATACGTATTAAAGCTTCTTTTTTTCTGCGCAGATACAAAATCTCATTAGATAGCATATCCAACACGATTACAAGAATTACACGCGCAGGACCAAGAGCTTAAATAATTCTCGAAGCACGGTATTGTAAGACAAACAAATTCCAAACTCCAGACAAGTATTGACATTTTATTGACAAAAAATGGACGGGAAACTAAACCATCAGCAAATACAGCTCCAAAAAAAAGTTAACGTTAAGCAAACGAGTTAGGCTATAAGTAGGCTTAAAGTGTATAAAAGAACAAAAGATGTAAAATTGCTAAATGCTAAATCGCTAAATGTTAAAAATGTAAAAGCTGATATACATATCAATGGGGAGTCGATGGATCCAGTTGAGTTTACTGTATTTCTTGGCCTTACTGTTGATGCCAAGTTGCAGTGGGTCCCCCAAATTGACGGATTAGCGAGTAGACTAAACTCAGCGGCTTTTGCGGTTAAGAAAATAATATTATTTACCGATGTTGATGCGGCCCACCTTGTGTATTTTAGTTATTTTCAGAGTATATGTCTTACGGCATTATACTGTGGGGTAATGCGGCCGCTATCAATACGATATTTGTACTGCAGAAGAAGGCTATTCGCGCAATCTATAACCTAGGAGCTAAAAAATCCCTAACACAGGAATTCACGTTAGTCTAGTGGCTAGTCGCAGACCAGGAGATCCTGGGTTAAATTCCCAGGTTGGGCCCATAAAAGTTATTGGGTTTTTCTGTCAGAAAATACTCAGTAGCCGCCCGGAGTCTAGAAATCGGAAGTGTGTACACTCCCGTGCCACGGAAAGCACGTATAGTCGTTGGTCCTGCGCCTGAACTCTTTCCGGTCATGTCGGATTACTGTCCCATAAGATTATGAGATCTAGGGAATAGAGAGTGCACCTGTGTTTGCGCTCACACTTGTGCACTATAATATCTCCTCCACAGTTGGCTAATGTCTCTTGAGATTGGCCGCCGTGCCCGGAATCGATCTGGACGACATTATTATTAACACAGAAATTTAAAGAAATTAAAATATTAACTGTTGCTACTCAAAACATATTGTGTAATGCTATGTATCTACAGAAAAACATAATTATAAATGTTTTGTGAGACTCATAACATCGGTACAAGGAACATACACAAATTAATTACTCCCGTTACTCGACTGCATAGAGTCAGTAACTCTTTGGTGGGGCAATGTATACGGCTCTACAACAGGATCCCAGAAGCCGTTCAAAATGCCTCAGTGACTAAATTTAAAAAATTGTAAAGGAACGCTTGTTTGCTACAGGTTATTATACAATTAATGAATTTAGGGATTATAGCACAACTTGGGAATGAAACGATCGCCGTATGGCTACTTCTATTATTATTTTTTAACCAATACATCATACATAAGAAAGAGACAAAAAATCAACCCGCTGAGTTTCTTTCGCCGATTCTTCTCAGGGCTGGGCGTTTCTTTTCCGAACCGTTGGTAGTTTCTAGTTTGACAATCAATAAGAAAGTGTAATACTTCAATATTGAATAAAGTATTTTGAATTTGAATAACTTACTCGGTGGTAGGGCTTTTTGCAAGCTCGTCTGGGTAGATAACAACCACTCATCAGATATTCTACCGAAAAACAGCAGTACTTTGTATTCTTGTGTTCCTGTTTGAAGAGTGGTTGAGCGAGTGTAATTACAGGCACATAGGACATAACATCATAGTTTCGAAGGTTGGTGGCACATTGGTGATGTACGCGATGGCGTAGGTTACCACTTACCATCAGGTGGCCAATATGCTCGTCCGCCTACCTATAAAATAAAAAGTAGGTACCAAATTGTGTATAAAATACTATCAGCCTTTGGCTTTGAGCAAATATGTTCTATGATTCTATCATGCGGAGTGGCTTCCCATTGGAAGCTTCTATTCATCTGCTGTTAAAAGCTACCGCCGGTCTTCTAGCGCTAAGATATGATGGCTTTTTAATCGTCTCTCATATTGTTCCATGGTGAGTTGGCGATCAAGTCAAGGGTGATGGATTAACCGGTCTTTGTATTTAGATGCCAAACTCCGAATTTCCTCTTTGATTGTTCACATTTCAAGGTGCTCATGAACTTCGTTGTTGGTTATGTACCATGGTACATTTGCAATTGTCCTAATTATCTTGTTCTGTTGGCGTTGGAGTAAATTTATGTTAGAATCGCTTGCACTGCCCCACAGTTGCAGAGCATATGTCAAAATGGGCTTTAAGATGACTTTATATATTAGTAGTTTGTTGTCCAAGAATAGTCTCGAGTTCCTTCCTAGCATCCAGTATAGGCTGTTGTACTTTAGCTGAAGCTCCTGCTTTTTACATTTTATGTGGTACCTCCAGGTTAGTCTGCAATCGATGTGTAAGCCGAGATATGGTCACTGTGGGGTAGAAAACTTTGAGCCCTACTTTGCAGGTGGACAGTCTCCTTTTCTTTGGGTGAATGTCACCTGTACTGATTTTGCAGCACTAGCCGTTATTCTCCATTTTTTAAAGCCATTCGCTTACATTGTCGAGACCTTTCTGTAAATTATCTGATGCTAGTTTTGGGTCTTTATTACATACTAATATTGCGATGTCGTCTGCGAATGTAGCTATGGTTATCCCTGGCGTTAACGGTAGGTCAGCAGTGTACAACATGTAGGGCATGGGGCCGAGGACAGATCCTTGTGGCACCCCACGTCAGCGTCAGCGTCAATCTCTTGGAATTTGGAACTGGCGTCACCTTCTTTCACATAAAATACGCGATCCTCGAGGTAAGATTCGAATATTGGGAAGTATGAGTGGGATATATTCTGCTTGATCTTACATAGTAGGCCTTTGTGCCAGACCTTGTCAAATGCCTGCTGGATATCCAAAAACGCTGACGCGCAATATTCACTTTGTACTTTCCTAAGGACTTTCGTATGACGTCACATACTCTGTGGGCTTGTTCCACTGTGCCATGGCGTTCTCTAAAGCCGAATTGGTAATCTGGTATCGCTTTGCGCTCCAAGAGGCTTGGCATAATTCTGCGAAGTATTATCTTCTCCAGTACCTTGGATAAAGTGGGCAACAGACTGATTGGTCGGTAGGATATTTTTTGGTCATTAATTTGCCAGCCTTGTAAGTCATGATGATTTCGCGACGCTCTGGAAATAACCTATTCGTAACATAGCGTTGAAGATAATAACGATGAGGACAATAGCCGTTCTCGGTATTTCCAGCAATACTTCTTTAGTTATCATGTCGTAACCCGGTGCCCTTTTACTGTCTAGCCTTTTGATCGTCTTTGTGACATCCGCAGGCGACACAGGTCTAGGGGGAAGGTGCATTTGAAGGTCTTGTTTTAAGATGCAATCAACATATTCTTCCGATGAGTCATCACGTGTTACATTGGGTTTGAAAACGCTCCTTAAATGATCTGCAAACAAGTCCGCTTTGTCCTGACTTGTTCTAGCCCAGTCGTTTCCCTTTTTGAAAAGAACGGGTGTTTTTCCAGAGAGAGTAGTTGCTGGCTTTAGTCGTAGTTAAAGACTGATGTAAGCTACTATTCTCCTTTCATTACATCATTCAGTCTTGTAGAGTACGTTTTAGCTAAAGTGATTTTAATCTGTTTCGTAACTCCAAGGTAATCTAAAGAAGTGCATGTTAGCCAATTATTCTATCAACATCATCTTTTATATTTCTCAATTGCACAATGATTCACTAAGTAAGCCAATGTCTTTTTTCATTATGGTTTGTGGTGCATTTAGTATAATTATTACTGCCATTAAATAGTTTCCGGCGTCGTGTCTTCATCAAAAAAAGATGAACCAGTAAATCATTTAATGTTAACAATTTTCGTACTAAAATTTAACGACTATTATTAGAAGTTTGAACAACGGGGACCGACTTGCTGTATACAAATATTCGTGTAGCAACAATTACAACAAGGATTAACGTTCGCCCTGAATCCCCTGGGAAACATCCACAAGGACACGATTCAACAGACTGAAAATCAACGTTGGATAATATTGTCCTTAATGCTGAATTCCAATTCATTGTGAGATCTTGAATATATGTTTAATTTATGTTTTCATTGTTTTGTGTTTTTAATGCCAAAATAAATGTATATGTGGTGTAATCCAGATTTGTCCACTTACTGGTAACAACTTATTGGTAGGTAATTTGTGTTTGTAATGCAAACCGTGCTCGGCGGTTAATAAAAACAGTATGAGGAATTCAGTATATGCCAAATTCTGTCATAAAACATCTCGCACAGGAGTTGCGTGTTGAAATGAAGTTCCGAGTTTTCTCCGTCACAGCAAAAGATATCTTTAACCAGATTGAGATAATTACGTGTTGGTATCTAATTTAAATTTACATTTATTTATTTTTACCCAACCCTTGGAAATATAATGTAGTATATAAACACTATTTTATTTTAAACTTTAACTCCATATTCCCATACAAAATCAAATAAGAGATTATTAAGATTACATTATACGGGCTTTTTTATATACCTAATCTGGTAGATTGTAATCAAGTGACTTCAAAGTACCAGATTACTTGACGTTTATGGTTATTTCTTAAAAACAAACTCAGAACTCAGCCCAGAAATGTCAGAAAGCGATATGCAACATTGACCATAATTTATAACATTTCTAGAATACACGTATCAAAATCTCGGCTAAGTCATGAAGTGAGTTCTCACAGAAAACCACTGCTGCTTCGATTCTTAAGCTCTTATCGTGAAGTTATATAGCCTATAACCTTCTTTAGTAAATGGGGTATCTTGTGCAAACATATTTTTCAACCCGGACTGGTAACTCTTGAGATTATCCTATTCAGCCATATAAACTTTCCAGCTTTATTATATAATTTAGCCGCTCCGCGCAGTTTCACCTTCTTTAAACGTTACTACATCGCCTCCGGTCTGTGGATCGTAGCGTGATATAGTTTTTATTGCTTTTCTCAGTCTCAACTATCTAACGCAAAAATATTTCAAATCGGACTAAACGACTCTGAAATTAGCGCATTTAAACCGACCAAGTAACTTGAACTTAAATCAAATCAAATACTTCTCACAAAATTGTCTTGAGTAGAACTTTTTAGTTTCTCTAGCAATAAATTTTGAAGAACGAACCGTCATACCCGATCCACTATGAAATATATTTCCAAATTCCGGGCAATAGCATTTCCGGTTCAACCTTGCAATAATTTGTCTCTACAATTCTGCCAATTTCGAACAATTAATCCTTTCCGTCCATACCAAGAGTTATTGCACTTCAAATTTCACAGTACAAGTCGTTAGAACTTTATGCAGATTTCCAAAGTTGCGATACACGTAAATTTCATGTGGATTATTATTGACTAAGTCGTTGGTCCAGAGGCTAGTTTATAAGGCTTAAAGTCCCTAGGACTTGTGTTCAAGCCCCGGGTCGGACCAATAAAATGTTATTGAGTAATTAGAAATTTGGCAGTGCTAGACACAACGGTGACTCGTGTGTATCATTGCTCCAGCGCGTACACAGTTAGCTGAATTCGAATTATATTTGGTTTTATAATCCAGTTATTCATATATTATTTAATTTGCATAAAGATTTACATACATCTACTTGTGTACCTTGACTGCACTTGATGTTAAATAAATTATACTTATCGTTAACACATAACCAGATATTTTTGTATTATTTTTAATTTGATCTTTTATGGCAATATAAGAAAGTACAATATTACTTACTGTGCTGTACTTAATATATGGGAGGTAGAGACCAATAATCACCAGGTTGCTAATTTGCACGACCTTAAAACATAGCCGAGATGGCCCAGTGGTAAGAACGCGTGAATCTTAACCGATGATCGTTGGTTCAAACCCGGGCATATTGATGGGGAAATTCATGTGCTTAATTTGTGATTATAATTCATCACGTGCTTGACGATGAAGGTAAATATAGTAAGGAAATCTGCATGTGTCTAATTTCACTGAAATTCTGCCACGTGCGTATTCCACCAAACCGCATTGGAGCAGCGTGGTGGAATAAGCTGCAAACCTCAAATTCTCAAAAGAGGAAAAGGGTTGCTAGCTTATTCCACCACGAAGGAAAGAAAGATATTCACAGGTTGTTACTGTAACTACCTTAAAACAATACAAATTAAAATTAAAAATAGCTACTTCTCAAAATTCGTCTGTGTGGTCCCATGAAAAGAATACTAGAATCATTTCCTCGTTTAATGGCAAATCCAATTCTGTACGAGAAAAACTAACTAACGCTCCTATCACCAAGGAAAGCAATAAGACTAATCATAATAATTAATAATGTAAGCACAATATATAAAATGGATACTGTTACCGTACCGAAAGTTTCAAGTACAAGCATTACCTTCCACGAATTACTAATATTCATAAACTTCCTTCCATTTAAGGCTAAAACTTGTATCAAAAATAGACCAGAGTCAGATCAGATCAAAGATACTATTTTTACATAGATATGCCGTGCCATTGATCAATTGTCGCTTTACTGTATAGGGTAAATATTATTTAAGAGATTTACTAATAGCTTCGCCAGCAGCTGATATTGCAACGCATATAATTACTTGAATTATACATGAAACAAAATATATTTAAATTATTAGGTAGCAGTGGTGAACTAAAATTACAAAAAATCTGGTTTTCGTTTTAATAACTCACAAATAACTATATACAAATAGGCAGTTATTTTTAAATCACCAGACAGACAATTCAATTTTATTTATTTTTATAGAAAGACCTAAACTCGTGGACAACTAAGACACATACGTGAACTTTAGCTGTTATAGCTTTTAATAAACTGAAATTGGGTAAAATTCATGAAATAAAGAGTAAACTGTAACTCGAAAAACTCCTTATAATGATTCAGCTACATGCATTTAAAACTTTTAATCCTTTTTTAAAATTACCTTGGACAAACAGACTGACAAGCAAAAATAAATGTTTGGTTTCGTTTTGATAAAAGCTAGTTTATAGTAGATGAATAAAATGTTCATTGATTTTAGTTGGTTTATAATCGATTAAAAAAGTATTTGTTAATATTATATTATATTTTCAGAAATCATCCAAAGGCAGATTATAAAGCCAAAAGGCATTATCAGTCAAACCTAAGTAGGTCAGAGAAAACATGGCACGAATTACACAAAAAAACATATAACCCAATTAGCAAATACACAGATAGTATAAAAAGTTGAATACATTTATTATTAAAAAAAAAATCTGATAAGCTTAAGCATATTATCGGTGCTTAAATTGGTTGGTTTAAATTGCGCTCGGTTCCTATTTTGTAATCATTTTTAATAACCTACAGATCAATTATTGTAACATATCACAGCCCGTGATCGTCTTCTGAGGTCAACGTAAATACGAGAACAACATTGTTCTCGACGCTATTTATGTGACAATGAATGACGTCATAATGTCTGGATAAAAGCTCTTTCATGGAACAGATGTTGCAAATAAAAGACCTTTTTCTTTATATAAGGTTAAATAAATGTAGTTATATTTTTATATCATCTGAGTGGTGATAAATAAAATCAAATATTGTTAGCGGCCAGTGACTATATTACACCTAGGGTTGCGTATCTTTACACCGTAAGGCGACAGGCCACGACCAAATTAATCTTTGTAAATGAGTTTTATTACATCAAAATAATAAAATTCTTGTGAATAGTAGAGGACAGAAGACTGACAAAGTATTTAAAAAGAGGGTTTTTAGGTGACGTGCCATTAAACCGACTCGAAAACCTTGCCGTCATGGCGTGACTCTCTTTGATCTCCCTTGCCTCTGCCTTGTGTGCATTGCGCATATAGTTTGTTGCTAAATATTATATAAATATGTATTTATTTTATCTATACTACTATATAAATCTATTGGCTCTGTCTGTAAATATTTTTTTTCACCTAATTTTGTGGTAAATAATCGTTTTATGATGCAGTGATTCACATTATACAATTTTTTTCATTTTTGTCTGTCTGTCTGTCTGTCTGTATGTCTTCTTATAACTCAAGAACGGCTTGACCAATCTTAACGAAAATTGGTAGACACAAAGGACATGTGATGACGCAAATTATATGCCATATATAAGATCTATATATATAAGATCGGTAAACCCTACGGTATCTTATGAAAATTAATTTCAAATCGTTAATTATGTATTTCTTTAGTAATCAAATAATTTATTATATTTTTATTAATTATACGCGGGTGAAGCCACTGGACACAGCTAGTATTATATAAATATGTATTTATTTTATTATATAAAAATTGATAAGGATCTAGAAAGAAATATTAACAGTTACTGTTGAAAATAACAAGTCAATTAGATAACAAAAAAAAACTATTTTCACATGATCTAGACTTTCTCGAAAAAGTTTAGATACTGTTCTTGGACTTTTTAAAAACATCATAACTACGTACTTAAAATTTAATTACTAAATATAGTAAAAACGATATAGACTATGGAATATTGTACAACTAACTTGGAAGTGTGTACCTCGGAAATCCGTTGGTCTTCCGCCTGAACTATTTTCGGATTCCCATCTCATCGTATTATGAGAGTGAAGGAATAGAGAGTGCACCTGTGTTTGCGCACATACATGTTCACTGTAATATCCTGTGAAGTTGGCTGATTTTTCTTAAGATTTGTTGCCGTAGCTGAAGTCAGTCGGTCAGAAAGAGCAAGCTTGATTATTTATTAAACTCAATCATAATTTGTATGCTCCTACATAATAGACACAAAATTTTCACTTTTAGCTTCTTAAATACCAAATAAAATAACAGTGCTCATTGAATTAATTTATCTACGTCGTTTATATGAGCAACCAGATTAACAGTGAGAGAAACCGTCAGGCTTTTTAAATTTACTCGCAAGTCTGTACAACATTTTCTCCATAGGTGGATTTCAGTTAGTTTTCGAATTAATTAATGATTCAAGTCGTAATTGAGTAAACTTACGCTATTTCTTCGATTTTGTAAATTTTAATTTGTTATTTCTTTGTTAGTTAAATTATGAAGACAACAAAAATTTTAATGAAGGTGAAGTTAGGTTAAGGCACTCTACATAAAGTGTATAATGTTTGTTCACACTTCAGTTATGTAAAAAAAAGACTTATGTAAATGTATTTTCGTTAAACATAATGTTAATGACGTTAAAATACCAAAAAAAGTGACTCGGCACAGGCAGCGTCTGGACGTGTGATCATTCTTCATAAAATCTGCATAAACACATACGTACTCAATCACGCGAGCGAAGCAATCTTTATGCACTTCTGTAAGATGCATCTTAGATTAAAATAAAGAAATAATTTTGAAATTTGTTGAATATATAGCTTATAAGATTGCCTTATGTCGCTCATTGTCATTATATATATATTGTATAATTATACACAAATAAGGGGTTTTCCAATAGGGACGCTTGAACTTTGACAGCTGATTGCGGCCATGTTGTTTGAGTGACAGCTGTCAAATGCAGTGTGTTATATTCATTCCGTCCTCCCAAACCACCGTGGCAGGTTACAGTGTCGAGCAGCACGTGCAAATCATAAAATTGTTTTATGAAAATGGGTCTTCAGTTCGAGCAACGTTCCGCGCACTTCGCCCGTTTTACGGTCGCGATGATCGTCCTGCCGAGTCGACTATCCGTCGATTGGTGGACAAATTCGAGTCAACCGGGTCAGTTAACAATCAGCCGGTTCCCGTGCGTCAACGTAACGCGAGATCTGCCGAGAATATCGCCGCTGTGCGCGACAGTGTCCTCGAAAACCCGCGGCAGTCAATTCCGCGTCGCGCACAGGAACTCGGCCTTTCGCAGACGACAACTTGGCGAATTTTGCGTTGTGACTTGAGCCTGCACCCGTACAAGATCCAGCTGACCCAAGAGCTCAAGGTTAATGACCATAGACAGCGCCGTGTGTTCGCTGACTGGGTATTAGAGCAGTTGGAAGTTGACGCCGATTTTGGCAAAAAAATCATCTTCAGCGACGAGGCGCATTTTTGGATGAATGGCTATGTCAACAAGCAAAATTGCCGTATTTGGGACGAGACCAATCCACACGAGGTTCACCAAGTGGCATTGCACCCGCAGAAAGTGACTGTTTGGTGCGGATTTTGGGCCGGAGGCGTGATTGGTCCGTATTTTTTCGAAAACGATAATGGTGTGGCCGTCACCGTCAATGGTGAGCGATACCGGTCGATGATAACCAACTTCTTTTGGCCTGAAATCGAGAATATGGATCTGGACAACATGTGGTTTCAACAGGACGGCGCTACGTGCCACACAGCACACGCTACAATGGAAGTTCTGCACGAGCAATTTCTGGACATGGTCATCTCGCGCGGAGGCGACGTGAACTGGCCACCGAGATCGTGCGATTTGACCCCGCTGGACTTTTTCTTGTGGGGTTTTCTTAAGTCGCAGGTCTATACCAACAAGCCGCAAACCACCGATGCCCTCAAAGTCAACATACGCCACGCCATCGATCAAATACAGCCCGATTTGTGCGCCAGAGTCATCGAAAATTGGACCTTTCGTGTGCGCGCCACCAACCGAAGCCGTGGCGGTGATTTGAATGATGTCATATTCCATACATAATGGGGTCGATAGACCTTCCAAATAAAAATTTCGCAAATATCTCTCCTACATGTATTTTTTTTGCATTTCAAAGATCAAACGCCCTTAATGGAAAACCCTATAATAGGTAGCACGATTGTCTAGTGTATTTGTATCTATATTTCATTTTGTGTTCGATAATAAAGAAAAACACCCGAAAAATCCGACTTGCATTTTGGAAATTTCTGGAAATTGTGGTATGTGCCAACAATCATGGTGGATAAATTTTGCTTTCGTCCTACAGTTATGGCATTAATGGGGGCGTACTAATTGTATTTAAAATTTTAAATAGCAAAAGATAATATGACATAATACTTGAGGTTATTATACTGAAGCTTAATAATGAGCCATACTATTCATTTAAATTTTAAGAAACATTATTACAAAAATACGCTTCAAAAATCTTTGCGCACACTACCATTTAACTGGCGACGACGCGCCACGGACGCTTCTGTCTAGACCATTATTTCTACTTTGTATTTAAAAAAGACTACATAATGTTTTAGTGTGGGTTACACACATATAAAGTAAATGTTTGGCGTCGAGTTAGTAATTTGAGGATAATGTGTGAGTGCGTAATTAAACGGAGCGTTATTGTGCGTGTGTGGTTATTGTCAGTCGAAATGCTCGTATATTATGAGGTAGTTTAATAACGGTTAACTTGAAGATAAACTGATGTAATTGAGACAGCAATAACAAAATTAGTGGCATAAATTGTATCCACGTTTTACTATCATACTGATTTACTTGGACTTTGATCAAATGGTCACATTATAAGGTTGCACCAAAACCAAAACTTTTGGCGCACCTTGGGAGAGTCGTCCAGCAGTTGATTTGGATAGACTAATGATGATGATGATGATGATAACTGCATGGCCTGAGATCCCGATTTTGAATGCCAGATCTCATCGACATATGTTATTATTTTCTAGTCGGTATCTAGTTCAGTTAGTCTCCGTTGCGAATTGCTATGGTAATTAGTCACGAAATTTGTCAGAATGATATCATATTTATTTTGCTCGATAGCTTGAGATATTGACACGGACAATTACTCTGAAATTAACGTAGCGTCATATGTTCTGCTATTACGGAATTTATGTCTGAAAACCAATCAACAACGATTAACTTTACATAAGAGCTTGCTCTGGCCTGTGTGGGTACCGTTCACTCATCTTTCAGTCTGATGATATAAAGACCTATTTTTGTTATTCTTATAGTGCGTGTATGGATATAAGGTAACTTACAATCAGGTGACCTATTTGCACGTTAGCGTAACTAAAAAAAATACATTCATGTATCAGAAACTTTCATTGCACTTACATAGCCCGGGGGCTACGTTCCGTTATCCCTATTCGAGTTACGAGCGTACTCGTACACACGAGATAGCTGAACCGGCGATATGCGCCAATAAGCGACGGGGGCGAGTTGAAATTACAAACTGGAACGTATCGTGGATGTAACATTGTATAGAGAATGTATAATAACTTCACGCTCGTTCGAGTCCGTACTGGCTAATGGAACGATAAAAATTTACGTTTCATGAGATTGTTGTTTTCTTACCTTGTTATTGTTGTCTTGTTAAACTTATAATAGTAATATGAAGTATTCGAAGTCTTGGGCTTAAATTTTGGTAAAGAAGAAGTTATAAATGTTCTCTTTAAAAAAAAAACAGAAACCTGGAGTTCTCTTCTGTACCTGTATATACTAATTATTTAATTAATAATAATAATAATCCTCCCGACTGATTTTGGCCATGGCGGCCAATCTCAAGGGAGATTAGCAAACTTCGCAAGAGATATAATAGTGCACAAATATGTGCGCTAACACAGGTGCTCTCTCTATTCCCTAGCTCTTATAACCCGATGGGACGGCAGTCCGACACGACCGGAAAGAGTTTAGGCGCAGGATCAATGGCTTTACATGCTTTCCGAGGCACGGGAGTGTACACACTTCGAACTTCCAGACTCCGGGCTGCTCCTGAAAATTTTCGACAGAAAATCTCAATAACATTTTATTGGCCCGACATGGAAATTGAACCCAGGACCACAGTGTCTAGCTATAAAATCCGAAAATGAAATTATAATGATTATTATCTTCTTAATTGGAAACATTAACAATTTTTTACGTACTGGTGTGTTTGTTAATACTTTGCTATACGTTTAATATATGTATTTAAATATTTTAAGTAATTTTCACACGTAATAGAATTATTTACTGTTGTTATAAACAATAAATAAGATTTTATTATAAAAAAATGCATAAAATGACTTGATAGACTAGAACTCACCGCATAGTTAACTAGAAATGTATAAGAGCGATAAAAATATCGATTTTATATTGAAATGTAAACCGACACATAGTAAAATATTAATATCATTCTATAATTTATGTGTATCGTCTTTATTGACACGCATTATACGGACACAAATTATCATTTAATAAGCACGAATCACTTTGCTCAAAGTTTGACAGTCGTTGTTAATGAGCGTCACTTAAGCATTCAACCATCATCTAAGGGTGCTAATGACATCAGTTCCAAGGATAAGATTAATCGATTACTTTGATTATCATCGTACGAATTTTAAACAATTTGGAGCAACAATTTGATTCTTAATTTAAACATTTCTCTTTGTTATGTATTCTACACGTGTAGAACCGAAATGGATAGTTAGTATATCTCTATATTAATAGTAATAAAACTTTTATCAAAATATTACAACCCGTCTTATTACATTACTGGTGACAAGAGGTCTGGCTCATTTTTCGCCTTGAGAATCGGTATTGCGATTCAAAGGGGAAATGCTGCTAGCATTCCACGCGGTCACGATTTGTATAGTGACTATTTTTAATTTTTATTTAAATTTATCTAAGGCTTTAATATATGGGGAAAAAATTGTAATATCTGAATGCGAACATATTCGTTCGGAGAATAAAATCAATAAACCTTTACAGTGACAAAGATGAAAAAAATAAAACAAAGGCTACATATTGACTTGACGCTGGCAATGTCTGAACTATAAATATACACTTACATCCTAGATGTCAAAGAAGGCTGAAGCAGTCATTCGACTGGACTGACTGGTTTGACCTTCAGTGGAAGCATTTAACTCTTATAATCTATTAACGGTAGAGGTCAATATTGCATTGAATGTATTATTATTATAAGAATTTAGGAATCGAATGGTATTGGAAAAGAATTCACGGGGTAGTTTCAATTTATGAAGAATTGGTATTTGACTTTATGTCTCTACATACTTGGTGGTAGAGCTTTGTGCAAGCTCGTCTGGGTAGGTACCACCCACTCATCAGATATTCTACCGCAAAACAGCAGTACTTGGTACTGTTGTGTTCCGGTTTGAAGGGTGAGTGAGCCAGTGTAATTACAGGCACAAGGGACATAACATCTTAGTTCCCAAGGTTGGTGGCGCATTGGCAATGTGAGCGATGGTTAACATTTCTTACACTGCCAATGTGTATGGACGATATATTATGTAAATAATAATAAGGTCCTCCAGACCGATTTCGGCCACGGCGGCCAATCTCAAGAGAGATTAGCCAACTGCGCAGGACATATTATAGTGCACAAGTGTGTGCGCAAACACAGGTGCACTCTCTTTTCCTTAGCTCTCATAATCCGATGGGACGGCAATCCGACACGACCGGAAAGAGTTCAGGCGCAGGACCAACGGCTTAACGTGCTTTCCGAGACACGGGAGTGTACACACTTCCACCTTCCAGATTTCGGGCTGCTACTGAGAATTTTCTGACAGAAAAACCCAATAACTATTTATTGGCCTGACCTGGGAATTGAACCCAGGACCACCGGGTCTGCGGCCTTATATCTAACCACTAGACCAACGAGGCAGTCATGATCACGAGGCAGATCATGTAAATACATACAGTATTAACCATCAAGCGATTAACTTTAGGCACAGGGGACATAACATCGTATTTCTGGGCAAACGCCCATAGCCTCGCGGTCCAGGGGGCCTCGCGTTCCGGGGGCCTCCCACCTTGGAGGGTTGTGCATTACTTAAAAGCTGAAAAATTGCACTCGTCATGACTCGTTATTGACATAAGTAAATATATTTTAATTCAGTGTACGAAGAGCGCCGCAAGGCAGGCGTACAAACATTTCACCAGTGAAGGAAAAATAAAAACAACCGGTGCATTTCCCTTCATATGGGGGAAACGCGTAAAAGCGATGGCCTCGCAAATTGTATCTCACTCACATAAAATGTAGTTCTTGCGCCGCGTTCCCAAAGTATAAATTTGGTTATTTAAGGAATAGTGTGTATTTCAAACGGCGCCAATTTCTGTGGGTGGTGGTGACCACTTACCATCAGGCGGTCATATATATGGGCATTGAAAACGTATATATGTATAATATAAACATTTAATTTCCTCAAATTTTCAATAACAATCATTTCGAATTTCGACCTCTTGGTGAACACTTATATAAATTAAATTTTCACATTAATTTATTACTATCATAAAATTTAATGGCTAAAGATAAAAAGCAAACTCTCCTTAAGATATCGTTTGTGAGTTGAAATGCATTAATTAATGCTTTATAAATCCTATTCAAAACTTTGTTCAATCCTCGTTTGAGGCTCATTCGCCTCCCTGAATCTTAAAAGGCTCCTCTGATTTTTAATCTCTAGTTACAAAAGGACAACGTTTCCCGTAAGCTCGATTCAGAAATATAAATATGTTTATTTAAACGTGTCGAATTGATAAAATAAATGTACATACAATTGAATATTATCTGGACAAACAACCCTTGTTGAATATACTATAATAATATAATATTATATAATATAATAATATTATACATATAATAATAAAGCAGTAGATATAGTTACATTAAATATATATTTAGCATCCAGAAGTGAAAACTGATTTTATATGAACCTCGAATAGGTCTATTCATAAATAGAACATAATAAAATAAAAAATAAAATAGCCTTTATTTCCAAAACCAATTGCAAATTTGCACACTGTTGTCCTTTCATGGTCAAACTATACAATATTAATAGTAGTCCCTTTCGTCTTTTTTTTTTCTTTTTAATTAGATTAATCAAGTCAATAAATATTATGTCAGAAATTCTAAAAATTATTTAAATATTAATTGTATATTTGCTGTTTTTTTTTTATGATTTTTATTATGTCAGGTTAGTTTGGACGCCCAATGTTGGGCAAAGGCCTCCTCCATGTCTTTCCATTTTGTCTGTCGCTCGCTATCCGCTGCCATGTTATCCCTGCATATTTAATTATATCATCCTCCCAACGTGTTATCTGTCTACCGCGAGCTCGTTTTCCATCCCTAGGGTACCAGTTCAGGATCCTTTCGCTCCATCGTCTATCTGTAGTTCTAGCGGTGTGTCCTGCCCATCTCCATTTTAGTCTGTATACTGCTTCTACAATGTCAATTAATTGTGTTTCTTTTCTGATTTCGTTTGCTCTTATTCTGTCATTAAGCTTGAGGCCTAGCATTGATCTTTCAGTTGCTCTTTGGAATGATCTCAATTTTTGAGCTACCTTTTGTGTTAAGGGCCAACATTAACATCCGTAAATAACTGTAGGCAGTATTGTACTATCCATTACTTTTTTCTTTAGAGCAGTGGGTCTGTTTCTTTTAAGAATTTCTTTATACATCCAATATTTTTTCCATCCTAGCGTAATCCTTCTATCAATTCCCTTATTTAATGCGCTTATTAATGATATTGTTTGGCCTAGATATATATATTCATCTACATAGTCAATGTGTCCACTAGGCACTGTTGTTTTTATTTTGTCCCCATTTGTCATTATTTTTGTTTTCGTTGTGTTCAGGTGTAAACCTACCAGTCTGCTTTCTTGTTCTAGGCATCTAATCATGTGTTGGATTTCATCGTGGGTCTCAGACATTATTACTATATCATCTGCGAATCTTAAATGGGAAAAGTTTTCACCATTGATATCGATACCTAATTTTTGTTGTTTCCAGTTTAAGTTTTTAAATATTTCTTCTACTACAGCCGTAAATAATTTTGGTGACATATGTAGGATCTCCTTGTTTAACACCGCGTTTTATTGCGAATGGTGCTCCCAAACGTTCTAGTTTGATCCTTCCAGAAGCATTTTTATATATTGTTTTTATTATATTTATATATTTTGTCTGTATTCCTTGTTCTTCCAGGGTTTTCCATAAATATGTGTGAAAGATTGAATCAAAGGCCTTTGTATAATCAATAAAAACAATGTACATTGTTTTCTTATATTCCTTGTATTTTTGTATAATTTGTGTGACTGTAAATATATGGTCTATGGTTGAAAACACCTTTCTAAAGCCAGCTTTACATTAAACATTATTTCAGCTTTAATAGAACATTAAATTGATGTAAATTACTCACTCAATTACTCTTTAAATCCAAATAACACATCTGAACACATTACAAATCATAAGTCGCGCCAATAATAAATTAATTACTTTACCTTTATGTGCACTAACAAGACAAGTGGACGAATTCGCAGGCACCAACATATAACAAATAAAATAATAATAGTCTTACGAGTATAAGTTTTAGTTAACGTTCATTTTTGACGAGCCGGTTGTTAAACACAATTTTTTTAAGTAATTTTTTGCTTAGTTTTTTAAACTTATTACATAAATAGAACCGACACACGATACCTAATAACCACTTCACGAGTCGGACAGGGTTTTTGTTACAGCCTGTATAAATACACAATAAAAACAAAGAAACTCATTAATTCTTAACGTGAAAATCACCTTGATATTAACTACTTGGTACCACCGAGCAGTCAATATGTGTGTCTGGGTAGGTACCACTCACTCATCAGATATTCTACCGCAAAACAGCAGTACTTAGTATGTATTGTTTTGTTTCGGTTGGAAGGGTTAGTTTACAAGCATATGGGACGTAACATTTTAGTTCCCAATGTTAGTGGAGAATTGGAATAGAAAAGTTAATATTGCTTACATTGCCAATATCTATCGGCAGTGGTGGCTATTTACCATCACGTGACCCATTTACCAGCCCTCCTACTTATTTAATAATAAAAACTAATTATTATTATTTACCGATAAAACATATTAACATAATGTGATTATTTAACTCATTTATAAGAATTTGTGTTGCGCAGCAGTATTAAAGTTACGCAACGAAGTTGAAATGTTACAAAGTTATTTCTGTAACAACTAGTACGAATTTCGTAAGTACAAAACTTGGCGTCAACTTAGCATACATGACGGTGTTCTGAATAACATGTAACTATCCTAACTTATTTGTAATCGAATAAGTTTTATTACGACTCACATTTTTAAGATTCTCATTTCACTTGGCGGTATGGGCTTTCTCCAACTCTGGGTAGGTACCGCCCCCCTCATCATATATGGTACCGCCAAAAAGTAATACTTAGTGTCGTCGTTTATTTATTTATTTTAACTTTTAATCAACAGCACAATTATCACTTATTACTAAAGTAAATCTGCATAGGATTAAAATCTTATAATACAATACGTGAGAAAAAAATTAAAAGTAGAGACGTACTATAAGTGTTTATATTATTTACAGTACAAAATATATTCTTGCTTAATATTACTGCGCGACAATCGTGTGCTCTAGTCTGAAGTTAGCCAGTGTATTGTTTAAAAATATTCAGTTTAAATCTAATTTTTTTTTTTGTACTTTACAATAATAGATGACAAGAAAAAGCTGGTAATTTTGCAAAGGCGAAAATATTATTGAATCTTTTGAAGTCTAATAAGTTGTATACAAGCTTTGTTACTTCCATTTGATGTTTCTTCGAAAGCCCTTTTTTACTTATCCATATAATTTTTTATGGTAATCTACAATGTCACGGGGTTTGCTGATTCGGCCTCGTGATTGGAGGAAAATTTTTTTCCTTTGTTTTTGTTTATTCAATATTATTTTCAACGAACCGGTAAATTGGTAATTTATTTTTCAATTTCCGGATTAAACTGGATTATTCGTGTCGTTTAAAATATTAATTTGTTCATTATTACTGGTGGGGATCAAATCCGTAAATTTTATGAGGCAAACACAAACATACATATAATATGTCTGAGAGATTCATTACATGCCTCATCCATATTATGATACTGAATGTTTAGTATCTTTGAATAAATTAATTATTGGTTGTTGGATTTTGTGCACTAAATATGTAAATATATCAGCAATACTAATCTGTGAGAACACACTTTATTAATAACCGGTGAAATATTGACAACCGACTTAGAGTGACTGACGTTTTTGATGCGAGTATTCTTGAAATTTTATAATATGCAATTATTTTATATAAAATATTTTAATGTACTTTTTCGTTCTTTATTAAAGTATGGCTTAATTATATGGGGTAATTCTACTAATTTTAATAATGCTTTGATCTGTCAGAAAAAGTGTATACGGGCTATTTTTGTGGTTCAACCGTTAGAGTCATGTAGAGCATTTTTTAAGAATAACAAAATCTTGACACTAGCCGGATCATACATTATGGACGTAGTCATGTTCATACAAAAATATCCAAATCTATTTGAAGAGGCAGGTGATAGAAGCAGGCTTGGATTAAGAGATCCAACGAGTTTACTACTCCCACCTTGCAACTGTGCTCTTTTTCAAAAGAATTGCTACATAATGTGCATAAAAATATTTATTTATTAAAATCTAAGCTTAAAAGTGTTTAATAGATAAAAAAATGTACTCTATAAATGAATATTTAAAATGTAAGAATGTATTGAATGAATGAATAATTATTTCCTAGACTGCTTTATTTTGAAAATGAGTTTGACATTTAGAATTTTAATCAGCAACGAGTAGTAATATTGTGCATATTATGTTATTTAGTTAAGCATTAGTAAATGATTTAATATATTTAGTTCAAATAATTATTGTTAATCCTAATCAAATTTTATTTTATATGTCTACAATTTCATACACAAGTTGTATATTATGACTTGTACCTCCGTGATGTAGTGTAATGTAATTAATGAAATGTAATAATGAATTATTTTAATATTTAAATTAATGATTGGTTTAGGTTGGAATATTTGCATATCATAGATGTGGTGACTAAGCATGTGTATTATGTTTAAAGCAAATAAATTATTATTATTATTATTGTTTAAACATCAATTCATAATTCAGAATTTATTGATTCGATATTTGAATGACTTATAAAAGTTATGAAAAGTAAGTTTATTATATTTTCTGTAAAACACGAAAACCTTACTTCTAAACGATTGCTGATAAACGTAAAATTTACTACTGAAAATTTCTTAAAAGAGCAGCCCACTAATCTTTTAATGACTCAAACTAGAATTTGAACCTCGGGGTCTAATTATGTTTACCAAAAAACTGGCCAAGTGTGAGTCGGACTCGTGCACGAAGGGTTCCGTACCATTATCTATAAAGCGGCAAAAATATCACGTATATTGTATGAGATGGGAGTCCCACTTTAATATTTATTTTATTCTGTTTTTTGTTTTTATAGCGGCAACAGAAATACATTATCTGTGAAAATTTCAATTGTCTAACTATCACGGTTCATGAGATACAGTCTGGTGACAGGCGTACAGAAGAACGGACAGCGGCAGTTTTAGTAATAGGGTCCCGTTTTACCCTTTGAGTACGGAACCTTAAAAAATCAGCAAGTCAGTCAATCCCGACATTATATATGATGCGATATCCCATGGCAATTAGCCAATTATATTTTTCTACGCATCCGGAAACAAAACACGAACAAAACTTTTTCTTTTAATATTAGTTTGAAGAATAAGAGTTTCTTTCAGACAAGTTTAACTAGTTCTGAACAGCCCTTAGCAGTAAGGTAATGATCGAACTAGTAAAATAAAAACATGTGTATTTACCTAACTATATAAATTTATACATTCATATATGTTCTGGGCGATCTAAATATGTAAATGTATTCATAATTACCAAAGAAATTATAAATATTATCTCTTAGGGTTCCGTACCCAAAGAGTAAAACGGGACCCCTATTACTAAGAGTCCGCTGTCCGTCCGTCTGCCCGTCTCTCACCAGACTGTATCTCATGAACCGTGATAGACTGTTGAAATTTTCACGGATGATGTATTTCTGTTGCCGCTATAACAACAAATACTAAAAAACAGAATAAAATAAATATTTAAGGGGGCTCCCATACAACAGCTGTGATTTTTTGCTTGCTTTTGCTCGATATTGATAACGGCAACAGGTAGACGCTTGAAATATTCACAGACTATTTAGTTATATGCATTTTAAAAATAAATAATTAAATTAAAATAAAACAAATACTTAAGAGGGGCTCCCATACAAAAGACATGATTTTTTTGCCCATTTTGTAGATAATGGTACGGAACCCTTCGTGCGCGAGTCCGACTCGTACTTGGCCGGTTTTTTATACTATAAAATAACAATAAAATGCACCATAAAATACCTTAACTTATTTGTAAAATCCTAAGCTTCAAAATGAAATTGCAATCATTGAAATTAATCACAAATTATCGATGCATCCAAATGTAAATTGTAATGGATCGTTTGTATGCAAAAGGTTATTATGCAATTAGTGAGTTGATGGAGGTTAGCACACACTGGGAATGAAACGATCGCCGCTTAGCTAATTCTTTGTTTTATTGAAACTTAAAAAAATAATATTCCGATTCGCCGGTTTGTAAGTCAGAGTATTTTTTTCCGAGTCGGTGGTAAGATTTATTTTTAAGCAAGTGTTATGCTTGTACATAACACAATACAATACATGGTAATAATCATAATAATAATCTCGTGGGACATTATTCACACAAGGCCACCTGATCCCAAACTAAGCAGAGCAGAGCTCGTACTATGGAAACCAGACAATTGATAGATACTTCATATACTACTTTTTTTTTTGTAAATACGTACTTATATATATAATTACATCCAGATACAGGACAATTAGACATGTTCATACACACAAATGTCTGTCCTGGTTGGGAATGGAACCCACGAGCTGCGACGCGAGGCAAGTATCTACCACCCACGCCAACTGGCTCGTCAAATGGTAAATACATAACTTGTCTTGTATCAGAGGTGGTTAAGCAAACCACGTTTCACGGTTGGTAAAATATTCCACAACATAAACATAGCAATAGAGCAGTTGAAATCCATACGCTAATTAATATAAACGCTCACGGTAATTACGAGAATACTAAACAATGTACTAGTTCCTGGCTATAGCTTCACCCATGATTAAATTATTTTATAAGGATCAGTTCTAGCACTGTGTGACTTTTTTTCATAATACAAACTTCAACATAACAATATAAGCTTAATGATATAAAAAAAATACCGTCTTACTTATAAACGTTTAGCGGCTGTTTATTGCAACATTTATTTTACTCTTTCTGACGTTACTCATTTGACATTAGAAAGAAAAAGACAGCATTGTTTAATAATTTTACCCGCTAAACAAAATTTATAAGTATGGCCGTAGCTGATTAGTTTAATTATGCTGTCTTTTTCTTTCGAATGACAAGTCAATAATGACAGAAAGAGATAAACCAGTGTTTAACTAAACAGTTTATAAGGGAGGCCGATCATTATAACATCATATTATGCCGAGTCCACTTGCGAAGAAGAATTTAGTGATTACTTTAACACGATTACCCACTGTATTGAAATTACGTTATTGAAATTCAATATTTTCTCGTACTTTTTCTTTCACTTGCGATTTACTTTTTAACTCTAACATCAAGTGTCATTCATAATACTAAGCCTTACTTTCAATTGAATATATTTCATATAGTTTCTAATAGTTAATAAGCTATTTATCTTTTAAATAACTATATATGTGTCATTATTGAATAAGCTGACTTCAGAGCGGCAAAGTTAAAATGTACTACACTCATAATTATGTTTCGTGCAACAATTGTGTTATTTGTGGCAATTCGGGAACTTAAAATGACATTGAAATTATTCATAAATGGATTCATGTAAGAATTATATACTTTTATCTTGTGACAAAAAGTAGATTATATTCACAAAAGAGGACTTTAGCTCAAAGGGTATAGTCGCCTCTAATTACAATTTGTTCACGCTACGAAACGTGAGTGGAAATTAAATCGCCACATACTTGAAACGTGTTGTAAAATTGCTGGCCTGTATATATTTAAATAACGCTTATGTACTTATAATGCATTCAATTCTACATGGGAAACAAAAATAAAGGGGGAGCATTACATAAAAAAAAGCAGCGCACAATCGCACACGTGAACGTATTACTTCAAAATAGCTATGATATACATATATGACAGTTACCAAACATCCACCTCATGTGAAAACCATTAAATAAGAATTAAAAAATGATACATCGCATAGTAAACTAACGAGTACATACCTAGAACTTGATATGTATTATTTATGTAGACAAGGAGGAAATTTATCTAGGGGATAACAAAAAAACAAGAGTCGGCATAATTTTTACCGACATCTACAGTTATCGTTATTTTTCAGCTAATTTACACAAAACATTAATAAATTATACACCTATACCTACCTCATGTGCTACTCCGTCCATTGGTGAAAACCGTACGAAAATCCATTCTGTAGTCTTTGACTTTATCACGTTTACGAATTTATCTCAGATAGACAGACGTCTGTCTTAATATATTATTGGAACGAAGTTATTCTATGCGGCTTACAGTAGAGTGAAATGGCAGTGGCTCAAGGTCACGTCATATAACGAAATAACGTTCATACTGTGCCTACTAAATGCTACAAAATACGATGCGTTGAGCGTTCGAATTTAGGAGGTCGATATAAAGGAGGTTGAGGTGCTTTTTGGTGTGACAAAAATTCAGTAATTTTATCAAATAAAACCTACATTTTAAAACACGATTTGAGTCGAGAAACGCAGAACTTCGTTCCTGAAGGGGGTCCCACGAGCGCACTTTTTTTTTAAGAATAATAACATGTTTTCATACCGACCGCCTATTGTTTCGGACTTACGCACTCGGGCATCTTTTATCATTCCATCGGCTTAAGCCTCAACAGTCTCTGTAACGCTTTGAGGTGAAACCTATGTCGATCGCCGTCGCTTGCCTGTGTCCGCTACGTTTTAATACTTCGCTAGCGTTTCACTTAGTAATCCGTTCTTTGTTCTCTTCGGAGTAATCTATATAATTTTCTTGTGCGTGTAAAAATCTTAGTCTAACTGTTATATTTATTTAGGTAATGCCTACTACAGGTGTTCTAGAATTACATGAAATTAATAAAAATATTGAGATAACAGTACTGGCCGTTGTCGCGTTTGGACTCTGCTACCAATTACCATCAGGAGTAGTAGTCATTTGCCTTCCCAGCGGTTATAAAAAAACAAATGATAACAGAACTTTCCGTGTTCTCGATGTTTAACAGTTATATACTGAAGAATAGTTGTGTTCACTCATTAACACTTTAACGATACCTTAAAGTAAATCACAATAAAGCAATTCTGAAGTGATTCCTTTATGAATAGAAAAATATCTTGAGGCAAATCAAAGAAAAATCTTCTTTAATCTTTAATTAATAGGGTTTCATTTTTAATAACACTTTCAAATAACAGCTGAGTTTTAAATTTTCCGTTTGAATTAGTAATCAGCTTAATGTATAATTGTCTGACTATTTAAAAGGAATATAATTGAAAGGGTAATTATTTTTTTATGAAATGGGTAGGTGGACGATCAACCAGGCCATGATAGTCAGTTGTCACTACCGCTAATAAACATTGGCACTGTATGAAATATTAAATATTAATGGTAACAATGTGCCACCAACCTTGGAAACAAAGACATTAAGTCCTTTGTGCCTGTAATAACAGTAGCTTACTCACCCTTCAAACCAGAACACAACAATACTTAGTACCTACTGTTGTTGTGCGGTAGAATATCTGATAATTGGGTAGTACCGATCCAGACGAGCTTGTTCTTCTATTAACTTTAAGCACGAGATGTTATTTACTGCTGAAAATCTCAATATGAAACCTGAACCTAAAACTTCAATCAATGTATTTTCTATACCGAGTTATCTTAGACAAATGTATTCACTGATGTAAACAATTTCGTGTTTAGATCTAAAGCCATTCCTCTCCCGTCTCGTGGATTTGAGATTATCATTCCGCGGACAGAGACAAACGACTCGAAATACGGGACACACATAGTACAACATACAAAAGTATTTTATTTATAACCTTCAACTTTAAAAGTAAATTTATTTAAGACAATTACAAAAAAATCAATGAACAAAATACAGTAAATAGCTTTTGACACGTTTTTATTATACCTGGAGATTCTGATATAGAATAACTATAATAGAATATTGTAGTTTGTATATATACCCAGAAAACTTTATAATACAACGAAACCTATTATGTACGAAAACTATTACGAAGCTAAGTAGTTCGTAGTTCATACATTCAAATGGCTTAGAATACACGAAACTTAACTTAAGATTATGATCTTGAATCTGGATTCTCATACTATGTATTTTAAATATTCTTCCAATTGTGTAATATTCATATTATATACAAAAATATGTTTGCTCTATTCGTCTTTGTAAATTTATTTCCGGATATAAAACTGACATTAGAATTTATAGAACCTTATGTCAGAATATTTTCTAAAGTTAAAATTGAAATATGTATGTAGTTCTAAATGTAAAAGTATATTTTAAAGTTTCTGTCTACTATATCGCAATAGAAACAACAAACATGAGATGAAAAACAAGATTACTGCACACAACTCAATGTTATTTATTATCCAGAGACGTAAATAAAAATAAAAAAACTTATAATGTTTACTGTTCAGCCAGTTTAGTTCCGTACCAGCATGTCTGCTAACGTTTTTTTTAATTTATGTATGTAGACAAACTGGGGTATCATCTGATGGCAAGTGGTCACCACCATGGACATTGGTACTCTCTACTCTAGTAAGAATTATTAACCATAATTTACATCGACATTGCGCCACCAACCTTGGTATTTAAGAAGTTTATGTGCCTTTTGCCTCTAGTTGCACCGGCTCACTCATCCTTAGAAAGATTATGTTGGTTTATTAAGTTATTTTGTTTTCTGGTAAGAACCAGAAAACAAAAATAACGCTGTTTAGCGGTGCTACCATCCAGCCAAGCTATTTTTTTACCACCAAGAACTCATTCTATTTTGTTTTCTGTGATTTTTCTAAATAAAGAACACTCAAAAAATGCTGAAATTTCAAGTTAATTTTTCAAAATTATGCTACTCTTAGTAGAAAAACTTTTTTTTCAAGTTCATTCAAGGTCAAATCCTGCTCGAAGGATCAAGTAAACAAGCCCGAAATATATTGATTGTTCATGTGAACGTATACATGTGATTAGGTCGTATTTCACTTACAATGTTGAGGTTCTGAAGGTTAAATTGGTCGTGTATTCTCAACGCCATTCATAAAATATGTTTTATATCCAGAAAACTGGTTTATGTGAATAGACCAATAAGAGACGGAAGTAAAATATTTTATATTGTGTAAACTATTTGTTAGTGACTTATGCTACTTACTCATAACTTTTCGCGAGACATACTTTGTGACAAAGAGTTTTTGACTGACTTCTGTCAACTATTACACTTGTTTGAAAAAAATATTCGATTGATAGACCCTGAGTATAATTTACAGATTATTGGCGTTCTTATTAGTTTTTCGTACGCTTTATCATCATGAAGTTTAATTTTTCTTCTTAAGGCCTTGAATATAATTTATAATATTTTAAACTATGAACATCCTATCTCACTGTCTAGTTAGTTGAATGAACCATCGAATTACTAATATAAGGAAAGAATTTAGATGGATGCACTCATAATGGGACAAAAAGTACGTCACGACCGGAAAGAGTTTAGACGCGAACATAAAACTTTCTGACTCCGGGCTGCTACTAACAATTTTTGGATAGAAAAACTCAATCGCAATTTTTATTAAATTCAAATAAAATGTCTTTAGGCTTTATGATAATAATCAATGTCAAGGTCGAATTTCAGAACAATGTTACGACATGTTACTTTTGAGTAAGATATTCTGACACAAAGAAGTTTCTCTTACCCATTGTATTTTATTTTGTGTAAAAGATGCGTATCATAAATACTTACTCAGTTTCTGATAGATTTGATAGTGATAGCTTTACATTAAATTTAACCAAATGATTCAAAAGTCAAGCACTTAAAGGGCTTACTTGAATAAAGTTTAAATAAATATTTTAGTTTAGAATACTATTTCTATATTGAAATATAAATAAAATATATTATATTTAAATAAAAATGTTAATAATTATAATTAATAATACGTAATAATCTTCGTTCGAAAACTTTAAGATATTATCGAGATAAAAGCAATAAAATTAAGTGTCTACAATTCCAATAAACATTTATTCGTAAAGAAGTCGTTAAGTATACCATTCTTTCTTTTACAACTCTTGTCTTAAGTAATAATTATTTGATATGTTTCATATAAAATATATTATATACTCATATATAGAGAGTGAAAATTTGAAGTGGGTTTTGATAGTGAAGAGGCGAGATGTCTCAGTTTGAATGCATTTTATGATTGAAATACGTGTGGATTCAAACCCAGACAATCATTACTAAATTTAATTAAAAAGAAACCTGCACGTGTCAAATATTATCGTCCAACATGTCTATTCAGTATTTACTGGCCCATAGTCAAGCAGGCCTAGACCCAGGAGTGGGAGTCTTAGGGTCTCTTAAGTTTATTTCTATTACATTTATAATACGAAAGCCTTCAACAAAAACGATTGAATATTAAATTAAAAGAAATTTGCGTTATAAGTGAATATATGATATAACTAAAATTGAATTAAATTTTCTCGATTTCCAGCTTTAAGTTAAGGAACCTAATTAAGCAAAGTTCCAAGGTTCTAAGTTGAGTTTAAAAGTACTTCTCAGGCTCATATCCGGCGCACTTAGAAACTATATTAAGTGAGGTAACTTAAGCTCGAAACTGCGTATTTTCTTATGTGTTATATGATTGAAACCTTTACAGTTCACGGTGAAACCTTCGATTAATAATCTGTGCAACTTTTGATATCACGTAAATTATACAGATGAACAAGAAATATATACATGTACTTGTATTTATACTCGACAACAATTTTAAGCCGATTAATCTCATACGTGTCACTTCTTTTGTACGGGTATTGGCAGAATATTTTGCGCTCGACTAGCGTAGATAAAAAAATGTTTGTTACAAAAGTTTATAATACATTTTTTTTTTAAATAATCAACTAATATAATCTTAAGTAATATTAAAAATACGCAAGTGAGTTTGCTTATATATTCGATTGTTACGGTTTAACGTCTTAACTAATCAAAAGATCATCATGAAATTTTGCATTATACGTTATCAAGGTATGGAAAAGAACACAGCCCAACACCCACCCCGGCTCTTTTCACCTTCGGGCGAAGCCACGGGCGAAAATTATACATGTGGTAAGTGGGTGGTACCTTTGGTGGAAATTTATTAATTGACAATTAAAACAGTATAATTCTTATTTGACAGTGTTAAAAATTCTGAATTGGACTACGGAACCCAAATAAAAAAGGACGTTAGCATTCAAAATGTACATTAAGCGACAAACGAGTTTACGAAATGACGCTACAGTCTTGTGAAGCAAACCTCTAATGTATGGACAATGAAAATAAAACATTCCACAATTCCCACCGTCACTAAAGGACAAACATTTAATAAATAAAACGTGTTGAAAACACAGACAAAGATTTTTTTTTTTTTTTATATAAACTACGATTTTTTATTGTAACATCTTATTCAAAACAAACCTTTTGAACCTTTTTTCTACACGGTAACCGCATTTGTAAATATTTCAACGTAGATAAGACTAGCTACATATTTATAAAGTGTTATGCCTCTAAACACATATTTAATATCATATCATACAAATGGGTTTTGTAGGTTAGCATTGAAAGTAATGTTGTGTCCAATTTTTTTTAATCATTGTCCAAATGGTTTTTTTTTTTGGTAAAGTATTTATTCGCCTTATATATTGTAAGATTAAATTATTACCACATCAAATCAAATATACTGATAATTTTTCCTTTCTTGTTTACAAGTTCAGATGTTATCACAGACGTCTGTCAGCCTGAGGATTGACATGTGATAGCTCAAGTCAACGTCATTGGTATTGTACGTCGAGGAGTTAAGTTTTAATCAGTGAGCTCCATAAATACACATACCCCTCACGCACATTTCTTTAATAAAAAAACTTCGCCAATGCTCCCACCATCATCGGGTACTAAGATGTTATGTCCCTCGTGCCTTGCACTGCAATTGCACTGGCTCATTTCAAACCGGAACACAACAATACCAATTATACTGTTTTGCGGCAGAATATTTATTGAGTGCACCCACTCATCAGATATTCTACCGCACCACCACCGTACCTACCCAGACGAGTTTGCACAAAGCTCTACCACCAAGTAGATCAGTAAGATTTTTATTATTATTATTATTATTATAAGATATCTAAAAACTGCGTATTATGGTATTTTCTTTTTATTTTTTATTCTTGTATTTTTAAGGGGCCTTTATAGGCAGCCTATATGTCGGCCCCATCGTTACACACTACATTAAATCAAAAATAGTCAAAAATGCTTAGACTAATTCAGTTTGAGAGAATCATTAACAAATTCATATATTTTAATAGCCGAAATACTCGAAGGCTTACTAAGAAAATAATTAAAAGCACCAATATTCATAAAATTTTAATTTAGTTCATATTTTAGTGATTCTATTATGGTTAATTAATATTACACTTGCGTGATGTTATATAGTCTATAACCTGTCTCAATAAAAGGCAATCTAACTCAAAGTAAACAGTATTTCTCTAGGGTTTTGTGCAAGCTCGTCTGAATGGGTGGGATTCACTCACCCTCTATTCTACAGCCATACAATATTTTGTAAAACAGTATTTCGGAAAACGGTTAGTGGGACAGTGTCATTACAAGGACAACATTCGATCCCTTAATTATCCCGTGATGTGGAAATGGTTTTTATTTCCTAGTGTCAGACTATGAGCGAAGGTGACCGGTGACAGCTGGTGTAAACGCTTTCCTAAAACTAAGTATAAAAAAAATATTGGACAAAAAATCTTAGTGTAAAATCGATACATTATAATATTGTAAATATCGATAAAAATGATTGTATTATTGTCGAATAAACCCTATTTTCATTAATTATTCTTTCATATCTGATTGTTATAGCCTGAGATGCACTGAGAAAAGTGTTCAAACAAACAAACTTTTCGGCATTAGTATAGATACATGTGTTACATCAACAACAATCTAGTAAGAGGCTCATAAGACCTGAACTACTTAAAAATTCCAATTTCGTTAGTGACGTAGCAGAATTCATAATAATGCCAAGGGAGACGGTGGCTGGGACATAATTGGGTTTTGCAATTTGAATGTCATCAGTGACCTAACTTTATTTTCAGACACCATAAAGAAATTGTTTCTGTATGTTAGACTTGTGAAGTTTGACTGCATCGTTGAAGTAACTATATGTCAAACCTTGGATTGCGCCGTGATAAGTTATTGGATTTCATTGTATGCTTAATAAAATATTATTATTATATTTAAATCTAGTACGTATAATCTAATCTTCCAAAATGACGATTCAAAATAGCATGCATTGTATTCTTACATTGATAATCTTCAAAATAATATTAGTTTTCGTAATGAATATATAAGAAAATGTTAGGAATGCGATTTGGCTTGCCAACCCACTAATATTTCTCTTGTATTTATTGGAAGCAATGTAAAATTACTTTTTCTATGAGTGCAGAAAATTATTGACCAAAACCTGCAAGTTCAAGGTAACACAAAATTTCTTTGTGACTAATTTATATTTATAATTCATCGCGCGCTTATAAAGGAAAAACATAACGAGGAAACTTGCACGAGTCGCACGTCGTATGTAAAATCTGCTACGTGTGTGCACAACACGCGTTGGATCAGCGTGGTGTAATAAGTTCTAAGCCATCTTCTAAAAGGAGATAGTTGTCTCAGACAAGCAGTAAGACATGTTTATTTATTTATTAAGAATCTACAACAAAGGATATACACTTACGAGTACATTACATGATGGAATAATGTTTTAAAATTAAACAATAAGAAGTACTCAATAAATTAATACAGGAACTAGAAAAAGGTAATTAAGACGATGTTGTGCAAATGTGAATTAAATACATATTACAAAACTAAATATAAAATGAATTTATATAGTAATAAAAAATTAAAATAACGAAAATAATAATAATGAAATTGTAATAACTTAGCAGTAAAAAAGAATGAATTTATTTTCATTAAAGCCTGAAATAAATACAAATAAAAACTAATATTAGTTACTGTACAAATCGTGACCACGTGGAAAGGTGGCAAGAATGCTAGCAGCACTTCCCCTTTGAATCGCAATTCCGATTCTATGGGCGAAAAATGAACCAGCCCTCCTGTCACCGGTAGAAGCACGGGGTGTAACATTTTTGATAAAAAGAAAGAATCAAAACAACACATTATGTACCGAAAAAACATTTTTTTGAGATATTTTTCAAACTTAGATAATTTTGAAGTATATGTTTACAATTCTATAATATATTATGTATAACAAAGAAAAAAACAACGAAATACTAACAATACATTGTGGTCGATATTTGTCGGATATCGATAACATGGAATCCGATACATCCGTCTGTTACGATACGTAAGGCCTTGGAGGCATATTTGTAGTACTATATAGAGAGAACTACGTACATTTATATGATAAATCAAGAAGCTAACAAAGTCGATAGAGAAATTTAGATACGCTCTTGACCTTTCATCGTGACATGATAAGGCGCTCGACGTCCTCGCGGGCTTTTGTATATTTTTATACTTGAATGTTTTTTTCTTTTCTGATGTTTAAACAACATTCTTATGTCATGCATTTTCTTTTCATTTATCTTACGCAATTTCTACTTTCGATAAGGGTAACTTAAAATTGACTTTTATTTATTTATTTATTATTATTATTATTTTATATTACCCGGGATGGCAAATGGCCTGATGGTAAGTGGTAGTAGAGTCCAAACGCGACGACGGCTAGTGCAGTCAGGAAGAATGATTTGCACTAGCCGCCCCCGCCTTTCCGGCCCGCACGATGCCTCTTCACGCCTCGTTTGAAGGAACCCAGGTCATAAGAGAAGGGGAATTCCATGGTGCAACAAAGAAAAGAGTTGCCAAATTTTTTCATGCGCGATGGAATTGATGTCACAGTTAGGCGGTGACATCGAGAGCCAGCACGCGTACACTTGTGAAGGAATGGGGAAGCAAAAATGAGGGAGAATAATTCCTCTGAGCACTCGCCGTGATACATTCGATTGAAAGCGCTCAGTGCCGCTATCTCTCGACGCAACTGTAAAGGCTCGAGGGTGTTGGTGACCTTTACGTCGCCAATAATGCGAACCGCACGTCGCTGCAACCGATCCAAGGCCTCCAGTAAGTACTTAGCGGAGCCATCCCAAAGGTGCGAGCAATATTCGACGCAGGACCGCACCTGTGTTTTATACAACAGGAGCAGTTGTTGTGGCGTGAAAAAACGCCGCACCTTGTTCAAGACTCCGAGTTTCCGTGAGGCTGTTTTGTTAACAGCCTCGATGTGATCCCTTGGATTGAGGTCGCACCGAACGTCAATTCCCAGAATGGCGACTTTGCTTTATATCTCCAGCGCCACATCTCCAGTACCACAGAGGAAGGGAGGAGGGGAAAATGGTGACTTTTTCGCTGTGAGAGCGCATACCTGTGTTTTTTTGGCGTTAAACTCAACAAGATTATTATTTAATACAAGTAGAGAATATTTTTAAACGACAATTTATATTAACTTGAGGGACTTGTCTTTTAACAGGCTCTTGAGGAGATCTCAAATTAATTTATTAAATGTAGAAATATTAAACTTATATCAAACTTTTGGAAAAGAATGATCCTGATCCGATAAGAACCGATAAAATAAATTTAACGTTTTTTTTACAAATTTTGTAATTTTATACGACCCTTACTAATATTATGAATGCTTAATGGACTCAATCAAACATCATGTTATTTCGCTTACACGTTTTCAGGGATAATACAAGGAAAGAGGACATAGGATACATTTGACCACGAGTATAATGTTTTAATAGAGCCAATAAATAACCAGTAGGCACTTTCAATTCCAAATATGTGGTATCATTCAGCACCAAAAAGCTCTTTGTATTGCTAGGTTCTGGCTTGAATAGTGAGCCAGTGTAATTACACATACAAAACACATTGACACCAAAATTGGGACCAAAGGTTACAATGTCACCGACTAAAAGCAAAAGCGACCAATCATGCGTTCCCTTTGCTCGTTTTCCAATTCACAATCAATTATATAAAACTAGCTACCCGTCCCAATTTCGCACAGATAAAATAAGGATTTAAATTAAATACTTAATATAATTCGTATTCGTAAAATCGTAATACTTAATATAATTCCTTTGGTTGTCAATCAGTCTGCATGATATTTTCCAAAATCTTCGACGATCACCGTCATTTTTCAGCTAATTCACACTCTTACAACCATAATGAATTATACACCTGACTCCCCACGAATCACTCCATCCATTGGTGAAAATCATGATAATATGTTTGATAGTTTTTGAGTTTATCGCGTTCAGACGGACAGACGCGCGAAATTTTATTTATAATATGTAGTTAACTGTGATAATATAATATGAAGTTAAATGATTTAAGGAAACCTGAAAAATTTCACTGAAATTCTGTCACATGTGTATTTCACCAACCCGCATTGGAGCAGCGTGGTGGAATAAGCTCCAAAACCTTCTCCTCAAAATGAGGAATAGAGGCCCTAGCCCAGCAGTGGGACATTCACAAGCTGCTACTGTACTGTACTGTAATGATAAGAATTAAAAATAAAATCTCGAAATTTAGTTATATAATAAAGTATTTATATAAAATTATATTTGTACTCCTCATAAAATCATAAATTTAATTTAGCTAAAAGGTATCAATCACTACATTCATTGACTGTTAGGATGTTCATCCGGTTAGTTAGTATTTTATTTATTTATTGGAACATAAAAAGTTAACATTAACAAATGTGATTGTTAACAACTACATAAGTCATAGACTGTGTTGCAGCCTATGTATAGTATATATATATACTAACTACTAATATATATATATATATACTAAAATTGATATATATATATATATATATATATATATATATATATATATATATGTCGGAGAATGCATCGTAATCATTGACATCGTCATTAGTATTTGCGGGCTTAGTGGGCGTCATTAGGGTAAAGTACAAGCACAAAACACAACTATCACAGTTTCACAGTATTTTAATTAATAAAACAAATTAATTAATTAATTTAACGAGTAACAAAACCGAGCAGCGAGTTCAGGGCACCGATCCGACCTTAACAAACGAATCCACTTCAACGATCCAACTCGATCCACTACTTTTCTCCGAATATGTCACACAAACTGTCTACCTCTCCAAAGTCAAGATGGCGCCTCGACCACGCTCCAGGCACGTGCCTTGCTCTGATTGGTCGTCACGTGACCAATAATACAATATACGTGAAATACAATATTCATAACTTTTATTACGTTATTAAGGATTTTAACTTTTACAAAAATGTAACAAATCAAATAAAATTAAATCAAGAATTCTACAAGCAATTACAATGTAAACAAATAATATTGCAAACATCAATCAACTCGACTCGTAGCTTCCTCCGACATATATATATATATATATATATATATATATATATATATATATATATATTCAAATCATTTTCGTCAATAAATTGAAAACAAGAGCAAGTCAATCGAATTCAGCTCAATTTTCGGAAAACGAAACATCGACAGTTATTGTGCCAAGTTAAACGTCACTAATGCGACATAAAATTAGAACCAGCTAACGACAATCAGACGTTGATGTATTCCGTGTAATGAGGCGGAGCGTTTCACATCGTAACGTTATTGTTTCATGTTACGTCGAAGTGATATTTCATGGTATTTTACTATCTGTAAAATTACTTTTTTTAGCTTATTGATTATATGTAAGTAAAGTGATCTGTATATGTCTCAATACCGGGTTAACCTGGAGGAGGTGAGAAGTCACCTCCTCTCCTTTGGAGAAACAATCTTGCAGTTCATTCCACCACGCTGCTCCAATTCGGGTTTGTGGAATACACATGTGGCAGAATTTCAGTGAAATCACACAAATGCTGGTTACCTCGCGTTTTCCTTCACCGTCACGAGATGAATTATAAACACAAATTAAGCACATGAAAATTCAGTGGTGCTTGCCCGGCTTTGCGATCTATACTTACGATATTTAACATTCAAATTTGAACTGAATTTACCAATCATGTAAAAGATTAGCTATTATTTTATGCCTCCTCTTAATTATTTCTACAACCTTAGATTGTATTTATAGGCTTAAAAAATCACTAATAATTATTCCAATAAATAATTTTGACATAATAATAATTTATTTTAAATAGTGTAAAAAAAATGTAGATTAACCTATTTTTCATTGATAGATATGTTTTAAAAATCATTACATATAAAACAATATTTATTTTTATCACTAATCAAAAAATATGAAAAAACAAAACATCAACAATGAATGAAAAAAGTCATGTCTTCTCATCATTTTATCTCATTTCTCGATCGTAAATTAAAAATCAAATTCCCGATCTAACTTATTCAATCCAAGCTCGATTGAAACAGAGACGGCATGCCTTAACCGTCCTGTAATTGAATCGCTTGATTGAGCCCCTCGAGAGGCGGAATCAATTTGAAACAGAACATTTAGGTCTAATACACACTACAGACTATTTATATTAAGCGGGTGCTACAAACGTGAACGTTCAGAAACATTACTTTTAAATGTTGATTCGATTTTTAAAATTGATTTTTTATTGGATATTCTAATAACTAGCTTGTTAATTCATCACGATTTAGGACGCATGTGACATAAGACCAGACGGTCAATATGTGTAGCCAAGGTCATTTCAAATTATCCTGTTGTATTCAAACCATTATCACTGTGTGAGTGTGTCCGGCAGTATTTTATTAGTTCCTCTTGTAATATATTGTTTGCACACAAACACTAGAAATACAAGAAGTAACCATAAACATGAGATTCAAAATATAAAATTATAAATATCCAAAGTATACAACATACTTTATGTTTAGCATTACTCTGGCTAACTTTTATTCAAGCCAGAACAATACTAGCATCGGAAGTATTGATAATTGGTGATATAATAACGCCGTGACGGCAACGTGCTGCCGCTCTCTTACGCCGTCATCCCCTTTCCGCATATATAATATATACTTTGTTGCTATATATTCAACATCATTCATCGAGGCTGTTAAATAGCCTCAAGGAAAATCGGAGTTCTGAACAAGGTGAGGCTTTTTTTAGGCCACAACAACTGCTTCTGTTGTACAAAACGCAGGTGCGGTCTTGCGTCGAATATTGTTTGCAGCTTTGGGATGGCTTCGCTAAGTACTTACTGGAGGCCTTCGATAAGTTGCAGCGTTGTGCGGTTCACATTATTGGTGACGTAAAGGTCACTAACAACCTCGAACCTTTCCAATTGCTTCAAGAGATAACGGCGCTGAGCGCTTTCTATCGACTGTATCACGGCGAGTGCTCTGCGGAATTATTCTCCCTCGTTCCTGCTTCCCCTTTTCTTCACAAGTCTACGCGTGCTGGCTCTCGATGTCACCACCTAACTGTGACATCAATTACATCACGCACGAAGAAATTTGACAAAACTTTTTTCGACGCACATCGAAAAATTTTTATTCTTTACCAGCACACGTCTCCTGCGAGGGTCCGTCGAGTTGTCCCCGACTGCCGAGTACCTAGGCGTGACCATCGACAGGAAGCTCTCAATGCGACACTATGTTAAGAACGTGGTAGCGTCGACGCGCACCTCAAGAACCCCCCTGCGCCCCCTTCTGACGTCACATGTGCCGCTCCGTGTGAAACTGTGCGTATACAAAGCATACGTCCGCACGCGACTCACCTACAAGGCCCCAGCGTGGTTCGCGCTGACCAGCGAAACAAGCCGCAAGTCCTTGCGGGTGTGGGTGCTAGCGCTACGTACCATCACCGGAGTCCCCCGCTACGTGAGGAACGCAGTGATAGCCAGATATCTGCGTATGGAGAGCCTCGACGACCACGCTCGCTGCCTGAGTTCCTCTATGATAACGCGCGCCGACAGAGCGCGATCCTAGCATCTGTGGGGTATTGCGCCATACCATCGGCGACCACCGGACCCTAGAAGATTACCACGCGACCTTACCCAGCAATGACTGCTTCTTCGTCGCTGGCCGACGGGCGTTCGCCGGGATCCACCGACGAGCACAGACTTCCCACTCCGCCGTAGCTCGATCACCGAGGCTTGATCGCTCTGCGGCGTGAAATCCGGAAAGAGATTATATTATAAATGATTTCAATAACCATCAATTTCAAATTTATGTCGACTGGAGGTAAAAGAGAACTTTTTTTAACATAAGAGGGAGACATTTGTTGGCGAAACCAGATTCAACATTTTATAATTCATCGTGTGATTTAGAAATAGAATATCGAGAACTACTCGATATAAAAGCAGTCGATTGGTTTGGAAGACAGTCCGTGACAATCTGTGACCGTCGTATTGGTTGAAAGATATGAATTGTTCGCGAAACAATTTATTGTTAGTCACATGCAGGTTCTGGGTATTTGTGGTTAAGCGATAATAGCGCAAAGTGTAAAGTGGGAAGCGACTTCGTTCACTTATTTGAATTTTAAAAGAATGTATGAATATGAATGAATGAAGAATAATTTTATCACGTGATATTAAAACCAAATTCTGTACTTAAAAATCAACCATAATACAATATAATTAAAGTTGCAATTTATTTAAATAATCGAATTACAAAATATGTAAACACGCGTGGATGCCATTTTTGAACATAGTCGATCTCAGTGCCATACGCTTTGATAAATAATAATTATGATGTGCAAGAATGAATGAACAGCCTGTGAATGTCCCACAGCTGGGCTTTGGCCTCCTCTCAACTTCGAGGACAAAGTTTGGAGTTTATTCCAATGCTGTTTGGTGGAATACACATGTGGCGGAATTTCAGCGAAATAAGAAACATGCAGGTTTCCTCACGATGTTTTTCTTCACCGCCAAGCACGAAATGAATTATAAGTAAAAGTACAAATTAAGCACATGAAAATTCAGTGGCGCTTGCCCGGGTTTGAATCAACGATCATCGGTTAAGATTAACCTGTTCTAACCTTTGGGCCATCTCAGCTTGTATGTATTTATTAATACGTAATAATATTCCCCAATTATATTTCTGTTTGTCAACAGTTAACCGGATATTGATTTTACAATTTGCTAAGATCTATTATTCGATTACACTTGATACAAAACCAAAATTATGACGTCATTAAGTCTTCAAGGATGAATTTTAAAGATCTTTATTTCCATACAAAATTTCTTGTTTCCAAATAAGTGAGATGAGAACAATAAATTTACTCGGTGGTAGAGCTTTGTGCAAGCTCGTCTGGGTAGGTACCACCCACTCATCAGATATTCTACCACAAAACAGCAGTACTCTGTGATGTTGTGTTCCAGTTTGAAGGGTGAGTGAGCCAGTGTAATTACAGGCACAAGGGACATAACATCTTAGTTCCCAAGGTTGGTGGCGCAGTGGTGCTGTTGTGTTTTTTTAAGAAATATACAAACCACTGTCTATGGGTGTTGGTGACCACTTACCATCAGGTGGCCCACATGCTACTCCACTAATTTATAATATAAAAAAATAATAAAAGTAAAACTAAGTGATCGTAAGCTATTACAGGTTAATTATGTAACCATTTGACGACGTGGTCGTGTTTGGTAGATACTTCCCTTTCGCGCCGCAGGTCATGGGTTCGATTCCCACCCAGGACACACATTTGTGTGCATGAACATGTCTGTTTGTCCTGAGTCTAGGTGTAATTATCTAATATTTATATAAGTATATATTTACAAAATAAAATTACTATATTATATAGTATATCAGTTGCCTAGTTCCACAGTACGAGGTCTGCTTAGCTTGGGATAAAATGGCCTTATGTGAATAATGTTCCAGGATTTACTTTTAAAGTGGGTAGTTTAAAATAATATGTTCCGATATGTTTAGTCTTAAATATATTAAATGAGCTCACACGTTTTAAAGTAGACGGCAATTTAAAAATGTATATTGGATAGGATCTACGTAAAATCAGTTCTTAGTGAACGTCTACGTCATGGAAGGAGTAACGGTGTCAAATTCCATATCAATCGGCCGGATAGTGGAAGTGATCTCGTGATGAGTGGTATTTTGTTTTTATAATCATATATGATAACTAACTGTGTCCCGCGGCTTCACCCGCGTATTATTAATAAAAATATAATAAATTATTTTATTACTATAATAAATTAATAACCCACACGCAAACAAACACACACACACACATACACACATATGGATACTGGTACAGAAATACGTAATTAACGATTTCAAATAAAATTTCATAAGATACCGTAGGGTTTACCGTTTATCTTATATATGGCCTAACATTTGCGCCATCGCATGTTCTTTGTGTGTACCAATTTTCATCAAGATTGGTCAAGCCGTTCTTGAGTTATAAAAAGACATACAGACAGAGACAAAAATGAAAAAAATTGTATAATGTGAATCACTGTATCATAAAACGACAATTTATCACAAAATTAGGCGAAAAAATAAAGTACAGACAGAGCCAATAGATTTATATAGTAGTATAGATATATAATGACAAATGTTGTGAAATACTTAACAATCAAAATATAGTCAAGTATGTTTTGACTATTGTGTATATTAAAGTGGGACGAGAATACTTCGACATAAGACCGTCTGGATAGTTTTTCTTTGGATATTTTCCAAAAGGTGCATCCAAGGGTTGATTGAAATAATTTTCAATTCCCTTATTATCGTAGCGTGACTGCCTCGTTGGTCTAGTGGCTAGATATAAGGCCGCAGAACCGGTGGTCCTGGGTTCAATTCCCAGGTCGGGCCAATAAATAGTTATTGGGTTTTTCTGTCAGAAAATTCTCAGTAGCAGCCCGGAGTCTGGAAATTGGAAGTGTGTACACTCTCGTGCCTCGGAGAGCACGTTATGCCGTTGGTCCTGAGCCTGAACTCTTTCCAGTCGTGTAGGATTGCCGTCCCATCGGATTATGAGAGCTAAGGAAAAGAGAGTGCACCTGTGTTTGCACACACACTTGTGCACTGTAATATCTCCTGCGCAGTTGGCTAATCTCTCTTGAGATTGGCCGCCGTGGCCGAAATCGGTCTGGAGGACCTTATCGTAACGAGACCAATTATCTCATAGTTTAGTAGAATTATAAGGTTGAAGACCAAGCAGTCAAGTAGTAATATCCTTTTTTTTTTTTTTTTTTGTCGCTGGGAAAACGCATGACGCGTTTCCCCCCACGGGAACAGTGGGGGGGGGGGTATGTGGGGCTCGCCGAGACACTGAGTGTGCCCCGGTCATCGGAATACCCACTAAAAACCCAGCGGTACCCTTCCCGTCTTAACGGGAGCGCCACGGGATCGCTTGCGCGTGGTACCGTGACGCTCCGACGGCCGGCCCGCCTATGCGGGCCTCCATTCACTAGGGAGGAATCCCAGGGTACTGGGAACCCCCCTAGTAAGTAGCCATATCCTGCTTTACGTCCAAAAAATTTTTTTTGGTTATGTTAACTTAACGAGGTAATGAGCGTAGTTAGCAGTATTACAGTTCCGTGACTTGTGCCTTCGCATGGTCCTACCCTTGGTCTCCCCAGTAAGATTCTGGCACAACCAGGCACACAATATCTATCACAAAGATTTCTAATTTGAAATAAAACATTATAGAAACTTTCATTAATATCCGCTTGCTTGCAACTGTTTTTGCAATTAAAAACGCCTCCTTTGCTCTCCTTTGTGGTTGCGAAGTAACACTTTGATTTGAAAATTATTATTATCTGTATGTTCGTTTCTATAGAAAACTAACCTTATAAGTGAATGCAATGCTAATATTTTTTTTCTCGCTCTATTAGTTTCTAAGTTATCATTAGTTATATTATGAAACGTATTATGCTAGTTTCTAATTATTTTAACAAGCAATAATATTATTTAATATATTTTACCATTTATTCTCTCCAATATTGTTGTACTAACATTCAAAATATAACTAGAATACCTTTATAATTTCGATTCACATACATTATTGCCTTTAAAATAATTTGTTTGCTATTAAATAAAACTTAAAATCGGTCGTAAATAAAGTGAGGCACGCATGACACATGTCATCGCACCACACATTATGAGTAATGCGCCTCGCGTCGTTACAGATTAATTTAGATCGCCAATATCGTTCACGGCTGAATTATTGAACCGATTTTGATGAATATTTTTATAATATAAGTTTAAACCTGAAAGGAAGGACAAGGGCTATTTTTTTATAAATACCGTTTCATTATATATACAGTTCTCCAGACCGATTTCAGCCACGGCGGCCTTAAGAGAGATTAGCCAACTGCGCAGGAGATATTATAGTGCACAAGTGTGTGCGCAAACACAGGTGCACTCTATATTTCCGAACTTTCATAATCCAATGGGATGGCAATCCGACACGACCGGAAAGAGTTCAAGCTCAGGACGAACGGCTTTACGTTGTTTCCGAGACTCGGGAGTGTACACGCTTCCAACTTCCAGACTCCGGGCTGCTATTGAGAATTTTCGACAGAACATCCGCCCGACCTGGGATTTGAACCCAGGACCTCCGGTTTTGCGGCCTTAAATGTAGCAACTAGATCGACGAGGCAGTCATTCTCCTCATTATACTATTTACACGAATCGAAATAGCGTCTCACCGTTAGTCAATAGTCTAAATTTTAATTCAACAGTTCTTACATAATACCACTGCAATGTTTAAAGTTGGGACGTTACAAGCGAGCGCTGAAATTTTTATCTCGGCGTATTCGCTGTTGTAACTTAAGAATAAACTTTATATTACATGCGAATTTTATTATTCTTGCTATTTTATTTCAAATAGGCAGCCCAGTAAGTGATCACCATTGCCCATATATATTGATAGCTTAAGATTTAAAAAATTCTACGAATAACAAAAATAAAAAAAATAATAGTAATAATCCATAAAGAGGAAAATGGAAAACATGCAAGTTAATCATTATCAGAATTTTCATAATAATATTTTGGTTTATTTTATAAATTCTTCTTAGAAATACATATAAATAAATATAATATACAAGTGTATTTTGTTTAATCAGTAAGGCTATTCTGTAAGAACAAACTCGAAACTCAACGGAAAAATCGGCCGTGAAATGTCAGAAATTGATATGCGGCATTGACCCTTATAATTAAGAATGTTAACTAATTTTGAATATTAGCTCTCCATATTCTCTGTCAAAAATAAAAAATACAAGTGAAAGAATTACTTCGATACGTCAATTAGTTTCCGATTCATGAAAGTAAACGTGCGATGCGAACTCTACTCGACGTCGCGTGCGTGTGACGGTGTCACTTCATTTTACAACACTCGCTCAGTCCGCTCGCGCTCTCAGCACGGTGTCGTCTTACGTTTCATTAGAAGCTACTAAGCGGAGCGTTGTAAATTGACGTCACATGCGGTCACGTGACTGTTAGCGGGACTCGATATTTATCGTAAGTTTAAATGCCTGTAATATCAAAACTAATAGGTATTTTTGACTACAACAAAAACTAGTGTATTTGTATACATACAAGCTTTACTGTAACAACCTTTCAACCGATTTGGCATACCTATTAACATTCTTAATTATAACATTTCAAGAATACACGCATCAAAATAGTATATAAGTTGTCAACGTTTTACTGATGAATAATGAAGTTCATATCGACATTTTATATTTATAGCTATTATAAATTCTTTATAAATGCATGTGCTATGATGCGAGGAACATTCTTACCCTCGAGTTCCCGCATCAATAGCTCGGAGACTACATATTCGCACGTTTCAATACAAGCCAGAGCATCCTCTGGACTTGAAAGGTACTCAAAGTTTTCTTTGTCTAAGTATACTTAAACAAGAGCTTCAATTTTTCCAAAGATTCTGTTCTCGATGTTTGTTATGAAAGTAATATTGTTACCAGAACCAACGGAGCGAAACGAAACGAAATATATATGATATACTAACATTCAACAATCAATATGGACAATAAATACTGTGGAGATGCCATTATTATGATATAAAAATAATATTATATATTTTGAAAATATTGGTTATCCTAAGCCAATTTACTTTTGTTGCATACGTAAACAAATCATAATTATCATTGTTATCCTCTCGACCGATTTCGGCGATGGCGGCCAATCTCAAGAAAGACTAGCCGACTGAGCAGGACATATTATAGTGCACAAACGTGTGCGCAAACACAGATGCACTCTATACTCTACCTCTCATAATCCGATGAAACGACAAATGCGAAACGCGGAATGCGAAGTAGGGCTTTGGATACTGTCCGAGGCAAGGGACACACAATTCCAACTTGCAAAATCCGGGCTGCTACTGACAATTTTTCGATAAAATAGTTAATCATCATACATCATAATTTTATATGTTAATAATTTTTATAAATACATCAATTATAAATACTCTGCCAACCAGAAACTAGCAGTTAAACTATGTAAGAACAAAGTAAAGCATTTCGCTCATGAAATGATGATAACCGACTTACAGTGATACGCTATTTTGATGTATATATCCTTTAAATGATATAACTATTAAATTCAATATCGCAATTACTTTCTGACATTTATCGTTTCCTAAAATAAGTTCGAGTTTTTCTCATCCAAATGTTGTGTGCCCTTTATCACCCTGGTTCATGACACAACACAAAGTAAGTGTTAAACATGAATTACATTAAACGTGTCTCTGTTATGTAAATTTACTTGTCGTGTCGTCGTGTAAATAAAAGAAAACAAGAGCCATTGCAAGCAATGAATAAGATTACGATAAAAATGTAACGCTATGTCCCACTGCTGGGCTAAAGCTGTTCCAATACGTGTGGATATGTGGCAGATTTTTATCTGTTTTATTATGCAGTTTTTTCTCAAAGTATTTTTCGACTCCAAGTGTCGATTAGTTATAAACACAAACTAAGCATTTAAAATGTATTCGTAGATTTTAAACTATCACGTTCGGCTTCAAACGTAAAATGTATTAAAAAAAAATTATCTTTTTTATTTATTTATAATAAAGCCTTAAATAAATACAAATACAATTAAAAATAGTTACTGTACAAATCGTGACCGCGTGGAAAGGTGGCAAGAATGCTAGCAGCATTTCCCCTTTGAATCGCAATTTCGATTCTCTGTGCGAAAAATGAACCAGCCCTCCTGTCGCCAGTACCAACAATAGACGGGGTGTAATATATTTAATAAATAATAATATAATCTATTCAACGGATAACCATTATGTTCATAATAGAGCGATAAAGTACTACGTATGTATAGTTGAACCCGCTAATGACGAGCATTAATGGAATCAATCTCAATCCATTGAAGTAATCAATGAATAAATATGGAATGTTAATATCATAAATGTTCTATGATTATAAAACAATAACAATGACCAGTAAATCATAAAACTAATAAATAAATAATAATAATAATAATAAAAGTAATTTATAATAATATATTCTTATTATTATAACTTACTAGTACCGCGGCTGTATTAGATAAAAAAGGCCTCGTGTTAGAGAGACAGGTCTTGTATTATGTAAAAAGTAGCAAAATGTTCTTTTTTACGTTTCAAACTTGCTTTATATCAAATTATCATCACAGTCGGTTTTATGGATTAACGCGTAACAGACCAAAAAAAATCAAAATACACATTATTGAAGTAACAGTAACAGAAATACATTTAAATCGTCATTTTACAATTCTATATTAAAATAAAACTACCATCGATTTGAAATGTAAATACGTAGAATACATGACGAGTTAATCATTTAATTATTTAATAATATAGTTATGTTAATAAAACAAATTAAACATAAACTATTTATTATCCAATAGGATATTCAATCACTAAAATAGAGTACCCATCGTGGGTAATTATTTCAAACTGGCAACAATTTGTATTAAGCGTTCAACACGATGTTATCAAGCAGCAAGCATGAACAATCGCGTGATATTCACTTCATTAGTTCCCTTATAACACCTCGGTAGCTTATTTATAGACTTTAAATACCATATTGATTTTCTATATCGTATTAAAATATATTAATATTGATTCCAACGATTCGATTTGTCCAATATTGGTTGACAAATATAAAAAAGAACGAATTCGAATCAACACATTCTGATGGTTCAATTAAAATTGATTAAATATTGGTAACCAAGATGGCGGAATGTGAAAGATTAATGGTGCTATCAATCCACTTTATTGATTTTTTTTCACAGACATTTTATAATCGCCTCTATTCTATGCGTGCAGTTGTTTAATAAATAATTGAATTCGATTTGAATCAACAAAGGTTGCAAGGCATGAATCGATTATTGTTGAATTTGATTCAAATCGCTTTCAGTTCAGATATTGTGCTGTTTACTGCCATTCTGTTATTAGAAAAAATACAAGCGACAAATTAAATCAAGATAAACTTTAGCCAAGAAGGCTTTTAAGCTTTTGAATTATTATACAAGATTATTTAAATTTAAAGCTGACAAAAACCGGAAATTCGCTCAGTATTATGGTGCTCTTATACAAATTATTTACTAATAATCAATATCAACACTATGTATAAAAAATACAATATGTACCTGTAATGGGAGATGTGAAAGATAGAAATTGAGAGTTATTCATAATAATCATAATATCCTGGGACATTATTCACACAAGGCCCGCTGATCCCAAACTAAGCAGAGCTTGTACAATGGAAACCAGACAACTGATATACTTACATATACTAATTTTCTTTTCTAAACACATACTTATATAGATAATTACACCCAGACTCAGGACAAACAGACATGTTCATGCACACAAATGTCTGGGTGGGAATCGAACCCACGACCTGCGACTTGAAAAGCAAGTATATTAATATTGATTCCAATCACGCCAATCGGTTCGTATTTAAATAATTTATACTTAATAAAAACAATTAATAAAATAATAAGGTCCCCCAGACCGATTTCGGCCACGGCGGCCAATCTCAAGAGAGATTAGCCAACTGCGCAGGACATATTATAGTGCACAAGTGTGTGCGCAAACACAGGTGCACTCTCTTTTCCTTAGCTCTCATAATCCGATGGGACGGCAATCCGACACGACCGAAAAGAGTTCAGGCGCAGGACCAACGGCTTAACGTGCTTTCCGAGGCACGGGAGTGTACACACTTCCAACTTCCAGACTCCGGGCTGCTAATGAGAATTTTCTGAATGAAAAACCCAATAACTATTTATTGGCCCGACCTGGGAATTGAACCCAGGACCTCCGGGTCTGCGGCCTTATATCTAGCCACTAGACCAACGAGGCAGGCAATAAAATAATATGGAATAAAATAAATAAGAACATAGAGTATCGTTAATAAAAAAACAAAGCGAGTGCATCACTAGAATTGATATGGGTTTACATGTGAGCTCATATACCGATTTCACGCATAACGCACACATATAACAATACATGTATATTTTTTTAATTTACATTAATTGTAGTGTACTGGGCGCTAAGATGTTTACACATCAATAAATATATAATTATTTTTAATGTTATAATATATAGCAACGAAGTATTTACTTGTAGTTTACAAGGGAGTAGAGAGCGGCAAGCCGTTTCCCTTCATGGTATTCGAGTCTATCATGCCAAGGCGCGCCAACAGATGTTTCACATTAAAATTGTATCGAGTTACGTCATTACATAATTATTATTATTTTTTATTATCTTTATATCACTTATCAATATATATAAATTTTGGATGTAATTTGAAACAGAGATAGCTTATACCCTGACTTAACACATAGGCATCTTATGTCTATCCCCTCCCGTAACACGCGGGCGTAGCCGCTGGCGGAAGCGGAAGTCCTAACTTGAGAGTGTGTGATTAGTTGATTGGCTTCAAGACATATAACAGAATAAAATAATTAAATCATTATTCGTTTATTTTAAAAACATAATATAATATAACTGTGATCGGCATGTTAAATAATATTCACTTAGGCAATAAAAGACACATCACAGCAAAGTTATTGGTGCGAATTGTGCTGTAGGCAATCGATAAATTGACTTAATTTGACATGCCTGATAATATTGCGATCTCATTCTTACGCGTGGAAAAGCCAATAACTTTTTAAAAGAGATATTTATTTTAAAAAGATTTTCTTTTCAGTAGAGGCTGCTATCGGAAATTATGGTAGAGTTAAAATAGTGACCATTAAAAAACGCTTTATTATTAAGCTTACTTGAATAAATACATTTGATTTGTAGCGAATAAATATCTCTTTAAACAAATTTTCAATCGCCACAAATGCCTCGCCATTCGTTTGAATGAACAACAAGCTAAATTATTTCAACGTCAGCGCTCGACTAATCACTAATTAGAGCGAGAGATTTTGAAGTGAGAAAACGACCAAGATTCGCTCTTGGTCGTTTTCTTAAAGAACATAAATTATTTATTGAAACGTTCAAGATTAATATATAAATATATTTATTTATTTAATTAAGGATCTTCAACAAAAGATACACACTTACAAGTATGTACATTGAATCGTAGAATAATATTATAAAATATGTGTCCTATATTGAGGAGAAGATTTTGAGCAAATTCCACCACGCTGTTCCAATGCGGTTGGAATACACATGTGACAGTAACAATCATCTAAGTCAGCTCGGATGCTAATTAAATCAGAACGCAAGCAATACTTAGGACTGATGACTTGCACAAAGCCATACCACTAAGTTCAATCAGCCTGTTAATTGCTGATATAATTGATTGTGTCTTCTAAGAGGTCAAATCAAAATATCGGGCTTTTATACATGAAAGATTTCCCATAGACACCACACGTTAAAATATAAGCAAACCTCGAAATACTTAACGAAAGCATTCAACACATTTAATGGTGTCATTACCATTTCATTGCCGCATAGAACTAGGCACGGTTCTAATTATTCAAAACAAGGCATTAAAGAGAATAATAAAACATTTAATGAACGCAATAAATGACTGAAAGGTGGCACGGAATGCAAAAATGCATCTCTAAAGTTTCTAGGTCGCCACCCTGGATTCAAGGGGGGTCTTTTACCTTCCCCTTAAATGCCTATTCGACGTATAGTCTAGCCATTATATAATCATGCAACTAACATTTCCTATATACTTTACAATTATATATTAACACAAAAACGATTTTTTCTAGTCAGAGTGAATAATGCTTAAATTGTTCGTATAAATCAAGTTAGTGACCCAACTTTTAATGTAAGTTCTCAAATGGGATTAAGTTTTGTTTGAAATTGTACACAAAATTTGTTGTTAATGGTTTCTTTCCGTTTTAGATTTAGTGTAATGGGATCGATAGGCGGAGATGACCCAGTGGTAAGAACGCGTGAATCTTGATGATCGTGGGTTCAAACCCGGGCAAGCACCACTGAATTTCATATGCTTAATTTGTGATTATAATTCATCTCGTGCTAGACGGTGAAGGATAACATCGTGAGGAAACCTGCATGTGTCAAATTTCACTGAAATTCTGACACATGTGTATTCCACCAACCCGCATAGGAGCAGCGTGGTGGAATGAGCTCCAAATCTTCTCCTCAAAAGAGGAGAAGAGGCCTTAGCCCAGCAGTGGGACATTCACAGGCTGTTACTAATCGATAGCGTTAAATTAAATTGAAATAAAGATACATTCGAAGATAAAACTTACGGAATTAAAACACTTACGGCTTAAAGTGAACTATCAAACTGTGTATAATTTAAACATCATAAAATACTAAGCCGACAAGATATAATATGTATTAATTACATAGTATAAGAAAATCGACGATTTTTGTATCAGTCGCTTTATTCGCTTAATATTTTCACGATAATTTATTTCGAAAAGTTTTAGTAAACCATATATGTATGCTTTTATGGCTTATGCAATACGAGTAAATTATAAAAGATATATTAATATTAGGTCCTTACATATGAAATTGGCGTTTTGTACGGGAGGAATATAAATTTTTTTTTTTTTATAAAATATATTTAATCCCTTCATTATTGTGTCGGTTGAGCAAAGTAACACAGCAGTCGACGCGTGTTTGCAAGTTCAATTCATGAGATACCCATCGTTCAAGTTTTTTTACTTTCCCGATTTACTTCAAGTGGATTAATACAGTTTTATCACTTATTAATAAATTTGAATTTGGAATTCTTAACCAAAGAGGAGATATTTCAGATCAAAATCGTCAGTACGACAAAACGCTAATTTCATATGTAAGGACAGGACCTAATATAATGTACTTCAGAATCGTGTATATAAATCGTTGTCATTATTAACTGGTTGATGTTTATATGTTTGAGTGTCAGGCTTGTAAACTTTTTATCTAGATACTATAAAGAAGAAACTTATTATCTAGGTACTATAAACGCTCATAATAATACATAATAATTATATAAGTTCCTAATCGGATTCATAGATTTTGCGTGAACGGTAAAATAAACACAAGTAATATTCATTACAAGTTATCATTTATGTATGTAATGCTTGATAAATTAACACAATTTAATAATAAATTCAGTTTAAATTTCAAATTATATGAAACTTTACTTAAACGATGAATTATTTTCAATTTAATGCAAACTTTAGTTACGGAATGTACTGAGAGTACATTATAATATTCAGTATAATTTATTTAACACTAAATATTGCTATCGAATATTCTGGGCAATATCTTAAATTATATAACGATTCATAATTACAGCCTATTCGAATCACAGATGAAAGACAAATAAACAAGTTTGACATTAAATTGTTCGAGATCTTGTATAATCTGTGCATTAAGGATTCGTAAAAATATGACCTGTCAAATGTCAGAGAAGCTGAAATCGGAACTTTGGAAGTAAAGTTACAGAGGGTATAAGTAGTAAAGTAGGAAAGTGTTGTGTTCTAAATAAGGATATATTAATCAAGAACTGTTTGTACTAAAAACTATAAAGTCCTCCAGAATGATTTCGGCCACGGCGGCCAATCTGCTTTCCGAGGGCCGAGAGTGTACACAATTCCAACTTTCAGACTCTGGACAGAAAATCTCAATAATAAATCCCAGGGATTTGAACCCAGGACCACCGGGCCTGCGGCCCGTGGCTTGGATACATGTAGCTACTAGACCAACGAGGTAGTCAAACTGTTATAGTAGCAAATCGTATGCCATGTGTATTGGCTTATCGGAAGGCAAAGGCTTGTTAATCTTTACTCCTTCGATAATAGGTTACACTGAGATAAACTGACCCAATATTGAGAGAGACGTCAAAATCAAACCTAAATCACAAATTTGAATCCGGTCAACTATTTTCATGTACCGGATAATATTCTGACATATATATATATATATATACTAGCGGTTCACCCGCGGCTTTGCCCGCAACATAATCAAAAATAATAAAATATGTTAATTATGATCTATTTTAGCTATGATAACAGTAAATTTCAAGCAGATCAGACCATTTTTTATACTAATGTTTCCAACCCATTACTTCCGTTTGGGGTTGAATTTTCAAAAATGACAAAATACGTATGCATTTAATTTTGCTTAGAAGCTTTAAAATTAAATTTTATGCTTCTCACATGAAAAATGACGGACCCGCGATACAAACTTTCAACCCCATATTTCACCCTCTTCAGGGGTAGTTTTCAAAAAACCCTGAAATATGTATTTATTTATTTTTAAACAGAAGCTAGTATATAAAATTTCATACTTCTTACATGAAAAATGACGGACTCGCGATACAAATTTTCAACCCCTATTTTACCCTCTTAGGGATATAAATTCCAAAATTCCTTCCTTAGTAGGTGTCTACTCAATAAAACGACCCTACTCACCAAATTTCATGGCCTTAACTTTAATAGTTTACGCTCAATGATGATGAATCAGTCAGTCAGTTAGGCCATGTTATTTTATATACAGGGTTATTTCTAACGACCCAGCAACCTCGCAGGACTATATAGCTAACACCATAAGCAACAACTTTTGCTCTACGACTTTTGATTATTTGTTAGATTTTATTTTCATACAAAAATTAGTATTAATGTAATTTCCCGCTTGAACGTTTATAAATCTTCGCGCATCGCAAAGATCGACGCGTCGCGTCGTCCTTTCGTTTATGAATGAAATATAGACCTAAAATTGTCACGACAGTACCACAAAAACTTAAAAAATAATTTTTTTTCATGTATTATGTCCGAAGTCGTAGAACAAAAGTTGTTGCTTATGGTGTTAGCTATCTAGTCCTGCGAGGTTGCTGGGTCGTTACAAATAACCCTGTATATACAGGTGTAACAAAAACCCTGTCCGACCCGTGAAGTGGTTATTAGGTATAGTATGTCGGTTCTATTTATGTAATAATTTTTTAAATCTTAATCTTAATAATAATATATATCTTTATTGTACACAAAAACAAAGGAAAATATGAAACAGTAAAAATTTAATACAATGATAATAAAATAAAAGCATAAAGATGCTGGTGAGGACGTAGGATAAGTGCATTGTATATACATATTCAGCATCGGGTCACATTTACATTATTAGAACGGATAGAATGAAATATGAAAGAAGTAAATAATAATTTTAATGCAGTATTGTTGTTTTTTATAGCATAGGTAGGCGGACGAGTAGATGGACCGTCACCAACGCCCATAGAAACTAACATCGCTTACATCGACAATGCGCCACCAACCTTGGGAACTAAAATGTTATGTCCCTTGTGCCTGTAATTACACTCGCTCAATCACCCTTCAAACCGGCACACAGCAATACAAGTACTGCTGTTTTGCGGTTGAATATCTGATGAGTGGGTGGTACCTACCCAGACGAGCTTATTATATATATAATACTCTTTATTGCACTGAGAAATTTTACATGGTAATTTTACACATGAAATTATTGTTCACAATTATTTAACAGAAGTTATTTTAGATTCATCCGAAATAACGAAAAAACAACACTTACATATTAAAAACAAAAGAACTCGCTTCTCAATCACATATATGGCCTCCCTCAAATCTCGGGAGAGCCTCCTCAATTTTGTTGATTTTCCCAATTTGTGGACAATTATTTTGAGTGCTTTCACGAACTGTAGCAACGGTGGTTAAATGAATAAACTCGTATCTCAGTCTCTAGGGCGCGTCCCTAAAATCTTCTATACTGAGACAATTACAACGAGTGCTGACTTACGTATTCGTCATAACGTTACATCACGATCATAACTTTAATTTATTTTGAAATGGCTTCTATTATTGTATCACTCAACTTGTACAATTATCCAAAGTATACAATATGATAAAATATATGATTCTTAGAACAGTGTTGTAGACTAGAAATGAAATCACTTACTTAGATATCTTGTCGCTATATTCTGGTTAACCGAGGAATACGTTTGTATGCTATCCTTTACAACCGAATTCGTCTGCTATGAATTATTGTGTGCATGGTTCTAACTCACGACCTTCACTTAATATATGTTATAACCTTATTATTTATTTAAAATCGCTTTTCAGACTGCCAAATGGGCCACCTGGTGGAAAGAGGTCACCGCCACCCATCATTGGCATTATGATAACCATCAACCATCCTTTACATTGTCAATGCACTATCAAACTTGGGAATAAAGAGGTTATGTCTCTTGTGCCTGTAATTATACTGGCTCACTCACCCTTCAAACCGCAAATGTTACTGTTAGGTGGAAGAATAAGTGATGTATGGATTGTCCCTTCACAGATATAATATACCATATACCTAGTAATAACTACTATATTATATACAGAAAAGTAATATTTTCTCTATATAATAATAAAGTATTCTACATAGTTCATGCAAACAAAATCGTATAAAAATTAGATATAATATATGGGTAACAAGTTAATTTTATAACAAACATACATATGTAAGGTAAGGTCCTCCAGACCGATTTCGGCCACGGCGGCCAATCTCAAGAGAGATTAGCCAACTGCGCAGGACATATTATAGTGCACAAGTGTGTGCGCAAACACAGGTGCACTCTCTTTTCCTTAGCTCTCATAATCCGATGGGACGGCAATCCGACACGACCGGAAAGAGTTCAGGCGCAGGACCAACGGCTTAACGTGCTTTCCGAGGCGCGGGAGTGTACACACTTCCAACTTCCAGACTCCGGGCTGCTACTGAGAATTTTCTGACAGAAAAACCCAATAACTATTTATTGGCTCGACCTGGAAATTGAACCTAGGACCACCGAGTCTGCAGCCGTATATCTAGCCACTAGACCAACGAGGTAGTCATATATAAGTATGTACATATGTACATACTTATTGAAACCAAAACAAGGTACCACCCTACAAGCCCTACAAACAATAAAAGGACATTTCAAAGATTCTGATTACGCAGGTCGTGGATTACTGGAGGGGCTCGGTTTGGGTGGCATTCTTAGCATATACGAGTACCCAACGTCACAGCTTAAATCAAGTATCATTTTTAATTTATTATCAATGTCAGATCTGAATAACTGGCAACGCTTATATATTTCCTTTTATGAAATTCTCTTATTCGCAGAATTTCTTCACAAATTCTATTCTAACTTGAATATTTCTCATGTTTCGCTTTCACAGCGATCCATTACCACATACGATCGCTCATATTTACGACTACGTTTTGTTCTACGATTTTCAACTTTATTTTCATGGCTCTAGGTTTCATAATGTTAAATTAACAACAGTTTTCTATATTTGAATATTTACCGAAGTCGCGATTTACGATGTGTTAGCGAAATTGTATTTATAGTTAAGTCACAGCAGACGCTGTAGTTTATTCTGTGTAACGACGTCGGTTTTTCGACAAATCTTATTTAACTATTTATTATTTTTTTTTTTTAAATCGATTGACTGGCTTGCATATGTATCACCTTATGGTAAGTAGTCACGACCGTCCGTTGTTATATTTTCTTGGTGGTAGGGCTTTGTACAAGCCCATATGTGAAATAGGTAACCGGACTGCCAAGTGGGCCTCCTGGTGGTAAGTGGTCACTATCGCCCATAGACATTGACGAATAATTTTTTTTAAATTAAATTCAATAATTTAATTAATTTAAATGTTATGTCACAACAATACTAAATATTTCTGTTTGTCGGTAGAACAAGTTATAAATGAGTGGTACAAACCGTACCAACAAGGAAAGGTCTATTATAATATATAATCATGGTTGAACAGTATAGAAATTAATGTGTTACAACACGATCTTAACATTCTTCCCCGTGAAACGGTGATCGGTCAAATAACGTCAAGTCTTAATCTCCAATAAATATACCACTATCAATTTTCGAATATAAGATTACAGTATTTCCCATGTAGTAATGTAACAACGGAAGAAGGATATAACAAAATAACCTGCCTGTGATAGAATGCTTAATCTTTGTGCAACTAATAAATAAATCGCTTTGCCTCCACCGGTGACAGGAGTATCGGTTAATTTTCGCCCGGAGAATCGGAATTCCGAATCAAAGGAGGACTGCTGCGAGAATTCTTGTCATTCCACGCGATCATGATTTGAACAGTGATTTAATTTTTTAATTTGATTTACGACTCTTTAAAAGTGAGAAAATCTTTTTTAATTCTACGTTTCTGACTCAAAGTATTCATTTGGGCGTTAGTTTGATACATCAATTACTAGAAATAGTAGATTAATTTCGATAAATACATTTTTATAATAATTTATATCCGAGATGGCCCAGTGGTAAGAACGCGTGAATCTTAACCAATGATCGTGAGTTCAAACCCGGCCAAGCACCACTAAATTTCATGTTTCATGCTTAATTTGTGATTTATAATACATCTCGTGTTTGACGGTGAAGGAAAACATCCTGAGGAAACCTGCATGTGTCGAATTTCACTGAAATTCTGTCACGCGTATTCCATCAACCCGCATTGGAGCAGCGTGGTGGAAAGCTCCAAAACCTTCTCCTCAAAAAGAGGAGAAGAGGCCTTAGCCCAGCCGTGGGACATTCACAGGCTGCTACTGTAATAATTTAGTATAAAAAAAAAACTGGTGTTTATTTAAGTGGTAGTAATTACAAGCATTATTGAATAATATACAACCGAAAACGAAAAAAAACACTAAGAAATACATTAAGTTTTTGGTCAAGTAGAATATTATGTATCATTTTAGAAAAAATATTTAATATTTCGCTACATAAACACTTTGTTTCTTTATGATATCTATGGCCTACATACACGTTCTTGAATGTGGCATATCTTGGTGAGTGCTTTCTTAAAAATTCAACGTCGAAAAACGGAAAGTGGTATTGCAATGGTTAGCTAGTTGGGATTGAGAAAAGCTAGTCTCGGATAATCCTTTTAAATATTTAAATAAGATTTCGTTTCTTGTAGTAGTACGTTTAAAAATTCGGAGAAATAAGTACTAACAAATTGTTTATTGTTTAATTTAAAAAGATTTTTGTTGAAACGGTAATAATTCATATTAAAATATAATAAGTTCAAAGAAATTGTGAAGAGTAGTGAAAAAAAAAAACAAAATTCACTTATTCTGTAAAACGGACTCTTTCGATTTAAATACAATAACATTATAGCATAAATTGTAAACATAGATATAGCTCAGTTGATATAATACGTGGGTCTCAAACGAAGATCGCTAGTTCGAATCAATCCGCACGTTAACGTGTTTAATTTAAATCCTAGTAAACGTCAATTTTTTTATGTGAATCATTTATACAAGTTGTGCTAGAGTTCTTCGTAAAATATAAATTTATCGAAACAAGTACTACCCACGGGTTGCAATATGCTTCAACCCTTCATCTTTATAGCAAATTAATTTTATAATAAAGTAAGAAATATAATGTGTTTGACAAGAAGTAAGAATAAATAAGTTTTCAATGAATTGCTAAAACAATTGTAGAAACTTATTTTTGCAAAACATTACACAATTAAATGCTGCATTTAATTTTGACCTTCATTGCACCCATAAATATAAATAAATATCACCTTAATTATATTTAATTATGTCTATAAATATCAATAGGACAACCATTCAGACAGAACAATTAATTAATTAATAAAATAATTTGTGGCTACGTATAATTTGACGAAGTCAGTACTTAGTCACATTGCAGCTTGTGAATGGATTGCTAACTTTACGGCCTAAGATATTATCTTAACTCCAATATAATTACTAGCTCACTAATCCTGCTTAGCAACACGCATTATTATTCTCTTATCAATCGAACAAATGTTGCTTCTATAACATTCAATGTTTATATATCAGATGCACCGTGTGTTTGTTTATCTATATTAATACTAACAGTGTGTTAATATCACACTTATGGACAAAGATCTCTCCTCCTCTTGAGTTTCGGCTGTAACTTCATCCATCATATGCTGGTTTCCTCACGATATTTTTCCATGCTGCGCACGGGTTGAATTATACACATAACTACCGGACCCGGCAGACGTCATTATGCAGATTTTTTTTCATTTAGTGACATACCGACACCAACGTCATCTACCGGGGTTCAATTGTGTTTTTAAACCATTCACGAACCCATTGAAATGTACACACAAAATTTTATCCAAATCGGTCCAGCTGTGTAGGAGGAATTAGGTGACAAACACACGTACAAACGAATTATATATATATTAAGATAAAGCTAATGCAAACTTGTTGAATGCCCGGATTGTACTAGCAATCTCCGGTTAAGATTCACGAGTTCTAACCACTAGGCTATCTCGTTATCAATAGTGCGATCCATGTTAGTATGAGTGGGTCTAATGGTCTTCCCAAGGCTTGTGATTATAGGTCATCAAGTTATTCACGATAGTTGAAGCCAACGAGCCAATGCAGGTCCACGCCAAAACACTTTTCAATCATATTTTGGACAAATTATAAGCACATAATTCGTTCTTAAAAAAATAAATTAATTTTATGCCAATAAAATACAGGAAATTAATATTACTTTCAATAATTTTGTTATAACAATGTATATCTTTTAGTAATTAAGAATAAGCACCAAGAAGGTCTTGGTCCGAAAATATATTATTAATATATTATTCAAAAAACGTTAATATATTTAAAATAGGACGATATATTTAAATAGCCGGCGTCTTTAGGAAATTAGACGCAGCCGTTATTCATGAGCTCCTTCAGTACATTATCTTAACATAAACAAAATCAAATTACGACTATCCTCGTAATATTTTCCCGGCGTTATGCCAGGATTTTTTCCTCTAATGTGAATATAAAGATATGGGAGTTTTATAAGGAACGATTGCCATCTGAGCTCAGCCCTTATGGACGAATACACTTCGGTTTCTGCAATAAAGTTGAAAATCTTCGGACTGTTATGTGATCATTTTTTCAAAGAAATAATCCCAAGAATGTATGTCTTTGTGGAATAATGCAAAGATGCCTTATATGCATATAATGTACATATTATATAATCGTCTATTTGTTGGTATTCATAATGAATTTGCACTTCCTTTGTTTTTATATGGAAGAGTTAATTGAAAATATTTCCCCAAAGTAGGTCAGGCACATCATAACTCACAACTTTTCTTATATAACGTGTAAACGATGAGTATTAACTATTTAAATAGCTTCTTAACTTTTTGTTTTTTTTTTTATTTATATTAAGAAAACAGCTTAACACTTCTAAAAAAATAGGAAGGTCATCTCTATCCATAAACATGGACACTGTAAAAAGTTCAAATCATGCCCTATACCGTCAATGGGTACCTTCCATATTTACCCTGAAATATCCCTTGTTCTTTCAGATACACTAGAAAAGAATGGTTTTCGTTACGGCTTAACGCTAGCTAGAGGGCTTGGGGCAGAAAACAGCACGAAAAGACGCGCTTTAGAGTAGATTTTAAACTAAAAGTACGGTCTAAAGGTTTCCCGGTGTAAAAAAATATCTCTTATGGCTTATTTTGTATCGGGGACATTGTGTTACAGGTGCGTCATGAATGTGCATAGTTAATAAGCTCCAAGCCATCTCATTAATAGGAGAGATGTGTTTAGCCCAGCAATGGATCTTTTATATGATCTTACTTTGAGTTTAATTTTTTTTTACCGTATATGCCAGATATACTCTTAAAATATAAATAGACACACATACCATACAACTTAGGTCGATTACCGAATATTTAATATTATACATTATTTTCTCAAGTAAACAATAGCAAGTTACGGCTATTTTCCTCGCATTTTGTCTCCCGGCATTATGCCAGAAACTTTTTCCTCAAATCTGAACATGAAATATATCGTATGTTAAACTATTTATATCTATGTAATCTTAAGGAAATATATTTTTTGTTTCCGTAATAAAACTCAGCACTATTTCTGCATGTATCTATATATTCACAAATCCAAGAGGTTAGTTTTAATGGGTTCTATCCCCAGGTCTGGCGGAGGAGTTAGAAAATAAGTAGGAAGGCAGAAAAGCAGTAAGTGCCAGTTCAGATTATGAAATGTGGCAGTGCTTTAAACTGCATTCCTCGGAATGCACATAAAGCCATTGACTTATGAACTCCTCCAGTCGTGTCACATTTAGGTTCGCATTATGAGAATGAAGGAATAGAGAGTACAGTTAGGTTTCGGCACACTTGAGCACTATAATATGCGCAGTTGGCTAGTTCTTCGAATGGATGTAATAACATACATTGGTCAGAATGACATCATCATGATCGTCATTATCATAATCAGATCCAAAAATATTGTATCAATCAGTGAAATATTCAAGATCTTTCTCATTTACTATTTGTCCTGAGTCCGGGTGTTATTATCTATATAAGTAATAATAATGTCCTCCGGACCGATTTCGGCCATGCCGTCCAATCTCAAGAGAGATTAGCCAACTGCGCAGAAGATATTAAAGTGCACAAGTGCAGGTGCACTTTCTCTTCCCTAGCTCTCATAATCCGATGGGACGGCAATCCGACACGACCGGAAACAGTTCAGGCGCAGGACCAACGCGTTTACGTGCTTTCCGAGGCACGGGAGTGTACACACTTCCAACTTCCAGACTCCGGGCTGCTACTGAGAATTTTCTGACAGAAAAACCCAATAACTACTTATTGGCCCGACCTGGGAATTGAACCCAGGACCACCGGGTCTGCGGCCTTATATCTAGCCACTAGACCAACGAGGCAGTCAACGAGGCAACTGACTGCCTATATAAGTATGTATTTACAAAAGAAAATTTGTATATGTAGTATATCAGTTGTCTGGTTTCCATAGTACGAACTCTGCTTAGTTTGGGGTCATATGGCCGTATGTGAAAAATGTCCCAGGATATTATTATTATTATTATATTTACAGAAAATTTCAAACTCATTTCAAACAAAGAACGTAGAATCGTTATATTTATCTTAAAATATTCGATATCAGTTCAAAACGAGAACATTGTTTAATAATACAGTAAAAATAATCAACAGCTTGAACCAAACGAACAATAAAATATCAACAATAATGAATAAAGAAAAACAAAACGAAAACACGCCAGATTAATGCACCCATTACTTCTCGGATCGATTCCAGCGCTTGTAACGTATTGTATGGTTTATCGAGTTAAAGAATACCGTATGAAATATATTAATCTTTAAGGATTAATCGTTTAGATATATAGATAATCCATTTATTTGGAACAATACTCAAGCGAAATAATACAATTAGATTAAAATCATATACAGGCGTACCTTCTCAGTAAAAGGGATCTGACTCGACATGTGTGATAAATAATAACCACATTTTCATAATTATTTCTAGCATTAAATTGCTAAAAAGAACGATTTTTGAACAATGAAAACACCATTAAGCTAAGTTCCATAGTTTGTTTAGTAACTGTTTTCTATTACAGTTACTTTCTCGTAGGCCTTGTTGCTACTTTATTATGCTACAGATTCTGAGGTCATCAAACTTCTTTTTTTTTTATTATATAGGTAGGCGGACTAACATGTGGGCCACCTGATGATAAATGGTCACCAACGCCCATAGACATTGGCATTGTAAGAAATGTTAACCATCGCTTACATTGCCAATGCGCCACCAACCTTAGGAACTAACCGCCTTATTCATAAACTTTATTTAACTGGTGATTAGTTAAACAATATTTTGTCTTCTTCTTTCGTATGTCAAATCAATAATGACAGAAAGAGACAAATCAGTGTTTAGCTAAACAGTAACTAAGCAACGTTTATAAATAAGGCCGTAAGATGTTATGTCCCTTGAGCCTGTAATTACACTGGCTCACTCACCCTTCAAACCGGAACACAGCAGTACCAAGTACTGTGGTTTTGCGGTAGAATATCTGATGAGTGGGTGGTACCAACCCAGACGAGCATGCACAAAGCTCTACCACCAGTAAGTATACATTTAGAATTTTCAAATATATTATTAATTCTATGAAATAAAAACGATGACGTATGCACTGATTTAGTTTTATTAAGCGGGTTCGTAATATTGTTTTTTAAAAGCAAACTGTTAATACCCATTTTAGTTCCCATAACAACAATGATTACAGAATGTAATTTTTAAAGTAATTTGTATTATATATGAGCTAAGATGAATAAATCATAATTGTATTATAAGTGCGAAGGTAAATCAATTTCGATTTGTATACTAAATACGGTTCCTATGAAAATATTTAATTCGATATGTGGCAAAATTATTTATAGTGAGTCGAACATAAGGATGCGATTCTACTGCAGACAGGCACCACTGAATTCTCAACCTGCATTGAAGAATTGTAATGAAATAAATTTCAATCCTTCTCAAAAATGAAGCCGTATGTCACATATAATTTGCAGTGACCACGTGTTCGCCTCTATCCATAATTAAAAATTTAAATGAAAAAAATATAATATATTATTCATAAATTCATTTTACTACATAAAGCAAAAGCCACAATACAATATAAAGAATATCACACATCGTTTCCAGAACATATAAAATATAAAGATCATAAAAATATTTCATTTATTCATAAAAAATATATTATTCTTACGCGATGAATAAAATATAAATGTTATTAGACTTATCTAGGATTCTTCTTTAGGAATGAAACTGTTTTTTTTTTTGTATCTTATGTCATTATAATTATATTAACATTCGAATAAATCGAATATAAAGAACAAATAAATATAAATACTCTATCAATTAAAAGTAAATACACGAATAAACGACACGAACCAAACAGTAATAAATATCTTAAGTTATCTTTCTCGTAAGAATCAAAAGGCGCTTAATGTTAAATTGATGAGAAAAAACTAATGGATCCCTTTGTACCAGGTTTTATGAAACATTGAAACGAATTCTTCATTCCTTTGATAAATAAAAGTTTTGTATGCGTTTTTTTATGTAGTTAATTTTAAGTTATTTCATCTTAAATATTTGCTTAACAGATGCAGTGAATTGTTAGAGCTGAGCTAATACTAATACATTAGGCACTCCTATGATTCAAATAATAATTAAAATTCAGTGACTGTATTTAATATTATTAGTTTCTCTTTAATTTCCCAAGACTGTAAGGTCATACTTTGAAGTTTAAATTTCCGCTTTGCGTTCAATTTAACCCCATAACTTTCATTAGTACTTACAAGGATAAATGAATGAATGAATTTTGATAAACATATTATGTACTCACATACATACAACTGAAGAGACCTTGTGAAATTAAAGGCATTACCAATCACTAATGAATTAATTAACAGCTGAATAAGAAAACTTTAACTAATTATGATCTCATTAGAAGAATGTGTTAACAACAGACAATAGAAGTTTTAAATCTCCTATCTCTTATGGTTTGCTTCGATTGGAGAAATCGTTTACATTTCAATATCTGTTAACATTTTCAATATCTATGGGCAGAGGTGACCTTACGATTGACTCCTAATAGCTCGTCTGAAAATCTCGTGTTCTAGAAATATAAAACAACATACGTTTTTCAGATATTTATAATATATATATTTAAAGCATGAATACATTGAATTCAAATTGGTAATTTGTTATTTATATTTCGCATGAATTAAATAAATATGTAAACAAGAAATTATAAATAATGATTAATGTAAATATACTTTAATAAATAAAGCCAACCACCAATTAACTAACAATTATGGCATATGTTTTATCACATTTTTACTATCATATATATATTATAATATTGTCTATAATTATAATTATCAGTATAAGTATAAAAACAGGTCCATTTTTTAAACTCCCTTTTGAAAGTGTTTGTAATTAATGTAATCGATTTATGTTCATATTCTGAAGTGTCGACCGTTTGGAGAAGAATGCTGGAACTCAGTATATATGTTATTAAAATTGGTATATATGTATATATATACAAGCAGGACAAATTCTGTCGGATTTTGCTAGTAACATCATGTATATTTTAATCGATTTAAATTTAAATACCGAATGACCGACCGAACGAATGATCATAATATAATGATCATTATACCGAACGAATACAAACAAAAGCTCATTCATTACTTTCTTTCAATTTAAGATTTTCGAGTTTAACTATCTTCACCGTTAAATATTCAGTCAATTCAAGATCAAAGTTGATTATATATCTTTTACTCTCCAGACATTGGAATAGACTATATATAAATATAAGACATTGATTGACTTTATGTAGTATCAAATGTTACATACTAATCATCCAATACAAACGAACGTAGGCCTTATAATATTGGTTATTAATCAATAATGATCATATAACGAACGTCATGTTTCAAAAACAACATATAATTTAAAAAAATAATACATTAAAACAACAACCATAAATTAAGAGGTTTCGAGATAGTTCAATAAAAAAAAAAAATAACACTTTTATTTCTTAAAGTGCATCAACGGACATTCATTTCGCTCCAAGACTAGAGATGAATGAAATGAACAAAAATAAAAAAAATAAACGCAACGTATAAATTCGATAAATAAACGTAGCTATTGAAATAAATTGAATGAATATGCAAATCATTCTTGAATATTTAATTCAATATAAATTCAATGCTCGATGTCGAAGGACAAAAGACACGAGAGGGAGCAATTTGTTATAATCAATTTATATATTGAATTCATTCAATATAGTAAAATGATAATCGGGATCAGCAGGCACTTGAGTCAAACACAAAAAATCGATTAAACTAAACACTTATTTAGAGTTTTGAAATACTCACTCGGTTTTCCTAAGATTTGGCGTTAAGTATTTAAGACGTGAAAACGTACTAAACATTTAAATTTCCCATTTGTAATATTAGTAAAGATGCTCACATTTCATTTTTCTATCAGCGGGACATATTATGGACAATTATCATCAAATTCTTAGGAAAACCAAGTGAGCGAGAGCTACACAATGGACATAAGATAACTAAAACCCATCAAAAATATGCACAGCCGCAAATGGAACAGACTTAAATATGATTTTCGATTTAGGATTCCTAAGATTTGGCGTTAAGTATTTAAGACGTGAAAACGTACTAAACATTTAAATTTCCCATTTGTAATATTAGTAAAGATGCTCACATTTCATTTTTCTATCAGCGGGACATATTATGGACAATTATCATCAAATTCTTAGGAAAACCAAGTGAGCGAGAGCTACACAATGGACATAAGATAACTAAAACCCATCAAAAATATGCACAGCCGCAAATGGAACAGACTTAAATATGATTTTCGATTTAGGATTCCGAATTGTTTTATTTTACAGATATTTTGTTCTATTAAACAACTTTTCCGATACACAGAAGAGATTGCTTAGAGCAATATGACCGCATTTGTACGCTTTCTGTATTTATACATTTTAATCATTTTTATATGACTGTATAATATAAAGTATTGCTGTTTTATACATGAATAAAATATAAAATGAACTATTCTACCTTTTCAACAGAGCTGGGAAGTATTTTGATTTTATACGTCGAGTTATTTAGAAGAAACAGATTCCGATATGAGAGGGTATACGGTATCTCCATTAATTTAATAATATAAGAAAAGTATTCAATAACAAAAGAATATAACGCTTAGAAGACATAATTCCTCATTTTGTTCAAACAGACTATTGTTCATTTTTTAATTTCAATGTCAAATTGATTCGGTGTTTGGATGTTTATATATCTTTACTATATAGTACTTACTATCCCAAAAATCATTAATTTATAATTATGAAAGAAATCGATACTTCAATGTTGTGCATACCCATTTGTTTAAGTTCAAATTAATTGTAGAAACGTTAAAAACACACTAAAAATGCTTTCGGCAATTAGTGCGATTTTTTTTTAATAATTTCAAATATATGGGTAATTATTAAAAAAATATATATCTATACTAATATATAAAGCTGAAGAGTTTGTTTCTTTGATCCGGCTAATCTCAGGAACTACAGGTTCGAATTTAAAATTATTTTTGTGTTGGATAGTCCTTTTATCGAGGAAGGCTCTAGGCTTATTTTTATTTATTATATTTTTATTAATTATGAGCGGGTGAAACCGCGGGGCACAGCTAGTTATTAATATTTCGGAGGATCAATCAAAAACAAATTCAATTATCCCACCAATATACAATGTTTCGCTGTCTGCCAGTTTAAAATAGATGTGCACTAAATTCTTCGATAGACTAGAAACCATCCCATCATACTAAGTGATGGAAAGAATACTCTCCGAGTTTGTTTCGGTTTATATCGAAATTGGTCAAGATGAAAACCATCTTCAAATAAGGATGTAATTGTTTCTTACACAATTAACTTGTTATCGATATATTAAATGAGTGTGCACATAAAATAGTAGAATACTTTATTGTTTATCCTGAAAAAATATGGCGTTTGTGTATTTTGTATATTATTTACTAGCATTCAGAAGTGACACTGATTTAAAAAAAACCTCGAACTAGTATTTTATAAATATTTACTCAATTACTCATATATATATCGGCGCAAATTATAAAAAGACAATGTATTGACTTTAAACGAGGCAAAGTGCGCGATTGGCCGTCAGATGGCGCGGCAGTTGGCACTAACGGAACGTCGGGGCCGACGCGGGTCGACAGCGGGCAGTGAGTCGTCAGTCGATACGCGCCGGGTGCACACGCATTACTCCGACGGAACGTTTGCCTCTTGCTCTTCACTTAATTAATTTTATCTAATTAAAGATTTGTGATTTAAGTATCATTGTATCAAGACAATTATTGTGAATCAAATTAAAGTGTGGAAAATTATTGTGTTCATATCACTTCTCAAATCTCTACCCTCATTAGTCAAAAATATTTACCATGTCTGATGCCAGAAATAACGGTAATGCTAACGAGTTTCCGACATATATATGTTTTTTTATTGTATAGGTCGGTGGACGAGCATATGGGTCACCTGATGGTAAGTGGTCACAAACGCCCATAGACAATGGCATTGTAAGAAACGTTAACCATCGCTTACATCGCCAATGCGTCACCAACCTTGGAAACTAAGATGTTATGTCCCTTGTGCCTGTAATTACACTGACTCACTCACCCTTCACACCAGAACACAACAATACAAAGTACACTACACACTATACAAAGTACTACCACTAGTATTTTGAACCAAATTTAAATTTATACATATTTAAATAGTAAATGAGTTGTTTGTCTGTGCGCGGGCCTTCGTGTGCGCGCATGTGTGGGTCTATAATTTTTTATTCAATAATAATTTCACTCTCACCATAAGACTCACCATATAAATTATTATGTTTGATTTCGTATAGTCGAAAAGTCAGTGGCCAAATCTATACTACTATATAAATCTATTGGCTCTGTCTGTACATTTTTTTTTCACCTAATTTTGTGATAAATAATCGTTTTATGATGCAGTGATGCACATTATAGTATATTTTCATTTTTGTCTGTCTGTCTGTCTGTCTGTCTCTCTGTAACTCTTCTTATAACTCAAGAACGGCTTGACCAATCTGGATGAAAATTGGTACACACAAAGAACATGTGATGGCGCAAATATATATATATATAATATATACATATATATATGTTTTATCATGGATATATATATCCATGACATATTATCCTTGTATATATACAAGAATACAATATTTAAAAAAGTATCGATTCTTTGGTCTTCTTCCCGATTACATCTTATTTATTTATTAATTTTTATATACAAATCATATATTATAAATTGAATGAACCACAAAGGTTTGACCTTTGTCTATTAATAAATTAAGTGTGTTACATAAAACAAATACAATAAAGCATATTTGAAATACACGGAAAATAAAAATAATTAATATACCTAAAATTTACCAATTATTTTTCATTTGCTTAATACTTTGCGCGCTACCCTACATATCGGGAGGTAACTGATCAATAAGACAAGGAATAAGCCCGTTGTTCTTTCACCGTACATATTGTTAGCCAGGTCATTGCGCAATTGATTAGCAATTACCGTACGTGTACATAATATAGATGTTCCTTTTTTTTGACGTAAGCTCGATTAATAAATAATTCTTCTTAAGAATTATGTATTTGATGTGTTTGTGTATAACAATTTTTGAATAGACCTAAATCATTTTTGTCATAGTTTTACTTAAACCGTGTTCGAAACAATTGCTTATGTACACAATCGGATCTTAAGTTACCAATGAACAATACATTGGAACGAAAAACAACCCAATATCACCAAGTCACATAGACGTTGGAACGGTTTCATAAAACTTTTACAAATTAAATAAAAACTTTTCGAACTCAATACAATCGATAGAATCGAGAAGTTACAACGTTACACTCAAATGAAATTGAAATGTTATCCAGTCCGCGACCGATAAGGTTTCGTTTTAATTCCCTCATTATTTGAAGTAAAAAGGGAGAGAGATAATTTATATAACTTTTTCAATTGGTTTATTTATTTACTTATCTATAATAGATAGATAAGGTAGGCAATCCGACACGACCGGAAAGAGTTCAGGCGCAGGACCAGTGGCTTAACGTGCTTTCCGAAGCACGGGAGTGTACACACTTCCACCTTCCAGACTCCGGGCTGCTACTGAGAATTTTCTGACAGAAAACCCCAATAACTATTTATTGGCCCGACCTGGGAATTGAACCCAGAACCACCGGGTCTGCAGCCTAATATCTAGCCACTAGACCAACGAGGCAGTTATATATATATATATATATATATATATATATATATATATATATATATATATATATATATATAAGCATAATACCACTCATCAAATTGACTTGAAATTTGTCAAAGTTATGCCTTCCCCGACGTATGTCATTAAGAACGGATGTTACTCAAATCATATCCAAAACACATTTTTCTTCTTTTAGACGAAGCGGGACGATAAGCTAATCTTATATTACATGGATGCTGTCATATCTATTTGAGATTAAACATATGTATTTATTATATGATATATATATATACTCATTAGGTACATATTTCTCATTATTATTCTAATTGAACTAGAAAAATATCATGCGATAATTATAACAGTTGAAGAAACTAAAGGGTGCTTGCAACACTACAAAATTACGTCGGTATCAGTTCCACAAACAATTAAGCTGAAATTTTGCGCACTTATTTTACTTAAAGTAACAGCCTGTGAATATCCCACTGCTGGGCTAAGGCCTCTTCTCCTCTTTTGAGAAGATGGTTTTGGAGCTTATTCTACCACGCTGCTCCAATGCGGATTGGTGGAATACACATGTGGCAGAATTTCAGTGAAATTTGACACATGCGGAAACCTGCACGATGTTTTCCTTCGCCGTCAAGCACGAGATGAATTATAATCACAAATTAAGCACATGAAATTCAGTGGTGCTTGCCCGGGTTTGAACCCACGATCATCGGTTAAGATTCACGCGTTCTTACCACTGGGCCATCTCGGCTTTTTTTATTTATTATTTTACTTGTGACCTTTTAATATAGAAATACTTAGTATTGTATAACTTATTGGTTTTTTAGCATATTTTAATTGTTAATATTGTTTAAATTAAAACGTGTAAGTCTTCGTTCTATTTCAAATAGTATCATATTAATGTTCAATATATTAATTAGGCTAATATTTTTCTAAATATTAGCTTATTTTTCTATATATATGTGTAATACTAGCTGTGATCGCGGTTTCACCCGCGTATAATTAATAAAAATCAGCCTAGAACCTTCCTCGATAAAAGGACTATACAACACAAAAATATTTTTTAAATTCGAACCAGTAGTTTCTGAGATTAGCCGGATCAAACAAACAAACTCTTCAGCTTTATATATTAGTATAGATAATGTCAATTAGCGTTTAAATCTATGTTCATTGTTGTCAAAAATGAGATAATTTCAAGAAATATATATTCTCATCTTTATGACACACAAAGACATGAAATTTGTAAATGTTATCAATTATTCGCAAACTCAAATTGACCAAAGCTACGTCACACGTTAAAATTATAAATTCTAAAAGCGCGATGAAAAAACTTCCACGCTTTTATTCTATTCAAAAACACTTCTCAGACATTCGAGTAATTGCAATCTAAAAAAAGACTCGCAAATCTTTATAAATATACATAATGTTATTCTCATATCAACGAACAAACTCAAAAACTTTTATGAAGACGCTAAAGGGCAAACAATTTTAACTCACGAATGCGCAAACATCGCAACATTTCTTTAAAACTTCGCTTTTATACTAACTTTTGCTTCTTACATGAAAAGTATAAGTTAAGTTTACTTCTCATTGATACAATATTCACTTTTATGAATCAAATTCCAAATGACAAATAATATTATGTTATGTTTTGTAGCTCATTAAATTGTATAAAAATGTAAAAGTCAGATAACGTATAAATTAAAGTACTTTAAAAGAGCGGTTTTGTGACACACATTAGAATCCCTGTGTGTACAACTATACTAATTGCTGCATATTTAGAGTTTTTTTTATAGTATAGGTAGGCAGACGAGCATATGGGCCACCTGATGGTAAGTGGTCACCAACGGCCATAGACATTGGCATTGTAGATTTCTTTAAAAAAAAACATCGCCAATGCGCCGCCAACCTTGGGAGCTAAGCTGTCACTTGTGCCTGTAATTACACTGGCTTACTCACCCTTCAAACCGGAACACAACAAGTACTGCTGTTTTGCGGTAGAATATCTGATGAGTGGGTGGTACCTACCCAGACGAGTTTGCACAAAGCTCTACCACCGAGTGAAAATAAATAAGCATATGTGCCATAAGTGACCCGTGAAGTGTTTTATATCCGAAATATTGATTTTAAAATTTATTAACATTAAGCATAAAAAGTCGAGATGGCCCAGTGGTAAGAACGCGTGAATCTTAACCGATGATCATGGGTTCAAACCCGGGCAAGCACCACTGAATTTTATGTGCTTAATTTGTGATTATAATTCATCTCGTGCTTGACTGTGAAGGAAAAACATCGTGAGGAAACCTGCATGTGTCAAATTTCACTGAAATTCTGTCACATGTGTATTCCACCAAGCGGCATTGGAGCAGCGTGGTGGAATAAGCTCCAAACCTTCTCCTCAAAAAGAGGAAAAGAGGCCTTAGCCCAGCAGTGGGACACTCACAGGCTGTTACTTTAGTATTTTTCATATGTATATAATATTTTCATTCGGAAATATATTTCTAATCATTTATTTAGACTTTTGCTGCATGCAACTAATTTAAATAATTTTTCGTTTACTGGTTATACACGTGCTTATAGTTTTAATTTATTTTAACTGCGCAAACAATATTTATAGTTTCAATGGACGCGATATACGATCGGTTTTTTTTTAATAATAATAGCTATGTTTATTTACGCTTCCAATTAAGCGTACAGCTTGTGTTAGGAGAGCGGACGACGATACCTAAAGAGGTCGGAATCGAACTAACAACATAGCTACGCGCATATCACTGTACTATTGACATTTTGTTGATCTTCGGTTGTAATTAACTTGCTAATTTTTAATCACAAATGCTAATTTTCGAGCCTTTTTAATCATTATATACTACAACATTTGTAGAATAAGTATTTGCTGCGCAGTCGCCTCTTCTCATTCTAAGAAGTGGTAATGATTTGTGACAATTTCATCTCGTTCATTTCAAGTTCATTCCGAGTCAATAGTCCGACGTGATATTGACGAAATAAACGACACGACTGATCGTGATTTGACACGATATTAAAAAAGTGTTTCTCCCTATTAGTTCAAATTGATTGCCGATACAAAAGTGAAACAAATTTGTCGATTTCATGTTCAGCTTTTGTCAACGCAATTCACGTTCAATTTACAATCCTTGTCTATTTTATCTGTTATTTCGGTATACCGAGCTTATTGTACAAACGCAATCACAGTCGTACACAAATTGACAATGATACTTATTGCAAGAGCCCAACATTCACTTATCAGTTTATCAGTTTTTTTTTATTGTACAGGTAGGCAGACGAGTGTATGGGCTACCTGATAGTACGTGGTCATCAACGCTCATAGACATTGGCATTGTAAGAAGAATGTTAACCATCGCTTACAACGCCAATCTGCTAGCAACCTTGGGAACTAAGATGTTATGTCTATTGTGCCTGTAATTACACTGGCTCACTCACCCTTCAAACCGGGATTGAATTGAATTGAAGTGCGTGGTACCTACCCAGACGACTTTGCACAATGCCCTACCACCGAGTAAACCCTCTCTTATCAAAAAGTGATATATGTACAATACTGTGATCCAATTTGAAGGGCGAGCTAATATACTTTTTAAGCTGCCCGTCCCAATTTCGTATAAATAAAAGTCATACAAAGCTACTACTACCATTGCTCCCTTTTAAGTTGAAATTTTCAAAGTTCTTAATGAGTTTTTATGTCGCGAACAGAGTAATTGCAAAATTTCAAATCAAATGGGCGTATAGTTTCGGAGATCTCATGATGTGAGTGTGAGTGGTATATCGCTTTTATGCATATAAATATTTATTTTTAACGTTCATAGTTTATAGTAAAGTCCGTCGAATTATTTTGTATAGTAATATCGTTAAAATGCCGATGCTGTTGATATTAATTACAAAAGCATCTGAACAAGATTGATTAACATGGAAAACTATTGTTCCAGGAGGGCGAGCGACAAGAGAATGAACTCGTCGCGGACACTCGGGTTCAATGACTCCAGCGGTAAGTAAAGTAACAAAAGTTGTTTTACATCAACAAACCCCAGAGCCCTAACAATCAATCAATATTTGTATACACTTATATCCTTTACTAATAAAACGTTGACTTGTCTTCGAGTGTTCTCTTCATAATTGAATATTACCACTGTCGACGTATCGCGACAGTTCCGAAATGAAACATGTATTGAAGCAAAATAATTTTAAAATTGGTTTTCTTCTATTATTCAATACATTTTAAAATTATTTATAGAATCGTTCGAGAATTATAAAAATGTTATATTTAAATGTTAACGTAATTGGCGTCAATTAAAATCGATTAAAATTAAAATCTTTCTTTTTCCCTTTTTAAAAAAGGAACTGACCCTGGCAACATTTTTTAAAGAATAAAGAGTTTTCTATGACTTATCAACGGTACCTTAACTTTTATATAACAGCTAGCTTCCTTCCATGAGCAAAATAACAGTCTACAATTTTTTATATTGAACAAGCATACAAAGAAGAGTTCTTGTTTTTTTGAAGTAAAAATCTTCTCGGGCGTACGGACGATCACAATGATGTAATAATGCATGGAGGACAACATACAAACATTCATTTTTATTTATATAGATAAATGTTCTTTCGTGTTAATACAAGCATAATCTTGTTTTACTAATCATTCCTTACATAGTCAATGAGCCACCAAGCTTCGGAACTAAGGTGGTACGTCCCTTGTCCCAGTAGTTATAATTATGACTCACCCTTCAAACCGAAATACAACAATACAAGTATTGTTTTTTGGTGATAGAATATCTGATAAGTGAGTGGGATAAGTGACCTAGACATAGGCTTGCACAAAACATCAACTAAAACTGTCTGAATTAAGACTGAATGTCTGAAGTTTATGCTGATTGAAGACGAAATGAAACCGTGATCGTTTGTACAACCAGTTTTCAATAGATATTGCGAGTCATTTTACATTTTACTGACTACTATGATTATTGTTGTTGTCACTGCCAGACATTGTGCATATAAATAAGTAGATTTTGGTCGGATTCCATTTGAACTCAACTCGACATCGACCAAACAAAATTGGCCTGTGTGTAATTTCCTCTACCTACACTTTACACTTTCCTATTTTACGACCTAAGCTGTAGTACTAATCAAAATTTTATATCGTTCTGAAACGAATTCAATAATAATTTAATCATAAAAGATATCATTGGATGAAATGAACTTGTAGTCAATATCATTTCGTTTTCAAGATTTGCACCGCTGCCCATAGACATCGGTGCAGTAAAAAATATTATCCATCCCTTACATCGCCAATGCGTCACCAACCTCGGGAACTAAGATGTTATGTCCCTTGTGCTTGTAGTCACACTGGCCCACTCACCCTTGAAATCGGAACACAACAATATTTTTTATTAAGTATTGCAGTCTTAATAATTGGAATATCTGATAAGTAGGTGGTACCTACTAAGACGGGCTTATACAAAGTCCTACCACCAAATCATTAATAGCAATGCACGATATATTGACCTATTCCTATTTACCCCTCCAAGCACAAAGCTTGTGTTAGTGGGAACTACAAAAGCTCAACGGATCAGGAACGAACCAGCGAATTTTACAATTCTGAGTGCTCCTTAAGGCATTACCCAATTTACGTTTACAAATTTCTTATAGGTAAACGATCACGCGGTTCAACTTAAGCTAAATCTCCCAGGATCATGGTTCATCTTGTGCTTGAAACATTCATACCACGTTAATGTTGAATACGCACACAAACGCACTATTTTTACAAGTCTTCATTAATTTCGTCTGTCACGGTGTGTGTAATCAAATCTTTCAAGTTAAATTAAACCCGCTTCCCTGTGTTCGATTGAGCCGGAATTTTGCAAATATTTTTGTTTTTTATAAATCCAACATGGCGGACACCGCAAAATGGCGGTTTATCGTAATAGCATATCTATATGGATATCAAATGAAAGATTTTGATGAGCGAAATGCGAAACTGAAGTGATATTACATTATAACACAAAAAACTAAAATGTTAACAGTTGCATAAAACAAATACGTTATGTGAACAAACTATTGATTTATAAGACTATAACGAAGTACTTTTTTATAGCATAGGTAGGCAGACGAGCATGTTAAATATATTGTATTATATTGTTCTCCATTATCCATTTAATAAATCTATTTAAGCGTTATTCAAGTTCGTCTTAATTGACTAATCAATATTTACAATTGATATCTGATTCTATAACAGAGCAATCCAAATTTTACAACATTAAAATGACACTAAAATCAAAATGGTCTCTATCGAGAATTATAATCTGAGTCTCGACTAATTAGCTGTAAAGTGTAAGATTACGGAGGCGGTATTTCGCGATTTTGGATCAAGTCGAATTAACTCCGACTGTCTAGTAATTTACGACTAAGACGATTATTCTAATCTCTTAGGTTCAACGTTAATTTCGGATACAGACTGAGCTTAGTGCAATTAGATAATACGAGCGTCTACCAGAATCCTACTGTATTTGTGTTCATTTATAATCAATTAGGCCTACTACATACGGATACACTTGAAGTTTATTCTTTATTTTTTTATTATTATATAATACATAGCATATTTATTGCTTATCGTTGCCTCGTTGATCTTGTGACTAGATATAAATCCACATTCCTGAGATCCAAGGGGGGGGGGGGTCTGACAAAAAGAACATTTTCTGTCAGATACTCAGTAACAGCCCGGAGTATGAAAGTAATAAATGCGTGCAAAACACTGCGTGTCTTACATAATTGGCTAATTGCTCTTGAGATTGGCAGCCTTGGCTGAAATCCGTCAGGAGGTCCGACTATGTCATATCTTGAAACACATTATATTGTTTTGTATTTTTTTCAGAACATTAAACCGACATTTTGATTGATCAATTGGTTATGTGTGAATATGAAATTTTAACACAAATTACGAATCCGGAATAGAACAATAATAAGAATAGTTATGTCCAGAGTAGAACATATGCAGGCACGAAAGAGAAGATGATAAAAAATACACACAAAAATCGAATTCATATACATTGAACATGAACAAAATAGACAACTTCTCTCTTTTTTGAATTCGGTTAAAAGTAAATAAGAACTACTCGTGCATCAACTATGTAGTTGATATTGTGGTCAGATGATATTGCCTCCAACTTCTTATATTACTTCTTGGTGCTGCAAAGGAGTGCGCTAAATAAAAAAAAAAAAGTTATCAGGCACGTATACTGCGGTGCTGTATCGCAACTTATGAGTTCTCTCAAAATTGTATAGTCGGAGAAAATACGAAGCAGCAAATTTTACAAATACGACCTTCTTTTGATAGTTTTACTAAGATGATAAATAAATTCTAACTACTATTATGAATGCGAAAGTAAGTGTTTATTTATCTGCTTTTTACGATCTTACGTCTTAAGCTACTTAGCGCCTCAACATGATCTTTTGCAGATGTTGTCAGGGGTACATAAAAGTACATGATCCAAGTCCAAGTGGCTAGCTCAAAATACTACAAAGCTCGATTTCCCGAACCAGTAGCTCAGAGTTAGGAAATTGCCAGACACTGCCATGCATCGGATAGCATATGAAACCGTTGATCCTGCCTACACCTAACTAAACCTGATTTGGCAATTTCAAATACAAAAATATGTATAAATTTTGTTTTTGTAAAGATGAGTTATAAAAAAAGCCGCTGAGTTTCTTTCGCCGGTTCTTCTCAGGTCTGAGGTGTTTATTTCCGAACGCTTTTATATTGAATAAAGATTTTTGGTTTTTTTTTTTTAGATTTTTATATACATATGCATCTCCGGTCGTGTAGTATCACAGTTGTATATTATAAGAGTGTGGGTAAAAACGCACACACTAATGCACTAATGTTTAATGTATCATTTGCATTAAATAATTATAATTTACTGTAATATTGTTGACTAATGTATTATTTAATTTGGACACTTTATAATATTTTTAAAACTTGACTCCCGTTTGCCCGCGCTTTCACCCGCATAGTTCCAGTTCCCGTGGAAATTCGGGGACAAAATATAACCTATGTTACTCGCTGATAATGAAAAGATTTCTTTTGGTGAAAGATTTTTTTAAATCGGCTCAGTGGCTGCCGTTCTATTCAAGTTTACGCTTGATAGCGTTACAAACAAACAAACTCACATTCGCATTTATAGTATTAGTAAGGATTACACACCATAGCGTAAATTAAAGTTAACAAAAATGATCCTAAAAATTTTCCAATCTTTCGACGTTCAGTGTAATAATTTTTCAATATATAAGCAATTTAAAATAAAAGTTTTTAAATTAAATTTACCATATCGTTAGAGAAGTTTAAATCATTTTTATGAATTCAATCGAAACACAAAGCGCCGTTTACAAACGAACCACTTTTAAATAATCCCTTTGTTTAATTACCAAACCGACTCTTCAAATATATTGTCATTTTAACAAGTCTGGAAAGTTTTTTGCAAATATGGTTGAATAAAATGAAGCAATATAATATTCCTCAGTATTTTATCTTTCGTCTCAGCCAAAAGTTATGAATTCAAATATATTTATTCATTCGTTAACCCATCAAACATATTCTCTTTTACTCGTAAGTGTTTGCTCGACACCACAAATTGGTACATAATTAATATCAAAGAAATAATATTATCATCAAATATAACGAAATCTCTTCAATCAACAGATTATTTGAAAAAGAAATATTTTCTACTTAGACTATTTGAAAAATATATAACCATGACAAATCAATTCATCTAACCGTTGGTATTTCTTTGTATAATGTCGTTTGGATAACTTTTTTTTTTTTAATTGAACCTAGACCTTTTGGTGTACATCCTCATAATAATTATTTATTTATTTCTATTCTCAATACAAAGGAAATACATCACAGGCGTAGTTTGTTATAGTTCCTATTACTAGAAATAAAACTTCAGTCATTCCTTAATGAGAGGCTGGTATATACTAGTTTTACTGTAAATCGTATTTATAAGCTAAGGCAACAAAACAGTCTAGCTTATAAGATCACTCTATACTTTGTGGTAAAAGGCGATGACTGCCTCGTTGGTCTAGTGGCTAGATATAAGGCTGCACACCCGGTGGTCCTGGGTTCAATTCCCAGGTCGGGCCAATAAATGGTTATTAGGTTTTTCTGTCAGAAAATTCTCAGTAGCAGCCCGGAGTCTGGAAGTTGGAATTGTGTGATTATGAGACTATTGCTTATTTAAAAGTTTAAATCTCCCTAATTTACACTTACTGACTTCATTTCTCGAATCACCTATTCACTCGCGATTCGCGTGAGACCTGCAAAGGGTCTATCGGCAATTGGGCTCAGGAGTTACTCTTGTTCAGACCGGCGAGCAGAAACCAGGTCCGACCTGGGGCTTGAACCAACGACCTCGGGACATGCGACCATAATATATCTATCAAACCACTAGACCCACGAGGCTGTTCGCCTAAATACATCAATGCGACGCCCACCGAGTGTTCTAAGATTTTGTCTCTGTAATCATAACTCTAATTATCGTGACTCATTTACCCTTTAACCCTGAACACAGCAAAACACATCTAATTGGCGGCAAAATAATTAATTAGTGGTCGGAACCCAGACGAGCCAGCCCTAAGATCTATTGGTTGAATCCTACATAATATCACTACGAAAATTGATTATTTCTTATTTATTTATTTACAATTTCACCAACAAAGTACGCACAAATATATGAACGGAGTTGACAAAATAAAGACAATAATTTGTACCTCAATTACAAGTGATAACTACATGAACAATAAGGCAATAGACACATTCTAGCACAAAAAATTCAAATGTAAGAAAAATCAAAATTTCAAATAAAAAATATATAAAACTAGATGTGCCCGCGGTTTCATCCGCGTTTAATAAAAATATAATGAATAAAAATCAGCCTAGAACCTTCCTCGATAAAAGGACTATACAACACAAAAATATTTTTTAAATTCGAACCAATATTTCCTGAGATTAGCCGGATCATACAAACAAACTTGTCAGCTTTATATATTAGTATAGATATATATAAATAGAAAAAAATTATAATATATGGATACTTAAGTGTTGCTCATTAATGTCATTACGGTCCTTCCAAATTTGTATATGATGTTGGTACATATGTCATCCTTTTTTATATCATTATGAACATTGAATCATATTAAAATAAAGCTCACACTTTGTTTGTTTATTTTTTGCCGAATCAAAAAACGACTATCTATCCTAAATATATAATATGGTACTTTCAGATTATTTTAATTTTTTCAGGACGGACAGAGGCGATACGAGTTTGTTAAAATGTTGCTTATATTGAAATATGACTCAATACGCCGACATAGTTGGAGTGAACATTATCGTTGTAGGAGGCGAATGCTGCCAAATCTGTAACAGATACGTAATAACTTTATATGAGAGATTTTAAGGTATCCACAGATAAGTAATAGCAGTACAATTTATTGATAAGGTAAAGCAACTGTTAACGATGGCTTCAGTTTTATTTAATTGTCAAAAAAATGTTATTCGTTATCAAAATATTATTATTATCAACGTTTTATGTGAATACATATTGCTATGGACATTTCGTAAGTCGAATAATAGTTTCAAAAATATTACAAGATATTTAAAAAAAAAGCTGAAGTAAATTTTACGAGGTAATTGCGGGCTTGTTGTATGATTAATAAAGGTTAAAATAATTAAAACTTATCTCCCTCGAAGCGATGATGTTGAATGGTGCTTGAATTTTAGAAATTAATTAATTTTACCTTCACCTCATAACTGGCATACACATATTCTGAAAAAAAAAATAAAGGATTAATATTTGTCATACGTTCGATCGATCGAAATAATACGTCCTAAATTTAAACGTAACATTCGCTCAAAAAAGATAAAATATTTAAATGAATTTCGAATCTTAAACAGTTCCCAAATTTTCATATGTATGTATATATATACATATGTATATTTTTTTATATATAAACAGAAAAGCATTAAAATACTGAATGGCAATACGCGGGCCACTTTAACGGCCACCGTAAAGACTCGTAATAAAAGGATTTCTGTTTTCATGTCCTTCGGTGCATTTTTAATTGTCTTGAGGTTGAAGGCCGGCGAGCAATTCCAGCGGAGCATTGAATTTTCATAAATAGAATCCGAGTTTTCCTTTAAAGGAATTCTTTGTGTTGTATGTTTAGTACAAAAAATACCCTATTCAGTTTGACTCTTGCGAGTACTTTTGAATCATTTTACAAAAATAAATTAAATTTTAAGTGATTACCCGTTCGGAATGTCCAATTCAATTCAATTTATTTGTTTTAAACATAATATACATGCTGAGTGACTATATTTATGACATGCAAATATTTTAACTTAAATTAAGTATTAAATTATAATAATAATTATATTAAATATTACAATACATTAAATTACATAAACTCAGTAATTACTCTTTTTCTCTTTTGATTTAAACGTATCCTATATTTCGATGAAACTATCGCCATTTTTAAAATCAATTTAGATAATATTATTGAATTAAAGTATTTTAAAGACGTAGATTGTTATAGATTCATGATGTTGTACGGACATCTATCTCGTCACATACGAAAACTAAAAACTTACGTATCCTACATCGCGATATTAAAGTTATCCGAGCGATTGAACATATATACAAGAACCCGATAACAACTTTCGGGCAGTAGCCCACCAACCAACACCCGTCTGGTCGGAGGATCCTCCATTTTCAATGGTGGATGAGGAACTTTACACCCTGTTCCTTCCAACACCAAAATGTTAATGATAAAATCTAAAAACTACATTTTACAAATCCAGTCTATAAAATTTCTACACAAAATGCTGAAATATATTTTTGATAAGTTAAGCTGGGCTAGAGATTCATATAGCTTACGTGGGTAGGATGGAAATTACTTGATAATTGTAATACATAAAAGACTTGGTACAAAGGTAGCTTAAGTACTCAGCTGCATAAATCTCGAATGACCTTCGTCTACCGCTGCGTAAATTTATTTCAGAGCCTTATTAAAATATATCTAAAATTAAAACTTCTAGCTCAGATTATATTTTATGAAATAGGTAGGCCGACTGCTAAATGATCAACTTTATGGTAAGTGGTCACCGCCGCCTATAAACATAGGCGATGTTAGAAATATTAATTATTCCATACATCGTCCATTCACTGAGGAACTAAGATGTTGTGTCCCTTGTATGTATGTCTGTATTTACTCGAGCTCACTAATACTTAATATAGCTGTTTGGTGATAGAAAACCTCATGAACGGGTGGTACCTATACAAAGACCTACCACCACTTTTGATATTATGTAATTATCACTTCATTGTTTTTTATTGCATAAAATTCTCATACGCATTATAATCACTGATTGTCAAATTTCCCACATGTTTGTTAAGGATATACTATATGGTCAATTTTTTATTTTATTTTATTTGATGCTCGATTTTATTTTCTCAATTTCACGTGTAAGCTTTTCTGACGTTTAAAAAAATCACAGCGAGTACTAAGTATGGCTATACGTTATGATCAGTAAAACAGCAACGTCTGCCTCGTTGGTCTAGTGGCTACATATAGTGCCGCAGACACGATGGTCCTAGGTTCAAATCCCAGGTCGGGCCAATAAAATGTTATTGAGATTTTCTATCGAAAATTCTCAGTAGCAGCCCGGAGTCTGGAAGTTGGAAGTGTGTACATTCCCGTGCCTCGGAAAGCACGTAAAGCCATTGGTCCTGCGCCTGAACTCTTTCCGGTCGTGTCGGATTGCCGTCCCATCGGATTATGAGAGCTAAGGAAAAGAGAGTGCACCTGTGTTTGCGCACACACTTGTGCACTATAATATATCCTGCGCAGTTGGCTAATCTCTCTTGAGATTAGCCGCCGTGGCCGAAATCGGTCAGGAGGACTATTATTATTAAAACAGCATATTGAACATTTTTCATACTCAGGCTGAATCTTTGAATGTTACAACATTTTAAATTGAGTCATATTGAATCTGAGATTGGAAGTTTGCAGCAAAGCCTTCAATACTCACAACTTATGTTGGATTTAGAGTGCGTCACTGTTTTTCGATTTATTATTAGCAAGGCCTTTTATTTGATACCCATATTGTAGGAGTGCATTAAAAATAACTAGTCCACCATCTTTGGTGTGCCACCATGTTGGATTTAAAATGACGTCATACAGTTAACCATGCAATGTCATCCAAACTGAACGTGTATACAAAATTTCAGCTCAATCGGTTGCTTCAAAATTGAATTGCAACATTTCACCAGAACAAATATACATACATTGTATAATTGGTGTCTCTTTCCTATAATAAATCTAGATAAAAGAAATTCCCATTGCATAGTACATAATACAGATAAAATACTTAAAGAAGATACTTATGTATTTTTCTTATTTTCAGATGAAGTCACTTACCCACCTTCAGAGTGGTTCGACGGCAACTGCTCGTGGGTGGACGCTGTGTCGTGGGGCTGTAATGGCACCCTCAACGCCACCAGCGGCAACGCTACCGCCACCGACGTCACGTCGCTCGTCCTCATGGCGGTCACGTCCGTTGTCCTGGCTCTCATCATTTTAGCTACTATTGTCGGTAAGTAGCTTCTATTCAATGTTAAAAGAGACACAAATTTAAGTAAGGTTAAGTATTAAGCAATTTCACAAGTGCAGAAATACATCATATAAAACATTAGTAAGCAAATATAACAAATCCCTTACAATATGTTTCTGTTTTACGTAAATAATTAAATTTCTCAAGTTGTACACATTTATTTACAGTAAATCTACCATTACTACTACTACCATTACTTATAAATAAAAAAGTTGATTTCTGCACCGTCTGCAACCGTCATTGAAACACGTTTGTTTATGATACAATAATTAAAACAGAAGAATATTAAACATTTTCCTATCATAATTATTAAGCAAATATTTATTACGGAGAATCATACTTACATTTTTGATGAAGACATAATCGCTTACTTTATACCAAATTGTAATTTATGATCTTAAAATACAATTTTAATAATTGGTCAGTAAATCCTCGAATGATTGAAGTATGTCGCGCAAACTAAAAGTAAAGTTAAAGTTTTAATGACGTAAAAAAAGAAGATTTAGACCGAGATGGAATTCTAGATTTCGTCGAGATGACACAGTTACTAAAACATGTAGAACAGTTGAATGTACGTAACTTTTATGTTCAAAATTTGTGCTTAAAATTATTTTCATGCTCTAAGTTGTAAAAAATCATCGCGAGGAAAATTGCAAGTGTTGGATAACGATCCATACTTACTTATATATCGATCTTTATCAATATCGTCATATACTCGGTGGTAGAGCTTTGTGCAAGCTCGTCTGGGTAGGTACCACCCACTCATCAGATATTCTACCGCAAAACAGCAGTACTTTGTGTTGTTGTGTTCCGGTTTGAAGGGTGAGTGAGCCAGTGTAATTACAGGCACAAGGGACATAACATCTTAGTTCCCAAGGTTGGTGGCGCAGTGGTGATGTTGTTTTTTTTTTTTTAAGAAATATACAAACCACTGTCTATTTGGCATTGGTGACCACTTACCATCAGGTGGCCCACATGATCGTCCACTAATCAATACTATAAAAAAAAAAAAATAAAAAAAAAAATAACCTTCTAATGAACAACAATGTCTTTGTCCAGACGTGGGACATTAAGAGTTATAAATGATGAAGCATTTAATTAAATTCAATATAACATTTACAGGCTATTACGTTTAATGCTTGATAAGAACGTAACTACCCATCACAATCACCCATTACTCGTACTTACATAGTTATAACTATTTTATCATAATGTCCTATAGAAGGAATGGAACGTCAAATGACTTTCTTTGAATAAGAATTTACTGTTTCCCTATCATTTACGCTAAGCTAGAATATAAGGAAGTCGTTCTTATTTTGATCACGTCTGGACTTCTTACTCTAATCAACTCGGAAAGTTTCACTCAAAAATTGGTTCTTCGATATGTTCCGTACAGTAGCGACATTTCTTGGAATTTTCTTAGAATGGGTACTGCCATCAAAATCGATCCTATTTTTGGCCAAAATTACGTGACGTGAACATCAATGAAACAAAGCCTTTTAAATTATTAAATAATAAAAAAGATGATATTTATATTGATAGAAATGTATTAAAATACGAGTCAAGATTATCTAAACGTTAGGAAGAGTTAATTTAATCCGAAGGTTTTGGTTTCGCATTGAATGTTCATGTGCTTACTTTGTCTTCATATTTCATCATAACACTCTTGGTGAAGGAAAACATAGAAAGGAAACCTGCTACCCTTCATTGGAGTAGCTTGGTGGAATGAGCTCCAAATCTTCTCCTCCAAGAAGAGGAAACTTCATCCAACCGGCGAGACATTTACAGGCTTTACGTATTAATAAAAGTGAATTTACTCTTCGATAATTGACACGAAACAACAAAACTATTTACTTCAGATTCTGTTATGGCTAACATAATTGATTTGATGAAACAATATTTTTCTAATCATAATCATATTTATAGCAAATTTGGCAACGCTGCCCTGGCTTTCGTCCAAATTAGTAACGAGTATGGGAATACGGGCAAAACTACCGTAAATGCCGAGCATAAAACAGCTAACGTGCGCCCATAATGATTCGTAGGCAGTGGTTCATCCTCGGTGCCAATTCAATTCTGTTGTTGCCTCGAACTTGGCAAAATATAAAATATTCTTTTGCTGAAATATCAGAAATACGTTTTATATATGCTTGTAATAAAGTCTATTTTGTAAAAATTCTAGTGTGGAAATTGGATTCATTGGAATTCTATTAAGAATTCCATTTTTATGGAGTTTCTTTGTTTATTAAGTATCTAAAAGTACCTAAGCGTTTGATGCCTAACAAGTTGTATGTATGTAATAATTCGATATTTTTGGCTTATCTAAAATTATATTAAATATTTTCTCTTCTAATTTCAAACACTTTCAAGTTTCAGAGAATTTTCATAACGGCGTCGTTTACGAAATCTATTTAATCTTCGAATAATGCAGCGCCTAAGGGCATTGTCCCAAAAATAGGGTGATGCCGATTTTTCCTTAATGATGGAAAGTTAATTAACACCGAATGAACAATTACCCAATGTAGATAATTACATTCTTTTGACCGTCGCGCGGAAATGAAAACCGATTAAAACAATGGCGGTAACTAAGTATTTTTCGGTCGCGTTTTTGTTAAATTTTTCGCTTAATTCAAATTCAATAAAGACTGAATTAAGATTATTAAAATAATGTTTCTGCTGTATTTTTTAATTTGAAACATTTATTGCTACGTTTTGTTGGTAAGACCGACTCGTATGCCGTGACGGCAAACGACTTGACAATTATTTTTTTCTCTGATGCTCTCTATTCTGTCGCCACTACTACACTACACACACTTGTGCCACTACGATACTAAAAAGCTTTAAAAGGTGCTTGCGTTTAATTTATAAATAAATGTACATATTTGTTATTAAAGAGCATGTTATTGCAAGCTTCACAAATCCATTTGTTACGTAAATCAACTAAGTTAAATATAACGTTTATAGAGCATTAGGGAAAAATTAATAGCGCAAAATCATCAGAGTAATTATTTACATATCTACGAAACATAATCGGCACGAAATTCATAATATTGTAGTATATGAGGTAATTTTCGTTTACAGAAAACGGTTAAAATTAATATTATGATATCAATTTCGATAACGCTTAATATTATATCAAATAATTTGACCTAAAGCTCTCGGAAATGGGCTAACGTCAGTGAGCGGTAATTTAAGCTTGACTTGCATTTAAGTTTGACACGTTATTGAGAAATTAAACAAAATCTGTGAAAAACATACATAAATGACAGTCTAATAAACAGCCTTACCCAAATTTTGATGACGGTAAAAAAACGGTACTTTGTTCATCAAACAAAAATATATAAAACCTGGACAGTTACTATTACAATAGAGTTCAAAACATCAATTCCCTTTCACCATTATCGAGAAATATACTGTAAAACATATTATGTAAAACAGTAATATGATATAAAAACAAGGAACAGCCTGTTAATCCCACTGCTAGTCTAACCGCCTCCTCTCCCTTTGAGGAGGCGGTTTGAATCTTTTTTAAGCGGTTTTTAAACTCAGGTTACGCTACGTTTATTTACTCATGTTACGCTACGCCCCGTTATTTTGGAGTCTGATCAATGCCCTAGATTGATAAGGGGAGTGGTGTGAAGACGGGTGCATATTATTTTTTAGCTTTTAGTGTATGATCTACATCATCGTTATCTTTGTTTTCAAATAAAACCTTTAACTTTTTATTTATATTTTGTTACCTTTTGTATCGAACACATGTGACAAATTTTCAACCTACACGTGTAATTTCCAGTTTCCAAGCGATATTTTATACACCGTATGTACGAGTTGAATTATAGATACAAATTAAGCACATGAAAATTCAATGGTGCTTGCCTAGGTTTGAATCCGCAATCATCGTTTAAAACTCACGTGTTCTCACCACTGCGCTATCAGATTTAAATTATTATTTAAGCTTTTAGCCTCCTAGTTTTCGATTAAACCAGCCAACGTAATAATTGACACTAGCTACACATTATTCACACAAGACCATCTGATCCCAAACTAAGCAGAGCTTGTACTATGGAAACCAAACAACTGATATACTACATATACTACTTTTCTTTTGTAAATACATACTTATATAGATAATTCACCCAGACTCAGGACAAACAGACATGTTCATGCACGCAAATGTCTGTCCTGGGTGGGAATCGAACCCACGACCTGCGGCGCGAAAGGTAAGCATCTACCAACCACGCCAACCGGCTCGTCATTCTTCTTTATAACTTATTTTATGACACCTGACAATAAACACAACATTAACAATAATTACCGTACAAATCACGACTGAGTGGAATGGTGGCAAGAATATTAGCAGCATTTCCTCGTAGAAACACAATTTCGGTTCTCCTTGCGAAAAATGAACCAGTCACTAGCGGAGCCAATATTACTGGGTGTTAAATCTTGTATGTTTTAAAGGATTGTTGTCATTACAGAAATGGATAGGGAAGATTTTCAATGGTCATTTCTCTCAATGCGGACAGAGCCATGGTCAAAACTGTAAGTAGGTCATACTGTTATTCGAAGTTCGACTACAATCAAACTACGGAATCCATTGACTGTGGTTATGACTTTCAAACTAGGGAAGGACTACGTCAATATATGACTATTAACACTATTTTATCATTTTTAGATATATTTCAACAAGATGATTTCGCTGTTTCTCCAAGTTTTGCCAATTTCTTTTCAGATATATATTTTTTTATAGGTATACACGGACGATTATATGTGCCACCTGATGGTAAATTTAAGCGAAACTGTGACGTCATATCATGACGAAGGGACTACCGTTAGTTAGTAGTTATAGAGTACGTTAAGGTGTGACTGCTTGGAGCAGCTAGTGTATCAAATGTTACTTATTTAAGAACAGTCTATAAATGTATGTTAAGCTAACTCCTACTTTCCTTTTTTGTATTGTATAGGTAGGCGGATGAGCATATGGGCCACCTGATGGTAAGTGGTCACCAATGCCCATAGACAATGGCATTGTAAGAAATGTTAACCATCGCTTACATGGCCAATGCGCCACCAACCTTGGGAACTAAGATGGGATTACCCTTGTGCCTGTAATTACACTGGCTCACTCACCCTTCAAACCGGAACACAACAATACAAAATACTGCTGTTTTGCGGTAGAATATCTGATGAGTGGGTGGTACCTACCCAGACGAGCTTGCACAAAGCTCTACCACCGAGTAATATGTTGATTATATACTTCACAATGAAAGACAGCAGTTTATATTTGACATTTATATGAAAAAATAAATCAATCATCATCTAATAACTATTATTTGACAAAATAGTTCAAGAATAATAATAATAATATCCTGGGACATTATTCACACACGGCCATCTGATCCCAAACAGAGCTTGTACTATGGAACCCAGACAACTTATATACTACATATACTACTTTTCTTTTGTAAATACATACTTATATAGATAATTACACCCAGACAAACAGACATGTTCATGCACACAAATGTATGTCCTGGGTGGGAATCGAACCCACGACCTGCGGCGCCAAAGGCCAGGTATCTACCAACCACGCCAACCGGAATACTTGAAGGTATATTTAAAAAAAGACTAATAAATACATATAATCAACAGTCATATTCGTACCAAGTACATTTATTCTGATTGGCGCAGTCGTCACTGGATCCAAACTTTTGGCAAATATTTATTAAAAATACGTTTTTTTGTACCTAGGCTATTTCATTTCCAGTGGAGCTCAAGACGATAATGATGTGCTCTGACCATAGTCAACCGCTCAGCCAATGCAGAAATTTACACTCCTTACGTTAACACACATAGTCCAATATTAATCTGATATGGAGAGACGCAGCACCAACGGCTACACGTGGTTTTAGATATATGAGAGAACTTCAAGCCATTCCCTTTCCTTAGTTATTTTTCGACAGAACGACCATTTATATATTTTTACTGATCCAACTTCATTACATTATTAACGTCTCTGTCTCTTTTCATTACATTATTAACGCCCATAAAAGAACTTTCGAAATTTGCAAGTTGTTAAATCAAGGTAATATAACCACAGCAGCTGGAGTGAATTACTCAGCTGAGTGTTAAACTAGTTGAACGCGGAGATAGTTCACAAGCGAAGTATCATTTGAGTCGTCGAAGATCCTTCAAGAACTATATTGGCTTCGACAAATTATCTATTGAACTGTCTTTAATTTGCATGCAAATAAGATATGATCAATTTCAAATTATTTTAAAGAATAAATATATATAGGAATGGAAGGAGATCAATGTATTGTCTCTATAACTAGTTATGCTATTAACGATTATTAAATCTAACGATTTTAATGATCTGAAGAAGGTGGTGGACATAGAGTTAGCATTGCGGAAGGCAAAGAAGGTATGGCATGGAAGCTTTGGTGCACTCAATAATAGAGCATCGACTGCTGGATACAGCAGTGGATAAAAATTGATGATGACGAGTTTTTAGTGGAATAAATCAATCGTTCATTTTTTTTATATTTAACTATTTCTTAGATTTATAGAAAGAGTTTCATATAAAGAACAAGACATCTAAGCATCCCTGTATTCAAAATATAATCGGTGTGAGGCGGGCGAACTAAACTTGACTTATACGGCTCTCCACTACTTGTTGCTTTAGGACTTAAATTAAATTTTAAGCGAGTAAATATTATAAATTCATTAATAAAAACAGTATCGTAAGATTTTATTTAGGTTGCAATTAATTTTAACATACGACCTTTTTTACTTACAGCGCTAAGCTATTATAGTATTGGCTTTACTGAAACTTTCTGTAACTATTGAAGTGTTCAATCTCAGAATAAACTTTAAACTGACCCCAGTAACTCCATTATGTCATTCAGAGTCACGCTTCGTGTATATAAAGCTTCTTGAGCAATGGAAAAGTTATTATGCCTAAAAATAGTGATAGATTTTCAATTATATTCGATTTTTTTTTTGTTACAATATATATACTACGTGTTGCTTCTTTTCTCCCAATTAAATTATATAGGTAAGTTAATTACATAAATAAAATTACATTTGTTACACAAGTGGTGGTAATTTAATCGTCTTCCTTTCATAATTAATTGAAGAAAAAAAAAAGGAATTTATAGTAAATGAGAAGTTGCACAAAACATTTATTTTTGAAATGAAACCCTTTCTCCCTCAGCCAAGCTATAAATCCAAGAAATAGTTAAATATAATGAAAACCAGAATTAGATTATAGTTTTAGATTGGCTAGGCAAGAGCTAGGCTAAGGAAAGATTAAATAAAAAGACGGAACTTGGTTACAAAGGACAGACACATTCTTTTTATTTAGAGAGACTGACACTAAAGAGGTTTCGCTACAATAAGTTCGGACTACATTCATATTTTCAACAAAATATAAAAAAATAAATGAATGATTGATTTATTCTATGGAAAACAATCGTCATCATCATCAATTTTTATCCACTGCTGTATCCAACAGTTGATGCTGTATCATTGAGTACACCAAAGCTACTACTTCTTCGTCTTCCGCATACTATCTATATACCCACCACCTTCAGATCATTGCAATCTAACATAGCATAACAAGTTATAGAGATGATATCTTGATCTACTTCCATTCCTATTATTCAAGATATGCTGAAATATTCGTACACCATTCCGCTAAGATCAGATTTAATCAATTCAACAAACAGAAGCGCCACAGTTTCATCGTTGCAAATACATATTCATATGAATCCATGAATTCACAAACGAGATTAATTTAAAATTGGCATACGTCTTATGAATAGACCATTCCATATTCAAATATGAATACGAAGACTGACAATATTTACTATATTGAATCCAGAAGCTAGTTTTGTTTTTATCTGTTCTTGGATATATGAAATTTCCATTTTATGTTCGTTATTTTTCCATTTTAGTGGAATTCGATTTGTCGCACTTTTCTTTACCTGATATTATTTATTATGCTTGAATAATGAAATAAATGGCTAATAACTATATTTGTAAATATGTCACACATTTTAATATGACGTAACGTGTCATTTTATTAATTGTAAGGCAGTCTGTGGTGGTCTGATTGTCGTATATTATTTTTGGGTATCATCAATATTAAAAATTTAATTAAATAAATAACGTGTACAAGCAACGCAGACGATTCATTCGTTTGATTAATCATCTGATAACCTTATCCTATAGAAATTAGTATCGCAAGAAGTACAAGGCACTCTTGACCTTCAATGACCTGAAATCCGTGGTAATAAATTTTTATATCTTTTTTGTCTCTATTGATTGCTGAACTTTCTCTCCAATATTACGTCAACCAATGGGATCATTTATTAATATATTTATTTCGATAGAATATCAAGCCGAGGCTGCTCAATATATTTTAAATTGGGTTCAAAGAGATCAACGCTATTAATAGCACATGATATATGTACATATTTTGTACATAATTGAGAAATATCAACATTTTAAAAGCAATTTGACTTTTAAAAATCATCGCTCGAGTAATAATGGTATCAGTATATAAGTAATGTATCTGGGTTCAATTCCCAGGTCGGGCCAATATAGTTATTGGATTTTTCTGTCAGAAAATTCTCAGTAGCAGCCCGGAGTCTGGAAGTTGGAAGTGTGTACACTCCCGTGCCTCGGAAAGCACGTTAAGCCGTTGGTCCTGCGCCTGAACTCTTTCCGGTCGTGTCGGATTGCCGTCCCATCGGATTATGAGAGCTAAGGAAAAGAGAGTGCACCTGTGTTTGCGCACACACTTGTGCACTATAATATGTCCTGCGCAGTTGGCTATCTCTCTTGAGATTGGCCGCCGTGGCCGAAATCGGTCTGGAGGACCTTATAATGTATCAAATAATACAAGAGTGGTTAACATAATAATATAATAAAAATAACTTTTTTTTTTGCAACAGGAAACGTCTTCGTGATAGCAGCCATCATAATAGAGAGAAACTTACAGAACGTAGCAAACTATCTTGTAGCGTCGCTGGCTGTCGCGGATTTAATGGTCGCCTGTCTCGTGATGCCCCTCGGAGCTGTTTATGAGGTAATTAGTGTATTTCTCATATAATCTTTCCTTACTTTTGGCAAAATTACTTCAAACATTATAGCGCAACGCTGAGAAATATATTATATACATATAATATTTTTATCTTTAAAATAAGCATTAGCGTTCAATTTCTTTATTCTAATATTCAGTGAGAATAAATAAACAGTAACTGCCACTGCTGAAAAGAAGAGTCTGAGAAGGTTTGGAGCTGCTCCAATGCGGTGAAATAAACATGTGACAGAATTTCAGTGAAATTTGACACATGCTGATTACCTCACGATGTTTTCCTTCACCGTCAAGCACGAGATGAATTATAATCACAAATTAAGCACATGAAATTCAGTGGTGCTTGCCCGGGTTTGAACCCACGATCATCGGTTAAGATTCATTCTTACCACTGGGCCATCTCGGCTTTTTATATCGTTTATTTATATAATAAACAAACAATTTATCCTTTTTATATAAAAGAATATCTTACTATCATATAAATTAAATAGGAGTATTGCTTTAAAAGAATATCTTTTTTTTCAGGACCATTATAATATCAATAAAAATATTTTTTTCTCATTATATTTTTTGATTATCAGGTTAGCCAAGGCTGGATCCTTGGTCCTGAACTGTGTGATATGTGGACTTCCAGCGACGTGCTCTGCAGCTCCGCGTCTATCCTACATCTTGTTGCTATCGCTACTGATAGGTACTAAAGAAATTTAAAATATGTTACACTGAAATTGCTTGTATGATATAATGTATAGGATAAGATAGGCTGGTAACATTACCTTACGATATTTTCTATAGACACTAATGCTTTGGTCATCGGGGTATATTAAAAGTGATATTTTATATTTTTACATTTTATTACACAGGTATTGGGCTGTGACTAATGTTGACTATATACACATAAGAAACGAGAGGCGCATCTTCACGATGATCTTTCTCGTCTGGGGCGCTGCACTAGTTGTCTCCCTTGCCCCTCAGCTTGGGTGGAAGGACCCTGACTACCTCGCAAGAATCACCCAACAGCAAAAATGTCTTGTTAGTCAAGATCTTGCATACCAAATCTTCGCAACGTGTTCAACCTTCTACGTTCCACTTACTGTCATACTAATCCTGTACTGGAAGATATTCCAAACTGCAAGGAGACGAATTCGAAGAAGAAGAGAGCCACCCCCACCGAGACCGACTTCAGCAGATGGTGCACCACCATCTGGAAGACCGATTCAATCGGCGAGAGACAGACGATTTGTAAAGAAACGGTTCCTCAATTTGAAGAAGTGTAATCAAAGAACTCGCGCTGAAACGTTAGCAGCGGCTCTTTTGCTAACTGAGGGTCAAAGTACGTCAACAGTCGATACCTTGGATGAAGAACCTCGTACTACAGCTTTCACGATCAATGAAAAAGTACCCCCATCTGTCTCTCCAGAAAAGTCTTCCTCAACCGTCACGAATGGATCGAAACAGGAGAGAGCTATCGTTCCAGCACCCTCGCAACGAGAAAAGAAGGAGTCTCTTGAAGCGAAAAGAGAGAGAAAAGCAGCTAAGACCCTCGCAATCATAACTGGGGCGTTCGTCTTCTGCTGGTTACCATTTTTCATAATGGCTTTAGTGATGCCAATTTGCCAAACGTGTGTGATAAGCGATTATCTGGCGAGTTTTTTCCTCTGGCTCGGCTATTTCAATTCTACCCTCAACCCAGTTATATATACGATATTTAGCCCCGACTTCCGTCAAGCGTTCGCTCGAATACTTTTTGGGACGCATCGTCGCGGTCGGAATAAAAAATTCTAACAGAAATATCATTATTATGTATATACGTGAGCCTTGTGGTTCTTGAAATGGACTATGTTTATCCACTACCTGTAAAATATTTCGGCTTTATGTATGTTATACATACTTTAACATCCGTAGTGTAAATAAGTTAGTTGAAGGTTTGTAAATATGAAAATATACATATACGATAGCGATGTTGACACTTGTTTTTCATAGTTTATGTAGCCGCGACGACGTCGCTCGCGAGTCCAAAGCGACATCTTCGCCCGCTCTTATGTTGTTTCCAGTGACATTACGAAATAAATATTCAAATTATATCACATAAAAGACTTTTATTACCCCATAGAATATGCGCTCGTTAATTATATGAGCACTTACTTCTGGTGCTACGCTCCTGATGATGAATAGAAACTATACGTTTATTAAATAAAAAAGGACGATATTATTTTGTATGAGTTTTATGCCCCAGTTTATTTGTATGATATACTCAATATTACTTCTTTATTTTATATTAACTTATAAAAATAAACTTTCTTTCAAAATGTAGATTTTTGCCAAACCAAATATCAATTGGCACGTTTTCAACATTTGAATTTTGAACTTATATTTTAATTATTTTATAATGATAAGACGTGTTCTAGACGATATTCAAGATTTTATTCATAAATATTGGAATGGAAATATTACACAGGCATATTAAGGACTAATGCCATCTGCTTGTTAGCCCTTTATTTAAAAAATATAAACAGTTATTATTAATTTTACCAAAACGATAACGATAGTCACGCAAATTAATATTAAAGCTATTTAATTAAGGAATACGATATCCGGTCTTACAATTTTAGAAAAGGTTTTTAGAAATTCAACCCCAAAGGTAGGAAAATAATAATCTATAAATGCATATAATAAAAATGTTACTGATCGCTGTCTGGAACATGGAAGATACATGAGTAAAACTATTATCATAAGAACCCAAAGCAATGATTGTTAGAATTTGAGTATGTTTGTCGGTGCGTTTGTGCAAAACTGTGTCTGTATTTGTTAGTAATATATTTTGTTAGGCTAGTGTCTTAATATAGGGTTTTCCAATAGGGACGCTTGAACTTTGACTTGCGGCCATGTTGTTTGAGTGACAGCTGTCAAATGCAGTGTGTTATATTCATTCCGTCCTCCCAAACCACCATGGCAGGTTACAGTGTCGAGCAGCACGTGCAAATCATAAAATTGTTTTATGAAAATGGGTCTTCAGTTCGAGCAACGTTCCGCGCACTTCGCCCGTTTTACGGTCGCGATGATCGTCCTGCCGAGTCGACTATCCGTCGATTGGTGGACAAATTCGAGTCAACCGGGTCAGTTAACAATCAGCCGGTTCCCGTGCGTCAACGTAACGCGAGATCTGCCGAGAATATCGCCGCTGTGCGCGACAGTGTCCTCGAAAACCCGCGGCAGTCAATTCCGCGTCGCGCACAGGAACTCGGCCTTTCGCAGACGACAACTTGGCGAATTTTGCGTTGTGACTTGAGCCTGCACCCGTACAAGATCCAGCTGACCCAAGAGCTCAAGGTTAATGACCATAGACAGCGCCGTGTGTTCGCTGACTGGGCATTAGAGCAGTTGGAAGTTGACACCGATTTTGGCAAAAAAATCATCTTCAGCGACGAGGCGCATTTTTGGATGAATGGCTATGTCAACAAGCAAAATTGCCGTATTTGGGACGAGACCAATCCACACGAGGTTCACCAAGTGGCAATGCACCCGCAGAAAGTGACTGGTTGGTGCGGATTTTGGGCCGGAGGCGTGATTGGTCCGTATTTTTTCGAAAACGATAATGGTGTGGCCGTCACCGTCAATGGTGAGCGATACCGGTCGATGATAACCAACTTCTTTTGGCCTGAAATCGAGAATATGGATCTGGACAACATGTTGTTTCAACAGGACGGCGCTACGTGCCACTCAGCACACGCTACGATGGAAGTTCTGCACGATCAAGCGCCCTTAATGGAAAACCCTATATAAACAAAACACTGTACATATTATGGATTTAAAAAAAACGTTGCGTCTCGGAACGCTCGACAGAAGTGATAATTTGAATTGATAATATACGCGATCCCGCTTATAAAAAATTATACGCAGACTTTTTACACGAATACGAGAGCTTAGGACATATGACGCGCACTGTAACCTATGGCACTCCACACTATTTCTTACCGCATAGAGGTGTACTTCGCGATAGCAATACGACACGTCTTCGGGTCGTGTTCGATGCCAGCGCCATTACCAGCACAGGTCTTAGCCTTAATGACGTACAGCTGGTGGGGCCGCCTATCCAAGGAGATTTAATTTCAATCCTTTTACGCTTCAGATGTCATAGGTATGTTGTATGTGCAGACATCGAAAAAATGTATCGACAATGCTTAGTAGATAATGAGCAGCGCGATCTCCAGTTGATTCTCTGGCGAGACGAACCCACACAACCGCTTAATATTTATCCCTTAAATACGGTTACCTATGGTACCGCGTCGGCGCCTTTTTTAAGTGTCCGTTGCTTAAAACAATTAGCAATCGATTCTACGAACACCGAAGTTCGTAGAATAATAAACGAAGATTTTTATGTTAACGCTTAGCGATAATAGTAGTCACAAAACGTTAGGAATAGGTTGGCTTAATAGCAGCGATGATTTTTGTTTTAATACAGATTTTGAATTTGACAGTAATCCACCTATCACTAAGCGCATAATTTTGTCACACGCATCTCAAATTTTCGACCCTTTAGGTATTTTAAGTCCATTTATTTGAATAGCAAAAATGTTATTACAACAGCTGTGGTTATTGAAGTTAGAGTGGGACGACACCGTACCTAGCGTTATCGCACATCAATGGAATCAGTTTCTTGCGTCCCTGCCGTTATTAAAAACAATTCGCGTACCTCGCTATGTTTTGAGCAGTAATGCTATATATACAGAGATGCATATATTTACCGATACCTCGCAAACAGCGTACGGCGCGTGCATTTACATTCGAACTATAAACGCTAATAATCATAAGGCTACAGTACGCTTATTATGTTCTAAAGGCAAGGTTGCGCCCCTGAAAACCACCAGTATTCCACGCTTAGAACTTCTAGGGGCCCTGGTGGGTGCACGACTGTATGATAAAGTTTCAAATTCGCTTCACTTAAATTTTAATCATATAATGTTTTGGTCAGACTCCACGATTGTATTGGGTTGGCTGCGCATGGCGCCAAGATTATTAAAAACTTTTGTTCATAATAGGACACTAGAAATTCACGATTTGACGAAAGGGCTTCCGTGGCGTCACGTAAGTGGAAAAGAAAATCCAGCTGATCTCGTTTCGCGTGTGGTCGCAAGTTTAGGGGAGCTCTCTTCATCGAAATAGTGGTGGGAAGGACCAGCCTTCCTTCACGACAGCGAATTCGACTGTAGAAACGTGCCTCCCTTTCACACACACGAGGAACATTCAAATTATTTGCCTGAAACAAAGGGACCTAATATAACCGCGCTTATGGCCAGCGAGAGACCGAGCTTTGAGGTAGGATCTATTATTGACTTTGAACGGTTCTCTCAGTTCACCAGGCTGAGACGCTCAATTGCATACGCTTTAAGGTTTTTACATAATACGCGCAGTAAATTAAAAAAGCGAATGGGTATTCTTACCGTCAATGAGCTGAGAGAAGCCGACAAATTGTTGACTAGGCTGTCTCAACTAGAATCCTTTCCAGTTGAGTACAAGTTAATAGTCAACAACGACGCACTAAGTAATATACATCAATTAAGCAAATTAAGTTTATTTATTGACGACGATAAAATTCTACGAGTCGGTGGTAGACTAGAATATTCTTCAGAGTTCGATTACAATAAAAAACATCCAATATTGCTTTCAGGCAAACATCACTTTACTCTTCTTCTTTTCCGACATGAACACAATACATTATTACACGCTGCGCCCCAGGCGCTTCTATTTCATATTCGCAAATCTTGGTGGCCACTTGCGGGTAGCAATCTTGCAAGAAAAGTAGTTCACGATTGCGTAACATGTAAGCGCCTGAGAGGTCAAACCCTTACTCCTCTTATGGGTAACTTACCCAGTGAACGAATCACACCTACGTTTCCGTTTTATCGTTGTGGTGTTGACTATGCCGGCCCAGTGCTCATTTTAAATAAGAAAGGTAAAGGCGCTAAAACTACTAAGTCGTATATTTGTATATTTATTTGTTAAGTCACGCGCGCTGTTCATTTGGAGCTGGTTAGTGACCTTACCACTAAAGCCTACATGCTTACGTTAAATCGTTTCATTTCACGTAGGTCTTAACCCGCTGAAATTATGTCTGACAATGGTCGAAATTTCGTGGGGCTCATGAATGATTTCGCAAAATTTTTAGAACGATGTAGCTCTGAAATTATTGATTATGCTAATCAGCAACAAATTAAATTTACATTTATTGTACCATACGCTGCTCATTTTGGAGGATTGTGGGAGGCAGGAGTGCGATCGTGTAAGTATCACCTTCGTCGCGTTGTGGCCAACGCCCATCTTACTTACGAGGAGTTCAGCACTATTCTAACTCAAGTAGAAGCCGTCCTAAACTCCAGTCCTCTCTCTCCAATGTCAACCGATCCCAATGACCTACTTCCTCTCAGTCCCGCTCACTTTCTGGTTGGCCATCCGCTTACAGCGCCTGCCTGCGACAATCTAATAGATACGCCTATACATAAACTGGACCGGTATCAGCGCGTCGAACGAATTAGACAACATTTTTGGACTCGATGGGCTAAGGAATATGTCTCTGAGCTCCAGACTAGGACGAAGTGGAGACAGAATTTAGAGGATCTTAAACCCAACACGATGGTCATCATCAAAGAAGACAATTTCCCTCCTTTAAAGTGGCACCTTGGACGAATCATCAAAAGCATTCCTGGCAAGGATGGAATTTCACGAGAAGCTGATATAAGAACTGCTTCAGGAATAGTGAGACGTTCCTACACTAAAATTTGTCCATTGGTTGATCCAGACGAAAATCCAACGAGTGGTGAACCAGTTGGAAGCCAAGAGTTCCAAGGCCGGGGGCATGTTCGAGCGTAAACCTAAATTTAAGCAACAACAAAACGCAAACCTGACGTCAACGGGTGCGATTGGTCCGTCTACGCAAGATTAAATTCATAACGACACGAACCATCACTTGAGTAAAGTGCATATCCTTAAAAATTCGCTTTTTTTATTTTAACTCCGATCGTTAACAATAATTTAAATTAGTACTTGAGAGTTGCTAAATTATTATAAGTACTATCTGTAAACGCTAGATGGCCTTAGGTTGGTAACTATCAGGTAAAGCAGTACGCGTCGGTAATTGTGGCACCGTAATGCGTTACGTTACGAAGCGGTTTACCCTCCCTCTATAAGAAGTTATCACTTCAAAAAATATAACAATATATACATTTATTGTATACACATTTCTTTTATTTTTCGATACTATACTATACTTACGTGCGAGCGAAGCCACGGATATACTAGCTATTATCCGTGGCTTTGCTCGCACGTAAGTATAGGTAAGACATAACTGCTGTATGGAAATCTGGAATTTTAAATAAAGAAGCGCGAAATGTCATTATGAATGAAAAATGTTCCAAAAACGGAAAACTTGTAGCGACATCTATCCCGCCATATACGAAAACTAAAAACTGACTTATCCTAAGTACATCGCGATATTAAAGTTATCCAAGCGATTGAACATATATACAAGAACCCGACAATAACCGTCGGGCAGTAGCCCACCAACCAACACCCGTCTGGTCGGAGGATCCTCCCTTTTCAATGGTGGATAAGGAACATTACACCCTTTCCTCCCACCACCAAAAATTTATTCTTTTCGAACGCTTCTGTTGCGTGCGCTGCGTTTACTGTTATAGTTACACAATAATCGTGTATGACGGAATTGTTCCTCTTGAAAGTTCTAAAATATTCTATATCGATAGCATATTTCGATTTGGACTCACCTTAACTTTTTGTATGGTAATCAAATTTGTTCTAAAATAATGCACGATTTGCGAAATAATTTTTATAAACATAGCATTAAATCGTATGAAAGATATCGAGATAAGATTTATAGACAGTTTTTAGTATTTTTTATAGTTCTGACATATTGCAACAGATAAGCTAAGTAGGTGGTTTGAAAATACTCATACTTAAGTATTTGTTTTCAGTTTGAAACTGAAAATTTAAGTACTTTGTAAGTTAAAGTCAATAGGTTAGAAAGGTATTTTACGTTTCGTCGCCGCATATCTTTTTTTCTCATTTATTAAACATATACTTAGTCAGTTAATGATAATAAGTACTTATTTTTTAAATATACAATTTTACCTGTCAGGTTTAAAAGGACACAATTTGTTGTGAAGGTATCGTTTACAGTCACGATAAATAATGCACATTCAAGTATGTCGAAAATGATTTAAGGGAATCCTGTTTTCAGGGCCAATTGTAAAAACCAATAAATATCCCACGAAAATAAAACTAAAAATGTTGTATGTATATACTGAAATAGTAAATTATAAGTCTGTTCTTAGTGATTTCATTAAGTTGTACGCAGGTGAAACCGCGGGCAAAGCTAGTGTTTAAATATTTGTATAGGATCACCGTTAGTTTTAAGCGAGAGCCAAAAAAAATCGTGTTTGGAGCTTTGCCGCTAATAAAAAATGTATCTCGCTTTCTTTACCTTTTTCAAACATTCCATCCCTAAAGGGATAAAAAGGGGTTGAAGCGGTGGTATGGAAAACCTTTTACCTTGGTCATATTTGCTTAAACCTTGGTACACATAGTTCTTGATACAAATGAAATATTAAATTCATGACGATGTAATTTTGTCCCTCACATGAATTTTGTAAACAACATATAATTTTTCGGGTTAATCACACTCGATATTAATATTCCTTAATATAAATGTCTTAATAAACTATTAATAAAATGATAAAACTTTGCTTCAACATAATCAAAATACCATATTCAAATTGGTATATATATATTTATTTTTATAGTACACGGGAGAGCAAATGACTCTACTCCACCTGGTGGTAAGTTGTAGTAGAGTCCAAACAAGACGACCGCTAGTACAGTCGAGAAGAATGATCTGCACTAGCCGCCCCGGCCTTGCCGGCCCGCACGATCTTCACGCCTCTTCGTATTATGAGGCATATAAGTTTGCAGGGAACATAATTTATATCAAATTAATTTACTTTCTTTAGGCGCCTCTCTTTTGTTTTATTGCGTAGGAAAGCGGACGTGCATATGGGCCACCTGAAGGTAAGTGGTCACCAACGCCCATAGACATTGGCATTGTAAGAGATGTTACCATCGCTTACATCGCCAATGCGCCACCAACCTTGGAAACTAAGATCTTATGTCCCTTGTGCCTGTAATTACACTGGCTCACTCATCCTTCAAACCGGAACACAACAATAGCAAGTACTGCTGTTTTGCGGTAGAATATCTGATGAGTGGGTGGTACCTACCCAGACGAGCTTGCACAAAGCCCTACCACCAAGTAAACCTCAGTATATACGTGGCAAAAATATTTGTCAGCTTATTATCTCTCTATCGAGTGACATTATTTTGTATATGGTATGACTTCAGTTCGGTTGTACCTATATATTTAGATTTTATTATATTTATATTTATTTCAAATGGCAACGTAATTTTTATATCAATTTTAATTTTCATCTGTATGTTATAGTAAGTATCTCCGGCGGCTGCAGTCGTGTTAAATTTGAACTACCGTTCCAGTTCCAACAAGACCTTATCTCTTGATTTACTTACAACTTACAAGCCTCCTTGACTTATACTTTCAAGCAACAGTGGCAGTTATACAGATTAAGTAATCGTTCAAATTAAAAATAGCGGTAAAGTTTAAGTAATTGAGATGTTTAAGATTACCATTATTGTATAAATTCTAGTTAACGTAACAATACAATCCTTTGATTTATCTTATTTCACTTTACTTTAAGAAAAACTAGATAATATAACAATAGAATAGAACTTAATCCATTAAACCATTATTTATAAAAAGCAGTTGTATTTTTCAAACATTTACTTAAAGATATTATTCTTAAAGAATAGACCGACAAGGTTAAAACCATATATTACAAAATTATATATTTTATTACGACTTATACCCAGACATGTGCATTATTTGCGATGCCTTGCATTGGTGATTGGGTAATATTTTTTTTATATATATTGTCAGCAATTATCTATGGAAAATAGCACTAAGTCAATGCCCTTTTTGGAATTTCGTGTGTCACAGATTCCATTGCGTTATTTTTTAAGTGGATTTTTTCGTTTTCTAATTATGTGTTTTTATCTTTGTCCCGAATAAAGAAGTAATTTGTTAATGGAAAACTTTAATTACTGCAATATTTATTCACAGCTTAATACTTGCTATCATATATAAGTTTTAACAAGAAAATATACTACCCAGCAACTTGCCATACGGGAAATCATTAAAACTTTTAAACATCGTTTTCTCAAAACGAAATTTTGATAAATACGAGTATATAGCCGACTTCACCCGCATGAAATAGCATTCGTTTAAAACTCTCCAACGCTTACTCATTTTGCTTTGACTAGATTACATTTAATTCGTTGTTATTCCCAGTGGTGTTACTGTATCATACGGACTCCTTTGAGTTGCTATCAACTAATTATTCCACCACTAAATAACAAACTTTGCCTGAATTTGGATGTAGAAACCAATGTAATTGTAGACACCAGGGATATATCATATTAGGTCTTTTGATTAGAAATGCATTTACGGCTTATATCGTGTTGTTTAAGCATACAGGTTTTTCTAAGAAGTAGTATGTGTTATGGAATAGCTTAGAATACGAGTAATTTCACCAAAAAATGTGGTTTCAAATCTGGGAAGGACCACTGACTTTGTGTGCCTCAGTTTTGTTTATAAGTTATCACGTTGAAACCCGTATTTGTCGAACGAAAATCTATATATGTGAACATTAGAATAGTGTTGAAAAAAACTCCAAACGTTCTCCTCGTAAGAGGAGGCCATAGCCCGACATTTGGGTATTTGAATGAATGGGAATGACATATCCAGACTGATATTTACTAGAATCATAGAAATTTACGTAATTAAATTTTAAGCATCGGTTTAAAAGCAATAATAGTAACATTAATTTAAAAATATTATCTCACTCTTTATATCGGAGAAGATCAGTACACTTTGTATTTCAGATTGCTGATGGAATAATTGGTGGGCGGTAACTTGACAGGCACACGACCGTGGTAAATATTGCTGTGTTAATTGTTAAATGAAACTGTTTTAATTTGAGCGACGATGCATTTTATGGTTATCTTTTTGTATAAATGTTGCAGTTAATTATAGAGTTTGAATAAATTTTTTTCGAAAGGCGATTGAGTATTATTATTTCTTAGCTTTAATCACTTGGTGATAATTTTTCACTGATGTTACAACCTTCATACCTTTTGATGTAATTCATACTATTTGAGTTATATTTAAAGCTTTGATGTGGAGCCCACAAATTGATACAGTTAAGGGTCTTTACCAATATCTTTGGTAGGAAATAATGAAAAGTATATCGTTACTTAGAATACAATTATTACATTTCTACCGTATTATAAGGTTATCGAATTTCATCCAAAATTTGAATAATCAAACATATTTAAAATTATTAATTTAAGCCCAATCATGAATAGAGTACCATAAAATCATTTTTCTAAAAGAAAGAACTTTATAATATTATGTAAATTGACGTAAACGTTATGTAAATATTCACAAGTAAACTGTTTTTCTTATAAAACAAAATATAACTTAATTCCAGATACCAACAAGCATGTGCCAAGCATTTATGAAGTCGAAACAAAGTCGATCTCCGGCATCAGCTATGCATTACACAGCGCTTGTAAGCGTTCTTTGTAATTTATTTTAATGATGTCTACATTTTGAATTCAGTCATATCTCAAATAATGTATAAAGATCAAGAAATAAATATAATTTCAATAACCATTAGTTCTTTGTTAATCTTTGCTTTGCCAAACTCTCTGTTCAAACAGATAATATTAATAATAATATCCTGGAACATTATTCACACAAGGCCATCTGATCACAAACTAAGCAGAGCTTGTACTATGAAAACCAGACAACTGAGATACTACATACACTACTTTCCTTTTTGTAAATGACTGCCTCGTTGGTCTAGTGGCTAGATATAAGGCCGCAGACCCGGTGGTCCTGGGTTCAATTCCCAGGTCGGGCCAATAAATAGTTATTGAGTTTTTCTGTCAGAAAATTCTCAGTAGCAGCCCGGAGTCTGAAAGTTGGAAGTGTGTACACTCCCGTGCCTCGGAAAGCACGTTAAGCCGTTGGTCCTGCGCCTGAACTCTTTCCGGTCGTGTCGGATTGCCGTCCCATCGGATTATGAGAGCTAAGGAAAAGAGAGTGCACCTGTGTTTGCGCACACACTTGTGCACTATAATAATATGTCCTGCGCAGTTGGCTAATCTCCCTTGAGATTGGCCGCCGTGACCGAAATCGGTCTGGAGGACCCCTTTTGTAAATACATACTTATATAGATAATTATACACAGTTTCTCATGTTCATGCATACAAATGTCTGTCCTGGGTGGTAATCGAATCGACCTGCGGCGCGAAAGGCCAGTATCGACAAACCACACAAACTGGCTCGTCATATCATATTAATACAAAGCGCTGTCAAACTTTGAATGCCTCGTTGGTCTATTGGAAAAAGACAGCAGACCCTGAGATTCAAACTCAGGTCGGGCCAATAAGAAGTTATTGAATTTTTCTATCGAATATTCTCAAAAGCAACCTATATTGTGGAAGTTAGTAGTGTGTACACTCCCATGAATCAGAAAGCGTTCATGCGTAGGTTGATCCTATGCTTGAACGCTTTTAAGATGTGTTAGATAGCCAATCATTAGAGTGAGAGAAAAGATCATTTCATCTGAGTTTGCGCACATACTTGTGCACTATAATATGTCCTGCGCAGTGAGCTAGTCTCCCTTGGCCGCCGTGACCGAAATCGATCAGAAGGACAATTACGAATTTGGAGCCTTAGTTCAGTTTGAGTTCTCCATGTCAATCGTTATCAATATAATAATATAGAACAAACTGAACACTAAGTAAATCACCTATTGTTAAGCTCATTCAGTTGTATGGCTTCCGAACCCCAATAAAGAATAAGTTGACCGTAACAATACCAACCAAGCTTACTTAACAACAAATTACTCTGACGAAAACGGACTTTGATAAATTTCGAATTAATGTTCAAATAATAATTTATTCATGTAAATAAATATATTATATTATATGGCTTTCTTTTTAGAGAACCAGTGATAAACCAAGGAGTTCCTTTTTCGGAATCTTTTATTTATTTTTAATAATTAGATTATAATTGAAAAAAACGCGAATTATGGTAGCTTTACATTTAATTTAATATTATAATATGACGATTCAGAAGATAAAAGAACTTTTATGGGCCTATTTATATAAAGAATATTTTGATTATAGTTTTTTTTTATATAAATATACTAGTTCGTACATTTATGTATGATTCATCTACAAAACAAAATAATTTAACAAGATACATCAGCCGCTTGTAGTCAAAATGTTCTTAATCTATAATAACTAAATAGAAAATTAATGTTTTCACTTGAAATAACAGAAGTTACTTTTATGTTTCTTAACCATACATACATAAAAAATATTTAATCACAGAGTTACTAAGGATTATCAATGTACTCTCAGGATCGTCGAAAAAAGACTTACATACTATTGAATGATATAACCGTGAAGCTTACATGTGTGATAATTGATGCTATTTATGTGTAATATTATTATACACTTATTATAAATAATAAATATACGCAAAGAAAGGAAAGTTCAAAGATATATGAATGAGGCAAATATGCATGTACGCGAGGGTCTAATCGTAAACACAAGCAATGTGGACAAAATTATTCTATGCATGGCACACATGTATAAAAATGTCTAAGTGTGAGTTAGAAAAACACAAATGAGTTCTTTTACTTACCCTTGTGTGATGTTACGCGTAAATGGATATGAGAGATTAATACATAAGTGTGCGTGTATGCGTACCATTGAGTAGAGCATATTTAATCAGCACCCTCGATTTATTTCAGGGCGATTATTACACATCGTTACATTGGAGATATACCAAGTACCTTATTTCCATTCGCCTTTTGTAATGACAGACAATTTATTTATCAGCTGTATAATACAGTTAGAACATTTTAATGTGATGAGGTTTAATTGAAAGTGTAATATAAGAAAATTATTTTTTTAGTTTGTTCGTTCTTATTTCTCGATTAAGGTATTTCACTATCGATACGCAATCCCATTTTTATGTTTTTTTTATTATATTTTACAAATTATTCTGAAGAATATCGTACAGTTCTTATAACTAAATTATTACGAAGTATACAAAGCGCTGTCAAAAAAATCCGTAGTGCTCTCGTCTCAACTGACATATACACATATATATTTATTTGAAGTATGGGTGACATGTAACAGAAGATGTGACTTATCACTATTATTACCAATAAGGCACAAAATTAACTACACTAAATATATGGTTATTTTTAAAATATGATTTACAATAAAGACCAAGGGTATGAGAAAAGAAGCATTTTTTATACAATAGGTAAATGGGCCATCACCACCACATTGAAAGAATTATTAACCATCCCTTGCATCGCCAATACGCCACCAACTTTGGGAACTAAGATATCGTGTTCCTCGTGGCTGCAGTTACACTGGCTCATTCATGCTTCAAATTGGAACAGCAATACTGAGTACTGCGGTTTTGTGATAGAATATCTAATGAGTGGGTTTGTACCCACCCTGATGAGGTTACACAAAGCCAAACCAAGAAAAAAAAAATATTATAACCAACACCAATTTTTGTAAAACAATATTATAAACTATCGAAGTTGTACGTTTTATTGCAAATTTAAATTTCCGTTCACAATTTTGTCGACGGCTTACAATTGATCTACGTTTATTATAAACCTATGACTTACAATTTTAATGGCGAAGTGTACACACCAAAACCTTACGATTCTGAAGTACAGAACAAACTCATAAATAATAATTGCAACGTCTACGATATTTGACAAAACTTTTGCAATTTATAACTTCGATTGCTTCACGAAAACAGGCCTTGTAATTAATTTAGGCAAGGATATTTAATTTGAAAACTAATCAATCAAAGCAGTGTACACAGAATTGATAGATATATAAATTTTACTCGGTGGTAGAGCTTTGTGCAAGCTCGTCTCGGTAGGTACCACCCACTCATCAGATATTCTACCGCAAAACAGCAGTACTTTGTATTGTTGTGTTCCGGTTTGAAGAGTGAGTGAGCCAGTGTAATTACAGGCACAAGGAACATATAACATCTTAGTTCCTAAGTAAGTGATGGTTAATATTTCTTACAATGCCATTGTCTATGGGAGTTGGTGACCACTTACCATCAGGTGGCCCATATGCTCGTCCGCCAAACTATACAATAAATAAAAAAAAGAAAAGACTGAATAAACTTCCGTTCCAGTTTTACGTACTTGTATATACAACACTTTTTGAGACTATGTTGTGACTATCCCGGCACAAATTAAACATTAATTGGCTAAAACGACTCCTAAATTATATTAATACAAGCTATATATACATGATAAAATAATATTTTATGGGAAATTAAGTTTGTTTTTTTTATACCTTAATTATATCGTATCACTTGATTGGAGTCAAACGAAACTGTAATAATTACTACGTTCAATCTCTACTGTGAATAAACAAGTTTTTTTTTGGAGCTTCTTCCACCACGCTGCTCCAATGCGGGTTGGTAGAATACACATGGCAGAATTTCAACGAAATAAGACACATGCAGGTTTCCTTACAATGTTTTCCTTCATCGCCAAGCACAATATGAATTATAAACACAAATTAAGCACATGAAAATTCAGTGGTTCTTGCGTGGGTGAACCCACGATCCTCGGTTAAGATTCACGCGTTCTAACCACTGGGCCATATCGGCTTATGTTTACGATAATCGTTGAAGATGCTTTATGCGCCATGTAAACCTATAGAATTATATGTATACGATATAAACGTTTTATGTAGACCCTTATTTTAACCATACAAATCTAAGACGAGTAGTTAATTATTAATATAATAACATATTTTAAACGATATTTTGATATGAAAATAAAAGTTAGAACCGGCTGGTAATTTTTCCAACTGCTCTTCTACTCATTGAAATGTTTGCGTTTGATTTTATTATGAATTTGTAATAAATATTTTACAATTCATTATTCAAAAATCTAATAATAATAATAACATCAGACATGTACATAACATACGTACATAATGCTTTAAACCGGATAATTAAAGTGTTGCCGCGGAATAACTAGAAAATGTACAATTCATAGCCCATCGCAGTGGGCAAAATAAATGGGCGTGTTCATCGATTTAAAAAAGCCTTTGATACCATAAGTCATAAACTCCTATTACATAAACTTGAAAACATTGGCATAAAAGATATCGTACTAAAAATATTAAAATCATATCTGACAAACAGGTCGCAAGTTGTTAGAATTGGAAGTATCCAAAGTGTGGCTTTGCCCATCACTTATGGAGTCCCGCAGGGCTCCATTTTGGGACCACTTCTTTTTCTCATATATATAATCAGTATGTCAGCATTGGAACTACATGGTCACTTAACTTTGTATGCGGATGACACTTGCTTGTTTTATTTTGGAAACAAAATAAATGATATTATAGCTAAGGCACAAGAAGATCTAGATCTTTTGTACGAATGGTTCCATTATAATCTATTAACGATAAATGCTTCCAAGACATGTTATATAATATTTAAACCAAAAAATGAAACTATTCCACAGCATGATGCGCTAACTGTTAATAACATTCCAATCAAGCAGAAAACTTGTGAAAAATATCTTGGCTTAAGAATCGATAACCACTTAACTTTCAACAACCACATAGACCACATTAAAAAAAACTTTCCTCTTTAATTGGTTCACTAAAAAATATTTCTAGATGCATACCTCAAAAACTACGCCATACTATTTACAACTCGTTGGTCAAATCACATATCTTATATTTAATCGAAATATGGGGTAATGCTACCCCATATTTCGATTAAATATAAGAAAAATTATTAGTGAATCCATACACTCTGATTTGTCGTTTGTGGAGCATGTAAGTAAGCGTAGCACCCGCCGACCTGGTTTACTAGTTTTACAAAAATTCGAACAAAGTATGCAAGAAAGGATATAACGTTTGAGGGAGTACAACTTTCTAATAAATTACCATCCACTATAAATAAAAAATGTAAACTCACGAGTTCAAGTATCGGCTCTCACACTATATTTTGAACAAATAATACTGAAATAATAACATAAGAAACATACTTGATATCTCGTTGTCTGAGTACCTACCAACACGGCGACCATTGTTATAATTAACTCTATTTATTGTTATTCTCATGTAAGTGACGTTCGTCTTTTGAGAATAAAGTTTCTTTGAACTGATTTATATAGTTTTATGGTGACTTACCATCAAGGTGTTCGGATACGGAGTTGCCCGTCCGCGTCCCAATTTATTAAAACGAAAAAAAAACGATCAACGAGGTAGTCGAGTGGACATTTTTTTTACGTTATCAAGTACTCCCCACAAACGTGTTGTCTGTGCATTTGGTCTATCATTCTATGACTAGAAATTTGTAGTTTGATGTGCCTGCATGTTTTTATTTCCAGACAGCATTTCAATAAATATGGATTGCATTTTTTTGTTTTATTTTCATCCTGTTATGTATCAGTTGTGGAAAAAATTGAAACAAGTGCATATTTATAGAATTAATAAGAACAAAGGCACTCTAAAGGCTGGCATGGCACCTGTAAGCCCTCGGATGTTGCAGATGTCCACGGGCGTTGGTAGTCACTTTCCATCAAGTGAGCCTGCACGTTTGTACCCCCTCCGACATAAAAAAAACTCAACGCTCGAATCGTATAAGAATTTGAGTTAAGTTTGTACTTTTTTTATGAGTTCAACTTTATGGTTCAACTCCCGTGTAACGTTTTCTTAACCTTGTTGACACCGAACTTCGTTATAACGTCGTAAAATATCGTAAATTAAATTACGGTGATACGCAATCTTGATGGGCATATTAAACATTATGGTTACGTCAGATAATGTCGCGTGTTCTGATATTTCATAACCCAATTTCAACTGAAATTTCTTGTTAAGTTTTTCTTTAATTTATTTAAATCAATAATAATAATAATATCCTGGGACATTATTCACACACGGCCATCTGATCCCAAGCTAAGCAGAGTTTGTACTATGGAAACGAGACAACTGATATACTACATATAATAATTTTCTTTTGTAAACACATACTTATATAGATAATTACACACAGACTCAGGACAAACAGGTGGGAATCGAACCCACGACCTGCGGCACGAAAGGCAAGTCTATCTATGCTAACCGGCTCGTCAAAATAAGTGCTGAAACGTTATTAATATTTTATTCTATATTAATACGAAGGTGAATTTCTGTTTGTTTATGCTTTCTCGTCTTAACTACTCAAGCAATCATCATAAAATTTTGCGTACACGTTGACAGAGTTAAAGATACATTATGTAGTATCATTACTTGGTGGTAGGGCATTGTGCAAACTCGTCTGGGTAGGTACCACCAACTCATCAGATAATCTACCGCAAAACAGCAGTACTTTGTATTGTTGTGTTCCGGTTTGAAGGGTGAATAAGCCAGTGTAATTACAGGCACCAGGGACATAACATCTTCGTCCCAAGGTTGGTGGCGCATTGGCGATGTCAGTGATGGTTAACATTTCTTCCAATGCCAATTTCTATGGGCGTTGGTGACCACTTACCATCAGGTGGCCCATATGCTCGTCTGCCTACCTATACTATAAATAAATAATATATATATATTTTTATTTTATATTTAACAATATTATACGAAAACTTAATTATAATCTTTATCACAAAAAAAATGTTTGCTTACTTAATGGAATGTTTGAGATACTAAATGGAAACTCATTAAATTTTCTGCATTTCACTAAAGTCAAAAACTTCACGTTCAATATCAAATTTTAAGCGGCGAAACTATACGAAACAGACCCCGTGAACAATGTATTCTTCAAAATAACAGATGCGCGTTTAATAGGGAATACGCCGTGCGAAAATAGCTTAAGCGTAAGAGGCGCTTGCAAACTAAACGATGCCTTATCGTTATTGAAAACTTATATACAAATTTTATGTTGTTTTTATTGGTAAGTAGTGTGCGCTCGGCTTCACCTGTTAGGTAAGGACGGATATGTTGTTTTTTTTTCTATTTTTTTTTTAAATATATATAAAATCAGACAACCAGTTGTCCATTATATGTTAGTAAGAATGATAAAATTTGTTAGTAACTTATCAAAGGACTATCCGCCTTACCAGCTATCACGCGCAGAATGCTGTTGGTACTGCCACGGACTCTTGTTATAAAAATAAGTAGCCTATGTCCTTTCTCGGGCTTCAAGATACATACAAAATTTCATCAAAATCGGTTTAGTGTTCGTGGATGCGTAACAGAGAGACAGTTACTTTCACATTTAAAATTTGACTATTGATGTCGTGCACACGAAATTCGAATGTAGTTTTTATGGATAATAACTGACCATTTTGTTTGTACACATATATAGCTTAACAAGCTAAAATGCTCAGTGGTTACACGTGAATTCTAAAACTGCGCGGCTACTGGGCTAAAATATTACGAAAAATATCATTGCTTAATAAAAGCAAAGATCACAAAACAATTATATACTATTATGTAGAAATAATAAATAATAGTACGAATGGAAAAAGTATATAAGCAATATTAAGAACGCTAGCAATCGCTTGAACCACAATTCTAATTTTCCTTCCCCGTGGGGAATTAGTCGGCCATGTCTGTAGTTGCAATGAGATGTAGAATTCGTTTATGTAATTTAATTTCCAAGGTCCAAGTGTTATATAAGCGGCACAGAGCATTTGGTCGTAAAACATTAAACATCATATAGAATATAAGACGTTTAATGTCAATCAACAATTATTATTGTTGCGGTTTGTGTCATTCACACAATAATAATTGTTGATTGACATTAAACGTTAATGTCACATTGGCCATGTGACTACGGGCACAAGGAACATAACATCTTACTTCCCAATGTTGGTGGCGCATTAGCGATGTAAGGGATGGTTAATATTTCTTACTATATCAAATATAGAGATTATTAAATATAGATATTAGATAAATAATCAGGTTATGTATGATGCAGTGATTCAAATTATACTATTTTTTTCATTTTTGTCTGTCTTTCTGTATATCTTCTTAGAACTCAAGAACGGCTTGACCAAAATCTTGATGAAAATTGGTACACACAAAGAACATGTGATGGCGCAAATGATAGGCCATATATACGATCGGTAAACCCTACGATATCTTATGAAAATTAATTTCAAATCGTTAATTACGTATTTCTTTACCAGTAGCCATATGTGTGTGTGTATGTGTGTGTGTGTGTGCGCGCGCGTGTATGTTATTATAGTAATAAAATAATTTATTATATTTTTATTAATTATATATATATATATATTACTTTTTCAGCCAAACCGTTTTTGTGGCATCTATGCTATAAAAACGGTTTGGCTGAAAAAGTACCTAACTATGGAGATAGGTTAACGCATTTAAAATGAATGAATGATCGAAGATGCTTGCTGGATAGCCTCTTTATGTATATACTTATTAACGGCATTTTGGACTGTCCACAACTGTTGTCACTTGTGTGCATTTCCGCCCCCACAAGATGCTTACGCTTGAAGAGGCGTAAAATGTTTAACACTCAAGCTTCAAAATCGAACCTAGGACATAGTTCACCCATAAACAGAATTATAAGGACCTATAATTGCTTGGATATGGATAAAGACGTTGACATTTTTACTCGGTGGTAGAGCTTTGTGCAAGCTCGTCTGGGTAGGTACCACCCACTCATCAGATATTCTACCGCAAAACAGCAGTACTTTGTATTGTTGTGTTCCGGTTTGAAGGGTGAGTGAGCCAGTGTAATCACAGGCACAAGGGACATAACATCTTAGTTCCCAAGGTTGGTGGCGCATGGGCAATGTAAGCGATGGTTAACATTTCTTACAATGTCATTGTCTATGGACGTTGGTGACCACTTACCATCAGGTGGCCCATACGTTCGTCCAACTACCTATACAATAAAAAAAAAAAAAAAACCAACAGTATAAATAAATTTAGTAGGTCCATAGTGCCCTTAATAGGTAACACTTGATTAATTAATTAATTATTCATATCTGTAAACAAACGAACTCACCATCGCATCTATAATATTGTTTGGGATGTAAACTATACACCAATGGTTTTTATTTGAATTTATTTATGTTATGAAAAAGTTGTCATTCCACTTTTTTTATTTTAATTAGATAGCTGTTATAATTTCGCTTTGAAAAATGAAGTAGAGGAATTTACATAACAAGGTCCTCCAGACCGATTTCGGCCACGGCGGCCAATATCAAGAGAGATTAGCCAACTGCGCAGGAGATATTATAGTGCACAAGTGTGTGCGCAAACACAGGTGCACTCTCTTTTCCTTAGCTCTCATAATCGGATGGGACGGCAATCCGACACGACCGGAAAGAGTTCAGGCGCAGGACCAACGGCTTAACGTGCTTTCCGAGGCACGGGAGTGTACACACTTCCACCTTCCAGACTCCGGGCTGCTACTGAGAATTTTCTGACAGAAAAACCCAATAACTATTTATTGGCCCGACCTGGGAATTGAACCCAGGACCACCGGGTCTGCAGCCTAATATCTAGCCACTAGACCAACGAGGCAGTTAAATTTACATATATAAGTCTTTATATGTGTATTTTTCTTGTTTGTATTTTGTGATGTATGGTTTATAGTTGTCTATTAGTTGGTTGATTGTTCTTTGTTAATGTTGAGTACGTCTGTAATTGTCAAGCATATCAGTTCTCTAAAATATTGTTCAGTATTATCTACCTGTAAGTGTTTAATATGTGTGATGTTGATGTACCTTTTTAAATAAATAAATAAATATACGTGGGTGAAGCCGCGTGGCACAGCTAGTATTTCAATAAAACCCTAATATGATCAAATATCTCATTACTTTAGAAACGTTGTCGCTAAACAATTTATCAATAACCGACTAAAAGCAGACGCGGTTTCGACATTTTATTATAATAATAAATAAATTTTAATTAAAATTTCAATTAAAATCTATTACAATCTGTTAGTAATGTGATAATGAATATATGCCAATAAATCATTTGTTATTTTAGTATTATACTAGGTTCAGGTCGATAAAAGCCATTGGAGTTTTTTGACGAAAACTCTTTCCGGAATCTAGAAGTTGGAGGTTTGTACAATTCCGTGCCTCACAAAGCTCGTGAAACCGTCTTGCGCTTGAACTCTTTTCTGTCGGTTCGGTATTATTAGATCTGCCGTCCTATCGGATTATGAGAGTACGGGAATAGAGAGTACAGCTGTATGCGCACACAGATGCACTGGGCAGTTGTCTCCCTAGAGAATGGTCGCCGTGGCCGAAACCAGGCAGTAGGATCGTCAGTGATAATGAACTTGATGGCCGTTAAGGTTTTTTCAAGAAACTCAAGTTCTTAATACCAAACTTATAGACGAGTAAGGGTCAATAAATAAAGCTTCAACTTACCACCGTATTATTTGAATGGATAAAAGACCATGAATCACTTTTTTTCGTCTACCAAAGAATCGCTTCTTTACTAGATATTTCATTTAACAATTTAGTTATTTATAATTATTTTTCATATTTAATTTGAAACATAATATTAGTATTTAATTAAATCTTTATCTGCATTTCTCGTGCCACCTTACAATTGCGGTCAGTTTTATAAGATTGTGCAATAAATATAATACTTAAATAAATCTTTATCTATAGGCAAGTTTATTCAATTATAATTTCACGAATCACTCACACGAATATGTAAATATCATTTTTACCGGACACTTAATTGCTGGATATTTTCCACCTAAGTTTATTATTTAATTTATATCTTATTTTCAAAAACAAACGTCCATAGATTGCTCTTGCTGCATTTGTTGTATTTTTGAAATCTCTAGACTCAAAGCTCATTAGTATCAGTTACATAAAGTATATATATTATGACTCTAATTACATAAATTTATAAAATCAATCTTACATGCATTGTTTCAAATTTTAAAATATTCCCTCCAGATTCTCACTCGACGCAAAACTGCCCATAACACAGGCCGCGTTTCCGCGCTGTACGGCAATGGACAACCTTTGCGCCAAGTAAGACCCGGAGCGATTGTCAATACCAATTACATAAATATGAACATAGTAAAGAATAAACGAATATAAATTTTCGTTTCAAAATATACAGTCATGTTGGCTGATTTATATCGGGTAGGTACCACCCACTCGTCAGATATTCTACCGCAAAACAGCAGTACTTGGTATTTTTGTGTTCCTGTTTGAAGAGTGAGTGAGCCAGTGTAATTACAGGCACAAGGGATATAACATCTTAGTTCCCAAGGTTGGTGGCGCATTGGCAATGTAAGCGATGGTTAACATTTCTTACAATGCCATTGTCTATGGGCGTTGGTGACCACTTACCATCAGGTGGCCTATAGGCTCGACCGCCTACCTATACAATAAAAAAATATATATACGTATATTATAAAAATGAAATATGTAGTGTTATAGCAGAAAAATCTATAAATAATATAATCGGCTGACTACAGAAGAGTATAGCAAAATCAGTTGTCACCGTTATTGCGAGAGGTCGGAATGCTGAACCACAATTTATTTTCGCCGTCTGTCTCGACAGATGGGGTACTTTGGGCCAAGACACATCAGTTAAGAAATCGCGTGAAACGTATCTTCATAATAAATGTGTGGTTTTTTTTATGTGTTTGTCCTTTAATATATACGTTTTATGTAGAGTCTTCTTCTAGTTATTTAGCTAGTCCTGAAATAATTAAAATGTTGATTAAACGCTATTGATTATTTTATAAATTTTATCACACATTCAAGCAGATTAAGTAAATTGTTTGTTATGAAAATGTATTTAGAATTTGGTCTTAATTTGAAGAAAGCATTTCTTCTGAGTTAGGTGCTTTTAATTAATGCCATTTCTATGTTAAGGATAAATTACAATAAAATCCCGTAAATCAATAGATTCCGTAAATCGTTATCATTACCTTGCTTTAATAAATATTTGATTATTTTTACAGATCATATTAGTTAATTAAGCTAAAAACTAAAGTTGAAATATTGAGCTTCAGCGCTAGTAATCCCGCTCGCTCATGGAGTGTATCCAGTCTAATCATTTCACAGGGCTGTCAGAGTATAAGGAAAAATGAATGAAACGTATGCCCATTCCTCCATGACGGAGGTCGAGGCTGTTTTTTTTAGTTTCATCCGAAAAGAACATTTTCATATCAACGTCATTTACGACAAAGTCGATGAGTCCATGATTTATTTTTATCAGACTATTAGAGTTGTCGATCTATCAAGACTTTATATCGCAAGATCTCGAGCTTTCTGGAACGTTTTATTTTGACAAGATTTTTGTGAGACTGTCCGCATATTTTACATATATTCACAATTACCTATGAAATATTTTTTCGTCATAAGAATATGTTTATAGCAGTGGCGCAGTGTTTAAATGTGTTTTACTTAACGTTGCATCGCTTACTTTTCACGTATTCTAACCACTGGGCCATATCAGCTTACAAGATAAATAATATTTATAATAATAGTTTTTTCTATCATTACATTTTATAAATCATCATCATCATCATCAGAAAACGTCCACTGCTGGACAAAGGCCTCGCCCAGGAATTATTACGATGACCAGCCTTGCGCAGCAATATCCAACGGCTTCCCACTGCCCTTACAATCTCGTCGGTCCATCTTGTGGCCTGGCGTCGCTGCGTCTCCTGGTCCGTAGTCTCCACTCGAGAACCTTTATCCTCCCCTAAAAAACTATTCAGTACATTGTGTTTGAGAAGCTGATTTTATCAAAAATTAAATTATATTTAAGTAAAATATTTTGAGAGATAGAAAAGATGTCTGTAATATCAAATCAAGTTTTTTTATAAAATCCACAGTATATAAATACTAGAAAATATTTTACTGAAATTAAAACATTGTTAAAAGAGAAAGGTGTGCAATTGAATTAAAAGTACTTTTAATAAGTAACCATCTTCGCGTGACAAATTAGCTTTTGAATAAACCTTTCGACGTTGTTTGAGGTGAGTTGTGGAAATGGATAAGATAAAAATAAGATACCTACTCATAAAGTACTTTGACATTTATAATATTAAAAAGATTTGTTTTTAATATAACGTGTAAATTTTTATGTGGCATAATACTACACGATACTCGAGTAGGTAGAGCTTAAGTAAAAAAATATGAGTGAGCCGATATGGCCCAGTGGTTCGAATACGTGAAACGTAAACGACGATAGCGAAGTCAAATCCAGCTTGAATGTTAATTTTATTTGTGCTTGGCGGTGAAAGAAAGCATCGTGAGGAAACCTTCATGTGTCTCATGAGAATCAGTCACCAAACCACATTTTGGAATAAACCACGTTATGAAATTAACTCCAAAATTCTTCAAAAGGAGAGTAGTTTCCTTGGTGGTAGGACTTTATGCAAGCTCGTCAGGGTAGGTACCACCCACTCATCATATATTCTACAGCAAAACAGCAGTAGGTACTTTGTATTGTTGTGTTCCGGTTTGAACGGTGAGTGAGCCAGTGTAATTACAGGCACAAGGGACATAACATCTTAGTTCCCAAGGTTGGTGGCGCATTGGCGTTGTAAGCGATGGTTAACATTTCTTACAATGCCATTGTCTATGGGCGTTGATGACCACTTAACATCAGGTGGCCCATATGCTCATTCGCCTACCTATACAATACAAAAAAGGAAAGTAGGAGTTAGCTTAACATACATTTATAGACTGTTCTTAAATAAGTAACATTTGATACACTAGCTGCTCCAAGCAGTCACACCTTAACGTACTCTATAGCTACTAACTAACGGTAGTCCCTTCGTCATGATATGACGTCACAGTTTCGCTTACGCTTACAACTGTGTCACCCCAACGGCTATCCTCTACAGGGAGTTTTGTCTTAAAAAGGATAAAATTAAATTATATTTTTAAATCCAATCGGAAGACTACCACGGATTATAAATAAGATTTATATTTATACAAATATTATAAATGTGAAAGTAACAGTCTGTCTGTTACGTTTTCACGGCTAACTTACTGAACCGATTTTGATGAAACTTAGTATGTAGCAATTTGAATTCTAAGGAAGGACATAGGCTCTTTTTTACCTCATACATAGCCCCCCCCCCCTCACATAGCACGCGAGCAAAGCCCCGACAGAAAACTAGTTAATACTTTTTTTTTTTTTTTTTTTTTTTATAGTTCCCGGGATGGCCAATGACTCTACTTCACCTGATGGTAAGTGATAGTAAAGTCCAAACGCGACGACGGCTAGTGCAGTCAGGAAGAATGACTTGCACTAGCCGCCCCCGCCTTGCCGGCCCGCAAGATGCCTCTTCACGCCTCGTTTGAAGGAACCCGGGTCATAAGAGGAGGGGAACACGTGTGCTGGTAACGAATTCCATGTTTTAGAGGTGCGACAAAGAAAAGAGTTGCCAAATTTCTTCGTGCGCGATGGAATTGATGTCACAGTTAGTCGGTGACATCGAGAGCCAGCACGCGTAGATTTGTGAAGGAAAGGGGAAGCAGGAATGAGGGTGAATAGCTCCTCTGAGCACTCGCCGTGATACAGTCGATAGAAAGCGCTCAGTGCCGCTATCTCTCGACGCAACTGTAAAGGCTCGAGGGTGTTGGTGACCTTTACGTCGCCAATAATGCGAACCGCACGTCGCTGCAACCGATCCAAGGCCTCCAGTAAGTACTTAGCGGAGCCATCCCAAAGGTGCGAGCAATATTCGACGCAGGACCGCACCTGTGTTTTATACAACAGGAGCAGTTGTTGTGGCGTGAAAAAACGCCGCACCTTGTTCAGGACTCCGAGTTTTCGTGAGGCTGTTTTTATAACAGCCTCGATGTGATCCTTTGGATTGAGGTCGCACCGAACGTCAATTCCCAGTATGGCGACTTTGCCTTGTATCTCCAGCGTAGTGCCACAGAGGGAAGGAGGAGGGGAAAATGGTGACTTTTTCGCTGTGAGAGCGCATACCTGTGTTTTATATATACTATATAGCTTTTGTATCAGTTTGTACATTAAACCACTGGTCGTTGTAAAAACGAGTTTTAAATGAATTAAATGTGTCGGACTTCCTCAGCTACCGCTATCTTTAACATTATATTGTTAAGTAAACTGGGTGAAGTGTTTACAAGATCGCAGTAATCTTTTATAGCCCACATTAAACTCGATCTAATCAAACGGTCGTAAGCTTACTTTATGAAATCACTCTCTCGGGTTCCCCTTTCTTTATTTTTGATTAATTTACGGTTTTATAGTAAAAAAATGTGCCATAGCGGGACCCCTGGTAGAAATAATTTTGTACGGATAAAAATATAAGGATAGCTTTTAAATGAAAATAAATAAGGCATAATCAAAATTAAAATTATTAGATTTTCTTAAAGAAAAAGATGATAATAACATTAATTAAGAAAATGATGTTATACATCCTATCATATAGCGTGGCGACGCATGATGTGTCGACGCGTCGCCACGTCCGTTTGACCAATGGAAGAATGTATGGGACCTTTAGTTTACCTAACCACAAGATTACAAAATCACTTTAAGTGGTTTACGCCTTCAACTTATTCTTTCATTCTTAATCATTAATATAATAATCATTCAAATGGATAATCTTCCTATATATTATAATATGGTAATTTTATTGAACTTTTTCTTTTCAATTTAAATTAATAATTAATTAATACGAATTACTTTAATTAACCTTTTTTGTTATTTAAACTTAATTTAGTATTGACTGAAATTTCTTTTGGCTATAGCTGTGAATTATTATTCTGTAATATCCTATAATTAGAAATATATTTACCATATAACTAAAATATTGATGTGAAACATCTATAGCCACAGGTTAAACTGATTGTTGGCGTGGCGAGTGGCGAGGCATTCCGTGGCGACGCATAGCCACGCTATACGACGGTATACATGTCTACAGTCTATGCGTAGTAGTGCGTACGGTGTGGCGAAATAATTCATATTAAACATTCAATAAAATTATAATAATTATTAATTTAATTAATTACTAATTTTATATTTATTTAATTCAGGCAACTTCGAGTGTAACGATTACTGTAGTCACAGTAAAATAATTAAGTTGTCGCAACTTGAAATAAATTTTTAAATTTTAAATTTTTATATTTAATGAAAATAAACGAAAATAAATGAATAAACAAACCGTCATCATTTTATTTCATTCGATGTTCCACATCTGCCAGGCGTGCCGTGACGGCTCACATTTTCATTTTTATAGTATTGGTAGGCGTAAAGGCAAATGGGCCACCTGATGGTGGTCACCAACGCCCATAGACATTGGCGATGTAAGAAATATTAAACATTCGTTATATCGCCAATACGCAACCAACATTGGGAACGATGTTGTAATGTCCCTTGTGCCTCTAGTTATACTGGCTCACTCACCATTTTCATGATATAATGTACATATATTTTATTATATGACTATAATATTACGCAAGCTATGCAATTTCTGTTGTTTTAATATTAAGAGCTATTGCAATTCCTATTAGCAGTAATCAACCGTCGTTAATGATATAATCAATTGTAAATTGTACTTAACAATTGAAAGAGAGTATTAATAATCAATTAATGAATGTTTATAATCCAATTATTTTAAATTTAGAATTTCATTGAATAATAGATGAAACAAATCCGTTGTGAATTATTGTTACCAATCACTTGTTAAGTGCATTTAAATTGATTTGTAGTCGATATGATTATATTATTATCTTCAGACATATATATAAACTATGAAGCCGAGATGGCCCAGTGGTAAGAACGCGTGAATCCTAACCGATGATCGTGGGTTCAAACCCGGGTAAGCACGACTGAATTTCATGTGCTTAATTTGTGATTATAATTCATCTCGTGCTTGACTCACAAAACAGGCTGTTACTATGTATATACTACGTGTAGTTTTGTTATATACATATAAATGCATGTTATTCGGGTTAAATTCGTCTATGCGTAGAACATATAACCTCCTTTTGAAGTCACGTATAAAGGCTTGAAATAAGACTAACAAATACGCATTTATGCAGAACTCGCAAAATGTAATTAACATAGGCCGGCGTCGTGCAGTCCATTGCTGTGTGCTCCATGCGCGTAACTGGGTGGACGCTCTCTCCACTCGAAGCAAGGGTTTCTTACGAAGGTCTCAGAGAGTCATAGCGTTGAGAGTGATAAGGGGATAGTTCGGCAGTAACACTTCTCGTGGGCTATCCACCCGCGCGATTCGGGAGATCCGGACGGAAATGAGGTCAGTCCAGCGTTTGTGGAGGTACTACGAATCAGGACTCTAATTCGCAGGTAGATGAAAGATCTGTCCCCATCATCACATGAGTCGCTGAGTAGCAACTCATACAGGACAGGTACTTACCGGAAATGCATGCGGTAAGTACCTGCGAAGAATATCCAGAAAGCTCCAGCGATAAAAAAAAATTGGGAAATTTATGGCCTTATGTATGTAACATGTACAAGAGAGTAAATTTTAAATTGCAATTGTGAAGCATAAAAATAGCAACATTTTCTTTGTACTCTTTATACGAGGTTGCGGAGAACAAAAACTATTCATCGATATTCATGCATTTAACAAAGAAATTGTGGTGAAAAACACAGCGATGACTTAAATTGTCTATTATAAACTATGCAAATCTTTACGAGAGAAAATGTTTGTGGGATATTTCGTTTTTAAATCAATTATACATTCACCTGCTGGTAGGGATTCGTGCAAGCCCTTTTGTATAGATACCACCACATCACATATTCTACGGTCCACTAGTAGTAATTAATCTAGTCAGTGTAATTACAGATATTCACGATGTAAAAGATGGTTAATATTTCTTGCACTGCCAATATCTATTAGCCGTGGTGACCTTTTACAATGAAGTGCCAAATTTTACATAAGCTCCAAAATGTCTTCTTCAAAAGAAAGTAGACCTTCGCAATTGGACAGGCTATTCCTTAAAATGTTTATTATAACATACAAATAATCACTGCAATATACATAATATAATAGAACACTAAATAACGTATATCATTCTCCATTTGATCAGTATGCATCTGTTAATTAAGAGCCACGGAATCTACAGCCCTGTTAAATACCCTGTTAAATGGACAGCCGTACTGACCACCACGACGTATCCGACGCGCTTTGACATAGAACCAATTAGCATGCCAATTCAGAGCTCAACACACCACGAAACAGTTTCAGTAGAACGATTGAGATTTGATACGTCTTCGAAAAGCCAATTTGATGAATTTTGACGCTTTTAGTATTATGAGAAAAAAAATTATATTACATAAAAAACTTATTTCTGAATCGCGCTAACGTTTGTTTCACTCAGATATATAAGGGTCTTGACTTTTTAAATACAGAGTTATCCCGTGATAACAATTGCCAACCGGAACTACAGAAATGGTGTTTTGGATGGTGAGTGTACTTTAAAAAAGAGACAGTTACTTAATAAATTATTGTAAATTTTAAATATCTTTAATAATTACTCGGTGGTAGAGCTTTGCGCAAGCTCGTCTGGGTAGGTACCACCCACTCATCACATATTCTACCGCAAAACAGCAGTACATGGTATTGTTGTGTTCCGGTTCGAAGGGTGAGTGAGCCAGTGTAATTACAGGCACAAGGGACATAATATCTTAGTTCCCAAGGTTAGTTGCGCAGTGGTGATGTTGTTTTTTTTAAGAAATATACAAACCACTGTCTATGAGTGTTGGTGACCACTTACCATCAAGTGGCCCACATGCTCGTCCACTAACCTATTTAATAAAAAAATATTACTAATAAGGAAATCAAATCGACTTTTGAACTGCGTTTCTTGTAACTATATTTCTTCGTTTAGTACATTTTGAATCTACGGTATGCGTTTTACACGAAAAATTAAAAATTTATACTAATTTGATCGATATCGAGGCAACATTGTTTTATATATAATATAGTTTTATGATATTAATTTAAAAAGCAGATGGTTGATAAAGAATGATGAAGCCACTTTCTATGAGGTTAAAAAATTAAACTACATTGCAAAAATTGCAAAGAAAAACAAAGTTCACGAAAAGCATATATTACGAGATGGTACGAGCATAATTATTTTAAGAGGTGACATGTTCATTTCTAATGAAAATAACGTTTATATTATAAACGTATTTCGTAGTTCCATTTTTAAATTCGACTTAGAATAAAATATCTAGTTTCAAACAAAGCGCGTCACAAACAATGAAACGAGAGCAAACGGGCCGACGCAGGAAGAACAATGTTTAGCAAAGTTTGACTATCAAAGGGGTATACTTGTGCGGAGGTCAGATGATAAATAAATATTAACTACATATATTCTTGAGTTTATTTTAATAAATTATATATAAGCCTATTTGGGTGGAAGCTCTTTACATATTAAAAAGTTAACAGAAAATTAAAAATTTAATGTTAATTAAAATATATTATTTAACCTAAAATATGAAAGAGTTCGTTCGTTGTTTTATTAACTGTTGTATTTAAATTATGATATACTCTCGAATAATCGAAAAGGCTATTAAAGGATCTTTGAATTACCACTTTACATTAAATATTTAATAACTGAGAAGCTATTAGAATCGTCACAGAATTCAAGTCGGTCTTAAACCTGAAGCGCGTCAATAGATGTCAATGAGATACATACTTTTATAAAGATTAAATTTATTTATTATTAAATATGTAAACGGACATGTAACATATTATATATGTAACATATTATGACGTTTTCTATACACACCTTAAAACGTATAGTATGTTTATTAAATTTGGCTATTTATGAGTTAACTACATTAGATACAAAAAATATTTTAATAAAATGTGTCTCCGTTTTTGCAACGAAGTTCTTTTACGCGGCTTAGTTAAGCGATGCTGTGTCTTCTTCTTTCAAATGTACAATCAGTAATGACAGAAAGAGCGAAATCAATGTTAAACTAAACAGCCACTAAGCATCGTTTATAAGTAAGATACCGCTATTGTTGTAGTCCGGAAATATTATCAAGCGAATAAATATATTATTGGAACGAAGTTCTTTTATGCTGCTTACAGTAGAGTGAAATGGCAGTGGCCCAAGGTCACGTCTTATAGCGAAATAGCGTTCATATTGTGCCTACCAAATGCTACAAAATGCAATGTTTTGAGCGTTCGAATTTAGGAGGTCGATATAAAGGAGGTTTAGGTGCTTTTTGGTGTGACAAAAATACAATAAAATAATCAATTAAAATCAACATATTTAAACACGGTTTGAGTCGAAAAAATATCGCAGAGAACTTTGTTCCTGACGGGGGTCCCCCGACCGCACAATGTTTTTAAAAATATATTAATTATAGGATAATGATTATGATTTGTACAATACAATCTAGATGCTCTTCGGCTAGACAAAGATTTACATACAGTATGTATTTCTAGCATAATAAAAATATGCTGAGAATATCATTAAAATTGTTTATTTCGGTTTAAATAATTTCAAATCACGTACTTACGTAATGACGCGCAGCAAATTTTTTTTGTTATTTACACCCGCATGTCAGCTAGTAATGAATATGGTTGGTAAGATAAGTTTCTATTAAAATAAATAACACGCAAAAACATACATTTACTGTTAAAATTAAAAAAAAAGTATCTTGAAAAGAAGTGAAAATTGTTTATGTTTTAAATACGAAAAGTCGTTTTTCTGACCACGTGTGGACGATGACACCTCTAAATGTATTAAAGCGAAACATTCCTGCTTTACAAATTAATTTTGTAACCGCTACTTTATATCTGGGTTTCATTTTTTGCGGCTTTTTAAATGAACAAATTTCATGGTGTTATATTCTTCGCTGCAATTTTTTTTAAGAATTACGTTTAAATTAATTACGCGTAAATGTCTCTGTGTTGAGCTAAGGCCTCCTCTCCCTTTGAAACTTATTCCACCATATGCTGGACACGCAGGGCTTACTTCACCGCCGAACACGAGATGAATTATAAACACAAATTAAGCACATGAAAACACAGTGCTTGCCTGGGTTTGGAGTCACAATTGGTAAGATTTAAGCTTTCTAACTACTGGGCCTTCTCAACTCTATACTATATAACAGTAAGTCTATATTGTTATATTTACAAGTGTATATTTAACAACCACATCTAAGAGGTCAATGACCTCAACGCCATCTCACACAATCTCTAACGAGACTGTTACATAGCTCTCATTCATTATCCATATCACTCACACTCGCTCACTATAAATCACAGCGGTCAACCGCAATCGTATACGATGTCCAATAGTCATTTACTGGCACATTGCATATTCTTATTACATGTCTGCGTCATTAGTCTAATAAATAGCTTGAGGGCCTGAGTTCAAAGCTCGATCCAGGCCAGTGTAATGTGATATGCAAAAACTAGTCGAAACTGTGCCATGGTGACATACAAATTCAAATTCGAATTTCTTTATTCAATATAGAAGCCTTACACTTGCTTATTGATTATCATAAATCTACCACCTGTTCAGAAATCAACACCTCAGACCTGAGAAGAACCGGCGAAAGAAACTCAGCGGGTTTTTGGTTTTTTTTAACTTGTATGTATTATGATATATCAGTTAAGCTTTCTTAAAAAATCAATTTTAAAATGTATTTGCCAATTTTCCACGTTTTATTTAACTTTGTCGTATATAACATTTATTTAAAGGATTTATTGAATAATAACAAAAACTATCAACTTGGATAAACAATTCGCAAACGACAATTTATGTTGTTATTTCATTTTGTTGCTAATGTAGAAATTAATTTCGTTACTTATTAAAACTTATACTTAATTATAACTTAGTACCCTGAGCTCGAATATCGCGATTTTGAGTGACAGAACTATTATACAACTTCCATTTTCAAAATCGGATTATTACGGGTCAATGAACCGAGAAGCAACTGAGTTTCAGCAACTGAAGGGTCAAAGATTAGATCGTTATATTATACTTTTATGTTGTTCAGTTCGTGATTAACATTGCTGTGTCTTTTTCTTTCGGATGTCAAATCAACGATGTCAGAAAGAGATAATTGCTCAACCGAACTTCCGTTAAACAATATCGATAGATGATCCGCTATAAGCTAATCTAATAGGACAAAGTTATAAAAACAATGTCTTGTTCGTAACAAATTAGTTTCATCAAAGAAGTCGGCAATGAGAACTTTACGGAAAACGAGATGATTATGAACGTACAAAACTTGAAACTGGAACAGAATTTAAATTTAACTATTTCGTTTCAATCTTAATATATTATGTATCATAAATATATATATATATATATATATATATATATATATATACATGTATTCTATCCATTCATCAATTACATAAATACAAAACATGCATACTAATCGGAAAATGCTTACGGGTTCAGTACACACACAAGTAACCTTTAAAACAAAATCACATAAATACAATACACGAAACAAATACAAACTACAATTACCGAAAGCCAGAACAAAAAGTTATGGCTCAAAAACCATATTGTTTAACGGGGCACTACTATACAATAGCTTACCTAAAAAAATTATTAATGAAAAATCTTTTGAAAATTTTAAACCCGAACTGAAAAAACACTGTCAAAAATTGAATTGAGAAAGATATGTATACTCACTTTTGTTTTTATATAAAGACACCGATAATCATAAATATAATATAGATATAAGGTCCTCCAGACCGATTTCGGCCACGGCGGCCAATCTCAAGGGAGATTAGCCAACTGCGCAGGACATATTATAGTGCACAAGTGTGTGCGCAAACACAGGTGCACTCTCTTTTCCTTAGCTCACATAATCCGATGGGACGGCAATCCGACACGACCGGAAAGAGTTCAGGCGCAGGACCAACGGCTTAACGTGCTTTCCGAGGCACGGGAGTGTACACACTTCCAACTTCCAGACTCCGGGCTGCTACTGAGAATTTTCTGACAGAAAAACCCAATAACTATTTATTGGCCCGACCTGGGAATTGAACCCAGGACCACCGGGTCTGCGGCCTTATATCTAGCCACTAGACCAACGAGGCAGTCTAAATATAGATATAAGAAAATAATGTAATTAGTTTCTCGTGTAAGTGAACTTTTGTTCTTAATGAAAAATAAACTTCTTTAACCATAAACCATATTAGTCAGATTATGAAAATAACGATTTTTTTAACATTCATCCATACTAACATTATTTTATTTATTTAGACGTAAATTCCTATACTTGTATTTCCTGTTTCACGTAAAACTACAGATCTTATTGAGAGTTCGAGCGTCAGATGATGCCAGCGTAAGATTTGCTATTGAAAGTTGGTTAATATGTGATCTGAATATAAGCTCACATGTTTTTAAACATAAATTCTCGTATGTAAGGTACATACGACAGACAGTCACGCCATTTTTTTGTAGTATGATATGTAATATGATATGATTTTTTTTTTATTATTTATTAAAAATTAAATATATTTATTGATAAATGTAAAATGTTATATAGAAACCTAACTAATATTAAAAATGTGAAAGTGAGTTTGTATTTTTGTTAAGCTTTCATGTCTTAGTCTTAACTACTCTTACATACACGATGTCAGGGGTACCGCCTACACGTGGCACTTAATACCTACCTCCTTCTCGCAAGCGAGTGAAACTTGTCTATATTTATATATATAAATCCTATCCTACGTTTTTCTTCTTATCTGCCCGTGCGAAACCGGGGCGATTAGCTATTTATTTAAAAGTCAACATTTTTTTAAAAATATTAATAGCAACATCTACATTTACACTTGTTTTACCATAGTGTATGAGAGGAAATAGAATAATTTGCATTCACCCCGGTGCCTTCATGTCACTGGCCTTTTAAGCTCACCTTGAGTCATCTTTAGAAAAATAAAACATATTTGTATGAAGTCTATGAATACAAACAACATGACAGATAATTAATAATATTTATCAGATATGTATATGTAAATAACATGAGATTAACATTTAAGCAAAAGCTTACATCAAGAATATTAATACATTTTTTTTAAATAAATTAGAAGTGTAACATTTTTCTTTTAAGTATAGTTTATATTATAGGTATATTTTAGGTATAGTTTTTAAATATTACATAAATCTTATTCCTATCTCTTGTGGCAAATTGTTTTAAATACATATATAAATGTTACACAGCTTATAAAAACCACAAGTATGTTACTGTTACTCAAATTAATATCATTGATTTTGACAATGAATTAATATATTAGATTAAGATTGAGATTCTAATATCACCAAAATCTATAGAACAATAACTGTGTCATAAATTAAGATTGATATCAACATAATCTATTTTATTGGTTGTGAGCTAAATATTATTATAAAGAATTATTAAATAATTACCGTTATGGTAACAGCAATAATAACTGACAATACCCAGCTAGCCAATGATATTTTGTTTGTTATTTGATTACTATTCATTCCAGTGTCCATCATAAATTAAGACAGCTATGTGTTTAGAAAATCAAGCCACCATTAAATCTTATTATGAAAATATTTATATTCCGAAACTAAGATACAAAAATTACTTCATGCCTCAACAGCTTCGTGGAATTACATATTATGTTATAATTTCTAAGTGTATTTTTTTTTATATAAACGTATATTGTTCATCTTGAGGATTTTTTTATTTATTTATTTCGTGCCAATTATTAAAACGTACCAATTTTACAAATTATAACATTTTTCATTTGGATTATTTTTCATAGAATATATAGGACGGGCAAATAAGCCACCTGATGGTAAGTGGTCATCACTGCCCATAGATATCAGCATTGTAAGAAATATTAAGCACCACTCACTTACATTGCCAATGCGCCACCGATCTTGGAAATTGAGACGTACCTCGTGTCTATAGTTACACTTGCTCACCCTTCGAAACACAACAATACTAACTACTGTTCTTTTGCAGTAGATAGTATAATAATGAGTATCGATATTTAATTAATTTTTAAAACAGTAGGCATTAAGATCTTGTACGTTATTACCTCCTCTCTAACAAGCGTGCAAAAACTAGGTGAAAATAATTCCATTACCATCGCTATCAACATCATAACATAACATGGAGACGATTGAGAAAATTATAGAAAACTGAATTAGTTAGTTGAAACACTTTGACGACACTGCACGTGTGGAGCTAGGTGAAGTAATTTTGTTATTTATAACAGAACGTGAAGTGCACGATCGACATCAGGCACTTTTATCGGAAATATTTATTAAAGACTAGTGATCGCCTGCATGTTAGATAAGAGTGTTACGGGGGGGCTATGATATAAATGGCCTAGGTCTTTCTCGTGGTTTTAGCTTGCTTCATAACAAATTTCATCAAAATCGGTAAAGTGGTTTAGACATAAAAGCATAATAGTCATACTTACTTCCGCAATTATAATATTAGTATAGACAATAATGAATTTGAAATGAATTATAAAACAAAAATATAATTTAATTGGCCTTTAAACCAATTAAATCATTCGAAGTGAATGTATGCAAGTCAGAATTATATAAATAAAAGAATCAGAATAACAATATTTACAATTATATTCAGTAGAATGGAATTGTGTAATCTTATTTCATAGCAGTTCTCTAAATCTTAGCTATATTATATATGTGAAAGGTATGTTTGAATGTTTGTTGCGCAATCACACAATAACACAAGTATTTGGATTAAATCTGGAAAAGCCATCACTTATATACTGACTTAACACATAAGTTGTCTAACATCCACCTCCGATCGTCATGCCGTCTGCCGTTAATAATGCATGAGAAGTCTTAAGTAACAGTTAATGTCCCACTGCTGGGCTAGTGTCCTTTACCTTTGAGGAGAAGTTTTGAATCTTATTCCATCGAGCACGAGATGAATTGTAAACGCAAATCAAGCACATAAACATTCAGTGATGATTGCCTGATTTCGAAAGATCATCATTTAAGATTGACGCGTTCAAACCAATGCACCGTCACGGCTCTTAAACACATTATTATTAAGATTTAACAATAAATTGCACACATCTGAACATCCCGATAATACATATAATATATTATTAAGTTGTGTGAGTGTATGTGGGAGTGTGTGGGTGTGTCCATAGCTAGAAAACATGTATAATATAATGGAGTTTGTAAAGTTTTAGCGTTGAAATAATTATCTCTATAAATACCTGTGTGCAAATATTTATTAAACCACGACCTTTGACGCAGTTGCTATGGTCGCTGCGCCATTCCGATGTTTAAATAAATAATTATCTGAATTCATCATTTAATATAGGCTTATATAACAGTCATACATATATCTCTCTCTCTCTCTCTAATAATTTATTTAACTTATCAACCAACTACTTACTACTTTACTTATTAATAGAGCTTTGTGCGAGCTCGTCTGCGTAAATTGAGTTGAGTTCCGGTTTGAAGGGTGAGTAAGCAAACCGGAACACAACAATACCAAGTACTGCTGTTTTGCGGTAGAATATCTGATGAGTGGGTGGTACCTACCCAGACGAGCTTGGACAAAGTTCTACCACCAAGTAAAATGTGCTTCATAATAATTCATATATTTTATAATTAGATCACATACAATAATACGTTAAACAATAATTTTAAAATGAATATATTTATAACCTGTTGTTACAATATATTACATTTGCAGTCAGTGCTTAGTCAAAGCAAAAAAAAAAAAACTAATATTTGTATTTTTTTTAATATCGATATAGATTTAACTTTCCTTACTGACACCTACTCGAAGTCATAGTTACGTTATAATAATATGTTTTTTTCCAATTTCATATACGCTACGCTATACTAAGGTAGCGAAGATGAAGTTCGTTGAAGTTATATTGTACTTCAAGAGATATTAAATTCAAGAAGCCGTAGAAGCTTAGAAGCGTGACCTATTGTTGACGTCAGTCGGTACTATCTGTTGTGTCCTAGTTCACACCACTTGCAGCTGCATTGTTCCATAACCACCAACTATTGGAAAATTATTGAAATGGTAATAAGGCACTTAAATGAAGCCATCTGTTCTGTAAAATAGAATTAATATTTAGATTACAATTGTTGTCGTGAAAAAAAATGTTCTATGAAAAATAATTTTAAAAGAAACCAACCACTGCTGAACTAAAGAATCCTATCATTTTAAGGAGAGGTTTTGGATCTTCCAAGGCGGCTTAATGGATGCACGTATGGAATACTTTCATCCTACACATAAATTAGATACACGTAAATAAGATATTTTTATTCTGTCATACGTATTTTTTAATACGATATTTAATACATAGAGAACGTCTTATTATAATCTCCCCCTGTTCAATAAACAAACATTTAAACATCGCTTTATCGATCACCGGACTCAATACAATGTCATCTTAAAATCACGCACCATGATTTTCCCCCTGTAATTTTTATGTCATGCACAAAGGCACTTAGTAAAGTTAAAATTATTTTTGCAATTTGGCTCTTATGTCATTTGTCTTTGTGTCAAATACGGTCGGAATTCTATTTTTAAAATTTCAACCAAAAAGGTTATCATGTAAAAGTTTTTATTACAAACCAAATATATGTAGTCCATATGCGATGCCGAGGTATCTACGAGTAGTATATGAAGCGTTTATCAATACGAACTTGGTCGTAGTGTTTACAAAGTTATTCCGTACGCTGCGTATGTGATACGAACTTATATGATGTAATTATATTGAAATTGTAAATTTAACGCCAAATAATACACACAACACGAAGATCTTAATTGTACGTAATCATTTTCTATGTATTTCTATTCTTTAATACTAACTTAACTTTTACCGGTGGTAGGTAATTGTGCAAGCTCGTTTGGGTAGGTACCACCCACTCATCAGATATTCTACCGCAAAACAGGAGTACTTGGTATTGTTGTGTTCCGGTTTGAAGGGTGAGTGATCTTAGATCCCAAGGTTGGTGGGTTAACATTTCTTACACAATGCCAATTTATACGGGCGTTGGTGACCACTTACCATCAGGTGGCCCATACTCTCATCCGCCTACCTATTCTATAAAAAATATTAATAATATATATATTAGAGAGAGAAGATTTTTTTGTTAGTGTTCGATAAACTATGAAACGATTGGACTGATTTTAATAATAATTTAACCATAAGAAAGCTACTCGATGCAGAAATCACATATGCTATATTTAATTCCATTAATATTAAGATTTCAGTATTTATGTATGCATTGGAAAAGTCACGGACAAAATTCCACGCAAGCGAAGCTCTAATAGCTTACTAACAAAAATTCCCGTAGATTGTATATAGAATTTCCTTAGTCCAAGATTTTCAAATGTTTTCCAAATAAATCCAAGATATATATTAAGGCCTAGTTTAAGAAAAAATCATTCGGTGACCTCGGCGTTACATTAAACACTATTTAAAATATTCTCATCTGATTAGATACCAACTCGTCAAATGGAAGTATTAGTTAATCAGCTTAAAGTGGTAGCCTCTATGGTACACTCCCATGCGTTGGAGAGCGCGTAAAACCGTCGGTCCTGCGCTTAAACTCTTTGCGGTCTTGTCGGATTTGCGGTCCCATCGGATTATGAGAGGGGGAACAGAGAGTGCAGTTGTGTTTGAGTGTAACGTAGCTAGTATATCTTAAGAATAAATGCCATGACCAAAATCAATCAGGAGGACATTATCATTTGTATGGCTATTTAAATTTATGTGAACATTCCTTATTGCCTGAACTGATAACAGAAGGGTACATTTTTCACATCGGGTCGGAAATGCGATTCAAAGGGGAAATGCTGCTAGCGTTCTTGCCACCATTCCACGCGGTCATTTTTACAGTAGCTTTTTTTTTATTTGTACATATTTAATGTTTTAATGTAAACAACACTGTATTAAAAATAAATAAAAAAGTGTATATAAGACTTAATGTAAGTATTTATTTATTTATTTATTTAATAAGCACACTAACAATATACAAATTAAATGATGGCTTACACAACATAAAAAATAAATAAACCGGCCAAGTGCGAGTCGGAGTCGCACACGAAGGGTTCCGTACCATTATATATAAAAACGGCAAAAAAATCATGTCTGTTGTATGCGAGCCCCCCTTAAATATTTATTTTATTTGTTGTTATAGCGGCAACAGAAATGTATTATTTGTGAAAATTTCAACTGTCTAACTATCACGGTTCATGAGATACAGCCTGGTGACAGACGGACAGACGGACGGACGGACGGACAGCGGAGTCTTAGTAATATGGTTCTCGTTTTACCCTTTGGGTACAGAACCCTAAAAACAACTTCTGAAATGTAAATCGATTACAAGTGTACACATACAAAACTAAAAAAAAACGATTGACCTAAGCTTTCATCATTTATATATATAGAATACAATAGAATAGAATATGTACAGCACATACAAGCTTACAGAAATACAGTTATAAACACTATTTAAATATATAGAAATGTATGAATGTACAAAGGCCGTCTTATCGCTAAAAGAGCGATCTCTTCCAGATAACCTTAGGGTAAAGGACATGAGAAAAATAAAGCGGTAAGGAGGTGTACAAAAACTATTTTACTTTTAAATAAATATGTATAATAAATATTCATGCATAGTATAATATAAATATAATATATATATTTATTTATTTATTTGGGAAACATAGTATAACACACAAACATTTGATATCAAAATAAGTGTCACAAAGTTTCCACTGTTACATTAAAACATGGAGTGAACCTAATAAGAACAAGTTATTAAAGTACATAATTTTTTTTTTTTAAATAATATGAAGTGTAACAAAGAAACAAAAAAAACAAACAAAAACAATACGAATATTAATGACAAATAGAGTTTTTTAAGGTTTCTAAGAATTTAAACAAATTTACGTTAAAGATTACTGTAACATTTATTATAATTGTCACATGCTCATACCAAAAAGCGATTTTTGGCATAGTTTGTTCTGCATATATATATAACCATAGTAACTATATTAGCACGATGTAAATATATTCTTCTGTATATATAACACTATTTGAATTTCACGTTGATTCAATTATTAGTTACAATTTATATAAAAGGATTTATTCTGTTTCAAAGGTCAAACAGATCTAAGGGACTATTTAATTCAACTAAAAGATATATATCTCAAGTTTTCATATCTATTATGAATCAAAATTGATAACAAGATTCGTCACTTGATTCGATTTGAAGTCGCCGAGTGAGGATGGCTAACTCAAAGTAAATATTCACTTTTCAGTATTAATTCGAAACTCGGTTAACGTTGAATAAAAAAACTTCGAAGTAAGCTTTTAATATAACTAGATCGCATAACTGGGATGCTCATTATTGACATTTTTATTAATTTCCTTTAAGAATAATTAATAGGCGATGGCAAAATTTAAACAACTGATATCAAATGTGCTAATTAAACAATATTAATTTATAAATTAGATACTTTAAATATTCGCGACTCTACATAAAATATCGTAAGGAAACTAGATTTGTCGTTCAAATATATAAATAATTCGCATGGATCAAACCCTACTCGTATTATGAGCTACTAGGAGAGGAGGCTTTAACCAATTGTGAAACATATTATAATTTTTATTTTATTTAAAATAGATAGGTTGACTAGCAAATGGGCCACCTGAGTCGTCACCACTGCCACCTACATTGGCAATTATGTTAATTATATTAATACATCTGAATTTTTTTTATTAAAAATCCAACCGGCCTTGAGGACGAAAATGTTATGTCTCATGTGCATGTAGTTACACTGGCTCTCTCACCCTTCAAACCGAAACACAAAAATACCAAGTCTTGCCGTTTGGTGGTAAATTGTATGATGAGTTGATGGTACCAACTCAGACGGGTATGCACATTCACTGCCTCTTAATTTTAGAACCAGAGAGTCGAACTCGTGATTATTTGGTGATAATTGTGAAATGCAAAATACAATTTTCAACTTTTTCACACTTTACTTTCACATTCACTGACGGGTTTCAAATTTATACGTACAGAATAGTTTAACTGAATTTCGAAATTAAGTTTGTGGGATATTTCGTTTTGCTGAAAATCAAACCGGTTTCTGCACATGAACTATTACTTATTCAAAAGATATTTCAAAAGGGAACGCGAGAATTAATTTTGGTGCATTGGCGATAAATAATGTTATATCCGAATGAAAGGCGAATGATATATATGTTTTTAATATACTTGAATACATATTTGATTAAGTTAACAAATAACAATCTCAGTTATTTGATTTAAATTATTTTATGTAACACTAGTTTTCGCCTGCGGACTTGCCCGAGTGAATGGGGGGAGCAGTTCTTAGTACTTTTCTCTACTCCAGATAACGTGTTAGCTAAATTTTCAGTTCAATACTTAAGACGTGATAAGAAACAAACAAATTGACAAATTAACTTCAACATTTATAATATTAGGCTAATGAGTCGATTTAAGTCAATCAAGCGCTTTATCGCAAACGCTTTCAATTGTTCTACTGACTGAATTAAAGCAATATACATCGATTCCATCATCGAATAGGAATTTGTCTTTTAAACTTTTATTTCATTTAAGTCCTTTATTATAATTCCAGCCTGTAAATGTCCCACTGCTGGGCTAAGGCCTCCATTACTTTTTTTTGAGAAAGTTTGAAGCTTATTCCACCACGCTGCTCCAATGCTGATTAGTAGAATACACACGTGGCAGAATTTCAGTAACACATGCAAGTTTCCTCAAACTTTCTTTAAGCATTTACTTTCTTTAAAATTAAGGCAATGTAATAAATATGGAATTAAAAAAAACAGTTTGCCTTTGTGCACGAGAGGGTGTTACCCAATATACTATGTAAACATACATGTGTGCGGCGCGAACGTAATTGGCAAATTGAGAACATGAAAACGTTACCGATGTTGTAAACATCATGAATTGATCCAATTGTACATAAAACACGTTCATAGCCTTGTTAAGATATACATTGAAATATTTACTTATGGGAATTTATCACTGTTAATTAATATTCTTGTATATCATAAGTCATGAGACATTCCGTATTGACTATCACAAAGACTTTAATGAAGATATCAATACACGCAATGAAGGTATTGAACCTTGTTAATAAACTTATAAGAATGTAACTCACAATACAAAATAAAAACATTTTGAAAGAAATTATAGATAAATCAGTTTGAAAATGTTTTGCATCCGTAGTAGGTATACGCATAAAAAGTATAATTTTATTTATTTATCTGCTGACGTTACACTACTATAAACGTAAATGGTAAAATATAAGTAGGAAGGTATAGTAAGATATAAGTAGGAAATAATTTCATATTCACTCCTTACAAAATCAGATTAGTCAAATTCCGTCTTAAATCCAAAATGGCGGACAAGACAACGATAGAATCATGTGATTTCAAAATGATGCTAACGTCATTTTGAAATTAGAATACCAGTGTAGTTTACAGTACCAAATAAAAACTTGTAAAGGGAGTTTTATAATTTCCATTCCCTGAGCTGTGCTAATAGCATAATTATACCTACATTTAATTATGACTTATGTATATACTGACTTAAGATGAAAGGACCACCTTTTATATAAGCCTCTAAAATTTGAATATTTTTCATTTCAAATGTCCACGACCAGCTTCAATGTGGACGGATTAAAAGTCGATTGCATATAAATTGTGTCCAGTGACGGTATCTATAAATCTTCCAAACTAATTACACGTCACAACCTACTGACGTAAAGCCCGTTTTGCATTGATGATTTTTTTATCGATTCGGTAGTTTAACTTAATAACACGATCAAAATAATACACACTTTTTTTCTCTAATACATTTTTATAAAGTTTTTTCTTCGTATGTTTGTCCTTCAATACAAATGTTCTATATAAGCCCTTATTTTACCTATATAAAAGTAAAAATAACATTGTGTGAAAATAAATATAAATGTAGTAAGGAGACTCCTTCATCCTTGGTCCATACAACAGCTTTGTTACAAATCCGCCGCCATCTTGTTAGTGTAGATAAAGGTAAAGTAATTGATTAATTATTGGCGCGACTTGTGATTTGTTGTGTTCAAATGTTTTGTTTGGATTTAAAGAGTAATTTAGTGAGTAATTTACATCAATTTATATGATTTGGTTTTCTATTTTTAAAAAGACCAATTTGTGATTTTTTATAAAATCATTTTTCACTTCTGGATGATAAATATATCATATTCATATATTTACATGTACTATTTATAATTTTATTCTTATTCTGAGAAACGAAACAAAAGACAAAGACTCGGAAAATAGCACGGAAATTGTAATTTAGAAGATATATAATTTTATATATATTTAGCATCCAGAAGTGCGACTAAATTTATAGATGTCTCGAATTGGTCTTTATAAAAAAGAGCACAAAATCATACAAATTAATGTAAGTTATTCCCTTAATTAATCATAAAAATCCAAACAACACAGTAGAACACATTCGACAAATCACAAGTCGCGCCAATAATTTATTAATTACTAATGTCCTATCCACCAGCAAAATGGCGATTTGAGATTAGCGCGTCTTTATTTTACGACGTTGTAGTAGTGTAAGGAATCTTCCTAATATAGGCATAGCATAGATATTTTACTAGTATAGAAACTGCCTAATATCTATAATATACTCATAGTATAGATATTTGGCAGTATCAAAAAGATAAATTATAATATTTTATATGGTGGTAGGGCTTTGTGCAAGCTCGTCTGGGTAGGTACCACCCACTCATCAGATATTCTACCGCAAAACAGCAGTACTTGCTATTGTTGTGTTCCGGTTCGAAGGGTGAGTGAGCCAGTGTAATTACAGGCACAAGGGACATAACATCTTAGTTCCCAACGTTGGTGGCGCATTGGCGATGTAAGTGATGGTAACATCTCTTACAATGCCAATGTCTATGGGCATTGTCGACCACTTACCATCAAGTGGACCAAATGGTCGTCCGCCTTCGTATGCAATAAAAAAAAAAGAGTTAAAGAACAAAATCACAAAAAATATATCGATGGTTAATATAACGCACCTTTACAATTTAAGTGTAAGTTAATTATTAAATTAAAACGATAGCCAATGTAAAATTACAAATTCGAGAAAATTCCGCACCGAAATTCAAAAGGTCATTCATACAGTTTCCCTTTCACTGGCAGATAATTGAAGTTTGAGAAGCAGCTAAAACTACTTCTATGAATTCTTTTTACAATTTGGTAAATAAAAAGTTTCCCATTCCGTCAAAAATATTACGAAGTATTTCCTAAGTTCTTGGCCGAGGTCATCGCTAATTATTTCCGTTCCATAGTTTTACGATTTCAATTCAACATATCTGTCATTTAATGTAAGAGTATGAAAACTATTTATAACGAAAAATTTATTTAAAAAAATATTGGTTTTAAGAAATTTAAACACGTGCAACCCAATTTTAAAAACAAAATCTTTGACAGAAAAAAATGCCAATATTCTTATCACAGTAAGTACAGTAACAGCCTGAGAATGTCCCAATGCTGGGCTAAAGCCTCTTCTCCTCTTTTGAGGAGAAGGTTTGCAGCTTATACCACGACGCTGCTCCAATGCGGGTTGGTGGGATACACATGTGACAGAATTTCAGTAAAATTTGACACATGCAGGTTTCCTCACAATGTTTTTCTTCACCGTCAAGCAAGAGATGGTGCTTGCCCGGGTTTGAACCCACGAACATCGGTTAAGATTCACGCGTTCTTACCACTGGGCCATCTCGGCATTATAATCACGACTACTGATAAATAAATTTAAAAAAAAACTATTCTTTAACCTAATATTACATTATACATTACTGATCGAAGACTTTATGGATCACTTTCTTGTTTCAGTTTTTTTATTACGTTCGCGACAACGGTTCATTAATGTTTCGATTTAAATAAAGTAAAAAGGTTTTATATTTTAAATAAAATAAGTTGATTGTGCTTGTGAAAGCGTTTTAAAAATATATTGTGTTCTGCACTGTAAATATAAATATTCGAATATTTACAGTGCAGAACAAAAACTGATTGTGAATTAAACGCAACGGGATCGCGTTTATTTCATTGTTTTCATTTACGTTACGTATTTATATCAATTATGATTTTATTTGTAACTCAATTCTTTTATTTTCTCTATACAAATATAAATTGCAACAATTAAGAATGGCTTTATTAATTACTTATAAAAAAATATTTTTAAACTTTATTTATATATAATTTTTTACATGGTTGTATGTACCTTGTATCGTACTGAAATAGTAATAGCCCACAAAAGTCCACATCTGAAACAACAACGACAAAAGGGTTGTTTTCCTCTTGGCTCACCGCCTCGAGTAATAACACACAAACTGTCTTGATATTCTCCTTCACCTAGCACGATATCATAAATTAAGCACATGAAAAAATCAACGGCTTATATCGATCTTTGTAATTTCCACAGGCTTTACGTAGTAGTGGTAAAAGTGTCTTTACTGGTTATTTTTTTTATTTTTTTTTATAATTGCATTTGTAGATTAAAAACTGACATCCTGGAAACGAACATCATTAGAAACATACCCAACATTTACCCAAAAGAGATAACAAGAAAAATATTATTAGGTCCTCACATATGAAATTAGCGTTTTGTCGTACTGACCACTTTGATCTGAAGTATCTCCTCTTTGGTTAAGAATTCCAAATTCATATTTATAAATTCATTTAGCTGGCATTTTCGTTCTTGAAATTTCTACCTTCAGAACCAACCCCGTGGACGACCGGAGACCAAAGTGGAAAATGAAGAATTAAAGGCTATTGTGGAAGCGGATCCATCACAAAGCACTTCTGAGATGGCTGCAGGCTTCGGGGTAAGTGATAAAACTGTATTAATCCACTTGAAGCAAATCGGGAAAGTAAAAAAACTTGAACGATGGGTACCTCATGAATTGAGTGAATCGAACTTACAAACACGCGTCGACTGCAGCTGTGTTACTTTGCTCAACCGACACAATAATGAAGGGATTTTAAATCGAATCATTACTTGTCATGAAAAGTGGATGCTGTACGATAATCGGAAGCGCTCGTCGCAATGGCTGAATCCTGGAGACCCAGCCAAATCCTGCCCTAAACGAAAATTGACTCAGAAAAAGTTACTTGTGAGTGTTTGGTGGACTAGCGCCGGTGTCGTTCACTACAGCTTTCTAAAATCTGGCCAAGTGATTACGGCAGATATCTATTGTCAGCAAATGCAAAACATAAAGGAAAAACTAGCTGCTAAACAAACGAGATTGGTCAATCGCTCTAGGCCACTGCTGCTTCACGACAACGCAAGACCACACACTGCACAACAAACAACCACTAAGTTAGATGAGCTACAACAATGTCTGCGACATCCACCGTACTCCCCCAACCTTGCTCCAACAGATTACCATTTTTTTCCGGAATTTGGACAACTTCTTACAAGGAAAAAAATTCAACTCCGATACGGCAGTCCAAACCGCCTTCAAAGAGTTTATTGATTCTCGCCTCCATGGTTTTTTTAGTAAAGAGATCAATGAAGTACCTATGAGATGGCAAAAGTGCATAGATAACAACGGTGTATATTTTGATTCATTAAATATATTTTACAAAAAAAAAATTGACTTTATATTCCTCCCGTACAAAACGCCAATGTCCATGTAAGGACCTAATATTAATATTGCCTCGAAAAGATTAAATTACTAGGAATTTGTTTCCACGATGCGCCTTAGAACATTTGTTCACTTTATTATCTTATAGCGAGATCGGAAGACAATGGATTCTTTATTTCTATACCGTATAATATTGAAAAGAGCTGAAAGTATTTGTTTCTTTGTTACAACTGATATTAACTTTGAACAATTGCATTGTTTGATGAAAGGTCTAGACTTTAATACTTAATCATTAGCTACTAATCGATATTAGATTGCTATATTTTGGATTAAGGTTAAGTGAATCCGTGGTATTACTAGAAGCAAATCATCATCAGCTTAATGTAGGTCTCCCCCAAAGTGTGTGAAATCTGCCTACCTTTCATATCCAGTTGGGTATCTCCACCATCTTTTGTTCATCGATTCACCTGATTGAAGGATGCCTTCCGCATTTGCCGATACGCGATCACCACTCGAGGAGTCGTCTGCTCCAAAGACAATTGGACGGCCAACGGCTTTCGATATACGTGACCTTCCCACTGCTAATTCAGTCAAGTAAATTTACAATTCTGTCGGTAAAATATATTAGTTAATACTTGAAGGTGAGTTAAAAAAAGCTTATGTACGACCTAAAAGTATGAACACTGTACAATGGTCCATCGTTATGGTTGTGCATAACCTTTTTTGGTAACAGGGGGGCACAACGGGCAGGAGGCTCACCACTGCCCATTCATATCTACAACACCAGAGAACTTGCTTCTACATATGGCAACACACTTGTGTTGCCATATGTAGGAGCCAGCTATTATTATTAGTTGTATATGTTTTTCGAACTGTAGCTTAATATACTGATATAGTCCGAGAGTAAATCGTCCCGGCGTTTCGAAGTAAACGCTATTTTGTTAATAACACATATCATTTTAAGCATTTTATTTACATTAATATTGCCTTTTACACATTGTGATTCAAACGAATAGTTTTATAAATATATCGAGATTCGAGATGTTTAAATATATGTTGAAAACGATGTATTAGAATAATATGGGAGATTGATTGGCGAATGTTATTATGTCTCATTATGTTAAAAAAATATCAAAAGATAAATTCATTCTTACCCGAACGTAGTGAGGACGGGTAACATGTAATTAATATAAAAAAATAGTACCTCTTGTTTGTAAATTTAACTGCGAACAGCAGAAGCTTTTAAATTCTCATTAACTATGCCTTGTTTTTAAAAGTATAAAAGTTTTTTATATAACTATGAAAAAGTATGTTATAAGAGTCTTAGCTCTGCCTCAGCTAGAGAATTCATAAATATACTTTTATATAATGTTGAGTGTGATTGTTAACGTGTTTAACATTTATACATATAAAAAACTTTATAAGAGTATAATGTGTATATTTAAAATAAAATAATTGCCATGCGTTGCTATAATTTTTTTTTTAATCTGTATATTGTTACATTGACCGGATAATGCACATGATACTTATCGTGAATGACAACTTTGAAATCAACGACAATTCATCCATACTTAAAGAATTATATCTATGTTATTATAAATTTATTTTCTAGCACTGTAGAAAAATAAAACAAATTAATTTCAATATATATATACATACACTTTTAAATGAACCGCCACTTTCATGCGTCACCACGCATATGAAATGATTATTCTTCCTAGACAAACTATATAGAACGCATTTTGTTATTCTTTTGTAGAAATGTGCAAAGCACCCGCATTGCTACGGATCCCAATGATACATGACGTGCAACATAAATTCGTTTTTTCGTTAGCAACGCTACATTTAGATTCAACCAATTGCGACAAACCCGTAGCGTAATGGTTTAGCGATTGTCAATTTGTTTATTTATAACTACATTATACGTACTATAAAAACATAGATACAAAAGAGAACTTAGTATAAATTGCATGCTTATCCCTTGTAGGTACTTCTTTCAGCACACCCAATAATAATAAGACAGATGAATAAGAGACAGACAAATATATAACGATACAAAATTTAAATGTAGAGAAAATTATTAAAGAGCAGTGAGTAGCAATCAACAGTATAATGAAACTCAGATATATATCCTTTCAGTACCTTTCATTGTTTTTTTAAATCATTAAATATCTATTAACTTAACTAAGACGAGTTTACGTGAAGGCAAGCGTGATGTATGAGAACAAACTTGTTTAAAAGTTAAATCATCAATCAGATTACATCCGCCCAACAATCTTGCTTCCCCTTTCCTTCACAAGTCTACGCGTGCTGGCTCCCGATGTCACCGCCTAACTGTGACATCAAATCCATCGCACACGAAGAAATTGGGCAACACTTTTCTTTGACGCACATCTAATCATATAATAAATTTTTTTTTACCAACGCAAGTCTTCCCGTCCTCTTATGACCTGGGTCCCTTCAAACGAGGCGTGAAAAAGCATCTTGCGGGCTGGCAGGCGGGGGCGGCTAGTGCAGATCATTCCGACTGTACTAGTCGTCGTCGCGTTTGGACTCTACTACCTTTTACCGTTAGGTGGAGTAGAGTCGTTTGCCCTCCCGGGTAATATAAAATGAAATCTTTATCCAGACTCAATTTAGATTACAATAATATTTACAAAAAAAACCTTTAAGGAGTTATTGAACCAGTAGATAAAACAAATCACGATTTCCTTTTTGTTAATCATTTCAATAAGGATCAAATCTGTCTTCCGTTAGTTAGTTCTTGCCGTTAGTAAAATTTACAAATCTTTGACTTTAAATTAACTAATGAGCAGGCCAGAGACAACGCACAATTATGAAAAGGACCTAAATAAAGCTATACTATAAGTAGTTCAGAAGCCCATAAGACTTTTTGATGATCTTAATTTGTGTAATTAAATGCTTGGCTTCATGGTTCTGTAAGGTTCCGCACTACGCCGATCCTACAAAAAAGGTTATGGCAAGAGAATGATTATGACTAAGCTTCTTCTTATTGTATAAATAGATGAAAATATATGTAAGATTGATTTTACATTTTTTTGGTGGTAGATCTTTGTGCAAGCTCGTCTGGGTAGATACCACCCACTCATCAGATATATTCTTCCGCAAAACAGTACTTGCTTGGTACTGTTGTGTTCCGGTTTGAAGGATGAGTGAGCCAGTGTAATTACAGGCACAAGGGACATAACATCTTAGTTCCCAAGGTTGGTGGCGCTTTGGCAATGTAAGCGATGTTTAGCGTCTCTTACAATGCCAATATCTATGGGCGTTGGTGACCACTTACCATCAGGTGGCCCATATGCTCATCCGCCTACCTATGCTATAAACAAAAGACTAAATATACAAATTATTCAACCTTTAAATCACTGTTTAACCCAATTTGCTTAAAGCTAACTTTGTTCTGTATACATCTCATATCTAGCGTGTAATTTCGTTGTTTAGTAGTTTAGCAGTAGTTTCTAATTCACAATACATTAGCACGTCAGAACGCATGGAGACAAAATTACTGTGTAGCAAATATAAACTGAACAAACGCTTAATTACACGCATAATTCTATCTCTCGTTGCAAAATGGAACAATAGAATATACACGTTGGAAATACTTGTTTAAAAATGTTTTATTTTTAATTTTGTCTAACAAGGAAAATTTTCAGCAAGTAACAGAAGGTAGATAGACATATAAAGTAATAAAACATTGCATTACAAGCTCACACAAATATAATTTATATAGAAAAAGTATGCAAAAGAAAGAGAGGACCAAACTTACATAACCACTAAATAATAATAATAATAATAATGTCCTCTAGAACGATCTCGGCCAAGGCGGCCAATCTCAAGAGAGATTAGCCAACTGCGCAGGAGATATTATAGTGCACAAGTGTGTACGCAAACACAGGTGCACTCACTATTCCCCAGCTCTCAATATAAACAACTGACAATAACATGAAACTCAACGATAAATGTGACAAAAACGAACTCATATTTTCTCAGCAAGAGGCAGAAACAAAACAAAATACTCTAATCAAGATATGACATTATGATAAACTTAATTTCATTAATTTGTATATAACTTCTTGCCACCATTCCACGCGGTCACGATTTTTACAGAAATTATTTTTAATTTTTATTTGTATTTTAATGTAAATAATTACGTAACAATATTTTCGTTAAAAAAATTTAAAAGATGGTAAACTTGTATTATTTATAATTCGGTGAAATTTTAATTGAAAAATTTCACCATGTAAACTTTATTTTGTATTTTATTCTGAAGTAAACTATTAAATTAATGTTATAGAATTTTATCTCAAAAAATTTAAATCTGAATAGAATACTAAAGCTAATGTTAGACTGATTGGATTAACAATAACAGAAATAAATCACTTTTAGCTAAAAGCGAACTCTTAACCGCAAACAAGAAAATTAACATTAAAATGAAATAACAATCCGCTGACAAATGTAAATTGAATAAGCATTTTTTAAAACTAACATACAATTTAAATATGGTTTATTTTGAAAGAGTTAGTACCAGCTACATTGTCCATGTGGTTTTAAATAGGTATTTTACTTTTATTATATATTTACTAGGTGATAAGGCTTTGTGAAAGCCTATCTGGCGAACCCAGAAATAGAATTGAACCCAGGACGGGTTTAATTCCCAAGTCGGGCCAATATAAAGTTATTGGGTTTTTCTGTCAGAAAATTCTCAGTAACAGCCCGGAGTCTGAAAGTTGAAATAATGTACACTCCCGTACCTCGGAAAGCACGAAAAGCCGTTGGTCCTGCGCCTGAACTCGTTCCGGTCGTGTCGGATTGCCGTCCCATCGGATTATGAGAGCTAGGGAAGAGAGAGTGCACCTATGTTTGCGCACACACTTGTGCACTATAATATCTCCTGCGCAGTTGGCTAATCTATGTTGAGATTGGCCGCCGTGACCGAAATCGGTCTGGAGGACATTATTATTATAATTCTACCGTTAATCAGCAATACTTAGTATTGTTACGTTCGGTTTAAATGAGTGAGCCAGTACAGGTACAACGGACATAACATATTCGTTTCCAAGGTTGGTAACGCATTGGCGATGTAGGAATGGGTAATATTTCTTACATCACCAATGTTTGTAGGCGGTGGTAACCATTGACATTATCATCATGGCCCATTTGGCCGTCCACGTAGCAACAACATAAAAAAATGATATCTCTCGCTAGGTTGTAATTTACTTACGAAACAAATCGTTTTATAACTATTTGTATTTAATAAGAATCGGAACTTTTCGAACCGAACTTGTGAACATCGATAGATTTTGCGATTCGCTGATAACATGTTAGTTGTAACTACTGTTATAAAAATTATATCTTTGACCTTCATCAAATCCCGTGTTAAATCTTATTCAATTACATACTAATTATTCGGGCGTTCCTTTGTTACAATGAACATATACCAAAACTAATAACCACATTATTAAATACATTGTTATATACGTCTATGTAAACAAACTGCCCGTCACAGCAAGGCTCGTAAACATAACCAGACCGTAGCAACCGTTTGATCTTTTAATATCCCGTCTTCGCTGTATAGAACGCGTTTTATTACAACTCAGACATTACACCCTCAAACAGAGCATATCACAGACAGAAACTTCATATAATTTATAGGTTAGGGCTGAAATAGATGATATTATTATCATCGTTTAATTTAGTCTTAGACTGTATGGTACGCGAGCGACACTTTTCTGTGGAATTAGTGTTAAATAGGGAGGATTACTTTCTGCAAATTCCTTGGAATTTCCAGAAACTTCTACACGTGCTGTTGAGAATCTTAACAAATGATTCCGAGCTCAAACCCAGGCAAGTACCATTGAAGTTTCATGTGCTTAATTTGTGCTCGTGCTCGGTGGTGAAGAAACACATCGTAAGGAAACTCAATGTGTCGGATGAAAAACTGTCTCGTGTAACCCGCATTGTTGCAGCGTGGTGGAGTAAGCTCCAAAAGTCTTAGCCCAGCCGGGGCTTAGGCAATGTAAATTTTAAAATATAAAAATAAAAGTCAGGTCATATAGCTAATATAAACATACAACACATAAAACATTTTTAAGCAATGATAAAAAATGTTTTTCAACAAATCTTATTCCACTTGTATTATCAAAGCCCGTGAGAGCTTGAAAGTGAGAGCACAGTTTGCTAGAAATTTAGCGTTCTTTGTGAGAAATTCTGAGACTAGTTCATGCCAAGTCGCTGCGAAAATTTCAACGCAACTGCCAACACTAAATGAAAATTTCGGTAAAAAGCAGTCGCGGGAATAGCACAGTACTAACGTTTACAGTTCTTATTACGTGCAAAAGGAAATGCACGTAAACAAATAACGTCATTTCTAAATTTATCCTTTATTTTTTTCGTTTATATTTGCTATGATTGAGATTTTATACTGAAACAATTTAGTCCCTAAGGTTGGTGGAGTACTGACGATTCCGTATTACCAACGTTTCCACATACGATACTCTACCCACGATGCGTCGGTGCGCGCTGATCGGCGTTTGTCCGTAATATTGCGCACGTTTAGCCATACATTATAACTATCAAGAAAAACAAAAGAAGAAAAGAAGACTATCAAAAATAATATCAGCGTTGAATGAACAATGAAAAAGTGAAAATATTTACAGTCTTCTAAATTCGTATTGTATATTCGAATTGACAACAGAAAACGATACAAAACGACACTTCACTTCATTAAGCATTGAGCTGAACTAAACTGTAAAAGAAAAAAATCCTATTCACGACTCTGCCTTTTGCTCTTGAATAACGAAGCAAAACGTTATTAAAAATTCCGCTCAATGGGAAAATCTAGTCTTTCGTAAGCAATTTCACTAGCGGTTACATAGGCAAATAAGAATACGTTAATAATCTGGATTTTTATTACACATTTAATGTATATTTATAAGCCAACATAAGTTTTGATTCGTGGTAAGTTTTGAACATAATATGTATATAATTACTAATATATGATAACTGAACACCATTTCCATCATTCGAGCGATCGCATTTAGGAGGTCGATATAAAGGAGGTTGAGATGCTTTTTGGTGTCACAAATATGCAGTACTATAATCAATTAAAATCTACATTTTAAAACACGGTTTGAATTGAAAAAATGTCACACAAAACTTCGTTCCTGACGGGGGTCCCCCGACCGCACATTTTTTTTTATATATCACGTATTGCACGTGATATACATTCGTGATATTATTGCATCATTTAACTATAACAGTCTTTTTCTTATTATTAAATGTAATACAAAGATCCTGGGTAGGTCTCACCCTCATCACAAATTCTACTGTCATACAGTAATACGTACAGTATCGTTGCGTTCTCGTTTGAAGAGTGAGTGAGCCCGTGTACACTACACAAGGGACATAACATCTTAGTTCCTAGATTAGTGGCGCATTGACGATATAAGGGATGGTTATTATATTTAATATAGTCCCAATGTCTATATGATAACCACTTACCATCAAGTAAGACTGCTTACCTAATAAAATTACCTAATCTCTATTGTTATAGTTTATAAACTATGTACTAATCAATTGATTGTCGTTAAAGTAAAATATCTGATCTTCCTAAAATAGGCTTCGCAATCAATCGAGTACAATTCAATGCAAATCCATGGCAGAAAATTGAAACATAATCCCTCATTCTTCATTCGGAACTGCTTAACTCGTAATAAAGCCACCGTCGATTGCTTCAGTTTCGAAACGGGAATCATGTGATTTATTAACAATTGCATTTTTTTCTTTCATCGATGTGGTTTTTAACCCGAGTTCAAAAAAGAAGGTACCCATTTCGGTTATATATTTTGTTTTAATTGAAATTATGTTTTAATTTTGGTAAGTATATTTTAAGTAGGTAAGGGAAACCAAACGGAAAGTAATTATGAAATTTAAATGGTTAAATTAAAAAATATATCAACCGTGAGGATGAGTAAATAGGTGATGAATGTGGTTTAAGGCTAGAATTTTACTTGATCTCGTTTATGTTTTTCTAGCAGATAATTATTATTAAAATACAGATAACAAAAAAAACTTCAACAAAATTCGTTGATTTCGATTCAGAATAAATAATTATTAAATTTCATTTAATTACTTTGATAATATAAGTATTGTACATTCAAAGAAACTGACTGTCTTCAGGATGTTTTCAAAAGCGACGTAATTACGGTTTTGTCACAAAATTCTTACAATTACATTCCACGCGGTCACGATTTGTACAGTAACCTTATTACGTAAAGTAATTTTTGATTTATCTGCCTCGTTGGTCTATTGGCTAGATATAAGGCCGCGGTGATCCTAGGTTCAATTGCCAGGTCGGGCCAATAAATAGTTATTGGATTTTACTGTCAGAAAAATCTCAGTAGCAGCCCGGAGTCTGGAAGTTGGAAGTGTGTACACTACCATTCCTCGGAAAGCACGTAAAGCCGTTGGTCCTGCGCCTGAACTCTTTCCAGTCGTGTCGGATTGCCGTCCCATCGGATTATGAGAGCTAGGGAATAGCGAGTGCACCCGTGTTTGCGCACACACTTGTACACTATAATATCTCCTGCGCAGTTGGCTAATCTCTTGAGATTGGCCGCCGTGACCGTAATCGGTCTGGAGGACATCATTAAATTTTTATTTGTATATTTTAAAGCTTTAGCTTAAATGTAACTAATTCTGTAGTAAATAATGTTATGTATAATTATATTGATTATTTTGATAGAAAGTGACAAAGTAAGGAAAAACTTGTAACACCATATTCTCGTCTGCTCAAAGACAATCCATCCTTTACTATAATAAAATTTGTCAATTGCATTTAGCATTCTCAATTAGTACCTTAATTACACGATAAAAATATATATCTTTAACATATATAATGACTTGTAAATAATAATAAAAAAGCGTGGAGTTAGGGTTCGTTGATTTTCATACAAGATAAATAAATACAATAGTATTTAATTATTTATATAATTTAATTGGCGGAAAAGAGAATTAATGAGTCACTCGCTGTTGAATCTAAATTATGAAATGGTGGTAACAATCAATTAATATTGTAAATAACAATAGTACTCGTAAAAGCCTACTTGAATAGGGTGCCTATATATGGTTATACCCTACTCTTTTACCAAACGCTACAATGCAAGTGCAATATATATGTCAGTGTGGCGCGTCTAGTTTTTTTTAGGTAAAATTTTTATAACGTCACTACTAACGGTGTTGAGCTCAAATAACAACTAACTTAAATTGTTTTTGACTTAGAGATCACCATATACGCATACTGAAGATTCTTTTTTTCAATCTATTATTCAATACTTAAGTCTTTTTACTACCGTAACGGGAATTCGTTTTCCTTAAAAAAAATAAAAAAAATCGTTTTTCAAGCTATGCTAATAACTTTAACTCCTCCAATCGGCTTCCCAGTAAATATACAACTATAAATCAAAGTCTACAGTGTACGTTTGCTTTAATACCTCAACTCCCGCTAATGGACGGAGCTTGTAATATAAAATACATAAAACTTATAAAATATTGTACGTGAGGAATCCAAGTTCGATAGAAATGAGATTTCTTTCCATTCGCAACTGTAGGAGAAATGGTATGAATAACTATCTTTCAGTTTTCGTTTATTTTTCTTTCAGCCTTTGAAATATTCTTAAGTTTAGCAAAGTAGTGACCCAGCTAGCTTTATTCGCATGATATTTACAAATATGCAGTTGTTCAAAACGTAACATTTTTGTATTTCTTATTTATAGGTAGGCGGACGATCATTTGGGCCACCTGATGGTTAGTGGTCACCAACGCCCATAGACAATGGCATTGCAAGAAATGTTAATCATCGCTTACATCGCCAATGCCCCACCAACCTTGGGAACTAAGATGTTATGTCCCTTGTGCCTGTAATTACACTGGCTCACTCACCCCTCAAACCGGAACACAACAATACAAAGTACTGCTGTTTTGCGGTAGGATATCTATATAGGTAGAATATCTATACCTATTATGAAATTCTTTGATTACATTTTTTGGATATATGAATTTACAAATAAGTATTTTTATCTTCTGAATGATTTTTCTTACTTGGCAACATTATCAATTTATATTTTACGTAATTAAGAAAAATATATATAAAGTTTTCGTTACAAAAATCTTATACTGTAGTAGGTTCTTAAACTTATTTATACAGGAAGTTGGGCACTTTTAATACCAGTGTTTACATAATTATATATTATACTATCGATTCAAATAAAAGCCATGCATTATAACATCATTATAATAATATACAACCTCTATGGTGTAAACGTTATAATTACTTAGCTATTGTGCCTGGACTTATTGTATTTTATTTTAAACAGGCGTGAAGAATCAAATTAAAAAATATTTAGCTATTTGGTTCAACAAGGATATTTTTTTATAATAAAGGCGGGCTAATAGGCCTGCTAATAGGATAATAAGCGATCACCACCGCAAATAGACATTGGTACCGTCCTTACAAAAAGATTCATCAACTTTGGGAACTAAGGTGTACCTATGTATATGCATGATGTATTTATGTACCTGTATTTACATTGATATACACTCACTCACCCTCAATCGAAACACAACAATAAGAAGAAGTCAGAATTGCTTGAAAATATAATATAAAAAATTGTGCGATCGGAACGAAGCCCCGTCAGGAACGAAATTTTGTGCGATATTTTTTCGACTCAAACCGAGTTTTAAAATATAGATTTTAATTGTTATATTACTGTATCTTTGTCACACCAAAAAACACCTGAACCTCCTTTATATTGACCTCCTAAAATCGAACACCCAACGCATGGCATTTTGTAGCATTTGGTAGGCACGATTTATGAACGCTATTTCGTTATATGACGTGACCTTGGGCCACTGCTATTTCACTCTACTGTAAGCCGCGTAAAAGAATTTCGTTCCAAAAAGTGTTGTTAAATCTTATTAATTTATCTGCTGACGGTGCACTACAAACGCTAAAACGTCTCTAAGGTGATTTGACTTCAATAATTGACAAACCTATTAATTTCGCGTCCGACCCGCGATGAAATAGTTAGATGACTAAAAAAATAGTCATCATGGAGCGCCTGTCAGATCTGAAACATCAAAATTCAAACAAACCGATGAATAAAGATGAGAGAAAATAAATAAAAATATAGAGTACCGTTAATGTATAAATAATAAAAAATATTTTTCTTATTATTATAATAATATATATTAACAAACTATAGTATACGCGACAACTACAAAAAGATTGTCATACTACGACTGACGAGTCGGTCTTATCCGCGTGGCAAAAGTGTAACATCAAAAACGATAACTATCCTCCCGAACAACGGTGAGAGTACCACTGGTTTTTTAGTGGGTTTTTTTTTGTAACCAGTGGTGTAAAACAATATTGTGTGATGGCCCCGACTCTTTTTGGTATTTATTTTGCTGCAGTCCTGCGAGACTCATATATCGACTGTACAGAAAAAATCTCTGTTGAAGATCTGACAAGAGTGTATTTGACTTGACACGGTTCAGGTCCAAACGTATGGTGCAAGACGTATCGATTGCTGATATACTCTATGCAGACGACGTCTGCTTACTAGCCGACAACGCTAACAATCTGCAGCTACTTATAAGCCGCCTTCATGAATCGTGCAAGCGTTTTGGCCTTGTTATTAGCACCTCAAAGACCCAAATACTGAAACAATCCGCACGTGGCGATACAAAGGATACTACCTCAATATCTTTAGATGGAAAGGCTTTGGAGGAAGTGTCAACATTTCGGTATCTGGGTAGCTACATCAGTGATGATAACCGCCTTGATTCAGAAATTTCCTCCCGTATTGCAAAGGCGTCGGCATCTTTTGGCATACTGAGAGCCAGAGTTTGGGATTCGCATGATCTTAAACTGCACACTAAGATCGCTCTTAATAATGCCATCATATTACCTATTCTCCTCTACGCTTCTGATACTTGGTGTCTTTACAAGAGGGATATAAAGCGCCTAGATTCATTTTATTTGAGGTGTTTGCGTAAAATTTTGCGCGTAAGTTGGCAAGAGCGAATCCCAAGCACCGAAATACTTCGGCGTACAAGATCAGACGGCATTAAGTACATGCTTATCCAAGGTCAACTTAAATGGTGCGGTCACCTTGTTCGAATGGACGACTCCAGACTACCTAAATCTGTGTTTTTATCACAGCTGAAGAAGGGAAAGTGCAGACCTGGAGGCCAATTCCTTCGATACAAGGATGTTTTAAAGTGACACCTGACTGCCTGCAATATCCCTTTGAACTCTTGGGAATCGCTCGCCAAACGGAGACCTGCGTGGAGTAATACTGTTAATAAAGCTTCTACAATCTTCGAGCGAAACCGTTTAGATGACCTCGATGCCAAACGCCTTATTAAAAAGACCCGTCCCAAACCCACCTATTGCTACACGTACAATAGTAAAGGCCAGTTGTTCTGTCATCCCTGCAACAGAACGCTTAAAACCAAATGCGGCTTTTCAAGCCAGCTTCGCTCGCAACATACTAGCCAAATTCGCCTTTGACGGACACGTTAAGGACATCATCATCATCATCATTCCGGAGCCTTCAGTGCCGGCGAGTCCCACATAACCAAACGAGAAGGAAACGGGAAAACAGTTACTTATGTCAATCGTTCCTAATAATAACTATGATTTGATATAAATCAGTTTATTTTTTAAACTTTGTGTGTAATCCTAATAATAAAGTGGTCCTTGGTCAAAAAAAGGTTGGGAACCTTCGCCATAGAGAATATCATAGATTATTCAAGATCTCGACCAATGATATCGCGTCAATTGATATCGATGACTAATGATATCGCATTAATTAGGTGTCAAAGTTGTTTATTTGGGTTTATTCCTGTTGTGGTTGGAATAGGCTATAGATACAAACATGATCGATCCCTAATGCTACGACTAGACTATCGCTAACAACTACGTATTCCCTTTGTCGTTGATGTCTCTGCTATTGGCTTACTATGGTGTAGTAGGCCAATAGCAGAAACATCACTCATTCACTAATGCTTCGATAAACCAGTTGATAGAACACGCAGATCCAAACCAAAGATATTGGGTTCGATACAAGGATAGATCATCAACGGGAAAGATCTCCACTTAAAGATAAAATATTGAAGCTGAGAAGGAATTTGTTTTAAAAGGATTTTCAATTAATTAAAGTTCAGAAATCACATTACATTACATGCATTATAATGTAACCTATATCGTTTAGTAGAGTTTTTTCTGTAAGGACAACTCGAAATTCATCGCGGAGTATAATCAATATAATATATATATATAGTAATTTTGACTATGCTGGTTCATTTTTCAAAACGGAATTGCGATACAAATTAGAAATAATAGCATTTTTGCTATCATTCCACACGATTTGTACTGCTGTGATATTTAAAGCTTAAATGTAAATAAAGATAAAAAGTCAAATACACGCTAGTCGATTTTCAACGCTTCACAAATGGGATATAAAGTTCTCACAGAATAGTTGTGCTATAAATTAAAATAAACAGTAAACATTTAAAAATGTCTCTCACTGCATCCGTACGTTGCAAGCATGCAGAGTGGATGCAATATCGCTTAGAAACGTAGGGCGCTAACCCAATAGTGTCAATCGGAATGTCTAATAACATTCAGTGAAACCAGTTCACTCGTGATCATGGGAAATACGCTCTTATTACAATATAGTATAAGATACGTTGTAACACGAATATAGAAGTTAAGCAATTATAAAATATTAAAGAAAAAAAGGCAAAGTAATATGCCATGTACATGTTTTACTGGTGGTAGGTATTTGTGAAAGCTCGTCTGGGACCACCCACTCATCAGATATTCTACCGCAAAACAGGAGTACTTGGTATTGTTGTGTTTCGATTTGAAGGGTGAGTGACTCAGTGTAATCACAGGCACAAGTGACACAATATCTTAGTTCACAAGGTTACGATGCAGTGGAGGTGGAGCATTGGCGATGTAAGCGATGGTTAACATTTAAGGTTTAAAAATTTCGAAAAAAGGACAACTTTAAGTTGATAAAAATTACACATATCGTTCCAGAGTAGGAAAAAAAATTGCTTCCATGTAAACTAAAAAATATTCTTAAAAAAACGTAGCAATACGTCTAAAGGGTATATTCCATATGCACAGGAACAAACGGTTAACGAATTCTTTATGACTTTAACTCTACATTCTATTGCAATTGTGTATACAATCTTGACATGAAAACCCTAGAAGTTTCATTGTTTCTTAACGTTTTAATTGGTCATTTCTACGATTCTTTTAAATACCGAGAGCGTCAGGTATGGACCAACGAAAACTTTTCCATATTTATCAGCTACCTACTATCTGGGTTAGTGGTAGGAATACACAAACGATTCGCACAATGGAACACAAGCTCTTACCTGTAATGGTCAATGGTAAGTGGTCACCATCGCCCATGGACATTGGCGCCGTAAGATATATGAACCATTCCTTACATACGCCACCAATCTTGTACACTATGTTATGTCCCATGTGTCTGTAATTACACTGTGTCACTCAACCTTACAAATGGAACACAACACAACTTGGTGGTAGAGCTTTGTGCAAGCTCGTCTGGGTAGGTACCACCCACTCAACAGATATTCTACCGCAAAACAGCTGTACTTGGTATTGTTGTGTTCCGGTTTGAAGGGTGAGTGAGCCAATGTAATTACAGGCACAAGAGACATAACATCTTAGTTCCCAACAACAACAACAAGCGAAGGTTAACATCTCTTACAATGCCATTGTCTATGGGCGATGGTAACCACTTACCATCAGGTGGCCCATATGCTCGTCCGGCTACCTACACAGTAAAAAATAATTAAAAAAACAACAATATTGCTGTATAGCAATAGAATATGTAATGAGTGGATGGCACCTACCTAAACGGGCTTGCACAAAGTCCTATCACCAAGTATATATTAGGAAAACAGGTAAAGAGACCACTGAATTCACTATAAAAAGAGGTACCAAAACAGATTTGACCCGATTATGAACAAACTTCTCTAATACCATCCAGTTCAGCCAAGATATCCAGAACCCCATGAAGAGCAATCATACCAAGGAAGACAAGTGGCACATATTCCAATTCAATCAAGAATTGTATGCCATAATAGTAATGGAAACATGCAGGCACCTTAAAATGATATAAATCCAAATTATAGATACACCAAAGGCACGTACAACACGTCTGCGGAGATACGATTATTGGAAAATATATTATTCATTTTACGCAGATATTAAAAAAATAAATTTGTTTGTCAATTCAATTTTCGATGGTATTCATTTGACAGACTCCTCTCAATAATGAACTGCATTTCGATTTTGTTCATATAATATTTAAAATTACTTCAGTTCATATAATATTTAATTAATGGACTTATAGTCCATAAGATATTCATTGACATAATGTATATTAAGAAATATATTTTATTTGCTTAAGAAAGATATTGCAAGGCTAAAGGTAAACATTTCCTTCGTTATGTATAAAGTATTTCATTTATCCAACGAATATGATAATAAATAACTGAATGATAATTAATGTATATCTATACTAATATATAAAGGGAAGAGTTTGTTTGTTTGATCCGGCTAATTTCAGGAACTACTGTTTCAAATTGGAAAAAGCTTTTTGTGTTTGATAGCTCATTTATTAAAATAGGCGTTAGGCTATATAACATCACGCTACGACTAATAAGAGCGGAGCATCAATGAAAAATGTTTGAAAAACGGGATAATTGATACCTTTTGAGAGCTTCAGTTGCGTGCGCTGCGTAAATCAATTTATAAAGTTAGCCTAACGCAGTCCTATACTTATGTTATATGTAGATAACTATTTATCTTCCAAGGTAAACCAAAGCTCCTGATCGCCACTCTCTTCAGGTCGTCGACCCATTCGACTGGCCGTCCATCGCTACATTTGCCAAACCGTGGTCGCTACTCAAGGAGTCATATGCTCCAACGCCCGAACTGGTCAATTTACCAGTTCCTACTACAATATATATAAATTTCTGTTTTGTTTTTGGAAGTCAGATGTACAAATGAATCATATAGTAGAAATTATCATATTCACCTCTAAATACTGGTAATGTTACAAATATGAATCACAAAACGGACAATGATTGCATCTAAGGTACATACATCCCCTGTAATGACACTGGCTCACTCATCATTAAACAACCACATAACAATACGAAAGCTTCATATCGATTTAAAGCAACATTATATCCCGTGTTAATAACATACATAATTTATCCAAGGTGATAAAATTATTTCCACTGAATAGTCAAACCAATGACTTAAATCCACGTGAACGATGACGTGGTTATTGCTCGTGTATATCATTATAAATTGAGTATAATGAACTAGTAGTCGCTTCAACACAACACTGACAGACAAATTAGCAACTAGACCGCATAGTAGTTAATTACATTTCTAAATAATTCATACTAAAATGCGCTTGTTTGCGATTTTCAACGACAAAATTACTTTAACAACGGGACTTATGTTAATTTTACAATAAAATGATAATCAAATGAAAAATGTGGAAACTTCATTCTGATTTTTTAAAATTATATAAATATAAAAGTAATATTATTAGACTTTAAGGTCGTTTTCACAATGAACCTCTAGGTTTTAACTGAAGATCGCAGGTTCCAGTCGTGGAAATCATTGAGCTTTTACTTATTTACGATTCGTCACATGGGTGAAGGAAAAACATCCGAGGAAACATGTATAGTCGGATGAAGTTCTGCCATATGTCATACCATACCAGTGTGAGTACACTGAAGCTCATTAAAGTAATCTTCAAGTCGAGTTCTTAAAAAATATTTTGCCAACAGTGTGCCATTTACGAACTGTACTGTATTGCAGTGTACTATATCAACCAATATATGCAATTTCATTATTATTAACTTTTGTGTCTTTATGATACAGCCGCATATCCCCCATCGATGGTTATACTATGATGCAGTTAAAACATCGAAGAAGTTGGTTTTTCCACTTAATACCAATTTTCAAAACACATATATATAATTACTAAATTTATATATTATGCATTTTTTTATCTTCATCTTATTCATTTTTTTATCTTTATCTTATAGAATATTGTATAGAATGAGTGTTTCAATATTTACGCGATAAGTTACGATTAAGTTTTAAAGCCACACCACAAAGTAAGAGTTTACCAGGACCAGACAAATCTATTTCGCTCAGAGAAGCATAAAATTAATCAAATTACTTATATAATCAATATTAAATATTTGCGTAAACGTTCGCCATTGAGCGATTAAACCTAATCCATCAAAATTAATTCAATAGAGGTTCTGTTTAACGTAAACAATGGAATATGAATGAAAGAACTGAACGTTCCATAAATGTTGGCACAAAGAATGTTCATGTCAGAACTCGATAATACAATAACTTCACAAACGATTTAAAGTTTATATTTTCATTTTTAAAAAAGAACAAGATTACATTAAACACAATGAATTGGAAGTTTTGCTAAAATTTATAATTACTAGCTACCCGTCCAGACTTTGTATGTGTGCAATAAATAAGTAATTCGTAATTCATATACAACTCGCATTGCGGCAGAGCTGTGGAATAAGCTCCAAACCTTCTCCTCAAAAAAGGAGAGGAGGCCTTAGCCTAGCAGCGGGACATTCACAGACTGTTACTAATTCATACACATAACTATATTACCTTACTCGACGTAAACCAATCGACTTCATTTATTCCGATATATTCAACAGATATCTTCTTATACAATATATTCAATAACGACTGCCTCGTTGGTCTAGTGGCTAGATATTAGGCCGCAGACCCGGTGGTCCTGGGTTCAAATCCTAGGTCGGGCCAATAAAATGTTATTGATATTTCCTGTCGAAAATTCTCAGTAGCAGCCCGGAGTCTAGAAGTTGGAAGGGTGTACATTTCCGTGCCTCGGAAAGCACGTAAAGCCGTTGGTCCTGCGCCTGAACTCTTTCCGGTCGTGTTGGATTGCCGTCCCATCGGGTTATGAGAGTTAGGGAAAAGAGAGTGCACCTGTGTTTGCGCACACACTTGTGCACTATAATATCTCCTGCGCAGTTGGCTAATCTCTCTTGAAATTGGCCGCCGTGGCCGAAATCGGTCTGGGGGACCATTATTATATTCAATAAATTAATCCTAAACTTAAATGAATTGTTCGTATGTCTTAATAGCCATTGGTCTTACATATTTCTATCTAGAATCTGAATAAATTCTATGATTAAAAATCCTACGTATAAACTTTAAGTGTTATTTTCGTTATAACTATAAGTTAAATAGCGACGTGCTATTTTCTTGTATTATTTTTATATTCAACTCCCTCCAATATATATAGGTTACAAGATACTAATTCCACTCAGATAAATTCTAACTTATATTTTCCTCTTAAAAATATTGATATTTTTCAAAACGCGACGGAATATCAATTCAGAATATTCGCCCGCTATCTGTAATATGCAATTCTAATATCGGTTCGGTAAAATAAAAGACATCAAAAATTTATATTACAATTTCTTCCTCCGGAACCCATTGTTGCATAATTTTCAACGGCAACATATTTTCTGAACGTTCTCAACTAATATATAATAATTTGATTCGTATTAAATGTTATATTTATATGTGCATTATACATATAATAAAAACTGAATTTGGGTATATTTTTTGAGACTTCGACACTTCGACACTTTGACTGATTACTATTAAATTTCGCACACATAATATTCATATACTTTACATAAGAGCACACATTTATATAAAGTATATATTATGCTAACACATTTGCTCCTTTTTTTTCCGCATCCCCATAATCTGATGGACCGGCAATCCAACAAGACCGGTGATAGTGCCGCCTTTCCACAGTAGAATACTTCCACAGACGCGCTTGAATAGAATGACATCAAATTATATAATTAACTAGCTGCGCCCCGCGGCTTCACCCGCGTATTATAATTAATAAAAATATAATAAATTATTATATTTTTATCACACACACACACAAACACACACACCCACACACACACACACACACACACACACACACACGCACACTTGGCTACTGGTAAAGAAATACGTAATTAACGATTTGAAATTATTTTTCAAAAATACCGGGATGTAAGGGAGTCGACATCGACCTTAGACTCCCTACCGTCAACCTCACCTGGACGTGGTGCATCCTGCAGAACAACGAACGAAGCTCTGGCGACCGAAATCGTGGCGGTATAACCACAAATGCTGGGATCCTAAAATGAAAAACCTAATAGCGGGCAGTAGCGTTATCAGCGAAAGATTTCCAGCTACTGCGGTCACCAACCCGGCTGCCAAGCGTGGTTACTATGACAATAAACCTCCCAAATGAGCGACAACACAAATGCACGGCCCCCAATTCCCGGTAGTCGCGTTATTTCTGGCCACGGTACCGGCCATGGTAACGGTTCGTCGGGAGAGTGCTAAGAATCCCCGGGCTACGGCAGGGTACCACAAACGACCACTGTTTCTGGCCACATACAATGGACGCTCTTTGCGGCTGGACGAACATTTTACAGAATTGGAAGTAGAGTTAAGTCGTATTAACTGGGATATAGTGGGTCTATCGGAAATCCGAAGACAGTGCGAGGACACGATGACACTAGATGCCGGTCACTTATTCTACTTCCGAGAAGGACACCAACCATCCCAAGGTGGCGTTGGAAACCAAGCAGGACATTGACGACGCCACTAACAGTCTGGTGTGTGTCTCCCGCGAGGTGGGCCAAAATTATTTTCGACAAAAGAGCAATGGACGTATGTCGAAGCTCTCAGGCGAGACTCTGCACGAGATGACGAGAAGACGCGAACAGCAAAATATGACGCCATCTGAGTGTCAGGCACTTAACAGGAAGGTTAAAAAACTAATAAGGCGTGACACAAGACGAGCGAATACCCGGAACATTGAAGATGCTGTAGCACTCAATAGGTCCTCTCAATAGGCACTCAATTGAGGTTCATGTCATCAGAGGTTCTTGCAAAGTAACTTACCTCCTATTGTCACCTGACAAAACTCAGAACCACTCAAGGCACAACCGTCACCTCAAAACCAGAGATTCTTGCTGAAGTCGAAAAGTACTATGGCGATTTATACTCATCACGAGTACCTCCACCTGAGTCCCACAGTGCGGATGATCCACGAGCCAGACTAACACGCCGCCTATCAGACGAGCTTCCAGACAACGACTTGGGCGAGATTAGGATTGCTCTCGGACAACTTGGAAACAACAAAGCTCCAGGAGATGACGGAATTACCTCAGAACTTCTTAAAGCAGGAGGAACTCCAGTTTGAGAGAGCTGGCAAAGATCTTCAATTCTGTCCTCCATAGTGGTATTACACCGAAGGCATGGAGCAGAGGCGTGGTGGTGCTGTTTTTCAAGAAGGGCGATAAAGCTCTTTTGAAAAACTACCGCCCCATTTCACTATTAAGCCACATTTATAAGTTGTTTTCGAGGGTAATCACGAACCGTCTTCTCCAAAATTTCGATGACTTCCAACCCGTTGAGCAGGCTGGGTTTCGAAAAGGCTTCAGTACCGTAGATCACATACGTACACTTAGGCAAATAATACAGAAGACCGAGGAATATAATCAGCCTCTATGCCTAGCGTATGTGGACTATGAAAAAGCCTTCGAGACCTGGGCTATTCTGGAATCCATGCAGAGATGCCTAATTGACTGTCGGTATGTCCAGGTATTAAAGCGTTTGTACGAAGGCGCAAACATGACCGTCCAAGTACAAGATCAGAGCACAAGACCAATTGCATCGCGGGGTAAGACAGGGGGATGTAATCTCCCAGAAACTTTTACCAATGCATTGGAGGACGTCTTCAAGACGCTCGATTGGAACGGACGCGGTATTAATATGAATGGCCAACACAATACACATCTGCGATTTGCCGACGACATTGTCATCATGGCGGAGACTCTGCAGGATTTGGAAGAGATGCTAAACAGCCTGAGCGATTCTTCAAGACAAGTAGGTCTCGGAATGAACATAGAAAAGACCAAAATTATGGTCAACCATCATATATCCCCAAGACCGGTGGTCGTAAATAGCTCTCCACTCGAAGTTGTGCACGAATACATCTACCTGGACCAAACTATACAACTGGGCCGGCACAAGTTTGAGAAGGAGGCCAAAAGAAGAATATATATGGGCTGGGCGTCATTCGGGAGGTTGCGTCATATTTTTAAATCGTCGATCCCTCATTCCCTTAAGACCAGGGTCTTTAACCAGTGCGTCCTACCTGTAATGACTTACGGTGCCGAAACGTGGACACTCACCGTAGGACTGGTAAACAAGTTTAAGGTCGCTCAGCGATTGGAACGCGCGATGCTTGGGGTTTCTCTGCCAGATAGAATGCGTAATGAAGACATTCGCCTAGAACATCGCGCGTAGAATTAGCAAGCTGAAGTAGAAGTGGGCTGCTCATGTATCCAGACGCATTAATACGCAAGTACCGTATGTTTTACCGATCTTATATATGGCCTATCATTTGCGCCATCACATGTTCTTTGTGTGTACCAATTTTCATCAAGATTGGTCAAGCCGTTCTTGAGTTATAAGAAGACATAAAGACAGACAGACACACAAAAATGAAAAAAATTGTACAATGTGAATCACTGCATCATGAAACGATTATTTATGACAAAATTAGGTGAAAAAAAAATTACAGCAGAGCCAATAGATTTATATAGTAGTATAGATTACATCACTAATCAAAGCAGAATAATGTTTGTTTAAATCTGTTTAATCAATAAATTTTATAAAACAAAGTCCTCCGCCACGTTTGTCTGTTTGTCTGAACGCGACAAACTCAAAAACTACCGGGCGGATTTTCATACAGCTTTCACAAATGAACGGAGTGATTCATATGGAAGATTAAGCATAACTCATTAGATTTCATAAGCTGGATGAAATATGATGAATATATATAGAAAAAGTCAGAAGAACTCACGCCGACTGGGAGCTTTACTGGCATCGACCACATTAACCAGATAAATACAGCACTTGGTGGTAGAGCTTTGCAAGCTCGTCTGGGTAGGTACCACCCACTCACCAGATATTCTACCGCTAAACAGCAGTACTTGGTACTCCGGCTTGAAGAGTGAGTGAGCCATTTTAATTACAGGCACAAGGGACATAACATCTTAGTTCCCAAGGTTGGTGGCGCATTAGCGATGTAAGCGATGGTTAACATCTTTTACAATGCCAATGTATATGGGCGTTGGTGACCACTTACCATCAGGTGGCCCATATGATCGTCCAATTACCTATGCTATAAAAAAAATGTAGACCGTTCTAGGAGTGCGAAGCATACTTGGATTACAATTTTCATAATATAGACTACATTATGAAAATTGTAATCCAAGTATGCATAGAGAATATTTTGATATTGTTTTTACATAATTGTAACATGACATTACTTTTGTTAAAGTTTCACAAGATTTCTTTTTGACAAAAATATTACGTGTTCAAATTACACTTAAACGACTTGTGCTTAAACAAAATCTTACCGTAAAAAAAAAAACAAATTGACCTGCGTTATATATGATGCAGCTGTTATAATAAACAAGCAATAAAATCTGTGCCACAAATCCGTATACAACAAAAGCATTGTACCAATAGTTATTTCACATCACATTAATTATGTCCTCCTGACCTGGTTCTGACGATAGCAATGGATCTAAACGAGTAAGCAACTACGCAGAAGATATTAAAGTGCACTAGAGTGTACGCTAACACGGATGTACACTCTATTTCAACACTCTTATTATCCGAAGAGACCGTCCGACTCAAGCGAAGATAAATCACGCAGGACCATTGGATTAACGTAATCGAGAGATTAAAATACTGTAATTTTGTTAGCTTCGTGTTCCAAGTGAGGTTTTTTTAGTAGTAAAAAATCTTTCCAATCCGAGACCGCAGAATCTCTATATGCAAAACTAGATCATAATTTTTTTTTACGTAGCGGAATTATGTGAAACCTATCCACGGGAATCAGGTTAGATATTTCTATCATCTAAGCCCCTGTGAAGGCCATCTTCAAATGCATCGAGAGGATGCGGGATCGTATTCACGTGTGTGCTGGCTCAACTGAGATCGCTTCACTAGAAGGATGAAGCAGAGGACGTATAGCATTACGAACAATGCTGTATATTATTCAGGCTGCAACGACTTGCCTTTACTCAATAATGAATATTATATAAACAGCCGTACATCAATGCATATTGTCTCAATAATGTCTTTATTACCAGTTAAATTACGGATTGAGTCAGCGGTCGTATTAAATAGAGCAAAGTGCATACTTCTGTCGTTGAAAATTACTATCATGCGCGGAAATTAAAGTGCAGAAACACAGAACAACTTGTTGATAGAGCTTACAAAATACATGCTTAAAATAATATTCTTCAATTGTCCTGAATGTAATATTATATACTAAATTATATTTTAACAACGTTCAAATGATCAAGATGAAAATATTGAATAGAATAGAAATAATATTATTATTGAAATAAACTAATTTAATTTGCCTGCCAATTACCTTTTTTTATTTATTTTGTGATGGGATACAAACGAATTAGCACCACGCGATAATAATGCCGCTGATGCCATAATTTACACTGGCTTACTCATCATTCAACTTAAATAAAACAATACAGAGAACCAACGAAATCCGTTCAGACCTCGATTGTCACTTAAAACTACATCCATTCGTTTACATCGTTTCGTTTACATCCATGCGTTTGTTTACTCCCATTTCTGTCAATAATGTTTCTCTATGAAAAAACCAACAAAATGCTTTTTTATTCCTGTCTATCGAGCCGCCGTTAAAAAAGCTTTTATCAAAACAAAAAGATGATAATAATTTAAAAATAATATAAAAACTTTTAAGTAAAGACAATAAATTAAATATTAAATCACCTGCAACATAATTACTCTATGTGTAATTTACAAGGGCGTAAGATTAAGTTGTGAGTACTATTATGTGGTTGTAATATAGGGTGACCATTACATGTTCAGAAACCGGATAAGAAGACGGGAAATTTATACCGTTTTTGTTTAAAAGTTGGTATAATAATTATAATTATGGGCATTTTGGGAATACGGAGATAGTTTATTGAATATACATTTTAAAAATAAACGCATCAAAATAGTATATAGGGTTTTCCATTAAGGGCGCTTGATCGTGCAGAACTTCCATCGTAGCGTGTGTTGTGTGGCACGTAGCGTCGTCCTGTTGAAACCACATGTTGTCCAGATCCATATTCTCGATTTCAGGCCAAAAGAAGTTGGTTATCATCGACCGGTATCGCTCACCATTGACGGTGACGGCCACACCATTATCGTTTTCGAAAAAATACGGACCAATCACGCCTCCGGCCCAAAATCCGCACCAAACAGTCACTTTCTGCGGGTGCATTGCCACTTGGTGAACCTCGTGTGGATTGGTCTCGTCCCAAATACGGCAATTTTGCTTGTTGACATAGCCATTCATCCAAAAATGCGCCTCGTCGCTGAAGATGATTTTTTTGCCAAAATCGGCGTCAACTTCCAACTGCTCTAATGCCCAGTCAGCGAACACACGGCGCTGTCTATGGTCATTAACCTTGAGCTCTTGGGTCAGCTGGATCTTGTACGGGTGCAGGCTCAAGTCACAACGCAAAATTCGCCAAGTTATCGTCTGCGAAAGGCCGAGTTCCTGTGCGCGACGCGGAATTGACTGCCGCGGGTTTTCGAGGACACTGTCGCGCACAGCGGCGATATTCTCGGCAGATCTCGCGTTACGTTGACGCACGGGAACCGGCTGATTGTTAACTAACCCGGTTGACTCGAATTTGTCCACCAATCGACGGATAGTCGACTCGGCAGGACGATCATCGCGACCGTAAAACGGGCGAAGTGCGCGGAACGTTGCTCGAACTGAAGACCCATTTTCATAAAACAATTTTATGATTTGCACGTGCTGCTCGACACTGTAACCTGCCATGGTGGTTTGGGAGGACGGAATGAATATAACACACTGCATTTGACAGCTGTCACTCAAACAACATGGCCGCAATCAGCTGTCAAAGTTCAAGCGTCCCTATTGGAAAACCCTATACTACCGTAAGTCGGTTGTCAACGTTTTAAGTAAAGAAATGAGTTCTTAGAGAAAATACTGCAAGAACAAAGAGTGATGTAAAAGTCTAATACGCTTCTGTAAAATCGTCACAGTACTTCAAGACGCAAAAAGAAGAATTACTGAGTTTAACCTAAGCATATTTTGACATACATAAATAATGAGGAAACTCAATGATACAAATGATAAATGTACCATAATTCAATGAAAACCCTTATGCAGGACTAACATTAAACCAGGACTTTTCCACAGCGAAAACGAAATGATTGGTAACCCTATCGTTATACGAACAAAGCAGAGACTCGTCTCACTTAAATAAAAACAAGAATAACTTTTGTAATTCAATTTTATTTGCTCTATCTGAAATATTAAGATGGTTGGTATTACTTACGCTTATACATTTTAATTTTCTTACAAAAGGATCCAAGTTAACAATTATCAAGACTCATGTTTGATTAAAAGTGAAGTATAATTATTATACAATGCATGCAATGCATAATTTAGATTATGATATCTCTAATTGGTTTTTTAAATTATTTCATTATAACAATGGCATTAATTAATAATTTAATTTCAATATTTTTAAAAATTTAGTATAGATTTTTTGTTACTGAAACTGGTACTATTATTGTTTTATAAGTTCATTTGTAAATGATTTATAGGTATGTAGTAAGTGCTTTTATAAATAAACTAGCCGCCCTACCCGACTTCGTACGGGTAAAATAAGGGTTTTATCCCGTGCATTTTTTAATCAATCTGATATAAACATTCGCCCATACAGTACAATGTATGTGTGTTCGGTACAGGGCATATAATAATAATGCATAAAGTAAAGTACAACATGCTCTACGTTTATTGGAACAAAGTTCTTTTACTACTGCAAAGTAGAGAGACCTGGCAGAAATTGTCATGGAACAAAAAAGCGTTGTCCTCCTTTCCGATTTGATAATAAGGATTATGTGCGGCCAATGAGATAACCTCAATTCTATACAAATGTAAATATAATTTGAACTCTTTTTTTAACTTATAATTCGCTAATTTTGAATAAATTACTATTTTCCTAAAGTATTAAATGAAATTTATTAATTTTAATACTTACTTTACATTTTTGCATTAAAATCATAATAAAAATAACATAAAATATACACATGTGAAAGGGAGAGTTGATTAAGAAGGGCAACGCTTTTTGGTGAGATAAAAAAGTAGGAACAATTTCCTCCTTTTTTTCGCTGGAAAAATGCATTTGCGCGTTTCCCCCACTTGAAGTGAGGGGTATATGGGGCTCACCGGCGCTGAAGGTGTCGGAATACCCACTAAAAAACCAGCGGTTTCCTCTCCGTCTAGTCGGGGGGCGCCACGGGATCGAGTTCCCAGATACAGGAAACCCCCTTAGCCACGGTGGCTGTTAAGGTGCGCATAGCGCCTACGCCTTCTCCGCGGTCTTCTTCGACGGATCGAATAAGTGGAGGCATTTTCCTCGCACTGCCGCTCCGCGGCCTCTTTTTGCGACATGACACTCTCGCAGAAGGAGACCATTTCCAACATGGCGTTAATCACGCTCGGCAGCGAGAGATCACCACCGATGCCATATGCCTCTGAGGCCTCACGCAGCACACTCCGAAGAATAATTTCCTCCTGACCGATTTCGACCGCGATAGCCAATCTCAAGAAAGATTTGCCAACTACTCTGGACGTATTATAGTGCAAAAGTGTGTGCGTAAACTCAGGTGTACTCTCATAATCCGATAGGAAGGTAAACCGACGCGAACGGTAAAAGTTAAGCAGAAGCAGGACCAACGGATTTACGTGCCTTTCGTGGCACAGGAGTGTGACAAATATACAGAAATATAATAATTAAAAATCAACATTTTAAAACACGTTTTAAGTTAAAAAAAATATCGCAAAGAACTTAATTCCTCCCGGGGGTGCCCTGATCGCACATTTTTTATTATATTTTTAGGTTCTGTCTACGTTTTAACACTATGATATAGACCTTTTTGAAAAAGTTGGCCCGTTACTTGTTTTTTTTTTATTATAATAGGTCTAACGCATGTACATAAGTACACACACATTTTTATTATTTAACTTACCTTTCACAATATTTTTCCTTAAGAATAATACAGTAGAAATACTCTTAATATGAATAATTTATAATAACAATAATTACAGCACTGCAAATTTATAATAAATTTAGTTGAGAATTACACGGAAATGATAAATTGATAATTGTAACGACTGCGATCGATGTACAAACAATAATAATGGCAGATTTTTTTCCGAAAACTGTGTAAGAAATGAGACACAGCTTATTGCAAGAAAGACAGGAGAACGCTCCCATCCTTACTCCGTGCTGCTTACATGGTGAGAAATGACACTAAAAGACCCCTGACGGGGATAACTGATCAAGTGTTAATTGATCCAGTGTTATCGACCGAGGTTGAAAATGATTGAATTACTAATATCTCTATTAAAAAATAGGGATAGAAAGGTGAAAATTTAGGGTTGTATGTATTTTTAATGCCAAATAATAAAAAAATAAAAATAAAAGAATATGTCCAAATAATGAAAATTTACATATAAAATTTCATCAAAATCGGTCAAGCCGTTTCGGAGGAGTATAAACACTAAAACTGTGACACGAGATTTTTATATAAATAGAGATAAATAAAAGTTAAATTTTTGGTGATGCGAGATTGTTTATTTTAGGTATACAAACTAATGAACTTATTTTCACATTCAGGCAAGACAACGTCTTAGTTTCCAAGGTTAAAAGGATCCATTTTCACTTTTAAAAGACAAAGGTAATAAATATCAAGGTATAATTTCCATTCAAAAAGAATATACGATGTCTAAAATATCGCGTGTAGTAATAACTTAGTATTTAATTATATTAATCGGCATGTCAATAACAACATTACTGTATTATTATTATTAACAACGTTAGGTATATTCATCTTTATTACAATACATTTACCATTTTATTAGAATAGAATTTAGCGCCAATCCATCGATGACGTCCCAGTACGATATATGGCTGTCCGTTTGACGTTCCGCCAGAGTGACATAATAAAAGTCTGCTTTCACTCTCGTCTAAAATTCCATAATCAAATTAATGACAGCACCACATTCTCGCCGACACATTATTATATCTTTAAGAGTTTAAATGAAGTGGATGAGTATTATAAATTGGGAAGTATGGGCGTCGGAGGACTCCAGCTTCTAACCTTAAATTTTTTTTTCATAATTTTGAGCTGGCATGGTTGTATAATCTTATGATAATTACAGATATTTTAAATTTGTTTATATAAAAATGTAAATTGAAATAATTATAAATCTGCTTAATCATTTTTTATAGCAACATAAATTGTATTGCATAAATCAAAAGATAAAATATTTTCCCGTACCGGGAATCGAACCCGAGCCTCCTGGGTGAAAGCCAGGTATCCTAGCCACTAGACCATACGGGATATTCGAGAGATGGCAAAATATTTAACCAAATCTTTTATCAAGTCTTCGAAATAAATAGAACAATATTTATTTTAAATTTATTTATTTTACATGTATTACATACATGTGGTACATTTATGAATGGATACTAAAAATTTACAAGCCTTGATGGCTGAGTAATACATCACTAAAATTATTCATTATATTTTAATGTGTGTACACTTTGAGAACATATAGAATATCTGACAACTACTATTTCAATCTCGTTTTAATTTCAGGAATTCTCAAACTGAGACCAAAACACGAAGCGTGGAGTGTAGAAGAGCCTAAGACCACGTCTGGATGTGACGGCAGAGAGACGTTCATCCGTCGTAAACGGTCCCTTTGATATAAAGCTTCCCACTACAGATGTCGTTTTGTGTCGAGACGTACACACACTTAAACAACCGCTTAAACTTACCTGTTAAACATAAGACGTGTCTCTTTAATTTGCAACAATTTCTCATCTCCCGTATGGTCTAGTGGCTAGGATACCTGGCTTTCACCCAGGAGGCTCGGGTTCGATTCCCGGTACGGGAAAATGTTTTATTTTTTAATTTATACAATACAATTTATGTTGCTATATAAAAACATTAATAACAATAAATAGTAAGAATATTTATATTATATATGCTGTTTAAAAAAAAAAGTATTATTCTGTTTTTTTGCTGAAATGAATTAAAGATTGACCACAAGTTTTTTATACGAAAACACAGAAAACATTGATAGTGGCCCTTATAACCGCGTAATATACATTACAGTCTAGGGTTTTCGCGTACCCGACTTCTTTTATTACGGCATTATCAACTATGAACATTTGTTTTTTTTTTTGTTTTGGTTTTAAATAATTCTACGTTAAGAAAAATAAGACAGAGCACCGATAAACCAGCAATGCATAAAAAGTCTATATGATTGATGGATAACTATTAATAATAAATCGTATGAATATATACTATATTAACAAATGTTTTAAGAATAGAATCTGCTTTTTCATCATTCCTGTTTTTTCGCCAAAATCATTTGGAGGGATTGTTTTTTTTAAATATCGAACTTTTTGAATCTTTTCTTAAACGAATACAAAACAAACATTAGTAGTGGCTAGTATAACCACGTAATATATTACAGTCCAACACTAATAAACAGCGCTAATTGACTAAATCGGTCAAGTAATATCTTCAGTACTAACTAGAATAATAATAATTAGTAATTGAGTTATTGTTCCGAACTATATTGAGCTTATGGTACACTTCAAAGCTATATTAGTGAAGTGATCAAAGGAAATAGTCACGGTATTTTGAACAGTATATACTCGTTATAAGCGAAATAAACTCAATATCGGGGATCATTTACGTAGCTCCCGTTCCCCGGCTTACTGGTAAGTTGGATAAGATTCAAGATTACCAGAAGCGTCAGATCGAAGCTGACTTCGCTAACTTCGACTGTAAAAACTCACGGCCCGGCCTTCGCGTACTCCCGTCTCGGAGATATTTTATTTTAACGCTAGCAAGAACGCACGTATTTTCATGCCCAGTGAATACTAAAGCGTCGCATTTAACTGTTCTTGCTGAATTTTAATTAATGTTACTAATTAAACGACTGCCTCGTTGGTCTAGTGGCTAGATATAAGGCCACAGACCCGGTGGTCCTGGGTTCAATTCCCAGGTCGGGCCAATAAATAGTTATTGGGTTTTTCTGTCAGAAAATTCTCAGTAGCAGCCCGGAGTCTGGAAGTTGGAAGTGTGTACACTCCCGTGCCTCGGAAAGCACGTTAAGCCGTTGGTCCTGCGCCTGAACTCTTTCCGGTCGTGTCGGATTGCCGTCCCATCGGATTATGAGAGCTAAGGAAAAGAGAGTGCACCTGTGTTTGCGCACACACTTGTGCACTACAATATGTCCTGCGCAGTTGGCTAATCTCCCTTGAGATTGGCCGCCGTGACCGAAATCGGTCTGGAGGACCTTATTATTAATGTTACTAATTGGTAACTAACTGTTATAAATCGTAAATATTATCAATGTTTGGTGTTTTTTATCTTTTGTTATATATAAGAAAGTAAGTCTGTGTGTAGATTACTATTTATTTATTAATTTAACTACCAACAATCCTTTAAATATTAAATAATAACAGATAGTGTCGGCTAAACAAAATTAATTGCACTTTCAATTACAGGTAGTTCAATCAATCAATAAGCCTTTTTGGAATATTCTTGCAGTTATTGTGTATTTACAAAATGTCTCTCAAGTCAGTGTGCCTCTTGGCATAAGCCTCCTCTAACATCTGCCATTCATCTCTATCTCTATCAACCCTCCTCCAATTTGGACCGGGTGTTAATTTGATCTCATCCTCCCATCTCTTTCCTGGCCTTCCTCTATTCCTTTTTCCGTCTCTAGGCTACCATTCAATAATAACTTTTGTTCCAATAATAATTTTGAAATAATTACGGATAATTACAGCATGCTTTTTATTAATTTTATATCAACTTAGTGGCCAAAATATAAAATTAATTACATTTTATCGTATCTTCGTTATCGTAGCTATGTGCTGCTTACCGAGATCATATTGCAACTGTAGTTTATTCTGCACGATTAATATCAATACCTGGAAAGCTATTCCATCAACATAGAAAGTGAGAAAATTAAGGATGCTATATTAACACACATTCGCCTTTATAATATGTCCTGTGCAGTTACGTTATCTATAAAATTTGATGTCTTAACCGTCGGAAGAAACTACTAAAAGTCCGTTCCTATATCAAATATTTGCAAATCAACGAATTTTATTCGCAACGGAAGATCTTTTGGGAGAAAATTTCACCGTATGTATATTACCGTAAAAGTTCACGACTTACATCCTTAGACTTTATTTAACGTTAGTATGTATAAATATTTTCATACGAATCGTATTTGATATTCAAGTTTTCAAATATTTAGCACAAATATTTTTTACATACATACATACATACATACAACGCCGGCCCTGGGCCTTGATCAGGGTAGAGACAGGCGCACTTTCGTCAACGCTTTCACTTCAAATAAATTACTATCACATTAATTTCAGTAAATGTTATACAAATAATAATTACCACATTGATGAAAATCAAACAAATGGAAATTATTTTTGAGATTTTCATGCACCTTGCTCCTTGGCGTCTGGACCGATTGCTCCTCTTGCTCCAAGCGCAGTATATACAGCCATATGTCGCCCATGAACAAAACCAATCAATTATATACTTCAAGCTTGCCGTGTTTCGCTATGTATCAAAATCTTCGCAATCAAAATGTGGAATCTCTTTCCGGCGTCTATATTTCCATTACACTCCGGGTATCTTCAAGGCAAGCCCGAATAAGTATATTCTAGGCAAGCGTGTACCATCTTAAACTACATCAGTAGTTACTATCTAGTATGTATGTGGTCAAACGTAGGCCTACTGACAGTAGCTATACTAATAGCTATACAAAAGGTATTACTGTATGCAGAGATATAAGAAAATCTGAAGAAAACCAATATCAAACTTTTGCAAATTCTAATAACATCACGGATACCGTAACATTTGTACGAACGGAGATTGAAATCAGAATCGGTAGCACAGTACCAAGTTGCGATTGCAATATCTTATTGATAGTAAAATATTATTGAACTAGTTAATTGGTTTTCAATATTAATAGTAGGACTTTCCGCTTCAATTGATTTAGTAAATATTGAAACTATCTAAAGTACAAACAATTTAAAATTTAACGTTTTGTATTTAGTTAATAAAAAATTCTATAATAACGGTAGCATCTTCAAATCAAAACACGTCTGAGTTTTTCAATAGCTTAACTTTAAAATGTAATTCACATGAGAAAATTACGATTAAACATATTTATTCGAAGCATTAATAGGAACATAGTCTGTAGCTTCAGATAAAATAAACATGAGCCGTTTTGGTTAAATGGCTAGAATATGGGAATCTTGACTATTGAGGTATAAAACACGCTTACTAAATGAGGTCGCCAAAAAAATTCGTTCCACGCACACATAGATAGTAAATATATTCTACAACAAAATTGCAAAAATGAATTACTACGTAGATTTTAACCTCTCTGAACTTGGTAGTTTTTATTTCAAAATATTGTGTAATATTTTGATGAATTTTAAGTACCGTTTGTCAACTTCCTCCATAATGGACCACAGAGAAAGATAAATAGTCATCATCAAGCCATTTGATATTTTTTATCGCTAAATCATAATCTATACTTATTAACGCAATCTTATTAAGGAATTTTATGAAAAAATCTGTTGTAATGCCGAGTTTTTTGAGTTTTTTTTTATTTGTAACAATTTAATTTCCCAATATTCACGAATATAAAACATCAAAACTCATTGGTGTGAATTAAATTATACCTATGCAAACCGCCATACCGAAATTGGCCATGTCCTTTTCTGTCATGTCTTCCATACTTCAAGCATATATTTGTTTCTCAAATCAGTCGTTGGGGCGCTGTTGAGACTAGGTGACTAAAGCGTATTGGTTATATAATGTTTGTCAGCCTGGTAGTAAAATTGAGCTGTTCCTTTTATCGACAATCGGAACTGCATTTCAATAGGGAAATGTTGCTGGCACTCTATTTACCATTCTAAAGTTTATAAAGTTGTCCATCATAAAGTTTAATTTTAATTGTGATATTATGTCATTTATTATTATGCATAAGCAGTTTTATTACGTTACATAATATTGTTTATTATTTTCTTATTTTTTATATATACAGGGTTATTATATATACTGTTTAAAATAAATGTATTATTCTCTTTTTTCGCCGAAATGAATTAGAGATTGACCACAAGTTTCTAATACGAAAACACAGAAATCATTTATAGTGGCCCTTATAACCGCGTAATACATTACAGTCTAGGGTTTTCGCGTACCCGACTTTTTTTATTACGGCATTATCAATCGACTTTTTTTTTTTGTATTGGTTTTAAATAATTCTACGTTAAGAAAAATAAGACAGAGCACCGATAAACCAGCAATGCATAAAAAGTATATATGATTGATGGATAAAATGAATACTATGTAATTTTCCCAAGGTTGGTGGCGCAATGTAAGTGACGGTTAACATTTCTTACAATGCCATTGTCCATGGGCGTTGGTGACCACTTACCATCAGATGGCCCATATGCTCGTCCGCCAACCAATACAATAAAAAAAATAAAAATGTTTCTAGCCGGTTCTTCTGGATAGAATCTATTTTCCGAACTGGTGGTAGTTTTACATTTCATATAATTTTGTTATATGATAATTTAAATGTTTGTTTTAAATAATATTTTTATATTGACATGTGGGAATAGACATAATATATTTTTAACTTATATTAAAATAATAAATATATACAAACAATAATAAAATATAATAAAATATTGTATTTATTATTAAGTATTATGTATTAATATGTTTATATAATTTTTAAAATGTGTATGTTGGTGTATTCCAACATATAAAATTGTTCTTTATAAGCTTAAGGATTCTTTGTATTAAATTCTTGCAGCAAATTGCTTAATAAAATTAAATTTATTAGCTAACCTATTTAGCTCACTATGTAAGAAAAATTTCTGCTGAATATAATAATTTCGCCTTGAACTATATAAACAGGCCACCTGCTGGTTTCTTTCTAGTTTAGTGAGTATAATTATAAGATATTTTCTAATTACACAAACTTTATTACATAGAATTATAGACAAATATCATACAGTTTTAGATTATCTTTAATTAAAGTAATTATGGTGAAATAAAACGAAATCTTATAAGAAAACTGATTGTTTGTTTATACCTATAGTATATACATAATTATATAAACATAATTTTAAAAACAATATTTATAAAAAAAGGGACCAAGAAGAATATATCAAATATTTGCTTTGATGTGGGAGCAATTTTATTGGTGCCAATACCAATATAAGTGATTTCGAAAAATTAGAGAAAAATCTTAAGCTGTGGTTTTTCTAAAAGCCTAAGATTTTTTTGTTAAGCGTATCATCGAACATTTTCTCGCTGCACTCGAATAACGACAGGAAACCGACCCACTAGCAAAAGTATCCGTGCCGTAAAATTCTGCCAAATAATATTCCATACAGTGCTAGAAACGCTGACCCAACTTGAAATAAATGGAATACAAGCCAGTGAATGTACATTTTTCACCATTAATATTATGTATATATTGTTAAAAACTAGTAATATTTTGGTATTAATTTATTTTTAATAACGATTTGGAAAGCTTTTAGCAATGCGATAAGAACACTAAGAGCAGAGCGAGGCTAATTACATGCGGGCGAAGCTGCCAGTTGCAGATATTTTTATCTTTTTATCTCATTTAAATTAAACATTTCTTACAATATACTATCATACGTTAGACTATTTAATAGAGAAAAAGACAAGTGAATCACTTCCATTTTTGAGGTTATAAATAAAAATATATATGGTAATTGTGTTGACTTTACCTAACCCATGTCATGGCGTGATTTAAAGGAATCCTTTCGTAACAGAAGTATTGATACTAACTTAAACTAGCTTTAGGTACCTTTCTTAGTTATTTGTATTCTTAATTCTGTATTAAAATGTTGTAGATAATAGATCTTTTTCCATAAAAGGGTAAAAATTAAAAATACTACGTTAATACACAGGGTTATTTGTAACGACCCAGCAACCTCGCAGGACTAGATAGCTAACACCATACATAAGCAACAACTTTTGTTATATGATTTCGGACATAACTCAATACATGAAAAGTAAAGTTTATGTCGTACTGTCGTAATATTTGTAGGTCTATATTTCATTCATAAACAAAAGGACGACGCGACGCGTCGATCTTTGCGATGCGCGTAGATTTACAAACGTTCAAGCGGGAAATTAAATTAATACTTATTTTTGTATGAAAATAAAATCTAACAAATTATCAAAAGTCGTAGAACATAATTTGTTGCTTATAGTATTAGCTATCTAGTCCTGCGAGGTTGCTGGGTCGTTACAAATAACCCTGTGTATTAACGTAGTATTTTTAATTTTTACCCTTTTATGGAAAAAGATCTATTTATTATCTACAACATTTTAATACAGAATTAAGAATACAAATAACTAAGAAAGGTACCTAAAGCTAGTTTAAGTTAGTATCAATACTTCTGTTACGAAAGGATTCCTTTAAATCACGCCATGACATGGGTTAGGTAAAGTCAACACAATTACCATATATATTTTTATTTATAACCTCAAAAATGGAAGTGATTCACTTGTCTTTTCCTCTATTAAATAGTCTAACGTATGATAGTATATTGTAAGAAATGTTTAATTTAAATGAGATAAAAAGATAAAAATATCTGCAACTGGCAGCTTCGCCCGCATGTAATTAGCCTCGCTCTGCTCTTAGTGTTCTTATCGCATTGCTAAAAGCTTTCCAAATCGTTATTAAAAATAAATTAATACCAAAATATTACTAGTTTTTAACAATATATACATAATATTAATGGTGAAAAATGTACATTCACTGGCTTGTATTCCATTTATTTCAAGTTGGGTCAGCGTTTCTAGCACTGTATGGAATATTATTTGGCAGAATTTTACGGCACGGATACTTTTGCTAGTGGGTCGGTTTCCTGTCGTTATTCGAGTGCAGCGAGAAAATGTTCGATGATACGCTTAACAAAAAAATCTTAGGCTTTTAGAAAAACCACAGCTTAAGATTTTTCTCTAATTTTTCGAAATCACTTATATTGGTATTGGCACCAATAAAATTGCTCCCACATCAAAGCAAATATTTGATATATTCTTCTTGGTCCCTTTTTTTATAAATATTGTTTTTAAAATTATGTTTATATAATTATGTATATACTATAGGTATAAACAAACAATCAGTTTTCTTATAAGATTTCGTTATATTTCACCATAATTACTTTAATTAAAGATAATCTAAAACTGTATGATATTTGTCTATAATTCTATGTAATAAAGTTTGTGTAATTAGAAAATATCTTATAATTATACTCACTAAACTAGAAAGAAACCAGCAGGTGGCCTGTTTATATAGTTCAAGGCGAAATTATTATATTCAGCAGAAATTTTTCTTCCATAGTGAGCTAAATAGGTTAGCTAATAAATTTAATTTTATTAAGCAATTTGCTGCAAGAATTTAATACAAAGAATCCTTAAGCTTATAAAGAACAATTTTATATGTTGGAATACACCAACATACACATTTTAAAAATTATATAAACATATTAATACATAATACTTAATAATAAATACAATATTTTATTATATTTTATTATTGTTTGTATATATATTTATTATTTTAATATAAGTTAAAAATATATTATGTCTATTCCCACATGTCAATATAAAAATATTATTTAAAACAAACATTTAAATTATCATATAACAAAATTATATGAAATGTAAAAATACCACCAGTTCGGAAAATTTATTCTATCCAGAAGAACCGGCTAGAAACTTTTTTTTTTTATTGTATTGGTTAGCGGACGAGCATATGGGCCACCTGATGGTAAGTGGTCACCAACGCCCATAGACAATGGCATTGTAACAAATGTTAACCGTCACTTACATTGCCAATGCGCCACCAACCTTGGGAAAATTACATAGTATTCATTTTATCCATCAATCATATATACTTTTTATGCATTGCTGGTTTGTCGGTGCTCTGTCTTATTTTTCTTAACGTAGAATTATTTAAAACCAAAACAAAAAAAAACAAATGTTCATCGATTGATAACGCCGTAATAAAAAAAAGTCGGGTACGCGAAAACCCTAGACTGTAATCTATTACGCGGTTATAAGGGCCACTATCAATGATTTCTGTGTTTTCGTATTAGAAACTTGTAGTCAATCTCTAATTCATTTCGGCGAAAAAAGAGAATAATACATTTATTTTAAACAGTATATAAGAGGTTTTCCAATAGGGACGCTTGAACTTTGACAGCTGATTGCGGCCATGTTGTTTGAGTGACAGCTGTCAAATGCAGTGTGTTATATTCATTCCGTCCTCCCAAACCACCATGGCAGGTTACAGTGTCGAGCAGCACGTGCAAATCATAAAATTGTTTTATGAAAATGGGTCTTCAGTTCGAGCAACGTTCCGCGCACTTCGCCCGTTTTACGGTCGCGATGATCGTCCTGCCGAGTCGACTATCCGTCGATTGGTGGACAAATTCGAGTCAACCGGGTCAGTTAACAATCAGCCGGTTCCCGTGCGTCAACGTAACGCGAGATCTGCCGAGAATATCGCCGCTGTGCGCGACAGTGTCCTCGAAAACCCGCGGCAGTCAATTCCGCGTCGCGCACAGGAACTCGGCCTTTCGCAGACGACAACTTGGCGAATTTTGCGTTGTGACTTGAGCCTGCACCCGTACAAGATCCCGCTGACCCAAGAGCTCAAGGTTAATGACCATAGACAGCGCCGTGTGTTCGCTGACTGGGCATTAGAGCAGTTGGAAGTTGATGCCGATTTTGGCAAAAAAAATCATCTTCAGCGACGAGGCGCATTTTTGGATGAATGGCTATGTCAACAAGCAAAATTGCCGTATTTGGGACGAGACCAATCCACACGAGGTTCACCAAGTGGCAATGCACCGAAATTCGAAAACGATAATGGTGTGGCCGTCACCGTCAATGGTGAGCGATACCGGTCTATGATAACCAACTTCTTTTGGCCTGAAATCGAGAATATGGATCTGGACAACATGTGGTTTCAACAGGACGGCGCTACGTGCCACACAGCACACGCTACGATGGAAGTTCTGCACGAGCAAGCGCCCTTAATGGAAAACCCTATATAATATAAATATTCTTACTATTTATTGTTATTAATGTTTTTACATCGTAACATAAATAGTATTGCATAAATTAAAAGATAAAACATTTTCCCGTACCGGGAATCGAACCCGAGCCTCCTGGGTGAAAGCCAGGTATCCTAGCCACTAGACCATACGGGAGATGAGAAATGCTTGCAAATTAAAGAGACACATCTTATGTTTTACAAAAGGACGTTTAAGTGTGTGTACGTCTCGACACAAAATGTCATCTGTAGTGGGAAGCTTTATATCAAAGGGACCATTTACGACGGATGAATGTCTCTTTACTCTTTGCCGTCACGTCCAGACGTAGCCTTAGGCTCTTCCACACTCCACGCCTCGTGTTTTGGTTTCAGTTTGAGAACTCCTGGAGTTAAAACGATATTGAAATAGTAATTTCCAGTTATTATTTACACAGTCACACAGTATTTCGGAAGAAATTAATAAAATCTTCACGTGTTAAACGAGTTTAACGCATTACGAGTATATTTCCACAATTGATTTAATAAAATAGCTCGCCGCCCGTCCTGGCTTCACATTTATTATTATTCTATACAAACGCTTAGCGTATTTTATTCTATACGAACGCTTTAGCCGCGGCATCGCTCGCGTCATAATTCAAAATTGCTAAAAACAAATTTCCATACCTCTTTCCTCAAAAATGAATTTCATACAAATTAAATTTTCAAAAATCCTTTGTTAACGCTAACCCACTGTGTAAAATGAACCCGTATTCAAATGTTCAAATGCTAGTTCGAGTAGTTTGAGCTTTGCGTGATGTCAATCGATCAGCTATTCTTTTATGTATATTTAGGTAGATTAGCTCCCTTTATACTTAAATGTTCTTATATCTATTAGTAGACGTGTTTTAGTCTTCACTTGGAAAGCGCTTGGATTTTGTCTCAATTTTTCTCTAAAACTGGGTTGATATAATATAACTTAAGAACAATGAGTAACATACTATAAACGTATTATAAACATACAATAGGTCCTATGTGTGTTTAGAAAAAATAAATTTATATAATATGAATTCCGGAAAGCCCGAGAAACCAACAAAACTTCAAACAAAACCTCTTTATAATATAATAGGAATTATATCATATACTAAAATATCTTATCATAAAAATAAATTAAGTTAAATCAAGCTGTCACATACATAATCATAACTCATGTCATGGCTACCATAAAATGCATTGTCCTCGAAACGGCGAATCGGACTCACTGATGCAATTTCAGATCATATTCACTTTGTCGGTTAACTCGCGATCCTTCACTGTCGATCACGTAATTAATTATTATAAACACAAATTAAGTGAGTTGTTGTTTTTAGTGTCAAGTATATCACTAAGCTAGTCTTGTACAAGATCGTTTATGCTTTTCGATCAAGTGGCTCATTAACATATCTTTCTTTAATCATTAATAAACAAATGCTAGCCATTCTTTATTGCATAATATAACGCAATAAAGAACGCCAATTTCAACATATTCTAACACAAAAAATAAATTCACTCACAAATCACCGTCAAACATTGTCCAAGACCCTTCAATTGAGAAGGAGGGTCGTTGGATGTTACAACGGTAAAACGTAACGACGGGTCGTTTTATTACTTTTACTAACAGACTGATCGAATTACATTTAAATTTATATGATGTCCACTTCTTATTAAATCCTTCAAAGGTTTTTAGGGATAAGAAATTGGTAAACGAGTGTTCTATATAGCAGAAGAGATACGTCAAATTATATAAACACTATACATTTATATATAATGATATAATTGTGACATTGCGGCATTGCAATTTTGATAATTCGATTATTTTTTCTGGCGTTTTCACTTCAGATAATATAGCAATTTTAAAAGCAAGAAATAAGACCCCCATCGTTTTATACGTCCCCATGATATCAAATATATTATATATAATATCCTATGAACCGATTTCGGCAAAGGCGACCAATCTCAAGAGAGATTAACGAACTACGTAAGATATATTATATTGCACAAGTGCGTGCGCAAACACAGATGCACTCTTTCCTCACTCATAATCCGATCTGACACGACCGGAAAGAGGTCAGGACCAACGGTTTTTACGTGATTTCCGAGATACTGGTGTGTACACATTGCCAACTTCCAGGCTCCGGGCTGCTACTAATCTTTGCCAGAAAGACCAATGAAGCAGTCAAGAATTATTTTTTATATCAGTATCGTATATTAAAATAAAATAACCAAGCAATATTGACATTACAATCCATCATTTTGGTCCGAATGATATATCCACCCAAAGAAATATAATAATCCTAAAAACAATAGACTCGTCCAATAATAAGCTTTGCCACGATTTCTCTATAAAAACATTTCGTGTAGAAACGATAATTGCGGATCATATTATGTGTAAACAGCATAAGAAAAACATTAAACATATACCTATCACAATTTAGTAATGAATAATTATGGTGTTCTCGCGGTAATGAACCGAGGCCCATCTATCAAAGCCCGTCTCTTGTTTTGTCGCTACGGTAAATCACATAATATCTATTGATGTTTCAAAAGATACGTACGTATCTTTTGAAACATCAATCATATAAGCAATCACAATATTATATAATCGTTAAGCCGATATGGCTGACGGAATAGAATATTTGGATTATCGCTGTATTACATCTCAGCCAGTACTGAACATGGGTCATAAGCTAAAATTGCAATTCCAAATCCTATTGACAGAAACCGCTTATTCTGAATTTCCACGTAGTCGATAGTGACTGAAATAATTTCGAGGAGATCTGCATATATCGGTTGATATTCTGACACATAAATATATCCACTAATCATCAGTGTAGCAGCGTCGTAGAATAAAATCCATGTCTGTAGTGATCAACTTCTAAATAACTCCACTTAAGGAGAATGTCTGGAACTTATTCTACAGTGCTGCTCCATAGTTGCTGAATACACAAGGGGCAGAATTACATCCAACATATTAAGCGTGTTTCCTTACTATGAGGACGAAATTAATTAAAAACACAAATTAAGCACAAAAAATCAAAGCTTTATCCTGCTCGTCGGAATTTTAGGTTAGGATTCACATTTTCTAGAAACTGGATTATCTCGGCTGTTGAATATTAAAATCTTTGCGATTAAATGCGACAATATACAATTACTGTAGTATTCTCAAAAACCCAGCATTAACATCATTTATATTTCACAAGTTCAGTCAGAGAAGTGGCTCAAGTTTCATTTGCAATTCATATTCTGTCTGTATAGTCTCGCTACCGCTTATTCTGAGCCCACTTCCAACAGCATATAATTTGGCAAACTTAATTAATCAAGACACAAATTGTTTATTCATTTGCAGTATATTCTGTGATCGCAGTTTACAAACTATTCATAAGATGTAAAAAAAGTCTTACGAATTCGATTTACAGTCTTACCAATTTTAATTTAGGTTAAATTTGAATAATTCCAACATATTTTTATAATAAAATGCCGATAGCTTTTGATGAAAATGTTCAAAAATATAGGGTTTTCCATTAAGGGCGCTTGATCGTGCAGAACTTCCATCGTAGCGTGTGCTGTGTGGCACGTAGCGCCGTCCTGTTGAAACCACATGTTGTCCAGATCCATATTCTCGATTTCAGGCCAAAAGAAGTTGGTTATCATCGACCGGTATATATACGGACCAATCACGCCTCCGGCCCAAAATCCGCACCAAACAGTCACTATCTGCGGGTGCATTGCCACTTGGTGAACCTCGTGTGGATTGGTCTCGTCCCAAATACGGCAATTTTGCTTGTTGACATAGCCATTCATCCAAAAATGCGCCTCGTCGCTGAAGATGATTTTTTTGCCAAAATCGGCGTCAACTTCCAACTGCTCTAATGCCCAGTCAGCGAACACACGGCGCTGTCTATGGTCATTAACCTTGAGCTCTTGGGTCAGCTGGATCTTGTACGTGTGCAGGCTCAAGTCACAACGCAAAATTCGCCAAGTTGTCGTCTGCGAAAGGCCGAGTTCCTGTGCGCGACGCGGAATTGACTGCCGCGGGTTTTCGAGGACACTGTCGCGCACAGCGGCGATATTCTCGGCAGATCTCGCGTTACGTTGACGCACGGGAACCGGCTGATTGTTAACTGACCCGGTTGACTCGAATTTGTCCACCAATCGACGGATAGTCGACTCGGCAGGACGATCATCGCGACCGTAAAACGGGCGAAGTGCGCGGAACGTTGCTCGAACTGAAGACCCATTTTCATAAAACAATTTTATGATTTGCACGTGCTGCTCGACACTGTAACCTGCCATGGTGGTTTGGGAGGACGGAATGAATATAACACACTGCATTTGACAGCTGTCACTCAAACAACATGGCCGCAATCAGCTGTCAAAGTTCAAGCGTCCCTATTGGAAAACCCTATACATATAATTTAATATAAGGATAAATAAATCTCAGAACTATATATTTTTTATGACTAACTCATACAAAATTCATCGTAATTTTTTTAATAATGCTTTGTTGAAAAAATTTGTGGACGTGATAAAATATTTTTTCAATCTTACCATTCATTGAAATTACTGTTTTAAAAAATAGATTAATAGGTATGGGATATCCAATGTATAAAAATCTATTCTAGAAATAATTTATTATATAAACTTTGTAAGCGATAATTAAATTTTAGAAGTTACGGAATAATGAACACCAAGTTGAAACGTTTAATCAGATCCTGCTAAATACGTAATTTAGGTCTTACCCCGAGGGTTACACGTGTTTTCATATTGGTACCCACCTTTAAGGTCTCTCTACACGGCAACCGTTACATCCCTACTCAGAGATACAAAAAGTATAATTACCATTATATTTAAAACATCGATAAACAATGTTTGAATAATAATCTTAAAATATGTTTTATTTTTCTTTTTAATTAAAATATATAATTAATTTAACTATATTAATAATTAGAATTGCAATTCAAAATAAAAGTATTGCACTTTAAGAAAAAATAATTTAAACTTTTCTATGTTCCTACAAATTTATTGTTAGAATATATAAAAAGTGCAATAAAATATTTATCACAATTATCATTTTAAATATCGTTTATTATAGTACAGATGATGATGAACGTTTATATAAATTATGTGCAACCGCCTTTATCACAGCTAAATAATTAAAGAGTAGTAAAATGCTATATCAAACTTTGTAATAGTACAAGTGACCGACCCTGTTATCTGTTATGAGTGGTCAGAGCGCACATAATGACAATTATTTCATAACTTCAGTTAGTTATAATTATGAGATTAAAACTAACTGAAATTAATTTTCATAACTAAAATCTTTCTTTTTTTTAAGTATAATAGGTAGGCAGACTAGCAAATGGGCTATCTATGGTAACTACCGCCCATAGACATTAGCACTATAATAAATATTAACCACTTCTTACATCGCCAATCCGACACCAACTTCACTTGTTGGTAGAGCTTTGTGCAAGCTCGTCTGGGTAGGTACCACCCACTCATCAGATATTCTACCGCAAAACAGCAGTACTTGGTATTGTTGTGTTCCGGTTTGAAGGGTGAGTGAGCCAGTGTAATTACAGGCACAAGGGTCATAACATATTTGTTCCCAAGGTTGGTGGCGCAGTGGCGATGTTGTTTTTTTAAAGAAATGTACAAGCCACTGTCTGTGGGCGTTGGTGACCATCAGGTGGCCCATAAGCTCGTCCACTAACCTATACTATAAAAAAACCAACATTGGGAATTAAGATGTAGCTTGTGTTACACTGGCTCACTCACCCTTCAAACTGGAACACAATACTAAGTATTGCTGTATGACGCTAGCTAAAGCTCTGCCACCAACTTAATAGTATTTTTTAAAAGCGAATAGAGGGAAATAGTAAAAATACCAAAAAAATTATCAAAACATATATTAACGTTCAATAAAATTTGATACGTCTTAGTGAACGATTACTTACATATTAAATTATCACAGTGCGAATATATAACAAGCAACTAAAGGGCGTTCAAAACATTTATTAATAATAAAATTTAAAAAATAGTAAAAAACAGTTATTTAATTATCGAATATTAATCATTAAAAACACTTGAAAATTATATTGTTTAATTTTTTTTTATTGCCTTTCCTTAAGGCTTAATATGCAAATAACGAAATGGCAAAGTATTTGGTGATTTACAAAACCCTAGTCATTTACAGCAGGCGGTTCTGGCATAAGCAATTAAAATAATTAGCATAAGCACAGATTAAAAATAACACCTCAAAATTAATATTATCTGTGCCTATATATTATTCTGAAAAATCTTGCCAAACACTCTCATAACTAGCTAAGAGTCTGGTTTATGCAAAAGCGGTGCGTTAAATATTTTTTCTAAATAATTTACAAGTACATTACATAAATATATTGATATTTATAATTTTCAAACAGTTTAAAAATATCCACAGACAAAATAGCAGATGCAGAAATTTCTTTTACTAAAAATAATGTCAAAACACATACACACATTACAAAACCACAGATTAAAAAAAATATTAAGATTAATTTTCGCTTTAAGTAACATTAATAAAATGTTTAAATATTGAGTTTTAACGTTTAATAATTAGATACATTTTTTTTTCTAAAAATTGTATATATTTTCTAATTTTATTCTCCGTTAATATGTATTAAAATTCATACTTAATTATTTCATTTAGCAATAATAATAAATGCAGTGTTCATTAACAAAAACTTCTTTGATTTTACATTAATTATTTGTCATCAAAATAAGAACATTACATATACACTAAAATATTTTTATTGAGTTACTGCTTTATTTTAAATAAATAAAAAAAACTACTACTTTAAATAATATATAATAACAATAAATTGGTATGTTTAAGTCATTACATCACTAATACAATTTTTTTTTTTTTTATATGAAATATTGAAGTTGGTGTTAAAAATTAAGAATATGATCATTAATTTATAATTCATTCATTTTACTTTATTTATTTTTACACTTATTTTTAATAATCTAAGTAAAAAACAATCACAATCATTTTAAAACTACATTCGATTTCAAATTACTAACATTAGTGCGCATTAAAACCCTGCAATCTCATTGTATGGTCTTAAAGACCATATGTTATTGATATCATATAAAATAATATTATTATCAAATAGCAAAATTTTTTTTTAAATTTAAAGACTATATTTTATATCACATCAATATCACACAGTAATTTTTCAAAATACATTTTTCCTTAAAAGACAAACTTTTTCTCTTCTGACCGTCGTCTAGTTGCGAGCTTCGCACGTGATTTCGCACGTTGAACGTAGTTCTAGGAAGAAGGGGCCCTCTTGTCCCGGGTAGAAGGTGGAGGGGGTTAAGATGTACCGGCCAGCTGGTAAGTTGTTTAGTTCGAGTACAACAAAACCGGATCTATAGAAGATAAAGATTGAGTACATCTAAATATTGTTTGAATTCTTAGAATTACCTTTCTGATCAACTGTCTTAAACCATATTAGCTTTATACTAGCTATGTTATAGATTTTTGGAACGAAAACTGCTTCTCCAGATATTTTCGATCCCATTCTAGGAGCTAACAAGATTAGCTGTTAATGGACACTCAAAAATAACATAATATAACTAGTTGGGGTCAAAATAGATTTGACACCAGAACTCCTTGTCTTAGTATTAATAAAAAGAAATCATACCTATAAGGTCCAGAAGACTCCTTAAGGAACGGAGCTGTTAAACTGGGATCGTCCAATGCTTCGACTCTCGCGTCCACCCCTATCTGGTATTGTTTGGGCCCCTTCAGTTCCGCGACGAGTTGGCAGGCCGTTCTCGAATCGGGGACGGTTATGATATACTTAGGGTTATTTGGGTATGTCTGTCGATGGTTCTCGCAACCGCCTGCGGTTCTGCCCGACCACTCGCCTTTTATCTGTTGGGATAAAATATATTTTAAATAATACATAAATATATAATACCGTCTCGTTGGTCAAGTGGCTAGATATTAGGCTGCAGACCCGGTGGTCCTGGGTTCAATTCCCAGGTCGGGCCAATAGTTATTAGGTTTTCTGTCAGAAAATTCTCAGTAGCAGACCGGAGTCTGGAAGGTGGAAGTGTGCCTCGGAAAGCACGTTAAGCCGTTGGTCCTGCGCCTGAACTCTTTCCGGTCGTGTCGAATTGCCGTCCCATCGGATTATGAGAGCTAAGGAAAAGAGAGTGCACCTGTGTTTGCGCACACACTTGTGCACTATAATATCTCCTGCGCAGTTGGCTAATCTCTCTTGAGATTGGCCGCCGTGGCCGAAATCGGTCTGGAGGACCTTATATAAATATATGTAGAGACAGATTATAATCATAATTTATATACTAATATATTTACTTGGTGATACTATCCACGCATCATATAATCTACCGCCAAACAGTAATACTATTGTGTTAGTAATACTGTGTGCCAATTTGAAGTGTAGTTAACCAGTGTAACTAATGGCACAAGAGACATAACATCCTAGTTCCAAAGTTGGTGGTCATTTTATATAAAATGACCCATTTGCAGTTATAAAATATAGAGATGAGTATAAAAAAAAATATCTTACACTTTTCGTATAGGGATAAGCTTCAATCTTCCCCATGGAGAAGGGGCAAGTGGCGTACGCCCTCAGGGTGTAGAATATCGTTCTCGTCTTCTCGTACTGGGATACGACTAACGTGTATCTGTCACAGCTCGAGTCCCCCACAATTATCTTGCAAAGGTAGTGGGGGCTGTTAATTCTAATACCGTCGATGAAGGGCGGGGGGTCATCTGAGAAAGGTCAAAGGTATTCTATTATAATTAGTGTTATAGTGCTAATAAGTAGGCTCAACTCAAATCAATATTTTTTTATAATTAGTATTTATGATTTCCAAGTAAGATATGCATAAAAATAAATTTTATTAATACAATAAAATTATTTTTTGTGCATATCCTACTATCCTATCGATTGACTCTGTAATTAAAATAATGAAAAAGGGTACTACTACTGAGTGTCTTGCCAGTTCTTATCGGTATAATCTACATTCGTAACGGGTGGGTGCTTTATATTTAATTCCAATACTGTAATATGATTCATAGGTACCCTTACAAGACTATTTGAATAAAGAATTATTCGATTTGACTTGATTTGCTCTTATAAACAATTCTGAATTGTAATGTTACAGCATTCAATTGAATACAAATACCAGCTCGAAATAGATTCTACCAAAATGCAGTCAACTACATTTAAAAGTACATTAAATTATTTTTTAACTTGTAATGTAATAAACATAAGGGAACTGCGAAGAATCTCATGAAATATTATCACACACAGTTATCCAACGATTTCTTATCATTCAATTCATCTTGTATAGAATCGTATACCTAATCAAGTATTTAGTAACGTCTCTCTCATATAAGATAGAACTTTAACTTGAATAAAAAAAAAACATACAAGGATAGTACACTCTCCGTCCGTTCTTGTAAACTAGAAGCGTGATGTATTCCTTATTGTCCCGGAAGTCGTCTATCTGAGTGATGTGCCTCGTCAGCAACAACCACACCGCGCCCTTGCCCTGCACGTGTAGGGTGAACTGAGGATTCTCACTTATGTTATACGCATCCTTCACTGGACCGTTACCGGCATCCCATTTCCTGTGAAAAATACAACAATCGTGTTCCTTCGACCCATAGACATTGAGGGTGTAAGAAATGTTAATCATTCCAACAATGGGAAAAAAAAATAAAAAAATAAAAAAAATAAAAAAAAATCTTGCTAATTCACACATCAAGTGAGTGGTGTTGGACGGGCTTGGACAAACTTACCATCACGTAAATTTACTTTGATTTTTGATTGAAGGAATTTTTTAAATAATTTTCGATGTCAATGCATTGTGTCATTTTACCCCCACTGTACAACGTTTATTTTTAAGAGGGTTATAAATAATAATATGTCGATTGAATAGTCTCAATGAAGTCAAGATCTCGAACTAAATATTATTTAGCTTGGATTTTTGTTGGCAATTGTTAAGATTAGAATACACAACACTTTAATTTAATTGGTATTAAATATTGAATAATATATAATTAATGGTATAATAGTATATTATATTATTATTATTGGAGGCACTACCTCGATTAGTAGAGTCCATCAAATGATATAAATAATTACTATTGTTTCATTTTTCATGTTTTTGCCACAAACAACAAATAGCATTAAAATTAAAATTTAATTCCTAAATGATACTGAAATTTCTATAAATAAAATATTCACTCGCGCTTTTTTTTTTAATTTCCTACCCCTAAAGGAGTGAAATCAGACTTCGAAGTAGACATATACGCAACAATAATTGATTTCTTAAACTATTACTACAATATGAGTAGGATATAAAACTACTCCAGAAAACAGTTTTTATTGTATATACTACTATACAAATAACGTTTTTTCATGAATTAATTAATTCATGAATGAATGTATCCCTCATGTTGTTGCAAAATATTATAAACTACAGACAAATACAACGTATACATTCACTCACTGATGTATGCAGTAGGTGTACTTGAACAGCTCCGGGTTCCAGTTGAGATAGAAGACGTCGAAGAAGTTGAGGATGCTGGGGTAGTCGATCCAGAAGACACCGTTGTCGTACTGCGCCGCGCTGTCCGGGTCGTAGCGCAGCTCGGCGCGCAGCCCCGCCGTCCAGTGCGCCGTGTCCAGCTCGCTGTAGCGCCCGCGCCAGCGCAGGTGCGACCACGGGTTCTTCAGCTTCAGCAGCCGCACGCCCTGCACGCGTGTGACACAGGTGACACTCGAGTCTTATATCCTTCGGTCCACCTCGACGATTGCCTCGTCGGTCTAGATGGCTAGATACAAGGCCGCAGACCCCGAGGCCCTGGGTTCGAAACCCAGGTCGGGCCGATAAGTTATTAGGTTTTCCTGTCGAAAAATTCTCAGGAGCAGCCCGGAGTCTGGAAGCTGGAAGTGTGTACACTCCCGTACCTCGGTGCGCACGTAAATCCTTTCCGGTCGTAGTGGATGGCCGTCCCATCGGATTATGAGAATTAGGGCATTATTATTATTATTATAATACCTGTCGGCGGCGGCTGTGTACTCACGACGACGAGGCCGGTGCACTCTGCGTCGGCGTCGCTGAGCGCGGCCGTGGCGACGCGCGCGTGACACGACACGGGCGACGCTGCGCGCGCGAGGGACACGTGCTGTACTCACGGCGACGAGGCGCACGTCGAGCACGGCGTAGGCGTGCGCGGCGACGAGGCCGGTGCGCTCGGCGTCGGCGTCGCTGAGCGCGGCCGTGGCGACGCGCGCGTGACACGACACGGGCGACGCTGCGCGCGCGAGGGACACGTGCTGTACTCACGGCGACGAGGCGCACGTCGAGCACGGCGTAGGCGTGCGCGGCGACGAGGCCGGTGCGCTCGGCGTCGGCGTCGCTGAGCGCGGCCGTGGCGACGCGCGCGTGACACGACACGGGCGACGCTGCGCGCGCGAGGGACACGTGCTGTACTCACGGCGACGAGGCGCACGTCGAGCACGGCGTAGGCGTGCGCGGCGACGAGGCCGGTGCGCTCGGCGTCGGCGTCGCTGAGCGCGGCCGTGGCGACGCGCGCGTGACACGACACGGGCGACGCTGCGCGCGCGAGGGACACGTGCTGTACTCACGGCGACGAGGCGCACGTCGAGCACGGCGTAGGCGTGCGCGGCGACGAGGCCGGTGCGCTCGGCGTCGGCGTCGCTGAGCGCGGCCGTGGCGACGCGCGCGTGACACGACACGGGCGACGCTGCGCGCGCGAGGGACACGTGCTGTACTCACGGCGACGAGGCGCACGTCGAGCACGGCGTAGGCGTGCGCGGCGACGAGGCCGGTGCGCTCGGCGTCGGCGTCGCTGAGCGCGGCCGTGGCGACGCGCGCGTGACACGACACGGGCGACGCTGCGCGCGCGAGGGACACGTGCTGTACTCACGGCGACGAGGCGCACGTCGAGCACGGCGTAGGCGTGCGCGGCGACGAGGCCGGTGCGCTCGGCGTCGGCGTCGCTGAGCGCGGCCGTGGCGACGCGCGCGTGACACGACACGGGCGACGCTGCGCGCGCGAGGGACACGTGCTGTACTCACGGCGACGAGGCGCACGTCGAGCACGGCGTAGGCGTGCGCGGCGACGAGGCCGGTGCGCTCGGCGTCGGCGTCGCTGAGCGCGGCCGTGGCGACGCGCGCGTGACACGACACGGGCGACGCTGCGCGCGCGAGGGACACGTGCTGTACTCACGGCGACGAGGCGCACGTCGAGCACGGCGTAGGCGTGCGCGGCGACGAGGCCGGTGCGCTCGGCGTCGGCGTCGCTGAGCGCGCCCGTGGCGACGGTGGCGAGCACGTCCCCGCGCTGCAGGCGCGCGCGCAGCTGCTCGAACAGCGCGTCCGCGTTGAAGTCCGCCTCGCCGCTGCGGATCGCGCACCGCTCCGGGATCCAGCCCGTCAGCGCGTGCAAGTCGATGTTCTGAAAGAGCCGTGACACCGTTATACTTGGCGGACCATCATCGAACATGAAATTTTTGCAAGAATAATAATGTCCCAAAATCAGGATACACCTTAACGTCTAATATCCAAATTTTAAAACGCCCAAATCAGATTTGTTAATGCGACTATAATACTAAATCGCCATTGGTCAATGACAACCGATGACGCATTGAGTGTAAATTAGATTTTAATTTGCGATTTCGGAAGTGAAAGTAAATAATGTGCACATGATTCATAATAAATCTTCTAAAATCAATAAGAATTAGTGAGCGTTTGGTTATTAAAACAAATATATACATTTATTTACGCACTTATAGTTTATAATACTTAATAAACTCACACTGTTTGATCCAGGAAAGTCATATCCACCCATAACCTTCATATAAGCTTTCTCCAGCATCGACACCCAGAACTCGTTTTTATTACTTGAGTAGGAACACAGCAAGCGTCCATACTTGCTATAAGGCAGTCTGTCATCGATTATCACCTACAACAGTAATACATATATATATATATATAGACATTTCCATTGAATCTATACTAATATATAAAGCTGAAGAGTTTGTTTGTTTGATCCGGCTAATCTCAGGAACTACTAGTTCGAATTTAGAAATTATTTTGTGTCCTAGTGTGTTTATCGAGGAAGGCTCTAGGCATATTTTTATTAATTATACGGGTGAAACCGCGGGGCACAGCTAGTATAATATAAAAATGTGTTACACAAATACATACAAAATGGTTATCTCCACCCTTAAGTTAAATACCCCCAAAAATCAGGTGATAATACTTTTTTTACCAGTAAACAAACATAAAGAAGATTGCTAAGACAGTGATGTCGTCCAGGCAACCTTAAAGGAGAGGCTATTTAAAAAAAATACATATTATATAAATACATTATAATGTAATTACAATTAATTTAAAAATAATCAAAAGCTATAATAAGGTCCTCTAGACCGATTTCGGCCACGGCGGCCAATCTCAAGAGAGATTAGCCAACTGCGCAGGAGATATTATAGTGCACAAGTGTGTGCGCAAACACAGGTGCACTCCCTTTTCCTTAGCTCTCATAATCGGATGGGACGGCAATCCGACCCGACCGGAAAGAGTTCAGGCGCAGGACCAACGACTTAACGTGCTTTCCGAGGCACGGGAGTGTACACACTTCCACCTTCCAGACTCCGGGCTGCTACTGAGAATTTTCTAACAGAAAAACCCAATAACTATTTAATGGCCCGACCTGGGAATCGAACCCAGGACCACCGGGTCTGCAGCCTAATATCTAGCCACTAGACCAACGAGGCAGTCAAAACACACATACAAATACATACATACATAAATATAAACAATTACATATATTAGTACAAATCAATCACTAACCTTTCTTCGCACTCCATTCAAATGTAACTTCACCATATATTTACCGAATGGATTGTAAACTGGCTGCTTGTTTTTATTCTTTGGATAGATGATTGATGTGATAATCTTCTTGTTAAATCTCCTTTCATATAACGCGCTTACTGCTAACGATGCAACGAACGAACAGTCTGACACTATCTGAAATACATTTGAATTGATGAGAATTTTTTTGGGAATAACACGATTCCGTCATACATGTTCCTGTAATTGAATATTTTAGTCTATTACAAAATAATACAGTAAAAACCCAGTTTCTTTCTTCTCAGATATGACATTTTCTTTTCTGCACCGATGGTAGTTTTTAGCTTTAAGCATCAATAAGTAAGTTTCTATACCATATTTCAATGGAAGGGATTTCTTTAATTGTACATAGTAGACAGACAATTGGGCCACCTGATGGTAAGTGGTCACCACTGCCTATAGACATCGACGCTGTAAGAATTAAGAACTGTTCCTTACAAAGCCAATGAGCCACCAAACCAAGGTCGTATACACAGGTCTTGCAACTGAGTCCAATTTCAGTGGTGAGAGATAGGTGCGAGTGTGTTACAACTGCTAATTCGCAATGCCATCTGCTTGAGGTACTACGTCGCTGCTATCGAAGCTGATATTTTTCTCTCCCAAGTATTGTGTTATTTAATCATTGTTATATCGTTTTGTAGAGTTTTGCGGATTTTTGTTATTTAACTGTTTTGTTTGGATTTGAAAAAGTGTTCGAGATAATTATTACGCGAATTATCATGCCTCTGGTGGCCGTAAATTGAACTTAACAGCGTCATTATGTCAACGTACCCCATATTGAAGTTGCAAAACCTGTTTATACGACCGTGCACCAAACTTGAGAACTTAGATGTCATGTTGCTTTCGCCTGTAATTAGTAATTACACTGCCACACCGTTCTCACCGGAACACAACAATACTAAGTTTTGCTGCTTGGCGGTAGAACATGCGATGAGTGGGTGGTAGGTGGATATGCTGCCTATCAAGTTAATTTTAGATAGAGACTTCAACAATGCCTAAATTTCCACTCTTTGTTCACGAATGTGTTCATTAGACCGAACGTCGTCGTAAACTATATATATTTAACAGACTCACCGTTTGTTTTATACTGAAACAGTCAACATGATCACCAACTATCATTTTTGGATCACTAGACACTTCATGCGGTCGAATCCATCCATCGAACTCTTTCTCTTGCTTCGACGAGAGCTTCAGCGCGCTGGCTCTGTCTTCAAAGGGCAGAGCGTACTGGAACTTCTCCGACAAGTCAACGTCCATGAATGGAAGGAAGCAATTATTGTTTATATTCGACGTCATACGTAAAACTTCTTTCTCCTCTTCTGTGTACACTTGTTTACCACTGACTTTGAGATGTACACTCTGTTCACGTTGTAATTGGGCTTTGTTTGGTGTAATAGCTAAAAAAGAAAAAATATTTTTAGATATATTTTTTATGACAAAAATAGACCATGACCATTTTCATTAATGAAAACATGATAAACATAATATAAATTTTCATGTTTTTAACATTTTTTTTTCTGATATTAATTTTATTTCTTGCAACACTACAAACAAAAAAATTTACCGAACTGTTTTGTCTTTGCCTAGTATAAATTTAAATATAATGTAACTCATTAAAAAAGTTGTTATTTTCGAAACTAGCAAGTAGTATAGATTCTCAAATATATATTCTCAAATATATAGTCAAAATTAGAGGTCTATCTAATCACAGGTTATGCTGTAAATATTAAATAGATAATTAATTTTATCCTATTCTTAATAGGAATAAGCCAGTTTTGTCTATATGTATATTAATTTAAAAAAAAGTATTAAATAAATATTAATTACTAGGGTTTTTTGTCTCAGCAATTGATAAGGAACTCATGTTTTTAACTCCTTTTATTTCCTCAGCACGATCTAATGCTTGTGCTGCCAAGCCATTTATTCTTGCTTTTATATCTGCATCAGTTACTTTCTGAAAAAATAAGTTAATTACAATTAGGGGTTTTGCGTACCCGACTTTTTTTAATACTGGTATTTGCAATTTTTGCAGAAAAACAGTGAGTGAGTGAAGAGTTAAGTATGTCAATAAGTCTCCTTAACTTATAGTACAATCAGTTACACGGTTAAACAGTCTAGTTCTTCAGTAATTAGGAACTAAAGTAGCTTTTTAAAAATTCTTTCACCATAAGAAAGCTACATATTAGTATATAATAGGTATCAAAATGTTGCCTATAAAAAAAATGGGAGTGCTGTTAAAATATTATAAAATATAAAATAGTGTTCTATAAATTAATAGTAAAATAATAATGTCCTCCAGACCGATTACCGCCACGGCGGCCAATCTCAAGAGAGATTAGCAAACTGCGCAGAAGATATTATAGTGCACAGGTGTGTGCGCAAACACAGGTGCACTCACTATTCCCTAGCTCTCATAATCCGATGGGACGGCAAACCGACACGACCGGAAAGAGTTCAGGCGCGGGACCAACGGCTTAACGTGCTTTCCGAGGCACGGGAGTGTACACACTTCCAACTTCCAGACTCCGGGCTGCTACTGAGAATTTTCTGACAGAAAAACCCAATAACTATTTATTGGCCCGACCTGGAAATTGAAACCAGGACCACCAGGACAGCGGCCTTATATCAATATGCAATACAGGAATGTTATTATAGTATAAATAACAAAATTTACTCACAAAACCAACTGCCATTTCTACAGCTTGTGTATACAACTGCAAAGCCAGATCCTGTAAATTGGCTTCATCAGCGTCTAGTGCTTGCTGCATCAAGAAATAGCATTTTTGCATAATTCTTTCGCTCTCCTCTTGTTGAGCTCTGTCTGAAACAATAAATGAATACTTTTACAATTTCCATTAGGTTCTAAGCTGGCTTCTCTGAATTCTACTTACAAAAACCAATTTCATTATCTCACTACACTACTATAGCAAGGCTATGTATCTTTATCTGTTCCTACAATCTTCTACTTAACATAATTTGACAAATGAGGTATCATTAGCAACATCGTGATACCTGCTGGCTCAAGGATATATGACTAAATTCAACATTCATACTTTTCAGAGCACGATTTTGTCATGATTGGCTTAGCTTTTTTTTAAAATATGTTTTTTTAATTATAGGTTTATTGTAGGATTTAAGAGTAATTGACGAATACCAACTTTGAGTCTAGCTTAAATAAATGCAGAAGTCTTTTGATTACCTATAAGCCGTGATGGCCCAGTGGTAAGAATACATGAATCTTACCCGATGATTGTGGGTTTAAGCCCGGGCACACACCACTGAATTTCATGTGCTTAATTTCATGTAATTATAATTCATCTCATGCTTGGCAGTGAAGAGAAACATCGTGAGGAAACCTGCATGTGTCAAATTTCAGTAAAATTCTATCACATGTATATTCCACCAACAAGCATAGAAGCAGTGTGGTGGAATAAGCTCGAAACCTTCTCAAAAGAGAAGAGGCCTTAGCCCAGCAATAGCCTGTGAATGTCCCACTACATTCACAGGCTATTACTGTTTGATATACAAGTACAATAAATGCTTATGCAAAAGACATTTTTATTACGAACAATGAATGTTATGATGAATGAAACGTGAGTCATTAAGCGACGGTATTGTACTGTCTCATGAATGCAACTTTTTAAAAGCCATGTTAATGTTTACCTTTTTGTTCTTGCAAAAATGTAGCTCTTTCCAAATATTCTTTAACCTTCTTTCGTACTTCTGTTTGCCTTTCTGGCGACACATTTTCGCAAACTCTATCGAGTAATCTTGCAGCTGTACGATAGCATTCAACTGCTTTATCGGTTTGTCCAGTTTGATCAAATGTGACTGCTAGCGATGCCGCCTCCGTAGCATTCGTAAAATCGCTCATTTTGAATTAAATTGATTAAATCACATGCGAAAACATCTTATTCACAATAATTAACAAACAATCTACCTGTCACTGCCAATTGCTCCAAAATGCGATGAATGACAACTGATGTCTGATCTGTCAATGTCATTCTATTTTCATTATTGCAGCATTCTGTTTTCATTAATGAAGATTAATATTTTGGCTTAACATGGTAAACTATTTAGCAAGATCTACGAGGTACCGAAGAGCTATCTAGGTACTACACTCTAAAATTGGATTTAAATATAATTCGAATGTGTATTTGTAAGCACAATTTGTTTTATAGTTTAATATTTACGTATTATATATATTATATATATGTGTACATATTATAATTTTTATATGAAAACAATAATTTTCATCCTGGTACAATTATTTTTACTTAAATATATAAAATATATTTTAAACAATTAAACAAAGTTGAATTGTCTTTATTATACAATACAAAAAAATAAACAGTAAAGTTGAACAATCGACCATTTAATGTAGTTGTACATATGACCAGGGTTGGAATTCGTAGTATAATTAGGTCTAGTCTACGCAGACCAAAAAAAAAAAGGTCATCCGTATTACCTTTCACTGGAAACATCAAATGTAATTTTGGCAAAATAATATTATTTTATTTGAATTGTAGCATTATTTTTTTTGTACCTGATTCCAACCCTGCATATGACCTTTTATTTGACATATAGGAATAGGAATGAAATAGATCTCAATGTCAATTTTTTATTCCATAATATTTCTTTTAAGTTCATAATTCGTTTTGTGTCATTTATGTGAGCTGTGACTTATCAAGATTTATATTGTGAATTAATAGAATTGTGAATGTATAATAAGTGTATTGTGTAACTCTCGAATACTTTTTATTGACAATTGTCATTTATATTCAAGTCGACGCGATTGTGCACACTTATCGTGCTTCTAGTCATAATTTAAATTGGAAATGGCTACAGACGTATTAACATCTTCTGGAGCGGAGATTCGGGAGAATTTGGTGATTATCCTTATACATTTGTATTATTACTAGATTATCATTAAGCAACTATATTTATATTTTGCCTCATAGACACAATACTTAGGCATAATAAAATATTACAAAAAAATAATATTAATTGACCTTTGTATTACAAAGGAACTTAATCAAAGTTCTTATTAAACATTAAAATAAAATTGGATTTTCTAATTGGATATAATTTTATTAATAAGACTGAATATTGATAGGTAATATGAATTTAAAGTAAAGCGAATTATTTAAATAAAAGCAAGAAGTCAACTTTATAATACCTATAGCAATACTACATTACCCAACAAGATTATTTAAAATTCAACTATTTAATACACAAGATATTGACTTATATTATGAAACTTTATCCTCAATACCTAGGAATCAATAATAATTTAAGGTAAAATAGTATGAATTTTTGTAAGGACATTTGATATGCCTCTGAATTTTGAGTGACAACAAAAGATAGTTTCTTTTAGAGAAACAGCCTAACTGTAATATCATAGTGCTGCTAATCTTACTAGCACATTATAGTTTATAAAGATTATTTATTACATGTCAGATATTCTAGTGCCAAACAGGATTAGTTAGTATTATTGTGTTCCCACTTGCAGGGTGAGTGCCAGTGTAATTACAGGCACAAGCATTTGCTTGGTGGTAGGGCTTTATGCAAGCTCATCTGGGTAGGTACCACCCACTCATCAGATATTCTACTGCAAAACAACAGTACTTTGTATTGTTGTGTTCCAGTTTGAAGGGTGAGTGAGCCAGTGTAATTACAGGCACAAGGGACATAACATCTTAGTTCCCAAGGTTGATAGCACATTGGCGATGTAAGCAATGGTAAACATTTCTTACAATGCCATTGTCTATGGGTGTTGGTGACCACTTACCATCATGTGGCCCATTTATCAGTTTGCCATTTCATAAAATCAAAAAAGCTTATTAAATGTAATCTGTAATATCTTCTTTTATTTATTTTAATAAAAACTGAACTTAAAGTTTATAATTAAAATATTTAATGTATTTAATGTATAATTAAATGTATTTACTGTTACAAACATAAAATTTATTATTACATAAATCATCCTATGATATTAAATTTTATGCTGTAAAATAAATTACCAAGTTAATAATACAAATATCTCTTAACAGCTATTCAGATGTAAGAATGAAGAAACCATTAAGCAACAAAGTAATCCCTAGGTATACTTATAAATGAGGATTTTTTTATCATTTATTTAACTGAAAAAACTACTAAACCAATATATATAAATGTGTCGGAGGTTTTTAGTATTTAATATTATATAAGTTTGTATATAATATTATTATATGTTTTAACTCTCGCTTCATATTAAGATTATTCACGACTTGTTCACATTTGTCGTTCCACTGACGCATGAGCAATTCTTCTAAAATTTCTCTGTAGTCTGGTAATTGGGAGTCTGTACACTCCCGTGTATCGAAAAGCACATAAAGCCATTGGTCCTGCACCGGAATTCTTCCCGGTTGTGTTAGATTTGCTTCCATCGGATGAAAACCGTAGAAATGCTCGGTGCTTTAGATTAAAGGTTTTTTTATTGTTGTTTAATAATTGATAGAAATAGTTTTTATTTTATTTGCATACTATTTTTTAGTTATTAACGACGACTAAGTCTGGACTTACAAAATATACCAAATTTACAACAACAATAATTAACTATTTATGTAATTATATTTGCGCAGTAGTGTTGCATGTCGATAGTCGACTATCGATAGACAATCGATTATTCATCGATAGTTAAGGTTTAAGCAGTGGTATGGATAGTTTATCGATATTATTGTCATTTGTAATACTATCGATAGTATCGATAGTAATTAATTCGAAAGTAATGATAGTATCTAACCCTTTTCATTAACTATCGATAGTATCGATAAAATTGCTGTTATTAACAGTATTGTTCGGTAAGCTATCATAACTATCGATAGTATCGACACTATTGACGCAAGACAATACTTTTCGATAGAAGTATCGATATCCTGAATAGTTTTGAGGCCAATAATAATTATAATGTATTGCACTGATGCGCAGTATTATTCAATTATTCACGTCCGAAATACCACACTTTTTTTTTTCTAATATCTATCTGCGTTGCGATCTTGGCTATTTGCGTACCGGGTTACTTTAGGCGCGTTTATAGTAACATATTTTTCACCTTTACCTTTTCATCTCTATAATAATTCGTTTAAATTAATTTACAATTAAATTACATATTACCCAACGATACGAAAATAAGCATTTAATTTGAAGAAAGCAACAGTATTATCTCATTCCTCATTTAAAACAGGTACTTGTATCAATAACATATGATGTAAATACATATATGTGGTTAATTGTATATAATTATAATGTTACGTATTTACACGCATGTATTATATACTAGCTGTGCCCCGCAGTTTCACCCGTATAATTAATAAAAATAAGCCTAGAGCCTTCCTCGATAAAAGGACTATCCAACAAAAAAATAGTTTTTCAATTCGAACCAGTAGTTTCCGAGATTAGCCGGATCAAACAAACAAACTCTTCAGCTTTATATATTAAGTATAGATATGTACATATATACTTCTCTAAATGTCTAATTCGATTCACCAAGGATTTCATTATATACTATACATTTCAGCATATATTTTTACTTTGGGTTTTTTATTTTTTTCGTAGTTGAGTAATGACATAACGAAAGTTTTACCTGTAGAGCCTATGGCCTCGCGGTGCGTGGGTCCTCGCATTATAGGAAGAGAGCCTAGCCAACTAGGACAAGTGTACAACTATTTTTTTGATCTCGCTGGAAAAAGGCATTTACGCGGTTCACACAGAAAGTGCATAAAATGTCCATTGCACCGGTATACCCAATAAAAAACCAGCGGTACTCTCACCGGTTTTTGAGTAGGTATTCCGATGCATTTCTCTTCATTTGGGGGAAATACGTAAAAGTGTTTTTCCAGCGAGACTAAAAAGATGGCCTCGCAAAGTGTATCTCACCCACATAAAATTTAGGTCTTGCTCCGCCACTGGTTCCCTTATTCTATTCTAAGGGGTTGAATATCTTTATTTAAAATATACCAATGTCTAAAATCGACTAAAAGCAAACTAACAAACATACAAATCAAATAACGCAGATTTGATAAGTTCTCCCTTTTGAAGACCGCTAGCAACTAAATTCTTTTTAAAATATAATTTAAATACGTCATGCAAGTAATAATTACCGTATATTTTTACTTAATGTGTTATCTTATCCACGCATAGTAATTATTATTTTATCTATCAAATGATTATTTCAACCCGACACTATAGCCTATTTCCAATATTAGTGATTAAAATAAAATAATAAATATATTGAATGTTTAAGTGTAATTATCATGTCTAAACGCCTAAACCAGTCTGGTATTTAAAAGGCGTAAACGTTGAGCCTCAGAAATTGACGGGCTATTTATTTTGATCGCAATCGATGAAAATGAACCGGTGTCCCCAATTTATTCTTGCCTTCATACCCCATTTAAACATTTAATTGTTATGTGTAAGTGTGTACAAATATTTAAAATAAATTACAACGGAAGACAATATATATATGAAGCGTTAACTTTTAACATTATTGTTAGTTGTTAAAAATATTACGTTGGCGGCCTGACGACGATGTGTTTCGCCGCTCGATTATTTATGATTTAACAATGCTGTGAATTTTAGTTTCAACGTCATTCTCGTCAATCGTTCGTCAATCTCAGCAGCCAGAATACTCCGCTGAATAAAATAATTATCTCTAAGTATTAGTATTTGTTCTATAAATAAGTATCGCTCATAGACATATTTTGCTGAATTTCTTTCGCCGGTTCGTCTCAGGGCTGTGTTTTTTTTTGCCGAACCGGTGGTAGTTTCTAGTTTGATAATAAATATTTATAGAGTATTTTGAATTGATTTAGTCATTGGCGATAGAAGAAATCTCTTTTTTTATTTTATTTTCTGTAGATAGGCGGACGAGCATATGGGCCACCACATGAGCACATGGTAAGTGGACACCAACGCCCATAGACAAAGGCATTCTATGAAATGTTAACCATCGCCAATGCGCCACCAACCTTGGGAACTAAGATGTTAATGTCCCTTGTGCCTGTAATTACACTGGCTCACTCACCCTTCAAACTGGAACACAACAATACAAAGTACTGCTGTTTTGCGGTAGAATATCTGATGAGTGGGTTGTACCTACCCAGACGAGCTTGCACAAAACTCTACCGCCGAGTAGTGTAGTTATACTGTCTCTCTGGCATTTTAAAAGCAGACCAAGAACCGATTCAGTGTTTTTAAAAAAACAATTGCAATAGTAAAACAATAACAACAAGTATATTTCATCTTTTTTAATGTAAACGACATTACCGACATAGCTTAATTATAACTTACGTAACATTAGTATGTTGTACATGTGTAATTAAGTGTAAAGAGAGTTCGACTGGCTATGTAAAATAGCCAGTCAAAAAAAAGTAATGAATTTTTTTTTTTTTTTAATTTTTTATTATCCAAGCACAGACCTACAATTAAACAAAATAAGAGCATTATAAAAACCACAGAGGTTTGACATTAATGCCCAAAAAAAAGTATATGTATTGTATTTGCGTTAAAAATAGTCTTGATTCAATTTAATCGACAATATTTGTGTGTGGGTCTAGAGTTGCCATATTTTATTTATTTTTACTCTACATATTGTAGCATTATTGTAGGTTGATTCGGCTTTTGTTAGTAACTGAGTATAATACAGTCACACTTGTAGAGCGAGTAAGCTATTAGGCAGGTGTTGCCTAACATTAAAAACTTTGGTTTATTTATTCCATACAGATAATAAAACTTAAGCTACAAAAAAAATTTAAACATAAAATATAAAGGATAGCGAAGGAGTTATTGTATTCAGCTTTTAAAACCGATTCGCTGTTAAATTTAATGCCGAGTCCGATTTTATTGTTTTAGAACGCATCAAATCTATATTGTTCCGGACTAATCTCGTGTTTCTTAGATTCAAGATAATTCACAGTTTCAGGTGACAACGGCTATCAAGTTCCTATCGAACCCCAACGTGCAGAGATGTACATTGGAGAGCAAAGAAAGATTTCTGAGAAGCAAGGGGCTCTCCGATGCGGAAATACACAGAGCGATAGAGAAATGCGGTGAGATGTTGGACATACCGACGTTATCGTCAGAGTTGATGCTGTTTCAAAATTCAAGGAAATCTTGGTTCAGAGAAAGGATTCTACCGTTGATAGTCTACGGCGGTTTCGTTTATGGCTGTTATTGGTTTTATAAGGTATTTATAATATTTCTTTATTTATTCATAGATGTATTTTGTTGAATCCAGCGCTGAATTTAGAACTACCGCAAATAAGATTTTCCGAAAGCATTCGCAGAATTTAACCGAATATCGCGGATTTAAACACGGGCAAGTATGAAAAAAGCCGTTATGGCCTATTGGTTAGAACGCGTGAATTTTAACCGATAATCGTGGGTTCAAACCCTAGCAGTCACCACTTAATTATCATTAAGGAACTTGCATGTGTTGTATAAATCGTTACAAACAAATGAAGCAAAAATCATATTAATTTTAATAAAACTTAATACGATAAGAAATATTCATGGATAATTCATTTTCTTACGGAACTATTGCATTTACTAAACCCATAAAAAAATACCATACAATGCCCTATGGTCATAAAACATGATGGAAAATAATATACATGCATATGAGTAATAGTTACATGTTTGTTATCAGTTAGGCTATTCTGTATGAACCAACTCGAAACTCACCTCTAAGTAACAGCCTGTGAATGTCCCACTGCTGGGCGTAGGCCTCTTTTCCTCTTTTGATAATGCTTTTGGAGCTTGTTCCACCACGCTGCTCCAATGCGGGTTGGTGGAATACACATGTGACAGAATTTCAGTGAAATTTGACACATTCCTCACGATGTTTTCCTTCACCGCCAAGCACGAGATGAATTACAATCACAAATTAAACACATTAAATTCAATGGTGCTTGCCCGGGTTTGAACCCACGATCATCGGTTAAGATTCCCGCGTTCTTGCCACTGGGCCATATCGGCTTAAACTCACCTCTGAAATCGTGAAATTTCAGAAAGTGAAATGTTATTTCGAACGTAATAATTATAACGTTCGAAGGATACAAGCAACAAATTAGCGTATTATCATTACATATTACAAAACGAAGTCTACCCGACGTATCTGTTTGTTACCGATAAACTCGAAAACTAACGGATTTTCGTATGATTACGGTGTTGGTGCCCTTGGTATACTTCTATAATAATATGTAAAGGTAAAGAGTATGTTTGTATGTTCCCACTAATCTCAGGAACTACTGGTTCGAATTGAATAATTATTTTTCTGTTGGATAGGCCATTTATCGAGGAAGGCTTTACGATACGACGGTGTATGTTTTACCACACCTTATAGTGAGTGGTCACTTACGCCTGCAAACATTGGCGCTGTAAGAAATATTAATCGCTCCTTACATCGCCAATGCACAACCAACGTTGGGAACCAAGATGTTATGTACCTTGTGTAGTTACACGGGTTTACTCGACGTTCAAATCGGAACACAACAACACTACATATTGTTGTTTGACTGTAGAATGTCTGTTGAGTCGGGGTGCACTGCACTGTATCAACGAACCCGAATTCTCATCAAGAGACAGAGATCGCCCAGCTGAGGGACAGTTAAATACCGTTACATATTAAAAGTTAAATAGTCATAGTATCAGGATTGAATTAGGAAACTATATCATAAATCATTATTGATAAGTACGGGAACTGCTAGCATTAAAAGTCAATGACCGATTTATATTTATTGAGCGTTACATAGATATCATAAGCTACTTATGTATTCGAAACATATAAACGCTGTCATGGTATGTAATCGATTTAATGATACTTACTATATCTTGAAAATATAGTTATTGCTACCGGCCTTGATATCACACGGGTATAATTAAGATTTTTATCATAATTATATTGTATAAAACGAGATGAACAATACAAATATAAGATGAACAAAATATATTATAAATAACGATATTTCATTCATATAATAACAATAATATTTAAAAAAATAAAATAAAAATTAATTTTGTTCTAATTTTTAATAAAATTACTAACATTCATATAATCTCGCTTAAAGCATGTATTAGGTGTTTGAATAACGATACACTATGTCAGAGTAAAAGAAAAGGACATAGTGTTCCTTAACGAAGTAAACGACGAAGCCACGGGCGGAAATTAGTCTACAATAAATGCAGCCCGATTTTGATTTGGTTTTTGATTTCTTCCAGACAAACTTATATTATGATGTATGAAATCAGAAATTGCGAACATTAGAGTTTACAATTGAACCTTTTTTCCAGAACTGTATCAGGCATCTTCTGTTCGTCGAACAGCCGAAACGTAAATCAACAGCGGAATGTATTGACGAGTTACGGAAATCATTGGATGTTATGAACGCGAGTATATCCTCATTGCGAGGGGAGGTCCAAACTTGCGTCAAGCAGAGCGCTCTGAGGTCGCAGCTAGACAACTTGAAATCTGACATAGCGTCGGTAAAAGGAATTTTGCTCAATCGGTTAGTAATGTAACTTGTTCTTAATGCTATATAACTATTAGGTTTAAATTGCAGTGTCATTGTTTTTAATGCTATATAATTATAAGGTTTAAATTACAGTGTCAGATTTTCTTAGCCAGTATTGTTGGTGGGTAAAAATCACACGTTAGTTTCTATCCAATAACATTGTACTATCGATAATCGTATGGACGGTTTGAGAAAAAACCGTTGATCAGAGTCGTAACTATTTTGGGTTTATTCTAAAAGCTCATTGGTCGCGTATTACGTCATCAGCTACTAGCGGCCAATGACAATTCAGATTAAAGCCAAATGAGTTCCTTTGGTCTGTCGAGCGATTAAGACTTGGAAGATGTTATCATGTTAATTGCCTTCTTATTGTAAATTTTACAAAAACTTCACCGAAATCTTAAACTACTTTGACACTCGAACGCCAACCTATTTTCGCCAACCTATACAATAAAAAAAAAAAAAAAAAAAATGTAATAATTTTGAAGTCAGAATAAATTCTTCGATTTATTTTGTCAACTTTATAAAATTAGTTTTCAAAGATACTTTATCCTATAAATCCTTATGTCAAATAAATATTCTGACGTCAAAATGTACAAAGAAAATAGGGCACCAACAAAGTATGCAATCAATCACTAGTGTAAAAATGAAAACAGTTATTATGGTACAGAATAAACGCTACCTTAATTATAGGTTAGGTATACATTTAACATAATAATGGCTTAGGATTAAATATTATTACACAAAAAGGATACAAAAAAAAAAGAAATATTAACAGATTATAAAGATGGTTTGTTATAGTTTCGTTTCCGAAATTACACCAAAAGACAAACAAACATCTTTGATCTTGAATTTATATGACGTATAAATATAGACTGGTCGAGATCTCAATAATTATCGAATTCATTATATCGTTTTGAAAGTCGGAATACATATGTATGATTGAATTCGAACTGTTATCTATACTAATATTAGAAAGATTTGATTGTTTTTTTGTTACGATTTAACTCAAAACCTACTGGACCGATATTAAAAATTCTTTCACCATTAGAAAGCCACATCTATTACCAAATACTTTCAAAAAAATTAGAGATTCTACCTAAAATGGAACAATGTAATACCTTGGGTATCAAAATGTTGCCTATAAAAGTAATTATTTGTCGTGCGCTGCGAAAACTATTGACGGTATATTAAAAAGCGTTCTATATGTTAATAGAACTCATGATTGCTCACAAAAAAGTCCGTGATAGTATATACCTATCTATTATAGTTAAGCCACAATAGCAGATTTTGTTTAAATTATTAAGTTTAAATACGGTTGAATCGAATAGAGGTCATATATGTATCATGATATTATTAATACTTATCCTTTTAAATGGTTTGATAATTAGAGACGATTATTTACAATTAAAAATTTTTTTTTTAAACAAATTAAATTTTTTATTATAATATTCCAGAAACCAGTTTCCAACCCTCAAAACACGCACAGAGCCGCCTTCAATACCGGCGTGGCAGCGTCAGTCGGAAGAGGCAACGTCCACAGAGGCAGCTGAAGAAAAGAAGAAGACACACAGGAGTCGCAGCCAGCGATCCGAGTCCGGTGGTTCGAATTCCAGTGAAGGGGAACAGGCTACGAAGAATAGCGACAGCAGCCTGGAGATCATGTGAGTGAGATCGATTCTATTAGGCAAGTCCTGCGTGCGAGTGTGACGTCACATTTGCGTGCAAGTTGCTTGCATTGGAAACATGTTTTCGAGATTGTGCAAATTGCGTGCAAGTTTAACTTGTGGAGTGTTAGACAATTTATACATACTTAATATCGGCGCTTTTAAATAAAGGTATATATAGATAATTAATATAAATTGTTAAGCAATTGGTTTTGTGTTACGGCATTTGTTACCAACTAGCTGTTCCCGCGGCTTCACCCGCGTATAATTAATAAAAATCAGCCTAGAACCTTCCTCGATAAAAGGACTATACAACACACAAATAATTTTTAAATTCGAACCAGTAGTTCCTGGGATTAGCCGGACCAAACAAACAAACTCTTCAGCTTTATATATTAGTATAGATTAAAGTTATCGAAGTTTGGCTGCAGTTTTGCTGTATTATGAAAAAAGTATGAAACAATTCTGTGCAAAAATTTTATTATGATTTGTGCAAGCTCAATCTTGACCAAGACAAACCACTCATCGTACATTCTATCAGCTAGAAGCAAGACTTAGCATTATTGTGTTCAATCATAACCAACGTTAAGACGTCAAAATTCGTGGAAATAACCACCGCAATGACGTAAGTAAAATGTTGTGTATGTTATTATATGCTTTAATGCAAACGAAATAAGGTTGAATGTGGAACAATAGAAATTGTACGTTTTTTGTCTCTTTCTGTCAATCATGACGTAAGGTCGTAAGTGAATGTTAATACAACCTTAACCGCACTTTATTGCTCGGGAACAAGGCATAGTTTAGGTTGTAATTATTAAATACTTACGTTTTCTCCATTTTATTGTATAGTCAGTCGGTGCCACATTTGAGTATTGTTTTTGTTCGTGAAGCATTATCTGGTAGTGTTGTTGATCGAAGGATCATTACATGTAATTTTCCGAACCGTTAGCTTTATGTTAAAATTAAAATTGTAAAATTACGTTTCAAAAGTACCTACTTAATTAAAGTATATTTCGACTTACGTCAGTATGACTTTGACTGTCGTATAATCACGGTCGTATACCAAAGGTCTTGCAACTGAGTCCAATTTCAGTGGTGAGAGATGAGGTGCGAGTGTGTTACAACTGCTAATTCGCAATACCATCCGCTTTACGTACTACGTCGCTGCTATCGAAGCTGATGTTTTTCTCTCCCAAGTATTGTGTTATTTAATAATTGTTATATCGTTTTGTTGAGTTTTGCCGATTTATTGTTATTTTTGTTTTGTTATGTAATTGTTTTGTTTGGATTTGAAAAAGTGTTCGGGATAATTATTATGCGAATTGTCATGCCTCTGGTGGCCGTAAATTGAACTTAACAGCGTCAACGTACCCCATACTGAAGTTGCAAGACCTGTGTATACGACCGTGATGATAATAATAGAATTACGTGTTTTAAATCTTTATTTTTTTTTGTTTCAGCACGTGAAGTTAGTGTCTTGTGCAGTAAGTACAGACGATCGCTGTTTAGTTGGACATTGTAATATTTGATTAGTTATTGCTATTGAAATAATATGTTAATTGTGATGGTTCGTATTTGTGAAGTTCCTCATGTAAGAGTCAAGCGACAAACAGTACATTGTTTTCTTGTATAAATCGGTTATCCAATTTGTAACTTGATGACAAATAATGTGTATTTTTAATGTTATTAAAATCATGTCTTCAAATTTATTACACTTTTTGGATGTTTCGATGTTGTTACTCGAAGAATAACAATAAAATGGTGATACAATTTAAAAAAAAAAATTTACATTAATGACAATCGAATTAGAGAAACAAACTTACTAAAGAATTAAGTCGCATACTACCAAAGTAAGTTGGAAGTAGTTATAAATTCTAGATACAATATTGATACAGATGTTACCAATAACTGAAAGAATTTATATTTTAATTTTAAATTGATTAAAAAAAATGCCTCGCGAATATTTGTAACCAGCCATGTTTTTTTTTGAGTGATTTGATTTTTTTTTTTGGGTGAGGTAATTTCCATGGCATCTTTAGCGTAAATACATGATACATATGTAACATTTGAGTAAAATATTTTCGAAAGGCTTAATTTTTGGCAGAGTTTGATTTTTCTTTACGAACTCTTATTTAACTTTACCTATTATTGTGTGTTAGTTAACGAGTTCAACACAACCGATTTTCACTTACATTAATAACTCTTGGATGTTTTATCCACGGTCTTGTATACAAGTCTATCAACGGAGCCCAATTTCAGTGGTGAGAGATTGGTACGATCGTGGTATAACTTTTATTTCGCGTCAACGCCGCTGTACGTCGTTGCTATCGATGGGTACGCATGCGTTACGTGTGAGAGAAATGAAAAGGCAGAATGCTATTCTGTCTTCGTTGCACAGCAACTTAACAATATCACCACCGACACAAAGTAATATATGGAATTATTTTGAACCAAATAAAGAGGATCATGATAAGGCTGATTAAAATTATTATTATTATTAAAATATGCAATAAAAGCTACTATCGTAAGGGCCCAACCACCTCGTCTTTAAAAAATCATCTTAAGTCGATGCACCCAAAGGAATTTTCCATATTTGAGAGCATGAGTAAAGAAAAACAATTACAGAAGATAAAATCTGACGCAGGTAAGTTTCATCATATATAATTTTAATTAATTAGTTTTTCCTTGAGGCATTGTTTACATAGTTTAATAGTTTAGTTAGGGTGTGGTTTAGGCGATGTTTCCACTCAATATTATTGTTTGTTGCTGTCACATAACTCGGGCACTTGTAAAAAGATTTAGACAATTATCCGTTTAAAAGTCTTACAGAAATGTTATCGGATCGGTTCAATATTTTTTTATATATGATATTGTAAACTGATTTGCATATTTCGCTTTTTTAGCAAATAACTAGTCTAGAAATTTATCATAATATCATTATTTAAATAGGTAGTGCTGTCTTTTTTAGCATTTCGTTAGTCGTAGCTGTCTTGATGCTTTATCCTTCCCATTTTACGAAAAAATAAAATGTAAACAAACAAACCAGGCTGGTATAATCCGACTAAATTAAGAAACACTCGTTCCAATCTAAAATAAAGTCTTTAATGAAGTACTCTTTAAATTATCCGCGTATAAAATGTTTATAGGTTTTAGAAAGGAAACATTAGCCTTTGAGTTTTTTTGTAAATGTCGGTTAGTTATATGTTTTATTTTTGTCTTAATTTAAATTTTATACGTATTAATTATGACTTTGACAGTAAAAAGTTTTATGTTTTACATAAATGAAAAGAGTATAACTGGCTATTTGTGATAAATAATGACATTTTGCTATGATAATAATCGTATTAGGTTTAAATTGTGAAAGCGACCTCAAAAGAACTCTTTTTACGATGTGTTTACATTATTATTTTTTCGTAACTTGGATAGGGAATAGGGGGTCATCTCTCAGTTTTTTCTCTTAGATAGAATTTGAGAGATATTTACAAAAAATATAACAAGTACGTGTTCTTTTTTTGTTTCGAAAATTAAACACGTTCTTTGGTTGTTCATTTCTTTTAGGTAGATAGTTTATTCATTTAGATTTTTTTTATTTCCATCTTTATTCTTTTCAGATAAAGTTGCCACTCCTCTGCAAGAAGCAAAGAAACAACTCGCTTTAGAAGAAGTAATTCTAAAAGAAGAGAAGTGGGACGTTAATAATTTAAATTCGAAAAAAATTGATAAACTCATTGGAGAAATGATTCCACTTCAAAATTTACCGATTTACTTTGTTGAAGGGCTGGGTTTTCGCAGATTGATACAAGAATTAGCACCAAGATATAATTTTAGGGGACGTAATTTTTTTACTGATTTTGTATTGGAGGTGAAATCATGATTACATGTCGTTTACGTCTGACATTTGGTCGGATCCAAGCTCAAATGATTCTTTTCTTAGCCTGACTTGCCATGGTATTGCAGAAAACTTTGATAGATCATCGATTATATTGAAATGCGAGACATTCGACGGCCGTCACACTGGTGACATAATTTCCGAAAAATTTAACACATGCTGAATGGAATAGTAAAAAAGAACAAGTGCATTGCCTCATCAGAGATGAAGGATCTTATATGAAGCGAGCCGTGCGATTAGCAGCATTGAATGACATAGATAGTACTGTTCACAAAATACAACTTTCTATCCGTAGTTGTTTAGGTTCGCAAGAAAACAAAAATACTTAAACAAAAATGTAAGAAAATTTCGACTCATTTCAATCATTCTACTATCGTTCATAAACAACTGCAAGCAATTCGAGACTAAATCAACCTCGTCTCAAAGTGTTCCAAGATTGTGTAACGCGATGGAACAGTACGTTTTACATGTTCGAGCGTTTTTCAAAGGTAAAGGATGCCCTAAGTCTTTACATCAGTGATAATGAGATAAACCATATTTTGCCAGAAGAATGGAAAATCATTGAAAGTTTTACAATTACTGAGACCTTTTGAGGAAGCCACACGAGAACAGAGCCCTTATTTCATCTGTAATTCCAATAATTCAAATGCTTGAAAAAAAAGTTGATGAATATTTAATCAGATCATGATCACAAGAGTTAGATCCGATTCGACAGGTTTCCAGCGTGGGTGAGAATTTATATATCATCGCCATCTACTTAGATCCTCGCTATAAGTACAAATTTTTCACACCGGTGCCTGAGGAAAAGATTAGAACGACATTTTGATGATTACACTGACAAATACTGAGAATGCCAATTCCGAAGGGGCCAAAAGAATGAGAATGACTGATTCCACGGAAAAGAATATCGAAGAACTAGGACCAGGGCCATCAAGTTTCGTCAGAAAGCCATGCTTAAAAACCGACCTTGCTATGATGTTAGATTCGTCAAGTGAAGATGAGAGTCAAGAAGTACCAGAAAATGGTAGCACTGAAGCTGTACTCAAAAATGAATTATTTTCTTACCGCGCTAAAAAAAGAGTCAATGTGGATGAAAATCCTCTTAAGTGGTGGAGTGTTCATTGAGAGGAATTTACGATATTATCACCGATAGCACGAAGATTTTTATCCACTCCACCAGGCAGTGTTCCTAGCGAACAATTATTTAGTAGCGCGGGTTTAATTTACGAACCTCTGCGTAACCGCCTTGAATCAGAAAAGGCGGCAATATTGCTCTTTATTAATTATAATGCTCCTATTTTTAACTTCACTTACTTATATGAAAATTAGTGAGTGAAGTACTTAAATAAAAATTGGAGCATTATACTTAATACTAATTTTCATTAATAAAAATGTTAATAATTACTTTAACATTGTTTTATTTCTTCATTCATATACTATATTTGTATAAGATCTTAAACATCCGCGGATGTGAAAAAAATCGGCATCCGCAACACACCCATAAATTGAACAGAACATCGCAATCATTACGCCGACGTACCCCCACTACCACGGTCGTACACACAGGTTTTGCAACCTAGTCCAATTTCAGTGGTGAGTATTTCGCATTTTCGCCCGCTGTACGTCGCTGCTATCGTCTCGTTGAGTGACATGCGGCGTATATTTTTCTCTCCCAAGTATTGTGTTATTGTCATATAGTTTTGTTGAGTTTTGCGGATTTATTGATATTTTTGTTTTGTTATGATTTGAAAAAGTGTTCGGGATAATTATCACGCGAACGAACAGAATCTCTTTTGTCAACATGGGTCGGATTAATAAATTATTTTTTATTCCTTCCGTTTTCTATATTTACCTTCTGAAATTGGTCATAACGAATTTTGCTTTAGTGCGAAAAAAAAAAAACTGTATCCAGCACGAACCCAACCTCTGGCGCCCGTAAATTGAACTTAACTAAACTAACTAACTTAACAACGTCAATATGTAAGTTGCAAGACCTGTGTATACGACCGTGCCCACTACTGTTGTTGATAGACCTGTTTATACGACCGTGGTTTTATCCAAGATTGAAGTGATAAGTTTGAGTGTTTCATCTAATACAATATATATTTCTTTCCAACTTAAATAAAAAAGGGTTAAGAGTTCTTCCATGATTTAATTAATTATGAATATATTTTATTAAGCTATTTAATCTGTCTGCCATATTAGATTACCGGTGACGTCATATTATATTTGAAAATCATCGGTTTCCATACTCAACGCACATGTGTACATTTTTTTTTACGAAAAGGTGAAGGATTTTTGTTTTATTATAACATGTGGATATATACTTTATTGTTATTTATTTTTACTTTACAAGATAGGTTGTTTTTAATTTCCTTTTATGTTTGCGTTTTGTGTCATTTTTAATGTAATGTAACAAGTTATCAATTGCATTTTCTTTTACATTTACTACATCAATATTAGTTTGTAATATATTTCTTTAATAATTAAAGACATATTGTAAAAAAGAATTGTAAAATAAAATAGTAGGTAATTTAATATATGATGAATTTTGTTTAAATCAAAATTCTATTCATATTCTTGTCAGTTAAATAAAAAAAACAACGGGTTGCACTCCGGGAGTGCCGGCAGAAGTGAAAACTTGAATATTAACGTTATGCATTTTTGATATTTTGGAATGATTAGGAAAAAAATTTGCTCTAATTGCTTTAATTATCCGAATAAAAGTACTATCATTTATGAGGTAAAATACAATATTCATTTATTGCGCTATCGTACACAAACATGACAATTTATATTACATTAAAAATTTAACACTTCAAAATCCGTCTTACGAATTTTCAATCAGGGTCACGTGACGTGACGCGAGTTTAACATTTTCTACCCAAAGAAGTTTTTACTTCAAAAAGTTCGCTGACATTTCAATACTTTTTAAACTGAATGACTCTATATTTTTATTTTTATGACAGTCCAAGTGAACGTTTTGTGAATATTCTCTACATAACATTAATAAATGTTTGTTCTATTAATATTCAAATATTTCTATCAATAATAATTCGATATAGATTTTGTTTTGTTATAATGTTTTATATTAATTAATATTATTTAGATATAAAAGGTATGTAGTGTAAATATTTTAATCATAATTATTTTCCATAATGGTTTGTATTAGTGTTGCATGTTAATAGTCCACTATCGATAGACAATCGATTATTTATCGATATGAGGTGTAAGCAATTGTATCGATAGTTTATCGATACCATTGACACGTGTCAATACTATCGATGGGTTTTGCAATACTATCAATACTTTCGTTATTATCGAATGAATTACTATCGATAGTGTTAACTGTTACCAATAGTTTTTTTCACCGTGAGCTATCGTTACTGTCGATAGTATTGACACAAGACAAAAGATTCGATAGTACTATCGATATCCTGAATAGTTTTCGAGGTCAATTATCGATAGTGAAACTATCGATTGTTCTGCAACACTAAACTAGTGTTGCATATGGTTGTATACATGAATAATGTACGCATTATAAATAATGTTAGTAATATTAAAATTTGAATAATAATTAATGTGGGTGATAAATAAACCAATGATAATATAATTTACGATGTTTATTTTTCTTACCTCATTTATTGTAAACTTGTCTAAATTGTATAATAAATTCAGATTTAATTTTGAATTGCCGCCAAAATAATAGAAAAGGAAATGTTATTCTCCAATTTCAAAAAAAGAACGAGCTATGGATTCTTTTTTTTAAATGTTTCTAATTAGGTGTCCAAGCGGTCAGTAACAGAAAATAAACTCTTACATGTGTAAGACTAATTTTGTAATTAAAAGTAAGATATGTTTTATATTTTATGCATTTAATGAGTTTTTTATTTGAGTGGCTATATTATTGCATGATTATTAATTATTGAATGTGTATATTTTTTACGAACATTTGTACGTTGAAGTTATACTTTCTTTATTCATAAGAAGTGTTTCTAATTATATGACCACCACTGTATCTTAATAATGCAACCCTGATTTCAGAAGTTTGACCATGCATCAGAAGTCATTCCTTACCATTAATTAAAACAAAACAGAATATTGAATAAATAAAACAAGAATTATATTTAAGATTTTATTTACAAAAATACATCACAAAGTATATATTGAGCTTAAAAGTCCTGTATAATGATAGAACACATTCACTCCAACAGTTTGGAATTGAGATCAACAATACATATACGTACATATGAAAGATGGACAACAGTGACCGCCTCATTTGAATACAAACATACACTAATGAAACTTTAATGTTTCAACGTCAAATTAATCTAACATTTGAGGTGACATTGATTTATTAATGCTTGCAAGATTCTTTAAGTGTCTATCTTTAAATACCGTTTAGTAACCCTATCACAAATGAAGCAGCCGACATTACCTTCATAAATAATATTTAACATACATTCAATCAAAATCCTATGGCACTAAATTATCAAATACACCAATTTAAAGCAAGGAAACTATTCTACACGTAAAATATTCATTAAAATTCTTAATCATAACATCTAATAAGGACTATTTTTAAATTATCAATGAAAAGAAAGCCATAGGTTTATTTAAATGAATGATTTCATGTCTTTGGACTGTATGCTATAAGCTAAGATTTGCATTTGGAAGAAATATATTGTAGAAATAGTATGAAAATATTATATAAAAAGAGTGCCGAGATTGTGTTAACATTTTGTTCGAAATACTTACAATAAGACAACAGATTATATAAATATTAATATACTTTCATAATATAAGTAATACAAGTAGCGGGGTATATAAACCACACCACCCCTTATAAATACACTAGTCCATTCGAGCACACATACTTATAAAAAAGAGACATACATTATCTGCTCATAAAACATCTTTGTTATAAATATTAACAAAAATATTTCATGTGAAACCACTAAGAAACCTGTTAATCTAATGTTAATTATAATAAATTAAATTAGAAATCAACAGGGTTGCCATAAATTGTCTCAATCAGTATGCCCATATAAAATAAGAATTATATTTGTAGCACATCATTGACTAGACAAAATGCAACAACAGGTACAAAATAATTTATAATATTATTCTATATTTATGTATATAAGTGAAATTAAAAAAAAGAAAAAAAATTACATTTACATACGAGTAAAACTAATTCCAAAAAGAAGTTATATACTGGGAGGCGTGGCTTATAAATGTGTCTATATTAAATAACATAACAATTATATATAACCACAAAAATATTCTCGAATTACAATATAATATTTATGTGATCGAGATAATTAAGCAATCAGTGTTATTTGCTTACATAGAAAAATGTTATAATCATAGACTAAACATTTTATCCTTAAATTGAATATGTTTTTTATCAAATTATTACATATCAATAAAAATAGACAACACTTTATTAATAATACCATGAAATGTAATAACTTGTGCAACACCAAATCCTAAATGGTTCTCAATTCTAAAATCACTTCCGCTTGTCAAACTTGTCCGAATTACACTTAGTAATTCCTCAATATTATTCACATTTATTCACAAACAACACTAGTCAACAATGACTTCCTCATATATATATATATATATATATATATAAATATAAAATTTATTTCCATAAGTTCCATAACTACAAAGAAATCCAATAAAATAGAAGAAATGCTCTAAAATTATGAATCTATAATCTTACTATCTTAAATTTCGTCTGAAACACCTTGATATTATTTTTATGAACAAACAATTATTATTTCTAAAAACTGATTCAAATTCACATTTATTAACAAAAGATTTAATGCTATTATAACACTTATTCATTTTGGGATAACAAAGATATTTCCTTGTAATCTCAATTACAATAGTACCTTTTTCTCCAGTAAATTCTTTTCACATCTGATTATGACATCATCGCTTCTTCCATTAAGTAACTCTTTGGCTCTTGTTAAGTCTTCCAGGAAGCAACGTCCTCTCTCTGTCCGCATTATCTGTTTCTTGGGTAGCAAATTCTTTGACAAGTACGCAATTAATTTCTGCCAATCTTTGAGCAAGAAGAATGGTTTATCGTGTTTTGTTTCATTCGGTACTCGGCCATTGGAGTGTTCGAAGAAGACATTGATGACTTTCAAGCAGCTTGAAACTCTAGCTCCTTTTAGGTGATTTAGAAGGATGAGGTCTACGTCCTTGTGCGCTATAATGGGTTTGTCGTAGATGTTGTTGTAAAGATTTGTGTTTTCTGCTGGACCAACAATGTATATAACGTGAGTAGCGAGTTCGAGTGCTTCATCTGCCCATATAACCGGATCACTGTGAGATGTTTTGGAGATATCTCCGTCGTACATCACATCGAAGCCGTACTCAGACCGGAGGTAAGCAACAAATGAAGCCACGCATTCGGCATGGAGGCGGTTAGCTGGTGAGTAGATCACTAGAATTTTTGGAGGAGGCGGAATTTCTGAAATGTAAGCATTGAATTCAAATCAATAACTTTAGTTGTAGATCATAAAACTTCCTATCAAAAGTTAGGTAATATACAAGAAGAGGTGTAGTTCCGAAATCTTATGTCGTATCTTTGTCGACTTAAGGCCTTATTCATAAACGTTGCTTAGTTACTGTTTAGCTAAACACTAATTTGTCTCTTTCTGTCATTATTGATTTGACATACGAAAGAAGAAGACAAAATATTGTTTAACTAATCACCAGCTAAATAAAGTTTATGAATAAGGCGGTTAAAATAAATATATTACTTAGCCTGCTCTTACAGTGATATTACAAAATCAATTTAGTTAATTTTTTCGAGTTTTGACCTTGAAAATTAAATTTGCGCCAATTTTAATTAGTATATCCGTGAGTCAATATACGTACGAATACGAAATTTCAAGTAAAAAGCGGTATGATTTTTTCGGAACTTTATCCACAAAAAGAAAAGTCAACACGAAAATACAAAGTTTACTGTCAACACAAAAGTGAAAAAAAATATATACACTATGCCATTATTTTAATCCAGTTTCTATCAATAGTTTCACGTTTGAAATGCATTAAATTATGTTCCTTAGTAATTAATATATTTTAAAACGAGGGACACTCACTCTCTCCATACTCCTTGCACCAATAACGACGGATCACACGAAGAACAATATAGTACGCAAACAGAGTCGCCACAACCAGAGCCGTGATGCTGGCAATACAGATGTTTAATTTCTGATGAACTTCACTACCTGAAAAGTTTATTCGAATCCAATTAATATTAATTTATGGATTAATATGTTTGACGATTCTAGATCATCATCATCCCTTTGTCGTCCACTGCTGGGCATAGGCTTTTCCAATGGCATGGATTCTAGGATAATAAAACCAATAAAAATTAAAAAAAAAAACAAATTTTAATCCTACATGTACATATTATTATTTATCTCCTGTTTTATGAGTTTTGTAATCATTTCCCCGTTTAATTTAACATATCTTACAATTTATGATACATTTCTATTTATAAATAGACAAAGACAAGTCAATTAAGGACCTCTTTGACCTCTATCAATCAACCAATATTCTTTTTTTTTTTGTTTTTGTTTGATACTTCAGTGTTATCAGTACAAAAAATTTGAAATTAACATAGATAAAAATGTTCAAAACATGAAAATTCATATGTTTCCCTCAATATTTCTATAAAACTAATTTATATAGTATGATGGCTGGTCCTTATTTACATTTAATTTTATGCAACTGTCTCTTGTACATTGTCAAATGTCTTTTAAATGCTATTGCTGATGCTCCAAGTATACACAGTTGAATAGTAAAGTTTTAAACAAAGATATATGATATCCTGGCCAAGGCGGCGGTCATGGTAAGGGCGGGGCAGGGGGTGCTAAAATCCCTGGGTTTCGGTAGACCACCAACACCGACTGCTGGTAGCAAATGGATATTGAGAGCTGAAGATCGAGCTCAGTGGCGTGCCATTGGAGAGGCCTATGTCAAACAGTGGACGACGAAAGGTTGTTGATGATGATATGATAACTTACTGATAATTATCCTTGGACTCTCGACAAACTGGCATTTAACTTGCTCCCTCTTACACTTCTCATGTATCGGTGTAACAACAAAGTAATATGTACCGGCGCTAATTAACAAACTGTAGTCGTATGTTACTTCTTGGGTGTTATTTTTTAACTTGATTGTCGTGCTTTTAACTGTTTCTTTACACTGAGTCCCTTTATTACACTCTTTCATAACTTCAATCTGATATGCCGTTATCTTTAGCTGAGCCGGTGGAGGCATTATGTGTAACTTCATAGAGGTGGTTAGTATTTCTATGTATACAAATGGCTTCCAATCGTTTTCGCTTATGGTCGGACCTATTAAAGAATTAAAACAAATTTAATACTGATCTAAACATTAGTCATAACTTTACTATGATTTTCTGTACAATGTGACACCTTCAGTAGCTGTTTTTCAATGATAAATTATATTATATAACCAAAATATTGATGAATTATGAATAATAATGCTAAACTTAAAATTTAGAAAATTAATGGAATGCAATGAAAAAAGTTATATGACCTATAAAGAGCATTGTTATGGTTTCCTGTTTTTCTTGGTGCAGATTAAGTTATTTATAGACAGTCCAATTGCAATAATAAGCATAAATGCTTCAAAACTATAAATGCAATAGATTAATTACCCTTACTTGCCACACCTCTGTAGAATCACATAATTGCTACCATGGGGTAAATTTGTACGCCCATGACAAAAATCGTTATAAAAAATGAACTCCTGAATATTTCGACTTATTAATTGTTGTAGAACATATTAAAGCTTATTTTAAAAGATTGTTTATATATAGTATAAAAATAAAATTTAAGTAAGCCAACAAAAGTGGAAAAACGACTATTTTCCTCAATTAGCCTGGGGTGGTTTTGTACCCCAAGGTGGCAAGTAAAGGTTAAAGTACTTTGTTTGGACACTGATGTATATATATTTTTTTTAATGTTTTTGGAACAATTCGTAATTTCAATTTGTTAAATGTACTCACTTAACATTGCCGCCGATGGTATGTTGAAGTTATAACGCCCTCTGTTTACTACTACATCATCGGTTGCCTCAAAATCAAGTATATGACTTTGACCGTTATAATCACCATCGGTAAGAGACCAATAGCAGTCATAGTAGAGCATTGATTGTTCGTTGATGGTGACGTCATTTGAAATAACAATATTCCTACAGTGACTTTCTACGTTCATGAATTTTTGAAATCGGAATTTCATCGCTGGAATTACAAAAAATATGGTTAGACAATGTTTCTAACATCAAATATTAAATAATAATTATATTTAGTGTAACAAACATCAGATATAAAATTTAATAATTAAAAAATTCTTACTTTTCCATTTTATATTACTAAACGTAATATTAAGGACAGTATAATTGACAGAATAGTAAGTCCTGTTGTCACGATGAACCACCGGCAATATGTAGGGCTTGAGGCTGACTCCACCAATATGGGAGTTCGAAGAAATGGGTCCAAAGTTGTCAGTACAGTCAGAGCTATTTGGTGGAATGTATTCTACTTTACAAGTATTATCATCTGAATAATCTTCACCCAATATCTAGAAAATATAAAAGAATTATATATATGTAATATAAATAGATTAAATTCAATTATTTATTATATTTTAACCTTTTACATGCACACAATAATATTAATTGTATAATTAATATTGACAATATTAAATTATAATATTAGTATAGGCAGTGTTATACTAAGACTCTATGATAAACAAATTTTTTCTCTTTGTAATCTTAATTATTTTACGATTTGAACATGACAAACTAAAATTACCTTAGAACCTCGATTATCTGAACCCTCAATTATCCGAACGATGACTAAGTTTATCCGAACGCTCAATTATCCGAACAATGGTGCGAAAGATACATTGTTTGTTGATACTTGGCCGAGACGAATTACAGCCATTCGTCAATTAAAAATGGACGATTTATAAAAAAAATATAACAAATAGTATTCGACTTTTTTCAGGTGTTGAAAATACACATATACAGTGGTGGTCGTATAATTAGAAACACTACCAACGGTCCTTGACATTATGTAAGATACTTCACCGCAATCGTTTTTATTTTGAAATTAAACAATAAATAGGAAAACAATATAAATCCCATTACACAAGTGCAGTTTCAATATTACATTATGGACAAACATTTAAATCAGTTTTAAAGTATGAACAATAATGGTCAACTTATTAGAAACAACAATAAAAAATATAAAAAACAATATTTTTTTAAGAATTAGTATTGTTATTTATGAAATATCTACTATCCACAGCCTACCAATAGTTATAATTAATATTTAATGGCGTATCCTTTATTCTCAATAACAGCAAAGCAACAACGTGGCATTGATTCAATCAATTTCATACATTTTTCTAGGGGGATTAAATTCCATGCTTCAACAAATGCTTCATATAGTTCGTTTTGACTGGTGTTACGTTTGTTTGAGACTTTCTTTTTAACAATATACCAGAGATTTTTCTATCGGGTTTAAATCCAGACTATTTGCTGGCCAGTCTAAAACGGATATACGCTGTTCGCTAAGGAAACATTTGACGCTATTGGCCGTGTTTTTAGGGTCATTGTCATGCTGAAAGATACAGGTTATAGGCAACTGATCGTCCAAGTAGGGAATCATTGTGTGCTCTAAGATATTTTTGCATTGCCATTGATCCATTGTACCGCCATCTTACTCGACTATTTATAGGGCGTCTAACATAGCGCTTTCCATCGGAATTTACCATATTTATTTTTGTTTCATCTGAAAATAACACTTTTTTCCATTCTCGTACCGTCCAATTAACAATTTTTAGCGAATAATAATCGCTTCTCTCGGTGTTGCTTGGTAAGAAGCGGTACCTTTCGAGGGATTCTTCCAAACAATTTAGCTTCCACTAATCTTCGGCGTATCAGTCTTGACGAGATGTTTCTCCGGTCATCAGGCGAAAAAACTTTATTTTTAATCTGGTTGGAGCCTTTACTTGGGTCTTTTTTAGCAACACGAACGATTAGCGTATCTTCTCTGGGAGAGGATTTTCTTGGCCGAGCCTTTCTAAGAACATTTTCAACAGTTCCATGTGTTTTATAATGATCAATTGCATTAAAAACTTTCTTAACAGAACAATTTAAATGCTCAGCTATTCTTCTGTATGCCCACTTATGATCGATTTGTAAATTAACAATGATTTGTCTAGTTGACGCGTCACTACTTTTATTTTTGCCCATTTTGAATAAAATAAAATTCAGATTAAATTTTGAATTGCCACCAAAATAATAGAAAAGGAAATGTTATTCTCCAATTTCAAAACAAGAACGCGCTATGGATTATTTTTTAAAATGTTTCTAATTAGGTGTCCAAGCGGCCAGTAACAGAAAATAAACTCCTACATGTGTAAGACTCAATTTGTAATTTTTTTTTTTTTTTGTTATAAATTTTTTTTGTAATTAAAAGTAAGATATGTTTTACATTTTATGCATTTAATGATTTTTTTATTTGAGTGGCTATATTATTGCATGATTATTAATTATTGAATGTGTATATTTTTTACGAGCATTTATACATTGAAGTTATACTTTCTTTATTCATAAGAAGTGTTTCTAATTATATGACCACCACTGTATATATATAAATTTCTATACATGTCAAACTTTAATATATATATGTATGTACTGTTTTTATGTAAAAAGGTGTTGATTATGATCTCGTCCCAAAAAACCCACGTTTCGATTATCCGAACTAGTCTCCTAATAATAAATAACCTATTACAAATAAAGTATAATCATCATTTGGATCTCTTAATTCACAACATGCTTTATATCAGTCTGTTTTATATAGTTCATTTATGTGTAAAACTACAAATAGTTCTAGAAAAATTACTAGGTTTTTAGCTACAATTTTATTTAAAAAATATTATATATAATGACATTTACAATACTTAAACATACGATAAAGTACAATAACGATTTTATGTAAGAAATATCTGGTTAAAAATACCACCGATCCAAAATTTCTCGACGATCGTAACTAATAATGGTGCCCTTATTAGTAAACTAACAGTAATTCTATATTACGATTTAGATGATTAATCTTTAACTTACCTTACTTGATAGATAAAAGTATAATAAAATAATAAAACAAATGACATGTACCTGCATATTATATCATACTATCGCTCAAGGTTACAGGATTCGATAAATCAATAATGTATATTCGAATATACTTCTCTTTTTTTTCTCTACACGTTACTTAATTATATGATCACGTACCTGTGTTGTACAGCTACGGGTTATCTTCGTATTATTCTCGCAAAGCTGATAATGTTGTCCAGAAACATATTGAAACATAAAGAATAAAATAAATGAAATCACTTGTCTCCCCATATTGAACCCACAAATAATTTAGGGACGAAAATTATAAAAATAAAGTACATCCATAGTAATGAGGATTAACGCATAATAATAATAAGCTGTTAAATGTTGCTTCGAGGCAAATAATAAAGTACAACGTAATAAAATTGTTGAATGATCGACGACCATTCCACTACAAAAACAATATGGCAGGATAAAGATAAACTTATTAAACGTACAGATAATTAATCGAAACTCGAGAGAACGTCAGGATTAAAAAGTTATGCCACACATTTTGATAAAATTGAACTAATTCTTGTACATTACAAAGTTTATGTAAGTCATTCAAGCTCATTACACATGTTATTTATTTAACAAAAAATTACATTAACTAGAATACAAATTCTTGCATTTGTAGAAACAAAACGCACACCGTATGCATAGTTATTAGGGCCCGCGCGCACGGGTGAATTTTGTCACGGTGACATAAAAGTTTTTCTTACTATTACGTCACCTCTCCAAAGCGGAGTGCACTCACAGAGGCTGACTAGACAAGAAACAATAAAAAGACAAAAATGACAATAATAATATTTTACAGATTATAAATTAGATTAAATTAAATCAAATAAAATCAAAATACCAAATTAAAATAAATCAATTTGAATTAAATCAAATCAATTCACATTCAATCAAATCAAACCAAATCAATCACATTAAATTATATAAATTATAACACACTGGCGTAGAGTGACAACTTTGTAATCCATGTAGCTCCTATGTAAAGTTCAAGACGCAGCGACAGTTTCGTCACGGACTAGTTCGCTGGTCGGGTGACAGAAATGTCATCCAGTTGTTTCGTCGCCACATGCGCACATCTCCATACAAGTCCATGAACTTGATGAGTGACGAAACTGTCACCGTAGCAAAAGTCACCCGTGCGCGCGGGCTCTAACATTACTATACTAGTGTTGCAGAATAATCGATAGTTTAAGTATCGATAGTTGACCACGAAATCTATTCAGGATATCGATACTATCGAAAGTATTGTCTTGTATCAATACAATCGATACTATCGATAGTAACGATAGTTCACCGTGAACAATACTATTGGTAACAGCAATACTATCGATAGTAATTAATTTTATTATTTCATAAAAATCAAATGTGCAAAACCATCGATAAAATCGATAGTATAGATAGGTTTTAGTTAAATTAATGGGTTTTGTAATACTATCGATACTATCGTTACTATCGAATGAATTACTATCGATAGTATTACTGTTATTAATAGTATTGTTCACGGTGAGCTACCACACTATCAATAATATCGACAGTATTGACACGTGACAATTATATAGATAAACTATCGATGCCATTGCTTACACCTTGACTATCGATAAATAATCGATTGTCTATCGATAGTGGACTATCGACATGCAACACTATACATAAGAACATAATATTCAACTACATAAAAACATAATATTCAATATTCCCTTGTTACTTAGCTCAACATTAAAACATATTTTTCATGCCTTTTTTTCGATGATTTTCATTGTTATGTTTTTCTGAATACAATAATAAATACGATAGCACCATATTCTCTAAATTCAAATTATCAAAGTCGATAAATAAAGCCTAAAATTAATCATTTTACTTGTGTACGTATCGCTTAATACCTTTTTTGAACTAAACCACCAGCTATACTCAACCTTTTCTTTATAGGGGGCACAAACACATGATAGTCATGGTGTAGCGGGCCGCTAACATTTATCGCGTATATATTTCAACATTTTTTTGTTATCAATTCATAACGTATGGTTGTTAATAAAAACCTTTGAAGCTTAAAATAGTTCAAAATAAAGTAACATTAAGTGGGCCAACCCTAAAAGCCCGGCGGGCCGCATTTTCAGTATCGCTGTGCTAGACTGAAGCTTGAATTCAATGTTGGGCCATGGAAACAGTAGTGATTGTATCTACCTACTCTTTACACTTACAGCTTCAGTCAGAAAAGGGAAAGTTGTTGTCGAAGTTGATGAATGAAAACCTTAGCAATATTTTACAAAACGCACAATGCATGAAAGTATCAATTCATTTTGATATATTTTATATATATATTATGTATAAAAGGTTGCCTGCCACATATTTTCTCTAGAGAATTCTTGTCTTTATTAAAACACTAGCCTTGTCCTTATTTTCTCGAACGAAGTCGGGACGGTTAGCTAGTTAAATGCATAAGAGATTTTTTATAATTTCAATATCCTTTTTTATCCAACCTATAGGAAATTTAATATATGAAAACACTACTAATTCTATCAATGAATTACGCTTCCGATAAAATTTATTCCTTATCGCATTTACATTTGCTCATTTACAAGTAAAGTTGTCAGCTTGTTCTACAGTAAATTGGTCATAACCCGTTACGTGAAGCCGGCGAACTGCTGTCACATTGAAAGTGATTTTAGTGTTCATTAATTTTATTCTGTTATTTAAATGTAGCATATTTAAAAAAAAAAAAAACATTTATTATCTTTAAACTTTAAGTTAAAAAATGTTTATTGATAGATAACCTAGTGTTTATTTTTATTTTGTTTATTATTATTCAATTTAAAAAAAAAAAAATACATTTGTTCTGTAAAACATTGTGCTTCGGGAACATTTTAATTAAAAAAAAAATTTTAATGAAAGTGATATTTGCGGAGTAAAAACTGTTGAAGAACGAAAATGGATGTAAAAGTGTTTATTTATTTATTTTTAATACACCAAGCTACTATAGCAGGATCAATAGGTAATGGTTTAAAATTATTTTACGAATTTTTTAGCAACTTTAAGTAGAATACGAACCAAATATATCTTATATTTTTGTAATAATGTAAAATGCAAATAAATATCATAATAAAAAGTTTTAACCTACAGTTATGAAACCCATGAAAACCGGTTTTGTGTCTTTATTTATCGTACTTGTTTTGTTTATCTTTTAAACATTTGAAATAAGTGCTGGCATTTTTTATCAAGTTAAAAAGCTTTATTAACTCAATTAGTTTATTCTAGGTGAAGATTGTGAGCCGAGTCATGATATATTAGATGGAGCTTGCAAATTGGTGACGGACTGTGAGGACGCATTAAGGTAAGCGTTTATTATAGTTATGCATGTTACAAATATCATAATTGTTCATGTATCGAGGGAATTTAGAATAATTAACGGTATGATTAATGAACAATAGTATATCGTAGTAGTATATTTATAGTTATTTTTCTTTTGCATAAGTAATTTCATTTTCTTGCATCATATAGTTTTACGATTAGTCTAATTTGTAATATTTGATTATATCATCCATTGAAATAACTATCTTGATATGTTTGTGATTTCATTTGTATCTATGCAAATAAGAAAAAAAGGCTGGTCAATGGGCGTATCTAGTAGGTATCATATTATATTATGTATATATTATGTGTGGGTACGGAAAATCAACGATCTTCCGAAATAACATTTAAAATTTTTAATTCAAAATATTGAAGTAATAATATGTTATTTTATTTTCATTTACATAATCAAAAGTATGTCTTAGAGGAGACATATATCCACGGTAGTATGCGCAAGCGATCCCCGGAGAAGGTGAGGGTACCGCTGGTTTATTTAGTGGGTCCTCCTCAGTGCACTGTACGTTCTAGGCAATGGCGAGTCCCACATACACCCCCACAGAACTATGTGGGGGAAAGGCATAAATGCGTTTTTAGAGCAAGATAAAAAAATTGAGATTCATACGTATATTACGCGGATCTTAGACGGAGATAGCTGTCTTAATTATTGGCAAGCACACTACAATATATAATTATAATTAGCCTTTATGATTCAGCTTGCACTCCACGTTAAAGGAAAACATCGGGAGGAAACCTGTAGGTGTCTTTTGAAATTCCACAAGCAACCACCAAGCCATAGTGACGCAGAGTGGAATAGACTCTAAACTTTCTCTCTAAGAGATATATTATAGCATAGCGCTTATAAACGTTTAATAACGCTATTTTCATATCTAAGTAGGTATTGATATAGATATATACAAATTGACCGATTGAGGTATATAATATATATATTTACGTAATATAGCATAATATCAAATCAAAAATATATGTATTCAAATAGACTTTAACAAGCACTTTTTGTCGTCAAGTGCAATCACCGTAAAAAAAAAAAACAAATTTCTATAAATACAATTAGTTATTTTCTACGAGATATAACAATAATTTAATCCGTTTTTACATAATAGTTTAGCATAATGTATTTTTGTAGATATATACATTCAAAAACAGACTGCTGAATTTATACATAGCCCAACGAACGATTTATTTTATTAATAAGAAAGCGAAATTTATGTATGTCACTATTTAATATATAATGATTAATATTATTTCTTGTGTATAGAATATTTGCGTAATATTATAACAGTGGATAAGTAATCGCGTCATATTAGTATCATTGTTATTATTAAATAATAAGTTACAGTAGTTATATAAAATAACAAATAATCATCGATCGGAAAAGAAAATTCCACAACATTATATATTTTCCCCGCGGTTTCGCCCGCGTAGTTCCCGTTCCGGTGGAAACACGGGGATAAAATATAGCTTATGTTACTCGCTGGTAATGTAGCTTTTCATTGGTGAAAGAATTTTTAAAATCGGCTTAGTGGTTTAGCCGTTAATGCGTAACAAACAAACTCACCTACTCATTTATAATATTAGTTTGGATGTATATAAGAGCATATAAACAATATATACAAATAGATACAATCACATAACGTGTAGATGATATTATTGTCGAGTTAATTGTGCTAAAATGTAAAAATATGTATCCGATACGATTCATGGGCTATTTCACTATATAATTATAGTATTGCACGAAACCTTCACGCCGGTTTGCACAGGCAGGTAGACTATTCCAACGGCAGGAGGACTGTATATACAGTGCGACAAGCGATCTTATGGCAAACCATTAAATACACGATATCAAATTACCAGAAAAATGCCCTGACGAGCTTGCACAAAGCTCTACCACCAAGTAACAAAGCTCTACCACCAAGTACAAAGCTCTATCACCAAGTGCAAAGCTCTACCACCAAGTGCAAAGCTCTACCACCAAGTGCAAAGCTCTACCACCAAGTACAAAGCTCTACCACCAAGTACAAAGCTCTACCACCAAGTGTAAAGCTCTACCACCAAGTACAAAGCTCTACCACCAAGTACAAAGCTCTATCACCAAGTACAACGCTCTACCACCAAGTACAAAGCTCTACCACCCAGTACAAAGCTCTACCACCAAGTAAAGATTCGAAAAAACATGGCTATAACAATATGTCAATCTAAGGTAGTTTATGTTCACCCCTTAAAGTGGATAAAGTTTCAACCCAATCGGACCAACAGAAACGAATTTAAATTTTTCCCGAAATGTCACGAATTTGTCACGAATGTAAAAGCCCCGGATTTATACCTGCCTAGGATTCCGGCCAGCCGAGGGAAAAACCCCAGAAAAAAATCATATAATTTTACGCTCTGCTTCCGAATTCTGGTAATGTCTGGAGGCCTTGGATCTTTAAATCCAGGCCTGGGTATTTTATACATGATAATACTTCTTGGAATAAAGTGACACAATGTAATAATGTGTTATCTGTGAACTAATTTCAATTTGACATTCGTAATTATGAATCATGATCATCGGATAAATATAAATATTATGTAAAAAATATCCTGTGTTGTACTTATACCTACGTCAAGGAAAAACTATAATTACGTCATAATTATGTAGGCATGTTATATGATCTGAGTCAATTGCGGATTGGGACGAAATAATTATTTTAATGATTGTAATTAATATCACATTACTATGTTCAGAAAGAATCACAATATCACTGAAAAACTAAGTTTTACATTAATAAAACTTGGCTTTTCAGTGATATTGTGATTTTCTGAATTTATCTGTGTATAAATATAAAAGAAATTTGTCACAGTTACTCCTTCCCCGACGTAGACGTTCACTAAAAACGGATTTTAATCAAATCTTAACCAAAATACGTTTTTCTTCTTATCTACCCGGGCGAAACCGGGACGATCTAGCCACTAGACCAACGAGGCAGTCGTGTTTATAAATAGTATCAGACAATATACTATTTATTTTTGTCTCACTGACTGATTCTTTTGTAAGTCTTTTTTTTATTAATTTTACACGATTTGGAATCAATGAAGGTCACTCAAGACAAAAGACACGAACCATACTTGTATTTTTTATATATATTTGAATGCAAAATGAAATGCGATATACGAGTATGTCGTTAAAATGTAGGTTTTATTTATTTATTATGTTGATCTTAATATATTTTGCAATCATTAATTTGATGTAGGCTTATTCGGTGATTCAGTTCAGACACACAAGTTATGTGTGTCACTTTCAAAAAGTAAATTTTAGAATTAAAAAAAAAAAATTAGTATGTAATATATTCTTCTTATTGTTCATGTTTCAGTGTATAAGGAAAACTACTAAAATATAAATTATTAATTAATAGTTATAAAACTTATATACAGGAAAATCTCTTAATTGTTTATTTCAATAAACAAGTTTCTATAGATATTTAAATTTTCATCATACAAAATACTGTTTGAAATTTGACGAATATTCGATGATTTTAGTTTTAATAATTTCAAGATTTTATAAGTCACAGTTTTAATAAATTTGCATTAATAACAGGAAATAGAAATTCGATCAGCTAATCGTATAATGTTTGGAAAAATATTAACGGAAATAACTTCATTTGATTTTATGATCACGTATTATATCAAGTTTGTTTTTAAATATACCTTCAATAATCAATTGGAAGGGTAAACTAAGACTATTAAACAATCATTATCGCGCCCATCACAATTTTTATTGGCCCGACTTAGCTCTACCACCAAGTAAAGCTTTCACTTTTGAGCTTTGTGCAAGCTCGTCTGGGTAGATACCACCCACTCATCAGATATTCTACCGCAAAACAGCAGTACTTGCTATTGTTGTGATCCGGTTTGAAAGGTGAGTGAGCCAGTGTAGTTACAGGCACAAGGGACATAACATCTTAGTTCCCAAGTTTGGTGGCGCATTGGCGATGTTAGCGATGGTTAACATCTCTTACAATGCCAATGTCTATGGGCGTTGGTGACCTCTTACCATCGGATGGCCCACATGCCCGTCCGCCTACCTATGACATAAAAAAAAACTATCAGTATTGCGCCCAGCACAACATTTTATTAGCCCGACCTGAGATTTGAACCCAGGACCTCCGGGTCTTGGTACTTCACTAGGCTGTCAACTGTAAAAACTATATATAGCAGTTATAATATGAAAGTTCCTATGAATATTTCTTATCACGTCGTCATTTTTTAAAATTATTTTAATGTGTTTTATATTTTATTACAATTGTTACTTTTGTTGGATGTTTTCAATAAATAAATAAATACAAAGTAGTTAATGAACTATAGTCGATTTAATGTAGACATTGAATTTTTGTAATCTGTTTTTGAAGGGTTGGAGGGACGGACATCATGAGACGTAAAGGTCGATAGTGCAAATGCCCACAGGGACTAAGCGGGGATGAACAACAATATTTAATAAACTGTAATCTATTTATAAGATAGGGCTCGCTATGGGCAAAGACCTGACCGAAAAGGTCACGGCACGAATGAAGGTTTTATACAATGTCGTACAACGAACTCACCACTGAATGTTTATATGCTTCATTTATGTTTATAATTCACATCGTGCCCAACGATGAAGTAAAACGTCGTGAGGAACCCTACATATGTAGGCAAAAAAAAAACTCCGCCACATTTGCATCCGCCATACCGCATTAGAATAGCGTTGTCGTATCTCCTCAAAAGGAAAGAAGGTTTTGCCTTAGCAGACATTTACTTTACTTATGTAATATATTTTTTTTTTTTACAGATACATTAAAGAAACGCGCCAACATCCCTTTAGAAGATGTGGTTTCAGCGAGGACTTAGAGATTGTGTGTTGTCCAAAAACCATATTCGAAATTTTCAACTCTGGCAAAGAGAATTCCTCAAGAGAACTAAAAACCGATGGTGAGTACTTTGAAATAAAATAAAAGACGATGTGGACCAATGGGATCCAAGTTTTTTTTGTACCAATTTTCATCGAAAGCGGTTTTTTAGCCATGACAGCGTAATAGACTACATACGTACATAAAGAGAGAGTTAGTTTGGCATTTATAATATCAATACTATTATATACTATATATATACTGCCTCGTTGGTCTAGCGGCTAGATATTAGGCTGCAGACCCGGCGGTCCTGGGTTCAATTCCCAGGTCAGGCCAATAAATAGTTATTGAGTTTTTCTGTCAGAAAATTCTCAGTAGCAGCCCGGGGTCTGGAAGGTGGAAGTGTGTACACTCCCGTGCCTCGGAAAGCACGTTAAGCCGTTGGTATTGCCATAAAAACACTCGCTTGGAGACCAAAAATGTTGCCAAGCGAAATTCAGTTAATCTTAAAGTTCTAAAACAAAAATTACATTCTTAATTTAAATTTATGTGCTCTATTTTTTTTACAGACAAAATAAAACCATCACAGAGAATTGCTGATAAAGGTTAGTCGACACTTTAACTTTTAAACACACTATTAAGATAATATAATCAATATAGTTTTATCGTCGTCAATTCAAAACGAATTACCTACTTTAAAACTCACTTAGACGAATTTGTATGTATAACCTATTCGAATCGAAGAAGGAGAAAAGATAAACAAAGCTTACGTTTACAAGTACAAACTAGACCATTTTAATTTAACTTCCAAAGTTATGATGCCAATTTCGCGGAGATTAAAAACGCAATTTTTTCGCGAATCCATAATACATTATATTCTATCATAGATTATTCAAAATCTCAACCAATAATATCTCGACAATTTAATGTCATGTTGCTTATTTATTTGTTGTGATTAGAATAGGCATATGATAGAGTACTGAGTCATTGCTGTATGAGAATCAATAAGTACTAACTTCACGTATTTTTATCATCTATGTCTCCATATAAGCTAGTATATATATAAGCCGATCGGATTCAATGTCCTTTTTAAGATCAATTAATAAATTTATATGAATTCTGTGTCTTTGAAATTGTTGCCACCTCCCTCATGATTATTGATTGATTGTTCATTGTCTTTCTTCTGGTTACCCAGATAAAATATATACAATAATAATGGATTGTATCAAGTATATTTTAATTTATTTCAGAATGTGACAAAATAGTTGAATCGGCTATACCGCCCCTCGGATTATACATAATAGGAGGCGAGCTGGCTGGTTTAGGGGAATTCCCGCACATGGTAAATATATAATACAATTATAATATCGATAACGAAACGAAGTAATAAAACCGTCAAGAGTTCATCGACCTATTTGATCATTCTAGATAATTCCATTAATTTTTAACGGTTACAATACGTTTACTTGGTGTTGGTAGGTCGGTTCCACCCACTCATCAGATATTCTACCACTAAATAGCAATACTTAATATTGTTGTGTTCATGATTGAATCTTCGATCTTCCTTATTATTTACAAAAAGTAATTAATTTTTACGACCTTTACGTGCTGGTCAACATATATTAAAAAAAATTCAACCTTATACGCATGTTTTAAAGTTGGAATTACAAAGTCCCAAATAAGCAGTAAATTCCGACCGAGGCTCGCCGCTTAAACAAGGTTATGATTGGACCATACAAATTTAAAATAAGACCATAACCGTATTTGTGCTCTTATTTTTCGGACCGTTTTTGAACCGCTTACCGGTAATCTAGTACATAATGGATCGAAAGGTTACTTAAAGTAAATAATTTATGTAATTTCAGGTAGCACTTGGTTATGAAATGAACGACGGTTACAAATTTTTATGCGGAGGTTCATTAGTGTCCACTACTTTCGTCATAACGGCTTCTCATTGTCTGGATAATCTCGAGAGGTAATTTTTTTTATTTTTATTTATAATTAGCTTAATTAAATCCCTCAATCGGGGCGTATTCACAGAACCGACTTACGCCCGGTTAACTAAAATCAAGAAACGATTTGCTTACGGATAATAGAATTCAGCGACCATTACTTTGTTACTCACAAACTGAAGGCTACTAACGGATTGTATGGTAAATGTATAGAAATGTGTGTGTTTCATTAGTGTTTCATTTAAATATATTAAAATTAAATCACGCCATTCCATTATCAAGACAAACTAATCGTTCTTTTAATATATTATATCGTGACTTGGGATGTTTTTTGTATCTAGTGTTTTGATCTATTGCCACTTAGACCATAAACAACGTGTATGGTAGGAAATGCAACCCATCAACAAAAGGATTCCTAAAGAGTATAGGCGTCCGGTATCAGACTGTCTGTAAAAAAATGTCATCTCTTGTGTTACTTAAGTTAGGGTCATAAAATACAATGCGCTAACTCAGAATATATGGGGTAAAGCTAACGATGAAATTGATCTCATAGCGCAATTGTCACATAACTTGTTACTAAAGTGGGCTACCATCGCTTTCGTGTTTGTATTTTTTGGTACTTTTTCCGTAACCCGACACAGGGTTCACAATCTTTGAAGTTTCTTCAGGGTTTCTTTAAACCCAATATAACAATATTCGTATTCAAATAGAAACGTTTAAATTTGGAATCGTTAAGCTTTAAAACTGATCTGGATTTTGAAGAGAAGAATCAGAGAAACGTCTTTTTAAAAAAAAATTAAAAACAAATTTGTGTAAATTTATATAATTATGTTATCAGTGTACTTCAAAGAAAATTGGATAAGTATAACAACTTATTATATAAGATATTTATATAAACAACGTGAACACTAGGTGGCAGGGCTCTGTGCAAGCCCGTCTGGGTAGGTCACCCATCAGATATTTATCAGTTCGAAGGGCGAGTGAGCCAGGCATAAGGGATATAACATTTACTTCGAAAGGTTAGTGCGCATCACCATATATCCTGGGACATCCTGGGGCATAATTCACACACGGCCATCTGATCCCAAACTAAGCAGAGCTTGTAGTATGGAAACCAAACAACTATACTACATATATATACTATATATACACTATATATATGACTGCCTCGTTGGTCTAGTGGCTAGATATAAGGCCGCAGACCCGGTGGTCCTGGGTTCAATTCCCAGGTCGGGCCAATAAATAGTTATTGGGTTTTTCTGTCAGAAAAATCTCAGTAGCAGCCCGGAGTATGGAAGTTGGAAGTGTGTACACTCCCGTGCCTCGGAAAGCACGTTAAGCCGTTGGTCCTGCGCCTGAACTCTTTCCGGTCGTGTCGGATTGCCGTCCCATCGGATTATGAGAGCTAAGGAAAAGAGAGTGCACCTGTGTTTGCGCACACACTTGTGCACTATAATATCTCCTGCACAGTTGGCTAATCTCTCTTGAGATTGGCTGCCGTGGCCGAAATCGGTCTGGAGGACCTTACTATATATACTAGTTTTATTTTGTAAATAAATACTTATATAGATAATTACACCCAGACTCAGGACAAACAGACATGTTCATGCACACAAATGTATAAATATATAAATTCAGTTATATAATTAACAATTATTGAAGCTACCGTTTATCTATTATCATTACAGGATCGAGCCAAGCATAGTTCGTGCGGGAGTTATAGAAATCGGCGGCACGGAATATAACAAAGAAACAGATATAAGGATAAAAGAGATCATCAAACATCCCTCGTACGTGAGGAAGACCAAGTATCATGACTTGGCCCTGCTAAGGTAAGCTTATAATATTAACATACATATTTTATAGTTTAACGTATCACCACAGATTAAGTAACCCCGCCGCGTACGTCTGTCTGTCGGTCTGAACGTGTAAAATAAAAAAATACTGAACGGATTTCGATACGGTTTTCACCAATAGACGGACTGATTCATAAGGAACGCTAAGATGTATAATTCATTAAGGATTTGTGTATAGCAGCTGAATTATGATGACACTGTTGAACCTGTCGAAAAAAATCATGTCGACTTGGTGCATTATTGACTTGCGCAACGTAAACCAACAGAGTTATATGTATTACGATATAAACGTTTTATGTAGACAAGTCTACCCGTGCGAAGACGGGACGGGTAGCTAATTCACGTATAAACTTACGTATTCTTACATATAGTATGTAGCAACCGTACAAGTTGGTGCTGCGGTTGAACGACTTTCTCTTTTTTCAAGGAAAAAATTATTTGCAGTTTAGTTAAAGCTTGTTAAATGTCAAGAACATAGATATGAATATATTGTCTGTGGCCTAGAACACCATTTTGAATCGGTTTTCAAAAAAACATTGTAAATCTAAATTGTTTATTGAGATGGGAGAAGTAAGTTTTGAATGGCGCAATTTACTAACATTTGCTATTTTTAGTAGTCTATAGAATCCCATATTATATGTCCCTATATTCCCAACGTAATATTTAGTGAATAATTGAAAAACAGCATAGTAGTTCGGTCAAAATAAAAAAATAAAAAATATGGTTGTCTGTAAAGTCGGTTTACGGGCGATAATAACTTTACGTGATAACGTCATAAGAAAACATTGATGGATACTCTGACGCACCGGCCGATGGAGAGGATGGCGTGAATAGATGCGTCACAAGCCGAACGCTTAGGCCGATCGTGCCTCTATATCGCTTGTTCCGCGCTCTCGCTTGCGCGCTCGGCTCTGGCGGAACGTTACTATGAGTCATGCTTTTTCGGGCGTGCAGCCGGCGTTCATCGATTTATAAGACGTTATCACGTCAAAAAAATAGTGGTTACAACCAGCCAGTCGTGTCAGATTGTCGTACCATTGGAGAGACCATGAGAGTGCAACTTAAACACAGGCCATATTATAGTGCACACACTTGTGCACTATAAAATGTCCTTTGCAGTTGACTAATCTCTGGTCGAAATCGATTAGGAGGACATCATCACACTTGTGTCATTTTTTTAACCATCGACATCATAAAACGCAACAATATAAAGAATAATATTTACTTAATTACAGATTAGAAAGGCCAATTGAAGTGTCAGTTAATTTGAATGCAATTTGTTTGTACACCAAAAAGGAAGACCCTTCTGTAGCGCTGACTCTAACCGGTTGGGGGACAACTAGTGCTTCGAGTAAGTTACATGTTTAATTCTTTATGTGGTATCGAACTCGCAAATAAAATCTATCAACATACAGTGTTGAGCTTCATGATTAAACATGACTATGAATCGGTGAAATGCAATACATCAACAACATAAAACTGTTAATTTAGTTAAATAATGTATTTTTTTGTTGTGATATTATATTAATATTGTTTTTATATAAATATAGGAGATCTGAAGAGTTCAAAATTGTTAAAGGCTGATGTATTTATCATACCGACGAATACATGCAAGAAATCATATCAAAACTGGCTCAAACTGCCGCAAGGAATCACCGATGAACAAATCTGCGCTGGCGACCCCAACGGGGTGCGTGATGCTTGCCAGGTAAGAACCCGGGATATTCTCGTATCAGTATATAATCAGTTTATAATACTCCAAAACATTTATAAAGAATCGCCATTTATTTAAACAAAAAAAGGGCCTATGTCATCTACAGTATGGATACAATATAAGTCATATCATTGAAATATTGAGTGATGAGCATATTAGTATCAAAAAGTATTTATAGATCTAATAAAATAAAAAATACGTATTCTTAATTATTATTCAATTAACTTAAGTAGCTTAATTTTCAGCAATATAATTTTGTCTAAAAAAATACATTTGTCATTGTCACCGTCCACTGAAACCTGCTTTGTTTTATTTACAGGGAGATTCTGGTGGTCCTCTACAAGGTTTAACAGATAGCGACGGGTATTACCGATTGGTTGGCATCATTTCATTCGGTCGCGGCTGCGGCTCCACCGAGCCCGGTGTGTACACACGCATCACGAAATACCTCGACTGGATCGAGAGTGTAGTGTGGCCACAATCAAATACTTAAAAATCAAATAGCTATTTGTTATCGATAGGACATTATTTATGAAAAATTAAATAGAAAATATCGAACGGATTTCTTTATTTTTCTGTGTTTAGTTTAATATTATTGAGTAGCTTTTAAGTATTATTATTACTGTTGAGTCCTAATATTGAGGTTGAAATAGACTATACAATAATCAAATCCAGACTTATTGTCAGTAATACATTTTGACCTTTGACTGCTGAGGAAGTAAGTTTAAATTATTCCGTTTACCGGAAATAATTCCCTCATTAAAATAATTTTCAAGACGCTGGAAATACGTAAGTTCCTGTATCTCCATGATTAATTATATAATGTCATTGTGTTAAAGCAATTATTAACTATTCGACGATTCAAATATCACAAGATAGATAAAATATTTTCATTTTATTAAATGTATAATTTAGCCATGCATAAGTCTAGACCCTAGACTATAAATAAAAGAAGAAAAAGTATTGTATTTTGGTGTTAAGCATATATCAATTAATTATTTTAATAATTTATTATTAGGATTGTACTATACTGTAAAGCTCTCTATTACACAATAAATAGTAATATAACTTTATATGTATTGTTTTTTTTTTGTATAAAAATTTTCATTTTAAGAGTGGAGAGGGTGAGATACCAAACATTTAAAAACACAAAACTAATCATGTAATGTAAATTATAATTAGGTTTTTTCGTAGCATTAAAATACAGAAAAATGTGTTGAAAAACGTGATGTTTATTTTAATCATTTGTCATTATGCCCAGGATGTATAATTTTAACAAAAATCATATTTAAAACAAAATGTAACTCTTATAACATCACAGTGTAAACTGTACATTTTAACATTTGTAAAATACTTTTTTTAGTACTTTGGAATAAAAATGTATGCGCATGTCTTAAAAATATATTTTGCCAATATTTTTTTATCCCTGTATATCAATCGATATTAGTGTAACGTTAAACGCGGAGCAACTAGTTTTTTTATAACAATAGAGGCGGTGGTCCTTTGAAATAAAACCCAAGACATGAGAATAATTATTTACGCGGCAACATTAAATAGCTAATGTCATTCTGTCAAGCTATCTAATAATTCCGTTCTGTTCTATTGACATTTGTCAAACAAACTACTTGCTACTTAGCCAGTCACTAGATCAAAAAGCTTGCGTACATGTAAGTCCGTGTATCGAAATTGTGATAATAATGAAAAAAATACATCAAGAAATTCTATAAAATGAAAAATCATAAAATAAATATTTTCATATAAAAAACAAAGTAAATCACAAACTTGCGGTATGGTTGTAAGTATTAATTTAAGTTTGTATGCTTTTATAATCAGTTCATAATAATAATATTGTAAATGTTATCCAGCTCTTACATCCCGTATCTATTTCCTTTTGATAATTGTGTAATAATCACTGTAAATAATAATAATAAATTGTTTGAATCTGTGTCAGTAACATTCATGTGATATTTGTTTTGAAAAACTAACGTATTTGTTAAATGTAAAACAGTAAAAATATATAGATATGCATCAGAAAATTACAATTAACGAAAAAAAAAAAAACAAAAATAATTGGCACAGACCAAAGGTTGTGGAGATATAATTAAAAAAAATAGTAATTCACATGATATTTACACAACTCTAATAGTTACATTTTTATCGACAATTATGTTTATTTTTATAGCCAATTAAAAAGTAATAAAAAGGTGCTATTTCTTAATTGCTCAATCAATATGGTATTGCTACACACTACTATTAACGTTTAGTTTTAACTTTTCTGTGTTCAATATTAATGAAAAAAAGGTCTTATTGAAAAAAAGAAATTATTCATTAATTTTGTAAGTACATTGTATTGATTTTATTGACTATAAAATAGAAAACATAACTGACTTGAAATTGAATTTTACATAATTACAATCACAATACTAGTAATATTCCATTACTGTATATTTGTTTAAATATATATAAACATTACAATATTTAAATTTTAGCTTTATCTAGATGAGACTAATAATGTATTATTCACTACTGGGCCAGTATAATTCTTATTTATATAAAATCTTATATATATATACATACATATACATATATCTATTAAAAAAACATTAAAATACATTATATTTGTTTAGAGAAATAAAAAAAAACGAAATAATTTAATTTTGGAACATCAGATATGGAGATATATACCTACATATGATTAAGATAATTAATTAAAATAATAACAGATTAATTGTAACAATATTTATCACATACTGAAATCTAATAACACACTCACTTTGTAATTCCTCAACTGTTTATTTTATGGTATGTCTGCTTGTGTAAACAAACAAAACACAAATGACTTTATGAGTAAACAAATAAACAATGCTTATAACAGTCTAAACAATCAACAATATTTTCTGTTACTTTTAACATTTTCAATAACGGTGGTGGTTAGCATTCCTCAAAAGAATTATATATTCAAAAATTGTGTCATAGTGTTATACAATAATAATATTTGTGTTCCCGCAACGAGTGTTGGCCTTTTAAATGGTATTTGCAAAATCTTATAGTCACAAATCTAACGGCTTATTTAAATATATTTTAATTCTGAACGTTAAAAAAAATAAATAATTGAAATTAAAATTATGTAGTCGGTTGTCATTAATCAAACTTTAAGTTTTCTTATTTATTATTATTTTATGCATTGCTTTAAAATTATATTTCAATGAATAACAATTGAATAGAAATATTTGAAGCATCAATACTGCAAAAGTTGATGGACTATCGATTTAAAAGTTGCAGGATCAATTCTATCTCTATTGAGTTATTGTCGTCTGCATTTTCGTTAAGTTTATAATATATTTTGGTGGATAAAGCTGTATGTGGTTTAGCCTCTGATAAAAACAATAAAGTCTAATTCCTGGACTGGGACGAGGAAAAGCCAAACTCGGTTTTCTACAGGAGGATACCGGAGAATCCCAGTATCATAGCTCCTTCCATTTGACCGGATACAAATGCGGACGGTTGGAATTGTGTGTAATGCCAAATGAGCACGCATTGGAATCCATCGCATCGCATTGGAATGTAAAAGAACGGACAGACGTTAACTATTTTTTATGTTACACAAAAAATAGACATATAACTTTTTATGTTAAAACTGACCAGCTGTCATTAGTTACGTGGCTGATATGCAAGTTATGGATCCAATTTCCACATACTGTGTTCATAATTACAACAAAAAAAAATACACCTTTGCGGTGGTATGGCGGCCATTAGGAACCGTCCGAAAAGTATGGCATGGTGATTTTCGTGAATGGCTACTCGACGATAATTAGCTGAGCAAAAATTAGCCTGGTACAAATGGTTGAATTGTTATTTTGAAATTAACAAGTTCTCGTCGGTATGGCAGGCTGTAAGTCACACCGGAGAAGTATGGCATAACGCTACTGCCTACTTCTTTTTTCATCGACTATAGGAAAATACAAGAAATTCTGTGGAACAAATCGTTTGACTCTCGTAATTTATCCGATACGTTCGATTAACGCCCACGCGATTGGGGCGCCGTCCATCATTTTCCTTTTCGTCATTATGTAATTAAACCCCTGAAGAGTCGCCATACTGGTACATATGACCGGAAAATTTTAAATACTACAAAATACTGTATGTATGAAAATTAAGAAAAAAAATAGTATAATCCAAAAATGGCCATGGCCTATTTGGCCATGCAAAGTTTATAATTTCTGCAATATCCTTTCTATTTGAATAATTATCTATTGGTCTGGCAACCCTTATCACGTAAACGCTGACAGTTATTGTAATTTACCTTATCAAGCCTTCTTTAATCTTTTACATGATGAATATAATTACCTGTTTAGCTCGATACGTTTGTTTTAATTTAAGGTGTAGGTTTTATATAAATGAAAATTAAATTATTGAGAATTTAATTAATAAAGAGTTGCTATGAAATTCGTTCAAACTATCTATATAGTTATTTTTTTGTTCAAATATAAAATAACTTATTATTATATTAAACTATTTTAACTTTTGCTGGTAAAATGATATAAAATATCGTTAATATTTTGAATATTCTCAACAATAAATAGAGCAAAACTTTTTGCCGTAGTACTAAGGGGTTTTCCAATAGGGACGCTTGAACTTTGACAGCTGATTGCGGCCATGTTGTTTGAGTGACAGCTGTCAAATGCAGTGTGTTATATTCATTCCGTCCTCCCAAACCACCATGGCAGGTTACAGTGTCGAGCAGCACGTGCAAATCATAAAATTGTTTTATGAAAATGGGTCTTCAGTTCGAGCAACGTTCCGCGCACTTCGCCCGTTTTACGGTCGCGATGATCGTCCTGCCGAGTCGACTATCCGTCGATTGGTGGACAAATTCGAGTCAACCGGGTCAGTTAACAATCAGCCGGTTCCCGTGCGTCAACGTAACGCGAGATCTGCCGAGAATATCGCCGCTGTGCGCGACAGTGTCCTCGAAAACCCGCGGCAGTCAATTCCGCGTCGCGCACAGGAACTCGGCCTTTCGCAGACGACAACTTGGCGAATTTTGCGTTGTGACTTGAGCCTGCACCCGTACAAGATCCAGCTGACCCAAGAGCTCAAGGTTAATAACCATAGACAGCGCCGTGTGTTCGCTGACTGGGCATTAGAGCAGTTGGAAGTTGACGCCGATTTTGGCAAAAAAATCATCTTCAGCGACGAGGCGCATTTTTGGATGAATGGCTATGTCAACAAGCAAAATTGCCGTATTTGGGACGAGACCAATCCACACGAGGTTCACCAAGTGGCAATGCACCCGCAGAAAGTGACTGTTTGGTGCGGATTTTGGGCCGGAGGCGTGATTGGTCCGTATTTTTTCGAAAACGATAATGGTGTGGCCGTCACCGTCAATGGTGAGCGATACCGGTCGATGATAACCAACTTCTTTTGGCCTGAAATCGAGAATATGGATCTGGACAACATGTGGTTTCAACAGGTCGGCGCTACGTGCCACACAGCACACGCTACGATGGAAGTTCTGCACGAGCAATTTCTGGACATGGTCATCTCGCGCGGAGGCGACGTGAACTGGCCACCGAGATCGTGCGATTTAACCCCGCTGGACTTTTTCTTGTGGGGTTTTCTTAAGTCGCAGGTCTATGCCAACAAGCCGCAAACCACCGATGCCCTCAAAGTCAACATACGCCACGCCATCGATCAAATACAGCCCGATTTGTGCGCCAGAGTCATCGAAAATTGGACCTTTCGTGTGCGCGCCACCAACCGAAGCCGTGGCGGTCATTTGAATGATGTCATATTCCATACATAATGGGGTCGATAGACCTTCCAAATAAAAAAAAAATCGCAAATATCTCTCCTACATGTATTTTTTTTTGCATTTCAAAGATCAAGCGCCCTTAATGGAAAACCTACCTAACCTATATTAATATATAACTCCGTTAATTGCCCCAAAAATGTCTATGATATAGATTTACATGTCTTGGAATTGCCTATTCTGGGCCTATTATAAACAATAGGCCTGCTTCAGAGAAAACAATTTTCAACATTTATTTTACTTTATTTTGAATATTGTCTTAATATTTGTTTGCCCAAAACGTTGCCACTACACACATTGTCCAATCACGGATCTGTTAGGAAAGCATTCATTTAGCGACCGGACTTTAGAGTTCACATTACTTTTACACATTGATTTTCACAGATGATGTATTTCTGTTGCGGCTATAACAACAAATACCAAAAAAAAAAACAATAAAATAAATATTTAAGGGAGTTCCCATACAACAAAGACGATTTTTTGCCGTTTTTATAGATTCTGGTACGGATCCCTTCGTGCGCGAGTCCGACTCGCACTTGGCTGGTTTTTTAAAATAGAAATAAGTGAAATTTAATAAAAACGAATTTCCCGTTATGTTTCAAATCAGAAGCATAAAAACAATATGAAATGCTTGATTTGTCTCAGTCTCGTACAGTTTCATATTAAAAAATATGTGAACCTATTTTGGCATGGAATGACAGCACATTTATTGATTTTTCAGATACAGATATAATCAATATTGAACAATATAATCCTTCATTTTTCATTAAATACCGTAATTGGTATGGAATGTAGGTATTTGTCATTGTAAATTACAATTAATTATTTACTTTAATTATTAAAAGTAGTCACTGCCGTGTGACTTGCCGAATATAAGGTATCCAAGTCTTTCTTGAAAAAAATATTGGACATGTATAAAAACTCTACCTATTTTGAACGAAATTTTTAAGTATAGACTTTGTATATAAATAAAATAACATAATGCTACAAATACACACGATATGAATGTTGTTTGAATATGTTTTAAAACGTCTTCATTCAGTATATGTATGTCTGAAACTAGATTGCAATAAACGAGACCTAATTTGAGATAGTTAATGGAAGCATATTCAGAACTGATAGCATAGTCATTGAATTGAATGAAATTGCTCTTAAATGTGAATCAATAATAAACATAGAAGTTTTACGTAGCTATCTAACCATGTATCTTTCAAATGGTAATGGCATTTGGCAAATTTCAAATCTTGTGCTCTGCGGTGAAGAAATACACCGTAAGAAAATCTGCATTTCAAATAAATTTCAAGTTGTCCTTACGAAGAGAAAAAACCTCTGTACAACTGACTGTTTTTTATTTTTTTATACTTTACCCCCTAGGGAGTAAAGGGCGTTAGTTGATGCAACCTCATAATGATGAACAATATGTCGTGGGAGAGAAAAGGGATAATGTTCAAAAAATATACATTATTTTTACGTCGACGTAACTAGATGTAACGTAGACGTCTATTTAGACGGACTCCGACTCTACCTCCCGACACAATGTAGTCCTTGTCTGTCTACCCCCTAGACGGTTTTTTTTTATGAAAACTCAGGCGCGGATGGGGTGCAGCTCCCCCAAACGGGCTACTTCCTATAGCGCTGGAGGCAGTTGCGCTTCAAATCGCAATACCATGATAGTCCCGATGCCAATTTTGCTTTGTGGTCTTTCTGTGTTTGCCACAAAACGTCATCACACACAACGTCATCACATCACAGCACTACTACCGCGTTGTTAGATGTTATTGACAATGTTTTGTGTGCTCAGGACGTGGGTGAGGGTACAATCCTTGTTTTATTGGATTTCTCGCGTGCCTTTGACACAATCAATAGGTCATTACTATTATCTAAATTAAAATATTACGGGTTCAGTCTTGACACAATTAAGTGGTTTTCGAGTTATTTAGGAAATCGTAAGCAATTTGTAGAAGTAATAAATGAGGATGGGTCAAGAGCTCTCTCTGATTGTTGCTCCGTTAACAGGGGTGTTCCTCAAGGATCAATATTAGGGCCTGTCATTTTTGCGCTATACTGTGCCGATATAGTGAAAAGTATAAAACATTGTAAATATCACATATATGCTGACGATATACAAATTTACATATCATTTAAAAACTCAGAAATAAATTTAGCTATACAAAATTTAAATGACGATCTTCAGCGCATTTCAGAATGGTCAGATTCACATAGTCTTATTTTAAATCCGAGCAAGACTAAATATATATTGTTAGGAACAAGAAACCAGGTGAATATAATTAATGACCTAAACCCATTTGTGCATATTAAAGGCGAGATAATAGAACGAGTCACAGAAGCGAGAGGTTTGGGCTTGTTGATCGACGAGCGATTAACCTTTGAAAAACACACTATAAATACAGCTCGCAATTGTTTCTATAGATTAAAAGTTTTATATCAGATCCGAGATGTTCTAAGTAAGGATATGCGTATAAAGTTATGTGACACTCTAGTTCTTTCAAAGTTTAATTATGCTGATGCTGTCATCGGGCCCAGACTGCTCGCTCGCACAAAAAATCTTATTCAGCGTATACAGAATGCATGTATTAGGTACTGCTACAAAATACCGCCTCGCGCACATGTTACCCCATATATTAACAATGCCCGAATGGCGAAGATGGAATACCGCAGACAATTACACTTTGCCACCTTGTTATTTGGTATTATTAAAAATAAAACGCCTATATATTTGTACAGCAAACTAAGTTGGGCCCACGAAAGTAATACAAGTTACCAAACGAGAGCGTCTTCTTATATGCTGAACGTGCCGGTTCACCGCACAGCAGCATTCCGCGGTAGTTTTCGTTACGCGGCAACGAAGTGTTGGAACAACATCCCCCCTCCGCTTCGGATCCTGAAGTCCATAAAAACATTCAATATTAAGTACAAAACATATTTATTTAATATACAGCTAGAATTGCACTAATAAATGTATAATTATGGGTATATGTATGTGTATGTATATATGTATATGTATACATATGTTTATAGCATACAAAAGTACTATCTATATATGTTCTTAAAAATTGGCTTCGTTATCGGGTTACGTAACTATGGTCTAACACCGGCTTAATTACTTTATTTATAAATATATATTTTTTCTATTCTATCTTTTATTTATTTTTTTAGTCTATTGTCTATTGTATATATATTCATATTAATTTAAGTACTCGTATTATAACATGGTCACCGCCCGTCAGTAGTTATCAAAAAGGGTACCATTGAAAACCAGCATTAGGTGTCCACGCCTGTTAATTGCTGAATGGTACACCTATTTGGGACACGTCATATATGTTTATTGTAATATAGTATTTCTTTTTTTTTTGTTTCTTTTAACCCTTTTTTTGTATCAATTCGTTTTTTATTGTTATTATTTTTTTATTTTTTTTAATGTTTTTTAATGTTTTTAATGTGAAGTAACTTATATATATTTTTATAATTTTTTGTACAGTCCCAAATAAAAGTGTTCTTTCTTTCTTTCTTTCTTTCTTTTTCTTTCATGGGCGATTTTATAAGAGCCATACTGAAGCCAGGAATTATTTCGGTATGTGGATATGACCATGATATGATATGATGTGGATATAGTGACAGAGACCAAAATGCTATTTTTTATTTGCTATTTTCGGAAGTAAAACTTTCTTTTTATGAAATCCTCGTTTTATAAAATATATAATAAGTATATGTAAATGTGAATAATGTTTTATGTAGTACAATATTAAAAATAGTTTACAAAATAATTATTTAACAAAAGATAAAACTCTCATAACTTCATTGTTACTGCATCCGCCATGGTAGTCACAATGATCGTAGCAAAATTATTCTACATACGTTGAAATGCAAAAATATATATAAATGCAATGCAAATACTTGGCGGTTCAGACGTTTGACACTTCGTTGCGTGAACACATTACGATACTACGAAAAAAATTTGTCTCTGGTCGATTCGCAATGTACCCTGTGCAGGCGGAGGGCAGGGTGATGGGTCGTCGCTTTGTGCTAACCCTGGTGATCGGGATATCCGCCGGTTTTAGTTTTGCGTACATTCTGCTAACCTCGGCCGGATTTACGCGGGAAGTAGCTTGGTCTACCTACAGGTAACTATAGCATGCCTCTATAATCTATTCTATGTGCTAAGGCTTAATTCGCATGGTGCTTTTCTTGTGCTTGTTTTATGCTATATTTTTTTAAGCTATAACTATATCTGAGCGTTTAAGCCATGATTTTTAACTTGATAATTAAAATGAAAAAGATATATATCGTAAAGAAATACAAAAATAAGATTAATACTTTTATACAAAAGTTTGACACACTTATATCCCCTTTTATTACACTTTAAGAAATATATATACTATTTTAGTTACTGAAAATTACGTGCAAAGAACTAGTCGTGACTACACACACAACTAATGTTGTGAAGTAATATATATAAAAAAAGTCGATTATTTTCATTAGATCTAATCTCCGTGTATGTTAACGATGATTTTAAATAAAAAAAATATAAAAGCAATAAAATAGAAACGGTTTCTATAGACCCTTGCGGATTAAGTTCTGATGAATCGCTGCTAGTTTAAAATTACTATTAGTTACTTATACATTTTGTAAGTATATTGCACCCGTGTTAGGCCAGTTAAAGTTTTAAAGATTTTTTGCCAATTGCTTCCTGGTCCTAGAAGATTGGCAATGTTACATTACCCATCCCCATGTCTCGAAAAGTACATAAAGAGTACGTTGGTCCTGCGCCTGATATTTTGTCCTGGCGCTTGATTTGATATTGACGCTACAAAATTGAGTTAGGAGGCTTGTTAATTGACCATCATCAATTCGGTCATGCTAGAAGTAATAATTAGAATTTCGAATAACTTTTGAATATCAATAAATACTTATTAGTGTTACAATATTTTTTTTGAGGATATTACTACGTATACGTACTTCTTTATTCCTTACCTCGACAACAAGACCTACTTTGAATGTTTTATTACGACTATAAAGTGACCAAATAAATAATGTTAGCGTTTTAATAGTAAGCCCTTGATACCATTTTTGTTAAGGAATGATATAACATCAACGTGTATTTCTCTTTGTCATAGAGCTTCATCCCCATTGATATTTGTTAAACCAACGCAACATTTTAGCTGAAAGTAAATTCATTATTATCTGCAATTAACATAATTAACTTGTTTTAAGGAAAGTAACTGTGTAACAGGAAACAGTAATTAGTGCCTTATATGTATTAACGTTAAATGCGGTTCGATGATATGCATTGAATGTGTCATCAATTAACAATTTCTATCAATAATATTCTAAACAGTGATTTTCGTAGTGGTTCATCAAACGGTTTTCATATCGTCTCTGATGAGATTATTATCTTAACTGAAGATCACAGTTTTCAGGATCAGAACAAGATCCAGGCAATCAACACGTTTTTATGTGCTTTATTTCTATTAGTTCACTCTGTGGTAGAGCTTTGTGCAAGCTCGTCTGGGTAGGTTACCACCCACTCATCAGACATTCTACCGCAAAACAGCATTACTTTGTATTGTTGTGTTTCAGTTTAAAGGGTGAGTGAACCAGTGTAATTACAGGCACGAGGGACATAACATCTTAGTTCCCAAGGTTGGTGGCGCATCGGCAATGTAAGTGATGGTTAACATAACTTACAATGCCATTGTCTATGGGCGTTGGTGTCCTCTTACCATCAGGTGGCCCATATGCTCGTCCGCCAACCTATACAATAAAAAAAAACCCATACTTGGTGGTGAAAGTTACTCTAGTAAGTTTCAAAACCTCCAAACAGACTTATATCCCTATACCTGTTATTTTCAATATTCGAAGGGAAAGAGTCATCACGACAATGCTCGAATTGGACTTTTGCATTCGGCAGATCTGAACCATTAAAGTTTTTAGTATTTTGTCAATAAATTGTAACCGTTTTTAAAATTGGAAATACCTTTTGCGTAATTGTTTTTAAGATATAATATTCGTGGTAAAACCGCTAAGGTCTGAAATACTCTCCCGACCTCCGTATTCCCCACCACCTACAATATGGGTACCTTCAAGTCAAGACTGAATGGGCATCTTTTAGGCAAGCGCGCTCCACGTTAGGCTGTATCATCACTTTCCATCAGGTGTGATAACAGTCAAGCGCTGGCTTATATATTTAAAAAAATATATTGCGTATACTTAGTGAAAGTTTGTAATTTGACTAATTTACTGTCATGCATACGATCTTTATAAATATCCGAAGTTATGTTAGTATGACGACGTTTTTTTTCTCATCACATTCTATGAACAAATTTGACAGACGGCCTTACAAAAAAGTCCTCCCACCAAGTATTAAGTTATTTTGAAAAAAATACTTATTTATAAATAACACGTATGTCGTTCGGTAAGATTTATTATTTTACAAGAAGTCACATTTCTATCCTTTGAAGTATCCTGGATATTTTAAGTGTGACATTATTTTTCTAACTAATCAGTTTTATGCGCGTTCAGCGTGAAGTTAGAAACTATAAATTAAATTTTATGTTTTAAAATAATTATATTGGGATTCTTTCAACCCCGTGAACCTATAGAAAGATAAACAGCATTCCCCAATTTACTGGCATGAGGAATATTTTTATGCGTTAATGTTAGTTATTTGAACCTAAAGTTAATGTTTTAATGTAAGTATATAAAATAAATATTTCTATGCGAAATGATAGTACAAGTTATTTATTTGCATATTTCAAATTATTTACATCGCGCTTCTTGTCCAATGATAAGAAATGTTTTTGAATACGGACTATGAAAGCTGAGTGAAGTCTCAAATGTTTATTGAAGTAATAACTTCTTATGGGAGGGTAAACCGCTTCGTAACGTAACGCGTTACGGTGTCACTATTACCGACACGGACTGCTTTACCTGAGAGTTACCAACCTAACGCCATCTAGCGTATACAGATAGTAATTATAATAATTTAGCAACTCTCAAGTACTAATTTAAATTATATTTAATATATTATAATTAATAATAAATATTATCACTTCTGTCGAGCGTCCCGAGACGCACACGCTTTTTTTATTCTTACAATTGCGGGTTTAAAACTATGTATAACACTAGCAATTGTTTTGCCAGTCAAGCGGCTTTAGTAACGTTTTACAGAATTCATATATCTCGTGTCGAATTATAGCGATTGTCACACGATATACAATAAAATACATTTGTTGAAAATTGAGTTTTTGTATATATATATTTTTTACATTAAGTATTCGGAGCTTAAATAATAGTTATTAATTAGTGTTTGTCGCATATGTCTGTGTGTGTGTCGCAAGTGCCTTTCATATATTAATTTTATTTATACATTATGTTTTTATCACAAATTAAAAGAAAAATTTTGCATTGTGTATCTAATCTATTAATCAAAATTAAAATGTATATTTCATATCGACAATATTTTTGTTCATATGTCAAAAACCATTGCCGGTTCGGTAAGAAATACCTCAAACTCAAGAATAACCGGCGAGATAAATTCATCAGATTGTTTTCAACAGTTGTTCTTTACAATGAAAAAAATATAAATATATGTTTGAAACGAGTCAATTCTTTTAATCGCAGGGTGTCCTATCGTCTAAAACTATTTTTAGATTTTACAATATTCAGATTTTACAATTATATAGAGACAAAGTTGAATATTTTTAAACATTATCTATAATCCTGTTATGAATTCATCATTGGGAGCGTATTGCTCCCTTGTTTATTTATTAAAATTCACACAATTTATTTAAGATAAGTTGCAATTGAGTAGCGAGTCTTTTAGAAGTTATTACATAAATTGATTCCTTATGGACAGTATTTTTATTAGACTATACAATGTCTATCAATCACTCTTTGTTCGTCTTCCGATGTAAAAGTATAATTATAACCAGCGCTTCATTTAAGATGAAATACATTAGATGTTATTCCATAGTTAAGAAAATATTGTGATATTATGCTGTCGGAAATCAAATAGCATCGATCTATCGAATAATACCCAGTTAGATTTGGTTCAGAGTTATTAATATACTTTGGCAACATATTATGCAATATTTATTACTGCTTTTGTGTTCCAGAACTTTCTATAACTTCTATTGAATTTGTTCCTATAATTGTCTTTGAATGATTTTCTCGTAAATAAATATGTAATTGAATTACTTGTGTTTTATATGAAACTGGTTTTGGTCCGCTTTTGAAGGGGAGGGGTATTCTATGGTCTTCCTCGTTTCTCAAGCTTACTTCATACTACATTTCATGAAAATCGATTCAGTGGTTTAGATGTGAAAGCGTAACAGAGAGATAGTGTTGCTTTTGCATTTATAATATTAATATAAGATTACTCGATTACATTACTATAATATTTTCGGTACGCAAGGCACAAAACAATACTCGAAAACGGTTCAGAATGTCACTTCCTATAAATAATTAAAATAAGTTGTTATTAATTAATTAATTAGACAATATATTTTATCTAAGTCAGATGATATTGGTTCAAATTAAATTTTAAAGAAAAGTTTAAAAATATTAGTCATTCCCTTTTGATAATTTCAATTAAAGTTTAGTTAAATTAAAAAAAAAATGTAAACGTGCAAAATAACTTCTACGATAAACAAAATATTTGGTTTTCATTAAATGATAAGAGAAACAATTTCTACTAGACACATAAAATTATAAACGCTATGATAGAATTTCTGTTACATCGCATGTTTTCAGTTAAAATTGAATAGTTGTTATCGATAGTTAAGACAGTCCATATACTTATACGTAGATAACTTAATTATTATACATTAAATCACGGATAATTTTGGCGCAGCAATTATATAACCAACTATCAGGGGATTTATAGCTTTGGGTGTGTTTAAAAATGTTGAATTTGCTTTGAATACATCTATATGTTAGTACCGATCATGGGTCAATTTTTTAAAGAATGATATGAAGTTTGATGTCGAATATTTACATGTTTTAGGGAATCAGCGCGTGACCTTGAAAAACATCCAATACCGAGCGTCCTAGATCATGGCAGCGAAGAGCCAGCACACAGGGACGAGGACAGGTCGGTGGCTGATGAACTGGCTAAGCGTGTGAGAGTGCTTTGCTGGGTGATGACGCAACCAAACAACCACAGGAAGAAGGCGATGCACGTGAAGGCGACGTGGGGAAAGAGATGCAATAAGTTGCTGTTTATGAGCACAACTGAAGGTCAATAATTTAATATACAGATAAATAGAATTGCAGAATTATTGCTTGGTAAGCAATGGGACATTACTGCCGTACTGGTTCACAAAACGCCTCGCTTAGAAAATTTATTCCAATTTTATTTCGCATCGTATTTTTAACGTTGGTGGGACTTTGCGTCGGCTCGTTTGGATTAGTATCAACGTCTCGTTTTATTCTTCCGTAAAATCAATACTTTGTAGTTCTTGTATTCGTCCAAGGCTGAGTGTGTTAGTATAATTGGTACAAGGAGTAACTTATAACTTTATACTTCTTGTAATGCCCAGTGTCTATTGGCGAAGGTAGCTTACCAATAAATTCACATTCAGCCTTTCAAAAAGTTTAATTTTTAGTATATATGTTATTCATTTGTTGATAGCGCTGTGATTGCCCTTGGTTAGAATAAGATCAATCTAAACCGATAAATGCGGGTTTAAACCCGGGTAATCACCATTGATTTTTCAAGTGCTTATTTTTTAATCCATCTCGTGCTCGTGTATTGGAGCAGCGTGGTGGAATAAGCTCCAAACCTCCTCAAAAGGCTAGGAGGCTTTAGTGGGAGATTTATTGTTACTTTTAATTTATGTATTGAAGAATAATTTATGATAGATTAATGTATATGACTTTATAAATAGATGTTTCTTTGTTCTTTAGATAGTTCGTTACCAGCTGTAAAACTACCTGTGTCAGAAGGCAGGGATTACCTTTGGGCCAAGACGAAAGCTGCCTTCAGATATGTTTACGAACATCATAGGAGAGATGCTGACTGGTTCTTAAAGGCTGATGACGATACGTGAGTTATTTCATAATAATTATTTAGCACTAGCTAACCCGTCTCGGCATCTTCATTCGGTCATATAAGGGTCTAAACAAAATGTTTATATCGTAATACATAATATAACTATTAGTTCATACGGCGCACGCCACTAAGGCTCGTATTTGTCGATTTTTTTCTGACATCTTCAATAATTACCATCAGTGTCATATTTCAGACAGTTTATACAAAACCTCTATAAAATATACTCTAAAACGTTCCTCATAAATCAGACGGACAGTCGCGGCGGGAGTCGTGGTTTAATAAATTGTAGTGATAACTAAAAATAAATTTCCGAAACAATCAGGAATCTATTCGTTAACTTAGGTCTTAGAAACGCTTAACTTGAAATTAACGACCGAGATATTCTATGAGCTCAGAGCTGATGTTGGTGATCATTTAACATCAGATGGCCAGTCCAACTACCAATTAAAAATTAAAAATAAAGTATATTCCATATTGAGCTAATTTGCAATTTAATTTTAATTGTAATATTGTTTTGTTACATTTATTTTATATCAACGTTTATTACAATTGATAAACTTGAAACATTTCGTAAGAACCACAGAAATTGCGTTGATATCGTATAGTTATAATAATATTAGTGCAATATTATTTATGACAGGAAATCCTTGACGGGAAATGGTCAACACTACATGCCAATATGGGAATGATACTTTTTAAAAACTATTTGTCACAATCTGTCCACAATTGATGGGGTAATGGGTGAACACATAAAAAAATCCATACAGCCGAATATAGAATCTCATCCTTTTTTGAAGTCGGTTAAAAAAACCCTCTCGTATTGTACTGGCTTACTCATTCTCTAGCCCAAAAATATTTGATGGTTACCGTAGAATTATTAGCTTATAGGATATTGATAGTTTTGCTTACTTAGGTGACAATTTAATAAAATTAAGCGATAAATTGGGTTTCCTACACTAGCTCTGCCCCTACCTGAATAATCTATGGGTAGAATAACTAATGGGCCAACGACGGACGAGTCAAATATTTTTAAATAAAGTAACATTCATATATTGTAGACACGGAACCAATGTAAGTAACCCTATTGGAAATTAAAATAATATATTAATTTTTCAGTTATGTGATCGTTGAGAATCTCAGATACATGCTTTCAGAGCATGACAGCAGGGATCCGATATATTTTGGATGCCGTTTCAAACCTTTCACTGCGCAGGTATTGTGTGTTATTTAATTTAGCTTAGCTTTATTTTTAGCTTCAATTGGTCAACATTTTAGTTAGTAGCTATGTTCCTTTTAAGCTTCAGATTTATTGACGTACTAATCCTATACAAGTTTTGATATTGTTGCTTTGACTTAACCAAGTTTTGCTACAATTCACCACAGTATTGGAGCAAATATTTTTCGATATAACAACTCGATAAACGATACAAATCAATTCTCAACAAACATTAA